>OX465600.1:233687781-234312781 GCA_950022295.1 Bromus sterilis
CACCTCCCGATCTGGAAATCACAATTTCCTTGTACTTAAGCATCGAATTATTCCGATGCTTCTGTCACCCGATGCCTTGGCATTCTTTCCCCTTCTGGTTGAGTTCCTATACTCACATCGGATCCTGTGCGAACCATCCGACCTTTTTGATGGATTACTATCCGACTATTCTTACATGGCTTATTCCATGTGTCAATTGGATTCATCGTATGAAATACCCCCATGCCCCTCGATGATTTGTGCTATCATCGACAACCTTCCTTGACTCCTTGCAAATACAACATGGTCATGTATATCGTGCTCTGCTTTCCCTTGGGGAGGTTATACACGGGATACTTGTGTATCATCACTTTTTCTCGTCCATTGGTCTGTTGATCAGACAATGACATTTACCTTTCCGTTGGTCTGTTTGATCAGACAACCATGTTTTACCTTCCATTGGTCTGTTTAATCTTTCTTGTAATGTATCTTATCTAAGCAGTGAAATTCTCCTGCTTGTGTAAACACCTTGGTGTGCAACCCCGTCAGTAACACCTTGTTGCCATTGTTGATGACATTTCGGTAACCACCGGGACGAGAACTTTGCCAATTGGTCCGCCTCGTATTAACGAGCAGGAAATGGTTCTCAATGTCCACTGCCCTTGGTACCGACGTTGTTGCCGATATAGCTGACAAGCTATTCTCTGACTTACCTTGCTACTTGATCGCATCGATTGTCGCCATCTTCTGATTCTCTGTGGGCCCATAACCCACAGTTCCACAGGATCGAAACCTGACTCTTGTCACCTGCTTTGTGATGTTCATTCGGTATCAGACTCAGTGCTTTTGCCTGATGCTCTGGACCCCTTTTCATCATTCGTTATCGGCATAGAATGCATGCTTATCCGCCTGAGACTTCTCATGCGTTCTTTTATTTTCTCGATGTACTACGCATACCCCGGTAATCCGTCGTGACCCTCGGATGCATCCCTGTTGGCCTAATGGCTCCTAACATCACCCTCGGAGTTGAAGGAGTTGGGCTCCTTGCTACCCCCTCCCACACATTTTCTTGTCGGCCACCATCAACCTTGTTTTGGTGATGGTTTGACTGGAAACCCGCACGGCTGCAATCTATTGTGGCACTAAAGTTGTTCAACTTTTTCACCCTTCGGTTGAGATGGTGAACAGCCCTACCCAACGAGCCTGTGGCTATACGCGTGGAACGCTTCACCTCTAAAACACAGACGAGTTCGTTAGAGTTCGGTGGTCAAATCATGTTGAGCATGAGGCCATTCCTGAACGTGAAGCTCGCCTTCGCGAAAAATACGGAAATTTTTTCTTCCACCACTCAAATTCTCGGGACGAGAATTCTTTGTAGTGGGGGAGATTTGTAACACCCTCACTGTCATGTAACAGTAATCACTACAGTAATCATTTTGATAATGATTATTACTGTTGCAAATGATGCCATGATCATCTTTGCTTGTGATCCCATTCAAAATGCCTTTTGGGTTATATTAAAAATAAGTGATGGATAAAACTTTGTCCAAAAATTATGAAACCACTTTTGAAAAATTCCTAAAAACCAGTGAACCATGGTAAACCTGCATTGAGCATTTATTGCAATATCTAAATATTGCAAACAATTATTAACAGTAGAAAAACAACACAAAAAGCCATATTAAAATAAACAACAATATTCAAATGAATTTCTTTAATCACCAAACTTTTTGTAGCATTGCTACATATGGCAATACAAATAATGGAGCAAGTTACAAGTTTTACAAAAAAGCTTAAGCAACTAAACAAAATGCAAACATAAAAGAAAACAGAAAAGAAAATACAGAAAAGGATTAAAAAGCAAAGAGGCCCACGCCTACCCCTGTTCCCCCTAGCCCGACTAAACCCAGCCCACCAGGAGGGTTATCCCCTTCCCCTGTTCACCCCCTGCGTGGAGGACATCCAGCCCCTCCACGCTGGCCGGCCGTCGCCGTGGCCGCATCCGGCGGAATGCCGCCGCGATAAAGGCCCCCCTCTGCCCGTGGAAACCCTAGTCGCCCCGCTCCTTTTCCCCTCCCCTTCCTCCTGCTCGTCCCCATGCTCTTCAGTGCGCAGCCATGGGCACGCGGACGTTGCGGTCGCGGCCATCGGCCTCCCCGGCGGCCGTGAGCATGTCTAGCAGCTCCGCCGTACACCTCCACGCCGGCTTCACCCATCAATTCGCGCCAGGACGCGCTGCAACGCCGGAATCGCGCCGCTTCCTCCCGCCACGGTCGCCGACTTCGCCGTCTGATTCGACGCGCCCCCGACCACCCCGCACTCCACAAGCCGCCGCCGAGCATCCCAGTGAGCTCACCCGCCTCCCCTTCCTCCCCATCGTGACACTATCTTTCGCAGCATCAAACAACAAACAAACAAAGTTTAACATAGCTGAAGTTTATGTAGATTGATACTACATATAACCAACTTTGAATTGTTCCATTGGACCAAGTTCAGAAAATGCAAGGATTAATTACTATGAAAATCACAAAACACACATTTCTGTTGACAAAAGAATGGCAGAAAATATATTTATATTCATAGCTAATTTAGAACAATTTTGGACATGATGCAGAACCCTATCATGGTATCTAATGGCATGGCATTATAGAACACTTGTGGTGTATTAAAATACCTTTAGGATTCATCCTCAAAGGAGCGAAGGATTAGATGCAATCATCAATCAAAGTTTGCTAAATTTATCAATTTCTGGAAGTTACATCAAGTTGCACTTTTTCGTCAAAGATTTGATCAAGTAATGGAACTCTAATAAATTTGGCTTCCGTACCAGAGTGATGATAACAGAAAACGGTTAAAATTTGATATAAGACACTACCTTGGCGGATGAGCCGAACCCAAAACCGTAGACCTCCGAAGACGCTAATGAATGTTAAAACCGGGAGTTCCCCAGACTTAGCAAAATTCCAGTGAGATCCAAAAGAGGAACTATGACATGTAGGGCCCCTGGCATTTTAAATGAATTATGGTAATAATGATTGTCCATGCGTATGACATGTGGGCCCAGTGGCTATTTAAATTAATTAAAATGTTTTTATTATACTGTGAGACTGACAGGTGGGTCCCCTCTGTCAGTTGACCAGTCAACCTACTGTTCTGGATAATGTTCTAATTTAATAATAAAAGAAATTCCAGAAATTCTTTTAATTTGAATAAAACTTTGAAATTCAATATCTTTTAAACCGTAGCTCCTATAGAAAAACTTTATACATCAAAGTTGATCAAAAAAATATAACGGTTACGGATACGCTACCTGCATACCCACCGCACCCCTCTAACATACCGAACCCGAGACTTTCCCCCTCCGGATCGTATGTCTGGTAATCGACCGGAGCCGGTAAAACTTTCCGGATGAAATTGTTCTGAACATGAAAGTTGTTCTGAATGGATCAACGAGCACAGATACACTATCCACATGTTTGTCAGATGTCTCTAACACTGCAGACATGGAACCTCCCCTTCGGATCATCTGTCCGGTAATCAACTGGTACTGACGAATCATCACCGGATAAATTCCCACTCCGCCTACAACACTTAACACTGCGTTAGAACACCGTTAACATTTCATCTGTCATGTCATGCACCTGTTTGTATATGCTTGCTTTGTATTTACTGTTTCTTCCCCCCCTTAATATCCGGTAGACCCTGCTGCTGTCGCCGACTACACCGCTGCTGAGTACGACTACTTCGTCGACGACCCTACTTCTACCGTCGAGCTTCCAGGCAAGCAGAGCCATTCTCTTCCCTAGATATCGCCTATCTTTTCCGTACTTTCTTGCACTAGGCATTGTTACTGCTGCTGCTACGTTACAATCCTATTCAATTGCATAGCCTGTTTTTGTCGCCCCTTGATGTACCTTCTTTTATCCTATGCTGCCTTATAAATATATATAATATTCAGCAGTAAACCCTGCGCATTGTTAGTTAGGTTTAGAATAGCGGGCCGTGATCACTCTGGTGAGTGAACGCGGATTACAAATATTATAACTGCAACAGGTACAGACCAATGCAGACGCCCCAGGGAACCTACAACAGCGAGACTGTGCCGAGTCGCTTCGAGTTTGACTTATGAGTGGAATGGACTCGTATTTCACTCTCGTCGGCTCAGTAGCGTAGCATCACCGGGATGATACGAGGTTTACCTCTTTAGTTCATTCCGCTGGTGTCTCGGCACCACCGGGGTGATACAAGAATATTCCTCTTTAGTTCATTCCGCTGATGTCTCTGTCGAACCTCTTTAAGTGTACCATCGAGGGTGATTCCTCCTGGTTTCACTTGATGGTAGACACTCGAATCAACTGGTGTCCTTACAGGTAAGGAGTCGGGTGAACCAACGGTGCCCGCGCAGCGTATCTTAGCGGAACGACAGGTCAGGTGTATTCCACCGGTGTGCGGCGGGCCTGGTACTGTTCGTGGCTGACAGATATCCTGTTGTCTGAAAGTCGAGCTCTTCGGAGCAAACGCGAGACAAGGTAAGGAGACGGTTCACCTTGTTGGTAGCCGCACGAGTTGGTGGGACGTCAGGGCAGGCACCGATGTTACTGGTGGACCTGGCTGCTGTCGTCATTCGCGACTCACCCGAATAGGGGCAACGATAACGGTTGTCCCGACAGATAATAATAAAATGCTAAATGGTTCGGTGGATGACTTGAGAGGCCCGTTGGTCTGTACGTACTACCTTCACGTGGGATAAGGAGTTATGGGCTCCCCTGCGTCGTAGTTTATCCGAAAGCTCTTCAGACGTCAGTAGTATCGCGGTCTGATTGCCGGGAAGCGGAGTGTCTTCTTCGCTCGAGCGGTGTATTTGGATTTGCTTTTACTTCACCGGCCAGCCTCGCACCGTGCAGGAGCGTGCAAGGGTGAGGGACCTAGACCCCTTGGCGCATAGGATATAGTCCGGCGGATGGCCTCTCTGTTGAGCTTAGGATGGGCTGCGATGTGTCGGATAGCTTTGGTGGAGCGTTCCCTAACAAGGTGCCCGCCACCCTGGAGATCCGAGCGTGCAGGCTGAACAGTAGTGCACCCCTGCAGGGAGTTTAATCTATTCGAATAGCCGTGTCCACGGTAACATGACGCTTTATGCTGAAGCTGTATCTTACCACTACAAACTACTATTATTAAACTGTATGGTTCCGGGTTTTCTTCCTCGCGGGGATGTCGAGGAGGTGATCTCGGAGGCATTGCTAATTATTACAACTTACTATTATACAATGCTGCAACAACTTCTGCAGCATTGTTACTTTATGATTTATTTAAACTGTTGGCTATTCTCTCCTCATGCTGCAAGACTCGTCGGAAGATGCTAGTCTTTGATAGGCCTAGCTTCTTATCCTTGTTCTGATTTCTACCTTGCAGTCCACTATATACAACCTCCCCTTTCCATTTGATACAAATGTTGGGAAATGTAGTAGAAAACAAAAAAATTCGTGCCTACAAAACAAGATCCCAAGATCATCCAAGAATGATGACATACAAGGTTTAGGCCATTGCTCACCAACGGTTGCAAAGGAAGAAGAGTTGATGAAGCGGGTGGAAGTAGATCTCGTGATCTCCGAGGAAGAAGAAGAAGTTCCTCGAAGAAGGATCAAAGTTATGATCCCTCTACCGGTATCCACACATCCCGTAGCAGCAATCCAGCAGCGCTCCGCCGTCCAGAGAAGAACGCCACCGAGAAAACTAGAGGGAGAAAACCCTAACGGATTCTGATCTAGAACATCGTCTAAACTGGGGTCTAATTGTGGAGCAACGGGGTTTAGAGAGAGGGAGGGTGGCGCATAGGCCTTGGGGATCAAGTGTGCTGCACCCCCAACCCCCTCCCCTCATTATATAGGTGGCCAGGAGGGCCCTTGGCCGAAATAAGGGGGTTGGAGTCCTTCCAGGACTCCTCCCTTGGTGGGAAAACTTTCCCCTAGGACTCCTTCCTTGTGAGGAGTCCTTCCCACTTTGGAAAGCCTAGTCCTAATAGGACTAGGGCCAATTTTCGGCCAGCCCCTATGGGGAGCCTTGCCCCCCCAAGTCTAAGGGTGGTGGGGCGCATATGGTACTGTCCGGAACCTTGTGGAACCTTCCATGACCTTCCAGGACCCGTCGGGACCGTTCTCGGCCATTTTGGGACCTTCCGGGATGGTTTCGGGAAATTCCGGAACCTTCTGGAACACTTCCAAGACCTTTCGGGACCGTTTTCGGACGTTCCAGAACTATCTGGATAGGTTCCGGGACTATCCGGGTTACGGTCTAGCCTGCCCGATGCCCTGCGTCGGTTCGTCGGTCGTTTTCGGGACGTCCACCGATTAATCGGAAACTATTCCGGTTGATCCAGGACTTCCCCAGTACCATTCTCATATGTTCCAGAACCACCTAGGACTATTCCAGAGTGATCCGGACATAGCTTTAAATACCCAGAACTTCTTCTGGTCCCTTATGAACAATTCCATAAATACCCGAAACTACTTCCGGTGCCCGTATGAACTATTCCGTTTTGCTTCCACTAAACCTTCTACCATTCCAGTATTCTAACAGACTACTATTTGTTAAGTGTGTGACCCAATAGGTTCGGTATAATGCGGACATGACTCAGAACATCTTCCGGACATAGGTCAACAACCTTTTGTCAATAGCCAATAATCAATAGCGGAGCCATGGACACCCATGTTGACTCTCGCACATACACGAAGAAACTTCAAGTGAACCATTATGTTTAGTCATGTACCATTCCCTTTGCTTCGCGATATATGAAAAAGTTAGAGGAGAGAAGTTTGGCACCCATGTGTACTGTGACGCCCCCAAAATCAGACCGTGTACAGTAATCATACACACAGGGTACACGACTGAGATTAGGGTGCCACGATGATAATATCACAGCACAACACTAAACACAAAAGGATAAATAAATATATTACAATAGAGGGGGTCACGCGGACCCGAATATATAAGTCATACAAACCATAATATCTGAGTACAGACATAGTTAGTCAAGTTTTGCCTTAAGAAGGCTAGCACAAATCACATCAGAGATACAGATCGAAAAGGCGAGGCCTCCTGCCTGGGATCCACAGTACTACTCCTGGTCAACGGGGAACTCGACGTCGTAGTAGGCGCCTCCGGGATACTCCTGCTCCTGAGCTCCAACGTCGGCTGCAGCGGCCGATCAGGCAAAACAGTAAAGGAAATAAAGCAGGTGAGTATCTAGTATACCCGCGAGTCTTACGTCCGCTACTAAGCATTATGCATTTTATCAACGGAATGAAGAGGCTGTATATAGTGGACTGAAGACAGAAATTTAGAGCAAGGGTAAGAAGCTAGGCCTAACGAAGACTAGCATCTTCCGACGATGTCTTGCAGCATGAGGTAAGAATCAGCCATCAGTTTATATAAAGCAATAAAGTAGCAATGAAGCAGAAGTTGCTGCGACATTGAATAATAATAAGTTGTAATAATTTACAATGCCTCCGAGTTCACCTCCTCGACCTCCCCGCGAGGAAAAGAACCCGGAACCATACAGTTTAATAATAGTTTCTAGTGGTAAGATCCAGCTTCAGCATAAAGCGTCCTGTTACCGTGGACACGGCTATCGATAGATCAATCTTCCCTGTAGGGGTGCACTTGTGTTACGCTACACGCACGGATCTCCAGGGTGGCGGGAACCTTGTTAGGGAACGCTCCACCGAGGCTATCCGACACTTCATAGCCCATCTTTCAAACTCAACAGAGAGGTCATCCGCCGGACTATATCCTATGTACGCGGGGTTTTGGACCCTAACCCCGACGTACTCCTGCACGGTGCGTGACTGGCCGGTGAATTTAAATCAAAGCAAATAAGAATCACACGCCGCGGCAAATAAGACAACACCACTTCCCGGCAATCAGCCCGCGGTACTGCTGACGTCTGAAGAGTCCTCGGACGACACTAAGAAGCGGAGGAGCCCCTAACTCGTAGTTCCCACGGGTAGGTAGTGCGTACATGGCATATAGCCAACTCAAGACATTCACTGAACCATTTAGCATTTTAATTAACCTGCGAGACAACCGTTATCGTTGCCTCGACTTAACCGACCCGCGGTCAACGACAGCAGCCAGGACCACCAGTACATCGGTGCCTGCCCTGTCGTCCCACCAAGTCACTGCGGTTACCAACAAGGTGAACCGTCTCCTTACCTTGTCTCGCGTGTGCTCCTGGAGGAGCTCGACTTTTGGGGTTGGTAACTCTCGCGGCCAACGATCAGGGGCCAAGCACACCGGTACACTGGTCGTGCCCTCCCTGTCGTCCCGTCGCAATACCTCTCGCGGGCACCGTTGGGTCGCCCGACTTCTTACCTGAAGGACAACCGTTACTCAAGACCCTATGGCGGTAAGACAAAGTCAGCCTCGAGTGGAGTACAATGATTACTCCTTGATAGCTCACACTTGAGGTGACTAGGCATAACCCAGGTAGGGCCTGAGGCGGTGTCTGCACTGTACCGTACCTGTGCAGTTATAATAATTGTATCCGCGTTCACTCCCCCAAGTGATCACGGCCCTCTATCTAATCCTAGCTAACAATGCGCAGGGCTCACTGCTGAATAATGCATAATAAGAATAATAGGCAGCATAGGATAAAGGAAGGCACATCAAGGGGCGACAAAAATCAGGCTATGCAATTGAATAGGATTGTAAACGTAGTAGCAGCAGTAACAATGCCTAGTGCAAGAAATGTACGGAAAGATAGGCGATATCTGGGGAAGAGAATGGCTCTGCTTTCCTGCAAGCTCGACGGTAGTAGTAGGGTCGTCGATGACGTAGTCGTACTCAGCAGCGGTGTAGTCGACGGCAGCAGCGGGGTCTACCGAAGATTAAGGGGGGGGGGAAGGAAACAGTAAATACACAGCAATAATATACAAACAGATGCATGACAAGACAGATGAAAATCTTAACGGTATTCTAACGCAGTGCAATGCACATTGCTCGGAGCGGAAATTCATCTGAGGATGAACTACCGGCTCCGGGTGATTACCGGACAGGGTGTCCGGAGGGGGAAAGATCAAGCCGGAGGTGTCGTGGTTACCGGAACAACATAAGGGGGGGGGTGTATCCGTGCTAGTTGAACCATTCCGGACAACTTTCGTGTTCGGAATAAATTCATCCGGGCACTCTAACAGTACCGGACAATTTATCGGACAAACGGTCCGGAGGGGGAATGTTCGATGTTCGTGGTGTTAGAGGGGTGTGGTAGACATACGGATAGCGTATTCGTATTCGTTGTATTTTTCTGATCAACTTTCATGTATAAAGTTTTTGAATCCGAGTTACGTTTTAAAAGTTATTGAATTTCAAAGTTTTAAATCAATTTAAATGATTTTCTGGATTTTATTTTATTATTTATTTAAACATTATCCAAAACATTATCTACAACATTATCCAGAACAGTGCTGACATGTGGGACCCACATGTCATCCTCTGTTATTATCAAACATTTAATTAAATGGCGCGGGAGGCTACAGCGAACGGGAGGGGGAACGGGGCGTTGCCGGTGGTAGGGGTGCTCACCAGGAACGTCTTGAGGCTGGCAGTGAGCTCGACGGAGGTGCGAGGTGGCCGGAATCGACGTCGAGGTCGTGGCGGCCGGAGCGGGGAACGATGACGCGGGCGAGGCGAGGGAGTGCTCCCGGCTTGAATTAGTCGCAGTAGTCGACGTAGTCGACGACGGCGCACCCGGTGGACACGGCGGCGAGGGCTAGGGCGCTTACCGGCCGCGAGTGGGCGCGGTCATGGCGACGACGAGCTCGGGCGGATCTTCCCTGGCGATGGCGAGAGGAGGGGGAGGGGAATGGGGAAGCGGGGTTGTCCAGGGGGTCGACGGGGGTGTGCTTATCGCGTCCGCGGCGGAAGGGAGCAGGTGGAGGGCGGGGCCGGGTTGGCAGCGGTGTGGCCACGGCGGGCGTCGTACGGGGCAGGTGGGGGGGTGGTTGGAGGAAGAAGACAAGGTGGTGGTTGGGCTGGGCTGCGGTGGGCCTCGCCCCAGGCGATAGATTAGGGTTTTTCTTATTTGTGTTGTTTTCTGTTTACTCTTCTGTTCTTTGTATTTTAATTTAGTGCCTTCTGCATTTTTATAAAATAAGTTAGGTGTCACAATATTAGTATAACATTATATGTCAGTGCCACAAAAAGTTTTGAAGCAAGATAAATTCATTAGGTATTTATTTTAAATATTAAATGTCCAAAGTTAGGGTTTTAACCTACTGTTTGAATTGTTTGGAATTTTCTGCAACTCCAAAAATTACCAAAGTTGGTCCAACATCATTTTAATGATTTTAGGCAATTTACAAAAATAGTTCCATGATTTTTGGAACAACTTTATTTGAGCACTTTTGTTTTAATTTCCATTTGAGGTAGTTTCAACTAGGGTTGGTTTCATGATGAGCAAAATGCATTGGGCTTTGTGTTTTGATTACCAACCAGCATGGTTTGAAAAGAGCAGAAGCAAAGTTTGATTAGGGACAGGGGATAACAGTGATTAGCAAACAGTGATAGTCAACAATGATGATGATTACTGTTACAAGCATCTGAGGGTGTTACAAATCTCCCCCCTACAAGAATTGTCGTCCCGAGAATTTAAGCGGTAGCGAGGAAAAGATCGGGGTATTCATCGCGAAGGCGATCTTCGCGTTCCCAAGTGGCTTCACCTTCAGAATGATTCGACCACTGAACCTTGAGGAACTTGACGGTCTTGTTGCGGGTTCGGCGTTCAGACTGATCGAGAATGCGGCTCGGATGTTCTCGATAAGTCAAGTCTTGTTGCAGCTCGATCATATCATGCTCCACTTCGCGGATAGGATCCTTGAAGCAGCGACGGAGTTGCGACACATGGAAGACATCGTGGACTTGGGAGAGGTTCGGCGGCAATTCCAACCGGTATGCCACGGGTCCACTCCTGGAAAGGATACGGAACGGGCCAATGTAGCGAGGAGCCAACTTTCCCTTGATACCGAAGCGATGAGTGCCCCTCATGGGAGTGACACGGAGGTATGCGTATTCACCAGGTTGATACTCCATTTCACGGTGTTTGCGGCCATAGTTGCTCTTCTGACGAGACTGTGCGGCCTTGAGATTTTCTTGCACAATGCGAACTTGTTCTTCAGCTTCTTGGACAAGATCCGGTCCGAAGTAGGGTCGTTCCCCAATTCCTGACCAATTCAGGGGGGTTCGACATTTACGTCCGTATAGAACTTCAAAGGGGGCCATCTTCAAGCTAGCCTGATAGCTATTGTTGTACGAGAATTCCGCATACGGGAGGGCATCCTCCCATTTCATGCCGAAAGAAAGGACACAAGCGCGAAGCATGTCTTCCAGCACTTGATTAACTCGTTCAACTTGGCCTTGCGACTGGGGGTGATAAGCGGTGCTGAGATTCAGACGAGTCCCGAAAGCTTCCATGAAACTATTCCAGTATCGTGAGGTGAAAATGCTGCCACGATCTGAACTGATCTCCAATGGAATACCGTGGAGTGACACAATTCGGCAGATATACAAGTGTGCCAACTGACTAGCAGTGATCGTCTCCTTGACCGGCAGGAAGTGTGCAATCTTGGAGAATCGGTCGATGACGACAAAGATGGCATCGTTACCTTTCTGTGACTTAGGAAAACCGGTGACGAAGTCCATTTCGACTTTGTCCCACTTCCAATCAGGAGGAGGGAGTGGTCGCAACCAACCAGCAGGTTTCTGATGTCCGGCTTTGACGCGACTGCAAACGTCACATTGAGAAACATAGCGAGCGATATCTTGCTTCATGTACGGCCACCAGTACCGTTGACGAAGGTCTTTATACATCTTGGTACTGCCAGGGTGGATTGACAAGGTAGAGTTATGGGCTTCTTCCATGATATCCGGACCACAGTTAATGTGGGGCGGGCTCACAGGAACTACTAAGCGGCCCTTGAAGTACATAGTATCACCTTCATTAGCATCAATGGTAAAAGAGGAGGGCTTCCCTTCGGCGATGTCCTGCTTGATCTTCACAATGTCAGGGGCCAGAGATTGTCTACTCCTGATGAGGGCGTCGAGTTTTGACTCGAGAACCAGGTTATTGACGTAGCCTTGAGGAACAATCTCGAGATTCAACTTGCGAAACTCTTCATACAGGAGTGGTTGCTGCACCTGAACCTCAAGTTCAGAACAGTAAGCTTTGCGGCTCAAGGCATCGGCCATCACATTAGCCTTGCCCGGGGTATACGAAATATCCATGTTGAAGTCGGCTATTGTCTCGAGCCATCGTTGTTGACGAAGATTCAGGTCTGGCTGAGTAAACAGGTACTTCAGACTTTGGTGGTCGGTGTAGACCTCGCAACGATTACCGACGAGGTAATGTCGCCACAGCTTCAATGCATAAATTACTGCTGCCAATTCGAGATCATGTGTTGGGTATTTGTCCTCGTGAGTACGCAACTGACGAGAGCCATAAGCAATCACCTTGCGTTCTTGCAATAGGACACAGCCTAAGCCTTGACGAGACGCGTCACAATATATCACGAAGTCCTTCTGAGTATCAGGGGGAGCGAGCACCGGGGGAGAAGTCAGCTTGTCCTTGAGTGCTTGAAAACTTTCTTGACATTTATCTGTCCACTCAAACTTGACGCCTTTGTGAAGCAGATTATTCAGAGGCCTGGCAATCTTGGAAAAATTCTCGACGAAACGACGGCAATAGCTAGCGAGTCCGAGGAAACTGCGGACTTGCTTGACGGTCTTGGGAGGAGTCCAGTCAAGAATAGCCTGGATACGTTCTGGGGTGACGGCAATGCCATCCTTGGAAATCACATGCCCAAGGTAGGTTACTTCGGGAAGCCAGAACTCACACTTAGAAAACTTAGCGTAGAGTTTGTGTTCTCGAAGCGTCTCCAGTATAAGACGAAGATGTTCAGCATGTTCTTCCTCATTCTTGGAATATATCAAGATATCATCCAGATAAACCACGACGAACTGGTCGAGGTACTTCATGAAAATATAATTCATCAATCTGGAGAAGGTGGCTGGAGCATTGGTTAAGCCAAAGGACATGACGGTGTACTCGTACGAACCATAGCGAGTAATGAAGGCAGTCTTCGGAATGTCCTCATCACGGACCCGGATTTGGTGATAACCCAACCTCAAGTCGAGTTTAGAAAACACCTTGGATCCGGCAAGTTGATCATACAGGTCGTTGATCCGGGGAAGTGGGTATTTGTTCTGGATGGTGGCTTGGTTAATGGGCCGATAATCTTGGACCAGTCGGTTTGTCCCATCGCTCTTCTTGACAAAGAGCGAAGGTGCTCCCCAAGCTGAGGAACTGGGGCGAATGAATCCTTTCTGAAGTGCCTTGTCGATTTCCTCCTTAAGTTCAAGGAGTTCATGTGGCGGCATCTTGTAAGGACGCTTGGCAATAGGAAAAGTGCCTGGCTTCAAGTCGATGACGAATTCAACTTCTCTGATCGGGGGTATTCCCGGCAGTTCTTCTGGGAAGACGTCGGGAAAATCGCGAACGACTGGAACGTTCTCGATGCCTTCGAGGGGGGGGGACATTCAAAGCGTTCATCATAAATATCTGTGTCTCAGCATTACGGGTAACTCGGGCGGTGTGGTTAACAATCCCACCGGAGGGGTGAAAAAGTTGGACAGACTTGGTGCCACAATAAAGTGCGGCATCGTGAAATTTCAACCAGTCCATTCCCAGAATGAGGTCTATGGTGGAAGACTTCAGAACGATGGGGGAAGCAAGGAATTCAATCCCTTCAATTTCAACAATGGTTTCGGGAACTATCTTGGAGGTGTGGGCATGGCCTATTGGGGTGCGGACAACCGTCGGTGGGTTCATATCCTCAAGCGTAAAATTATGCGACAATGCAAATGCTTCCGACAAGAATGAATGCGATGCTCCTGTATCGAATAAAACAGTAGCAGGTACGTAATTAACGAGAAGGGTACCCATCACGGTAGCGGGTTGTTGCTGAGCTTCATCAACACTGATGTTGTTCGCGTGACCACGAGTATGAGCAGCAGACCCAGTATTATAGTTGGGGGTCCGGTTGTTGCCACGACCATTTCCACGGCCAGCGGGGTGAACTACCAGTTGCTTCTGTTTCAGGGGACACTCCCTGGAAAAATGCCCAGGTTGACGACACGTGAAGCATAATCCATCCTGAGGACGAAGTGGGGTAGCATTGGGTGGTGCCGACAGAGCTCTTGGCAACTGTGGTGGTGGAGGCAGACGGGGTGCAGCATAAGACGGCCTTGGGGCAGGGACAGTTGAATGGGTCACACTGGTAGGGAGCCAGATGCGACGCTTCTGCGTTGCGCCCGAAGATGAGCCAACGTCACGGTAGCGCTTCAGAGAGTTCTTGTGCTCCAACTGGGCAGTCTCGATGGTGATAGCCTTGTTTACCATGGTGGCGAAGTTGGCGAAATCATGAACGGCAAGAGCGAGCCTGAGTTCAGGGTTGAGGCCACGACGGAACTTCTGCTGCCTGCGAGCATCAGTGGTGATCTCTCCCTCCGCATAGCGAGAGAGGTTGAGGAACTCGCGCTGATAGGCTTCAACAGTCATATCGCCCTGAGTGAGGTTACGGAATTCTTCCGCCTTGCGATCCATGATCCCCTGAGGAATGTAGCGGGCGCGGAAAGCAGACTGAAATTCATCCCAAGTGATGACTTCTTCGACTGGCAGGGAACGCTTGTGGGTGCTCCACCACTGAGCAGCGGCGCCTTTCAGATGATAAGACGCAAAGTTCACATAGTCGGCTGGATCGACATTAGCAGACTCTAGCTCGTGAGTGATGTCGCGAAGCCAGTCATCAGCATCCAGCGGCTGAACAGTGTTGCGGAACATAGTGGGGTTGAGGCGGGTGAAGTCGTGCAGAGTCACGGTGGCATGCTGATGGTGGTGCCCATTCTGATTCGGCTGGGGGAACTGAGCCATGATATTATGCATGAACTGACGGTTCATCTCCAACTGCTGCATCATCGCGGCCATGTAGTCCGGCGGCGGAGGTGGGTCGTTGGCAGCACGACCACGACCACGACCACCACGACCAGCCATCCTGCTAGAATTTAACAGGGGTATTTCAGAGATGAAAATTTAATGAGATACCGGAATCAAGCCTGAAGTAAAACGACAATGTAAGGGAGGCGCAAATATATATAAAGGAGTAGTCATATAAGACATACACATGCGCACACAGAATCAATCGAAAATTGGGCAGCGTAACGTCGTAGAAATTAAGGAAAAAGGGACTCTCTAGGCGGCGCGCAGACCGCGGTAAGGATTACACGACGCGACATAGATTCCACTATGTCAATCACGCCGCAAGAAAACTGTTGGTCACAGGAGTTGATGCCGGAGAACGCGCGACCTTCCCAGAATGAGAATGGGATCCGCGGTCTGGGATCTGGCGTACGACGCCTGCAACACGACTCAATCAATGGGGGATGCACCAGAAAAACGCCGGGTGGAATCAAGAGAACGTGATCCTAATGTCAGCTTTTGTAAAACTTACCAGCAAGGATAAGAGCGTAGATTCCCAGAGCATAGGTAAGGAGAAAAAGATCCTAATACCATAGATATCACACGTAGTGACATCGATGTGGGCCCGTAAGCCAAATATTAAGTTAGCAAAAGAGTTTTTCAAAGTCTAGACTCAACTTCGACCAGGTAGTGGTGGGGTGGCTTCCTACAGGCAGTCGGCTCTGATACCAACTTGTGACGCCCCCAAAATCAGACCGTGTACAGTAATCATACACACAGGGTACACGACTGAGATTAGGGTGCCACGATGATAATATCACAGCACAACACTAAACACAAAAGGATAAACAAATATATTACAATAGAGGGGGTCACGCGGACCCGAATATATAATTCATACAAACCATAATATCTGAGTACAGACATAGTTAGTCAAGTTTTGCCTTAAGAAGGCTAGCACAAATCACATCAGAGATACAGATCAAAAAGGCGAGGCCTCCTGCCTGGGATCCACAGTACTACTCCTGGTCAACGGGGAACTCGACGTCGTAGTAGGCGCCTCCGGGGTACTCCTGCTCCTGAGCTCCAACGTCGGCTGCAGCGGCCGATCAGGCAAAACAGTAAAGGAAATAAAGCAGGTGAGTATCTAGTATACCCGCGAGTCTTACGTCCGCTACTAAGCATTATGCATTTTATCAACGGAATGAAGAGGCTGTATATAGTGGACTGAAGACAGAAATTTAGAGCAAGGGTAAGAAGCTAGGCCTAACGAAGACTAGCATCTTCCGACGATGTCTTGCAGCATGAGGTAAGAATCAGCCATCAGTTTATATAAAGCAATAAAGTAGCAATGAAGCAGAAGTTGCTGCGACATTGAATAATAATAAGTTGTAATAATTTACAATGCCTCCGAGTTCACCTCCTCGACCTCCCCACGAGGAAAAGAACCCGGAACCATACAGTTTAATAATAGTTTCTAGTGGTAAGATCCAGCTTCAGCATAAAGCGTCCTGTTACCGTGGACACGGCTATTGATAGATCAATCTTCCCTGCAGGGGTGCACTTGTGTTACGCTAAACGCACGTATCTCCAGGGTGGCGGGAACCTTGTCAGGGAACGCTCCACCAAGGCTATCCGACACTTCATAGCCCATCTTTCAAACTCAACAGAGAGGTCATCCGCCGGACTATATCCTATGTACGCAGGGTTTTGGACCCTAACCCCGACGTACTCCTGCACGGTGCGTGACTGGCCGGTGAAGTTAAATCAAAGCAAATACAAATCACACGCCGCGGCAAATAAGACAACACCACTTCCCGGCAATCAGCCCGCGGTACTGCTGACGTCTGAAGAGTCCTCGGACGACACTAAGAAGCGGAGGAGCCCCTAACTCGTAGTTCCCACGGGTAGGTAGTGCGTACATGGCATATAGCCAACTCAAGACATTCACTGAACCATTTAGCATTTTAATTAACCTGCGAGACAACCGTTATCGTTGCCTCAACATAACCGACCCGCGGTCAACGACAGCAGCCAGGACCACCAGTACATCGGTGCCTGCCCTGTCGTCCCACCAAGTCACTGCGGTTACCAACAAGGTGAACCTTCTCCTTACCTTGTCTCGTGTGTGCTCCTGGAGGAGCTCGACTTTCGGGGTTGGTAACTCTCGCGGCCAACGATCAGGGGCCAAGCACACCGGTACACTAGTCGTGCCCTCCCTGTCGTCCCGTCGCAATACCTCTCGCAGGCACCGTTGGGTCGCCCGACTTCTTACCTGAAGGACAACCGTTACTCAAGACCCTATGGCGGTAAGACAAAGTCAGCCTCGAGTGGAGTACAAAGATTACTCCTTGATAGCTCACACTTGAGGTGACTAGGCATAACCCAGGTAGGGCCTGAGGCGGTGTCTACATTGTACCGTACCTGTGCAGTTATAATAATTGTATCCGCGTTCACTCCCCCGAGTGATCACGACCCTCTATCTAATCCTAGCTAACAATGCGCAGGGCTCACTGCTGAATAATGCATAATAAGAATAATAGGCAGCATAGGATAAAGGAAGGCACATCAAGGGGCGACAAAAATCAGGCTATGCAATTGAATAGGATTGTAAACGTAGCAGCAGCAGTAACAATGCCTAGTGCAAGAAATGTACGGAAAGATAGGCGATATCTGGGGAAGAGAATGGCTCTGCTTGCCTGCAAGGTCGACGGTAGTAGTAGGGTCGTCGACGACGTAGTCGTACTCAGCAGCGGTGTAGTCGACGGCAGCAGCGGGGTCTACCGAAGATTAAGGGGGGGGGAAGGAAACAGTAAATACACAGCAATAATATACAAACAGATGCATGACAAGACAGATGAAAATGTTAACGGTATTCTAACGCAGTGCAATGCACATTGCTCGGAGCGGAAATTCATCTGAGGATGAACTACCGGCTCCGGGTGATTACCGGACAGGGTGTCCGGAGGGGAAAGATCAAGCCGGAGGTGTCGTGGTTACCGGAACAACATAAGGGGGGTGTATCCGTGCTAGTTGAACCATTCCGGACAACTTTCGTGTTCGGAATAAATTCATCCGGGCACTCTAACAGTACCGGACAATTTATCGGACAGACGGTCCGGAGGGGGAATGTTCGATGTTCATGGTGTTAGAGGGGTGTGGTAGACATACGGATAGCGTATTCGTATTCGTTGTATTTTTCTGATCAACTTTCATGTATAAAGTTTTTGAATCCGAGTTACGTTTTAAAAGTTATTGAATTTCAAAGTTTTAAATCAATTTAAATGATTTTCTGGATTTTCTTTTATTATTTATTTAAACATTATCCAAAACATTATCTACAACATTATCCAGAATAGTGCTGACATGTGGGACCCACATGTCATCCTCTGTTATTATCAAACATTTAATTAAATTAGAAAATACCCCGTGACCCACATGTCAGTGACTCAATTTTAATTATTTGATTAATCTAAATCATTAAGTTTTATTATTTCAGGGGGACCCACCTGTCAGTGACTGGGGTTGCCCAGTCAGCACAGTTGACTGGTCAACCCAGTCAACTGGTCCACGGGGACCCACTGGCAGTGACCCAGGGGGGTTGCCCCAGGGGTGCCACGTCAGGGGGCGCCGGCGGCTAGTCGCCGGCGTGCCCAGCACGGCGGAGGCCACGGGAGGGGGTCGGAATCGGGCTAGGGGGCACCGTTCGCCTCGGGGCTTGGTGCATTCGAACCGGAAGACGACGGCGAGTGCACTGGTGGTGGTGGTGTCGCCGGAGGTGGCCGGAGTCGTCGACGGCGTAGAGTTTGGTGGCGGGTGCCCTCGGACGTCGACGGCGATGTGGTTTTTCTAACGCGGGGTGGGGCGGGCGTAAGCGCGTTCGGTCCAGGGGAGCAAGGGGAACGTGAGGGCACGCTTGGCGTGCCAAACACGCGTACTGGACCGCGGCTGCGCGACGCACGGCGGCGTCGGTGCTCGGCTCCAATGGCGCGGGAGGCTACAACGAACGGGAGGGGGAACGGGGCGTTGCCGGTGGTAGGGGTGCTCACCAGGAACGTGTTGAGGCTGGCAGTGAGCTCGACGGAGGTGCGAGGTGGCCGGAATCGACGTCGAGGTCGCGGCGGCCGGAGCGGGGAACGATGACGCGAGCGAGGCGAGGGAGTGCTCCCGGCTTGAATTAGTCGCAGTAGTCGACGTAGTCGATGACGGCGCACCCGGTGGACACGGCGGCGAGGGCTAGGGCGCTTACCGGCCGCGAGTGGGCGCGGTCATGGCGACGACGAGCTCGGGCGGATCTTCCCTGGCGATGGCGAGAGGAGGGGGAGGGGAATGGGGAAGCGGGGTTGTCCAGGGGGTCGACCGGGGTGTGCTTATCGCGTCCGCGGCGGAAGGGAGCAGGTGGAGGGCAGGGCCGGGCTGGCAGCGGCGTGGCCACGGCGGGCGTCGTACGGGGCAGGTGGGGGGGTGATTGGAGGAAGAAGACAAGGTGGGGGTTGGGCTGGGCTGCGGTGGGCCTCGCCCCAGGCGATAGATTAGGGTTTTTCTTATTTGTGTTGTTTTCTGTTTACTCTTCTGTTCTTTGTATTTTAATTTAGTGCCTTCTGCATTTTTATAAAATAGGTTAGGTGTCACAATATTAGTATAACATTATATGTCAGTGCCACAAAAAGTTTTGAAGCAAGATAAATTCATTAGGTATTTATTTTAAATATTAAATGTCCAAAGTTAGGGTTTTAACCTACTGTTTGAATTGTTTGGAATTTTCTGCAACTCCAAAAATTACCAAAGTTGGTCCAACATCATTTTAATGATTTTAGGCAATTTACAAAAATAGTTCCATGATTTTTGGAACAACTTTATTTGAGCACTTTTGTTTTAATTTCCATTTGAGGTAGTTTCAACTAGGGTTGGTTTCATGATGAGCAAAATGCATTGGGCTTTGTGTTTTGATTACCAACCAGCATGGTTTGAAAAGAGCAGAAGCAAAGTTTGATTAGGGACAGGGGATAACAGTGATTAGCAAACAGTGATAGTCAACAGTGATGATGATTACTGTTACAAGCATCTGAGGGTGTTACATGTAACAACTTTTCTTGAACACAAGCCACTCGTTATCCTCTTTGCTCGTTTGTCCCTTTTCTCGTTATCGTATTCCGGTATCCCCGTGACTGAATCACAATGCGTCTGGCCAGACTATAATGGATACATCATACCGAGTGGGCCCGAAGTGAATATCTTCTTCATCGTGAAGGAGCAAATCCCAATCTTGAACTATCACAGTTACTAGACACACTATCCAATGTACCCAGAACTTATTTTACTACTTCCCAGTAACGGGAAGATTCATCTAAGATCAAAGCACATCTTCCTGTGTGAAGCAACTTGATACTCTCATGGTCTAAGGAATTACGTATATGATAACATTTCATGATATGACTTATAACGTTGTTACGATGTGATCTCTAAGTATATCATTCAATACTGGGGTCGGTTCAACATCCTTGTTCTGCTAACAATATGTTCCCATTGCTACTGACATCCTTGTTACAAGAACAATGTCCATGATTAAGAAAACGTAATCATCAATTAGCACATGAGCTGGTCTTAGAGGCTAAACCAGGAACTCTTGGTGTTTACATTTCCACACATGAAAATGAGTTTTCTTCTGAATCTCACAGTCAGGGTCATTGCAATTATAGCATAGAAATATAAACATTAATTACGAACGTGGAAATATATATAATAACATTTTATTATTTCCTCTAGGGCATATTTCCAACAGTCTCCCACCTGCACTAGAGTCAATAGTATTGTCAGTGCTTGAGCACTTTACACCTATGGCATACCGGTGTAATGCATGCTTCAATTGTGGTATAGACTTCATCTACGGATCTGACGTTTCAGGCCCGTTTGTATCTTGCATATCTTCACGTTTTTCACGCTATCATAAAATTCACTAATTTTATCAGTTTAGCTTTGTATATGTTTTGGATCATTTGGTAGGACCTTGGTTCCTTAGAATAAGTCATGAAATCATCCATCAATGTTCCATGAGATTCAAACATCTAGGAAACCATACCACGTTCATAAATGAACTTATGATTCAAAATACCCTCCCTTGTTACTTCTTTAAGCAACAATATACTTAGCCTCTGTTATAGAAGTCACCACAGTATGTAACTTAACACGGTTCCTTCATACTGTGCCACTCTTACGTGTGAAACACATAATCCCAATTAAAATCGAAAATCGGTCGGAGTAAGTATGAAGACTGAATTGGTGTAACTGTTTACATCAAAAATTCAGCTGGTGTAACTCATTACAACGAGCTCTTCATTCTCTCCATTTTCCCGAGAAACATATCTTATCTTTCATAAGTTTAACTTTTCACTGTTTGTCCAATGATCAACATCTTGATCACGTTGGTATCTTGCTCACAACCTTTTGGAGCACTGGACATATCTGGTTGTTTTACATATTATGGTGTACAAGATTAATCCAAACACACAGGTGAGTGGAATTCAATTCACGTGTTTTGCTTATCTGTGTTCATAAACACCGATTTTTGCAAACAACTTTTCACCATGACCTCGGCAAGAACATGTTTCTTGGCATTTCATACTAAACTACTTTAGTATAATGTCAATATGTAGTGTTGGCTTTAGCATGATCAGGCACTTACTATCTTCATAGATCACTGTGCTCAATACTAATGCTATATTAGCCCAAGTTCTTCAACTAAAAACTATTTCCAATGAAGTCCTTATTCGTGTCAAGAAATTGATATCATTTCCAATAAACAATATGTCATCTACATAAGGTTTTAGAAATATCATTCAGCTCCCACTTACTTTCTTGAACATTCAAGCATCTTCGCTTATTCCCGATGAAAACAAACTCTTTTGGTAATTTCATCATAACGAAAATTCCAACTCCATTGTGCTAGCTTCAGTCCATCATTGGATATCCAAGGCTTGCATCTATTTTAGCATCCTTTGAATCGACAAAACATTCCGGTCGTATCACATATACGTCCTTTGTTATATTTCCGTGTAGGAACTTTGTTTTGACGTTCATTCTATCATATCCTATAAATGAGATATGTAGTAATTGCTAATATAACCCGAACTGACTAAAGCATCTCTACGGTCGAAACTATTTCGCCGTAGTCAACCTTTGAACTTGCTAGAAAACAATTTTCCAACGAGTTGAGCTTTATGGATAAAACAATTTCATCTGAATCAATTATAGATCCACATATATATTCTTCAGACTTTTAGTCTTTCGGAGGGTCTACCAAGTTCAAAACTTGACTTACTTCCATGGATACTATCTCGGATTATTTGGAATTTAGCCAAATCCCGGAGTCAGGGCCCATCAACGCTTCTTTGTATATCACAGGTTTATCATTGTCGAACAACAATATCTCGTTTTACATATCATGAATGTTTGTACGAGTTTTGTCTAACCTGTGTGGTTCAGTTGCGCACTTATTTGAAGATTCAACAATCTTTAACAAGCTGCATTGTCCTCCCACTCACTCTTTTGCAAGAAACTATTTTCTTCAAAACACATTGTTCTAACAGCAATCAGTTTTGTTTTTGTGTAGTGATAGAGGAATACGAAACCTTTTGGAATAACCTTAACAAAGTAGCACTTATCAGATTTGGTGTTTTGAGCATGTCAAACATACGTCTCATATACCCAAATTTTAAGAAAAGACAATATGGTTTTAACACTCCCATACCATATCTAATATGATGTCATTTCAACAGATTTGATGGTGCTCTTTTCAGTGTAAAAGTTGTAGTCTCTAACGCATAACTTTAATAAGTATAATGGCAAATTAATAAACGTCATATTTGATCTTACCGTGTCATACATGGCTTGATTATGTCTCTCGAACACTTTACTCTTAGTTGAGTTCCGCGAGGCACAAGTTATGACACCTTTTCACAACTCATCAGACGTTCGCTAAACTTGTAACTCAAATATTACTTTATACAATCTAATTTGCAGAAGCATTATTTCTTGTTACAATACATTTCTATTTCACTCTAATTTTCCTTGAACGTTTCAAAGATTTCAGACGTATGTCTCCACTGAACAGATATCCATATATTTACTTCAGTTCATGAGTGAAGATAGAAAATCCACTATACACAACTACACTTATTGGACTACACACATCATCATGTATGATTTGCAATAATTTAGTTGCCCGTTCATGCATGGCCTATCAATGGTGTTTTAGTCACATTTCTTTTAGACAATGTATGCAAGCGTCAAGTGATTCATAATCATATGACTCAAAAGTCCATCACTTATGGAAATTCTTCATGCATGTTATGTCACTTGTGACAAACTGCAGTGCCACACACTTGTGGTATTTCTGTTAGTCTTGCGACGTTTAGCGTCAGTGTTATGGATGTTTAGCATTATTATCAAAATTCATAACATACAACCTATTCACAATAGAAGTATGGCCTTTATGTTATTCATACCTTTGAACAACTCTCTTGCAATAAACATGATTCAAAAATGATGTTTTGCAACAAGGCTAAAGTGTAGTAACAATTTACTCAACTCTAAAATGAATTATGAAGATAATCATAGAGTCAACACACAATATAGTAAACCTTTTACCGTGTTCTCGTGTGTGTCAAAACTCATCATTAGCTAGTCATAAAGGCTATAGTATTTCTAGCATCGACTTGCAACGATATGCAAATGAAGTGATATTCTAGTGATCAACAGTTTAATCACAATGTACAAGAATTAAGATTAACCGCTTAATCATGATTCCCAAGAATTACATCTTTTGACCAGCAATGAATTCATCTATAACTTCGTATGACTTTCATTTCCGAGCTGGATATTCCAGTCTTCTTTCGCTTTGCCTTTATACGTATCATAGTTCTATTTCCAATGTCACTCCTACTCACAGAAGATCACATATGATCAAGGGTGGCGCATGCCATGGACTTTCCGGCGTGTGAGTCTTACTAACATCCTTTGGACTTCCTTTCCCTTAATTCTCATCATCATATGATCGGTGTTCTTCTGGATCCCACACTTAGCAGTTTTGTTTAGAGAACAGTGAACATTTTCACTAATGCTTACAATCATACATTGTACTAGATATCTTATATCCAACATTAATTGTCTTACAACTGAAAACAATTTTTCAGTTCCACGAATATAACATAACTATCCCAAACGTTTCGAAGTTCGGGTTTCATGGTGGTGAATACAATGCACTTAGCCGTGGTGGAATTCTAGCATTTTGGATTATAGACGTAAGTCACATCATCCATATCATCAGCGGGAGAGCATCAAAAATTTGGGATAGGACAAGCTCCTTCTCGACACTATTGAGGATAGTCCTCACAATACGGTACCAATCGTAAAGTTTTTACCAGATAATACCGTTAATCAAAATCAATTGGGAAGGTGGTAACGCGAGCCATTATTCTACAACGATAATGAAAATACTTAGACTTTGTTCATAATTAAGTTGCACTTGTAATTAATCAATTTAATTACTTAGTGCGCTCCCACTCAGATCAATATCTCTCGTAGTTGATGCCGGAGTGATTCAAGATCCGACCCAATCGTCCGCCTTTGATGTGACATCACTGATGACTTAGACTAGACCGGTAGGCCAACTTGCCAATCACGCCAAAGGTGATTCTTGTTCATCTTTCGATGGGCGTGTTCCGGTAGCAAACTTTTATCCAAACCGTCAAGACAACCAAGTGTAATTGCAGTGTGTTCTTAACACACCTGCTTTTTATGCGTCACACCGTGTGCACCCATGTGACATGACCTGCTCCGATGTGAAACATAGTATAGACGGTGCTACAGTTGGAAGAACACTATCAACTTGATATTGTTCTGCGAGAGATCACCCTAATAAAATACGACTACCGCACATCAAACAAGGGTGCATCAAAGGGATAAACATCACAGGCAGTTCATAAAATTATGTGATATAGTATAGCCCTCTGCTTCGTGAAGTCTTCATTGTCTTCACGTCGTCGTGGTTGAAGTCACCGTGTCCACCAACTTTGTCCTTGGCGCCAGGAACATCACCACGGCTTCGGCATGTGCGTCGGGGTCCACCTCCGCATCGTAGATCATCACCTTGCATCTATCTATTGCTTTGCCTCGAGCTAATAAAAAGTTCTGGCACGCAGGCCATAATTAAGTGACAATCATATGACTCCAGTCATCATGCCATACCACGACACGCAGGTCGCGAATAAATATTACATAACATATAGCATCTCATACAAACACATTGCAAATCTTGAAGGCTATACCACATCACATGCACATTCGGAAAAAACGAGTTAGATCGCCATCTACACGGGTTGTTGCAACTTTTATCGTGGTTGATTAGCAGGTGACATGCAAATGTTGTTCCCTAATCAAACCAAACACGATACTTCAATGTTGCTAGTTTAACGTTCGGGGTGCGTGTAGCAACTAATGCCACAAGCCAAACTTCGTTCAACGCGTGACCCCCGTGTGGATTTGAGTTCATAAAATCCACAAGCCCCTCCATGTTAAATCTTTTATTGCGAGATTAAGATGAGATCCAAGGAGTTTGATGTAGACCATGAGCAAGGCAACCAACATACTGAAAGCAGCATAGAGGGATCGATGGAAAACTCAATCCTTGTAGCAAAACCTCAACTTGCCATCAAGCATAGAAAAAATCACATGATAGGGAAGCAACAAGAAAATCAATGCCTCATATCACACATATGATCTAGACCTAAACATGCATCTAATCAAGAATCGCTCTGATACCACTGTTGGGAAACGTAGTAGAAAACAAAAAAATTCGTGCCTACGAAACAAGATCCCAAGATCATCCAAGAATGATGGCATACAAGGTTTAGGCCATTGCTCACAAACGGTTGCAGCGGAAGAAGAGTTGATGAAGCGGATGGAAGTAGATCTCGTGACGCTTCTCACGATCGGTCCCACGATCTATCCCACGAACGAATCCCTCGAGCAATTCCCTCGAACAGATCTCCGAGGAAGAAGAAGAAGTTCCTCGAAGAAGGATCAAAGTTATGATCCCTCTACCGGTATCCACACAGATCTCCGAGAAAACGCACGTGCGATGTTCTCTTTATCTTATCACATCCATCACTGAGTGAAGTGAGGAGACTTCACTACTTAAGTTGGTCTCATGCTTTCTCCACTTACGAGACAAGACTAAATTTTCACCCCCACTTGCCATGTTTTCATGTGCCTTTTTGAAAGTTCGGAAATTGTACATGGTTCTAACACATTATTCTGATAATCTTCCATCATATCTCAAATATTCATTTAGAGATTACCTTTTCCCGCTATTTGTTTAATTTATCAATGTTTTGATAAAGATTGTTAAGTTGAACTTTTGACAAGAGTTTTAAGCTACATCCATGCATAACTTGATAATGAACTATGTCTTGAATTCCAAGTTTTGTGTCAACAAGTTTAACTCAAGTTCATTACCAGGACATGTCTGCCAATAGCCTACCTTGTGGTTTGGAGCATATTCATCGCATTTCCAGGTATCTTCATTATCATACCAGGGAGGACCCAAGTCTCATAGACTAACGCGTTTAACAATCGAGGCTTATATATATGTGTGCTCTTTCAAGAATGGTTTGTAGGATAACATGTTTGCTATATATAGCCAGCGGAAACACATTAAGACATGTTGCCAACCTACCTTATCGCTCTGAACCTTAGCGCTCTAAGTGTTTTGCACCTTTACATAGGAGATGGCTATAGATTACTCTCCTCGGTTATCCAATAGCTTATCTTCCGTGTCCTAATTCACGGGATCTGTGATTACAAATGTTGTGTTACCATTATAGTATAACATCTCTCCTTATTTTAATGCTATGCTAGAATGGACATACTTGAAAAAAATACATGATCCTGAAATACATGAAGAAATTATCATTTTCATGTAAATGAGGTCGCTAAGAGCATTTGTAGAAGCAAGGCTGACCCATGGTACGAGTGGGGTGCTCTCTTACCAATGGTCGTACCAATCAAAAATTAGCTTGAGGAGTCAATCTCACGTCCCTATAAGATTTGAGGTCCCTTTTGAAAGTGCAATCATGCCCTTAATCATATTTTGATGTTGATGACAATATACATATAGAGGACTAATAATGTTTGTCAAGTTTATCTCAGGTTTTAGTCCTCGGTTCATTGTGATGGTGGATCATAGACCATTGATATTTACAATTGCTCAAGAGATGGAACCAATGAATTTGAAGCGTAAGCTTTTTCCGGTTATCTTGAGTATAGGGATCCCTGCACTATTAAGAGGGGATCAGTGGGTGTACTGTATAAGTCCATCTCAAACACCTCGCAGAACAAACGAATTCCATGTCACTCACTCATTTAAACAAGCTTGCTGAATATACACACATCGGACGTCCGGTCCCTACCGGACGTCCAGTAACTGGTGCTCTCGGACATCCGGTCATCGTCGGACTAAGGATCCGAGAGGTCAGTGGGCTTTTGCCCCATTTCCTCGGATTTCCGGTCCCTGTCGGTCGTCCGGTGGTCGGACGTCCGGTTGGCGTCGGACTAAGGATCCGAGGGGTCAGTGGCGTATCTCTATGTTTTATCGGATTTCCGGCGCTCATCGGACATCCGGTCATCGGATGTCCGGTATCCGTCGGACGTCCGGTGCCTGATGAACTTGCTGATGATCTTCTGCGCATGTTGTGTATTCGTGGGTGTCCGTTGTAAACCGGACGTCCGGTATGCACGTACCGGACCGGACGTCCGGTACTTATGCAGGAAGAATGCTCCAACGGCCATTTCTGGCCTTGGGTTATAAATATGCCCTCTCCACCACTTGAGAAGGCTGACCACTTCATTTGCAAACACTAAAGAACACAAGTGCTGCCTCTCACTCTCTCCCTCACCAAATCTCAGATCCCAGAGAGCCCCGTGAGAGTTCTTGACGGATCTTTCACCCCGTGATAGATCCGCCCCTTCCCCATTTCAACCGAAGAAAATCGCGTTTTGAGCAAGTCTTGAGCTTTCCCCATTGATCTTGTTACTCTTGGAGGTTGGAGCCTCCTAGGCGGGTAGGAGTTCTTCGGAGAGGAATCGACCATTGTGATTACCCCCCTTGAGTTTGTGAGGGTTTGGTGACCACCTTTAAGGTCAAGTGGTAGTGGTTGGGAATCGTCTTCGTGGTGATATCTAAAGGGGAACAGAGTGAGCCTTCGTGGCGTTGGTATGCCTTCGTGGTTTCACCCACTCTCCTTGAACGGTGAGTAGCTTCCCTCCAAGGAAGTGAACATCGGGATACATCGTTGTCTTCGCGTCATTAGGTTATCCCTACTCTTTCCTCTTATTACTTGTGCTACCGTATTATTTGCCCCTCACTAGCTTTAGTATATTGTGCTTATTGTTTATCTTCTCATAGCTAGCTCAACCTTGCAATTGTTAGGCACACCTTTATCTTCCCCATTATTGCCTAAAATTTCTAAGTAGTGATAAAATTTGTAATAAGACCTATTCACCCCTCCTCTAGGTCTATCTCGATCCTTTCAATTGGTATCAGAGCCTCGTGCTCTATTCTTGTGGCTTAACCACCCTAGAGCGAGATGACCAAGGACGGCATTCCCTAAAGTTCCGGTGCCAATGCGGAGGAGGTCGCAATTTCCGCGGATGCCGCTAGTTCGGAAGCCGAGAGATTGGCTATCGAACGAAGGGCATCCGTACAAGCTGCGATGCCTCCTTCCATGGGGCATGCTAATTATGAGATTGAGGATCCTCAGTTGTTCACCTCCGGCGATATGGAAAAAGCCTTGCAAAAGGCTTTAGAAAATCAAAGGAAGGAAATGGAAGACTCCTTTTCAAGGATGAAGGCTCCGGCATCGGAGTCACAAACGTCAAGTGGCGCGGCCCCTAGGTCCCCACAAGCGACTTTTGTGCACCCCGGTTCCGAAGTTCAATGGCACCTAAGTATAACTTCTAAACTTGTGGAACCTAAGTATAACTTCAATGGCAATCCGCTGGTACTAACCGAGAACACTAACTTTTTGGATTGGAAAAGTCTTATGGAATATTATCTTAGGTTTGTGTGCGAACCCATGTGGAACCTCATCGACTCCGGGAAAGGCTATTATCCCGTTGATCCAAACAACCTTACACCAAGTGCAGTGTTTGATATACACCTCAACCTTGCTGCTATTGGGTTCTTGAAGAGAGGAATGGATGAGTTGACACGAGCACCATTTCTCCATATCACCAATGCCAAGGAGATGTGGGATACTCTTCTCATTTCCAAGTCCGGCACCGGTTCCCTTCAAATGAAAAGATATGAGACTGCAAAGAATGCATTACATAACCTTCACATGAAGAAAGATGAGACGCCCCAACAACTCCATATGCGTCTCAAAGTTCTCTTCGCTCATGTCCAATCCTTCACATGTGAAAAATCTTTGGATGGATATCAAATCACCAACTATTACCTTGTGGACAAGATGTTGAATGCTCTCATGGTGTATTCACATCAAATGGTGTGGGAATTGAGGCGTACACCCGAATTCTTCAAGATGACAACGGATGATGTGATTGCCACCTTCTTGCAATATGAAGAGCACCTAAAGGAGTCCAAGAGACTACTTGCCACTTATGGTGGTCCATCCTCAAACCTTGCACTCAAGGCTAGGCTAGAGGAGTTTGATGATGATGCGGAAGAAGATGAGTATGAAGATGATGATAACTCCGATGATACTCCCTCATATGATGATATGGCTCTGTTTGTGAAGAGGTTCACCAAAGGGGACTTCAAGGGAAGATTCCAAAAGAAGAAGACACGAAAATGCTACAACTGTGAGAGACTGGGACACTTTGCGGAGGATTGTCCGTATGAGAAGAGAGAGGAAAAGCCTCGATTTCCTCGGAAGGAAGTTGCCAAGAAGCTCCCAAACCCTCTCAACAACAAGTTCAAGAAGAAAGCAATGTTGGATCTAGAAGGGTCTGATCCCGAGGATGTTGGTGGTGTGGCCGGAGTTTCTCAAGTCACACAAAAGACTTTGAAACTCCTCAACAAGGAAGGTGAAGTTGTAAACTACAACTACATGAGTGACTACACCGGAAATGCACACAAGTGTCTCATGGCCAAGTTGGTTGATGATGACACTCCCTCCTCCTCGACCAAGATCAAGGTAACTCCTATTGATGAGTCCTTCATATTCTCTTCGGAACCTCATGATGAATTTCATGATGCGGAAAGTGATGATGCACATGCTACTTGTGAAGATTTGTTGTTTGCTAAAGTGAACAAAATGATGAGCTCTCTCAAAGGCAACAAGCTCAAAATGTTTCAATTACTTATGGATGTGGTGGGTAAGCACTCCACAACCATTAAGGATCTTGAAATCCTCCTCACCGAGGAAAAGGATAACTATACTCTTCTTGAGCGAAAGGTTGACTTTGAGGAAGCTCGAAATGACAACTTGTGCAAAGTTGTCCACGCATCAAATGACTGACAAGCATGTTGCCTCCTTGAAAAAGGCTAATGAAATTTGTAAGGAACTTGCTAATGATATGAGAAAACTTGTGGAGCTAAACACCTACCTTTCTAAGGATGTTGAGGTACTCACCTTGTCTCTCAAGACAAGATGAGGAACTGATAACCCTCAACTGTAGGGGATCGAGATAGTCTTCGCGGGCAAGATAACCCAATTTATTGATTCGACACTTGGGGACACAAAGAATACGTACAGGCTTTGACAATTGAGTTGTCAATTCAACCGCACCTGAAATAAACACTTGCTTGAACAAAGGTATTAGTAGAAACTGTGATATGGTACTGGTGGTAATGATAATAGTGGTGATAGTGATAGGGAACCAGCAAAAGTAAAACAGCAAAAGTAAACAACTAGTAACCAGCAGAAGGAAAACACTGTAGGCTAGGGAGATGGATGGTTGGGCGCTGCTTGGATGAGAACGAACATGTAACAAATTCTAACTTGGGCAAGGCTCACAGAAAACAAAGGATCATCTAGGCAAATATCAAACATCAGGCATGTATCCCATGGTAGTTGTACGTGCTTGCAATAAGAACTTTGCACAACATCTTTTGTCCTACCCTCCCGCTACAAACGGGGCCAAAAGCAACTTAGGGAGATTAAGGTACTCCTGTCAAAGAGCACCAGAACAAAGCATTAACACTTCATGGATACACGAAATCCTCAAATCATAGTCCATCCCCTTTGGTGTCCCAAGATGTCACCATTGGGATCGCCGGTTCCGGACTATAATAGGTGCATACAACTCATAGATAGGATCAAGAACACCACGAACTCAAGAAACAAAAGGGTGATCAGATCTGAAATCATGGCACTCGGGCCCAAAGTGGCAAGCATTAAGAGCAACAAGTTGTAACAGAGATGATAAACACCAAGTAGATGATAGGCAACATGCCCCCAACAATCTAATTGAACTATTACATGATCTAACTCATCCAATCCCTACCATCCCCTTTGCCTACAACAGGGAATTACTCACACATGAGAGGAGAAGTCATGGAGGGGTGATGGAGAGGCGAAGATGATGACGATGGCGATGATTTCCCCCTCACCGGAGGCCAATTCAGCCTCCAGATTAGCTCTCCGAGGAAGAACAGAGGGTTGCGGCGGCTCCGCGACGTAGATTGGAAAAGCGACTCCTGTTTTGGGGTTTCCGCGTCGGGAGAATAAATAGGGGCCAATGTAGGTCACCAGGGGGTGTGGGACCCAGACAGGAGGGCAGGTGGCGCGGCCAGGGGATGGGCCTCGCCAGGCACCCTCCTGGCTGCCCTGTGGCCCCCCTTTGTCCTGGTGGAAGCTTCCGGAACTCTGATTTTTTATATATTTTTTTGGGATTTTTCCAGCGTACCTAAATATCCAAAAACCTGCACAAAAGAAAAAAGCACTGGTAGCTCTGCTGAAAACATCGTATTCCGGGTTAGTTTCGTTCAAATTATGCAAGAATGAAGGCAAAACAATAGAAAAAGTGTTTGGAAAAGTAGATACGTTTAGGACGTATCAGGAACTCACCACCCTTAAGAAGAATCTTGAGGCTCACAAACTTTCTCATATAAAATTACTTACTAAGATGTCTCCTCCCACTATTTCACATGTTGATGCTTGTGCTACTAACTCTACTCTTGATCAAGCATCTCTCATTGAGGAGAACATAGCTCTTAATGCTCAACTAAAGAAGGGCCTCTTGACTTGTTGATACGTCCAAAGCGTATCTATAATTTCTGCTTGCTCCATGCCTCTTTTGTGTGATATTGCTATGATATTGATGAACTTCCATAAACTTTTGATCATATTTGGACTAACCTATTAACTCAGTGAACCCCAGTGCCAGTTCCTGTTTTCTGCTGTTTTTCTATTTCAGGTTTCCCCCTTATTTAAAGTGCCAGAAAAATTCCAGGAAAAATATAGGAAAAATCAGCGTACGGGAACCTTCCAGAAGAGCCAAAGTGGGGGCCGAGGGGGCCCAGGGGGGCCCCAGGCGGCCACCTGGTGCGGCCACCCCCTAGGCCGCGCCAGGGGGGGGTGCCTGGAGCCCCTGGCCCACCTCTGGCTGCCCCCCTTCGCCTATTTATTCCCCGTGACGAGAAACCCTCGAGGACGGAACAATTTTTCGCGATCTCTCCTCTGTTCCTCTGCCGCCGCGCTTACAAGATCGGGAGCACCAGAAGACCTCTTCCCGGCACCCTGCCGGAGGGAGGAATCACCTCCGGGAGCTTCTCCACCACCATGGACGCTTCCCGGATGAACCGTGAGTAGTCCACCTTGGACCATGGGTCTATGATCAGTAGCTATGTGATGTTCTCCTCCCCTCTTTGTTCTTCATGGATTAGACCTCGTGAACTGCCCTACATGATCGAGGCACATATGTAATCTTTCTGCTGTTGCTATGCTGAGTTTGCTGGGATCCGATGGATTATGAGATTATGTTCAGATTGTGTTTGAGTTATATATTTGATTCTCCTCTTTTATATTTATGTTCTTGAGTAATTCTTGCATGTTCTCCGTTGCTGTATATTGCTTTGGCCAAGTAGTAGGTAGTGACTCCAAGAGGGAGCGTTATGCATCATTGTGGGTTCATGCCCCCTGATGACTAGCTTGAGTGACAAAAGCATGAGTCTAGGGGATGTGTTGTTGCCACAAGGGGGAAAACAACGGTGCTTGTACTTGCGGTTGCAGGGATTGTTTACTTTACGCAAAGTTCTTTAATGCAGTTGTCCGTTGCTTTGAGTTTACACTTTGGGTGGGATTTGCAACTTAATATCAGCGAGATGTTCTGGATAGATATCTCAAGGTGGATGATTAGTAGGTAGATGCAGATGGATTTCGGTCTACTTTTCTTGGCGTACCGCCCATGCTTTTGAGCCTCTTCCTTTCTTTATAGCATAATTAGCATTGGTTTGCGCACATAATCCTGTCAATTGCCCAGCTGCAATTTGTTTACCTCGCATGGCTATTTTATCGTCTTTTGGGAGAGAGACATCACTAGTGAACATCATAGGACCCCGGTCCATATTTCCAACACTGTTTATACTCGCTATCAATTTACTGCTTTATTTACTTTTCCATTGCTATCACTATCATTATTATCCCGTGCGTTTTTTCCTTTGTAAACAACAAGGCCAGAGGAATTGACAACTCCTTTGTACTCGTTGGGAAGCAAAGTTATTTGCTGTGTGTGCAGGTCCAGGTGAAGTAAGCAACCTTGAGTTGTGAACGGCACCATTGTTCACTTCACCACCTACTTATCGTTTTTGGAGTCCTATTGGTTCGACACTTAAACCTTAGCATCTTCGCTAAGGGAAATTTGCCGCTATCTACATCTTAACCTTCCACTTGGGGTAACCAACGAGGGGTGAGAAGTTATCTCGTGCATCAAGCAAATTTCTGGCGCCGTTGCCGGGGACTCCGCACTTCAAGATAGGGGAGTTTCACACTATCTTTTATCTTTGATTTTTAGTCTTGTTTGTTTACCTTTCAGTTTTTGCTTTAGTGTCCTTTATCAAAATTCAAAAAAATAGTTATCTTGCTTGCTGCTACTATGGGTTCCTCTGAGAACACCAAGTGTGTGACTTTACTAGTCACAACAACAGTGACTTTATCTGCACTCCTATTGCTACACCTGCTACTTCAGCACCTTCTTATGATATTAAACCTGCTTTGCTGAACCTTGTTATGAAAGATCAATTCTCTGGTGCTAGAGATGCTGCTGCTTTGCACTTAAATAATTTTATTGAGCTTTGTGATATGAAAAAGTACAAAGAAGTAGATGGTGATATTGTTAAGCTTAAGCTTTTTCCTTTCTCCTTGAGAGATGAAGCTAAAATCTGGTTTCAATCCTTGCCTAGGAATAGCATAGATTCTTGGGATAAGTGCAAGGATGCTTTTATCGGGAAGTACTATCCCCCTGCTAAGATTATCCAATTGAGGAGATTTATTATGAATTTTAAGCAATTGGATAATGAACACATTGCCCAAGCTTGGGAACGCATGAAATCTCTTGTTAAGACTTGCCCTACGCATGGTTTGACTACTTGGATGGTTATCCAAATTTTTATGCAGGCTTGAACTTTACCTCGCGGAATTTGCTAGATTCGGCCGCGGGAGGAACCTTTATGTCAACTACACTTGGTGCTCCCACAAAACTTCTAGATGAGATGATGACCAACTATTCCCAATGGCACACCGAAAGAGCTCCAACAGGTAGGAAGGTAAACTCTGTCGAGGAGATCTCCTCCCTAAATGAAAAAGTTGACTTGATTATGTCTCTACTTACCAAGGAATCTCCTATTGATCCTCAAGATGTACCTTTAAATTCTTTGATTTCTCAGGATCAAGTATATGTGAACTTTATCTCTACAAACAACTTCAACAACAATGCTTATAGGAGTAACTTTGGTAGCAATCCTAGACCGTTCCCCTCCAACAACTATGGGAACAACAACACTTATCCTAGCACCAAAAACTCCACTTCTGAATTAGAGAGTATGCTTAAAGACTTTGTCACCACCCAAAAAGCCTTCAACAAGAGTGTAGAGGAAAAACTAGACAAACTAGATAACCTCTCGTCGAAGGTAGACAATTTAGCCCACGAAGTAGAATTGCTTAGAATTAGAACTTCTCCCCTTGAGGAGTGGAAGGTCACTCCTATGAATGCTATCCAATTGAAAATTAATGAAAACATTAGGATGATGGCTAAACTTAAAGAGAGATGGGCTAGAGAAAAGGAGGAAGAAGATAGGATTAAGATCCTTCCTACACACTATACTGTTGCTATTATCCAAGTGGTTGAGGATATCCAAACTCTTAGCACCAATGCACCCCTAGTCCCATAGGACCTATTAATGGTGATGATATGACCTCAACCGTAGAAGAAGAAATTCCTATGACTATAGAAGCTACCAAACAAGTGAGCCTAAAGGACAGCACTACCAGTTTACTTGATAGTAGTGACCTTGATTTTGATAATTGCACCCTTTCTAAAGTTATTCGTTTCCTTCACAAGATGTCTAGAGACCCCCACACTAGCACACTTAATCTTGCCTTCACGGAGCATATCACTAATGCTCTCATCAAAGCTAGGGAGGAGAAGCTTAGGGTAGAAGCCTCCATACCTAGAAATCTAGAATATGGTTGGGATCCTATGATTAAAATTAATTTGAATAATTTCTCTTGCTATGCTTTATGTGATGTTGGAGCTAGTACCTCTGTTATGCCCAAAAGAATGTATGATATATTTGAATTGAAACCTTTTGATACTTGTTATTTTGATGTTCGTCTTATCGATTCTTCCGTAAAGAAACCTTTGGGGAAGATAGATGATGTTCTTATCATTGTCAATGAAAATTATGTTCCCGTTGACTTTACTATTATGGACATTGAATGTGAACCTTCTTGTCCAATTATTTTGGGACATCCTTTTCTTCGCACCGTGGGTGCTGTTATTGATATGAAATAAGGGATTATAAAATTCCAATTCCCTCTCAATAAAGGGATGGAACATTCCCTAGGAAAAATATTAAGTTGCCTTTTGAGTCCGTTAGTTATTTTCTTGAAAAAACTTGATCTATTTGCATTAAGCCTAGCTAATGGCTTTAAAGAAGCGCTTTCGGGAGGCAGCCCTCAACGAATTTAGGTTTTCCTTTTTCTTTTTCTTCTGTTTTTAGTGGTCTTGATGATTGTTACTACTGTAGCAACATCATTGTATCTTTATTTTTCAAGCTTTGTGCCTTTTATAGCCTCATACGACAAGGGAAGTGAAAGTTGTGACATGCTGTCCAGAAAACAGATTCTGTCCTCGTGACTAGAAAAATCAGAGAAAAATCCCAGTTAATATTTTTGAGCTGAAGTTTTTTCACAGAGTTATCTATACAATTACGAAACTTTCGTATGTTCTGAGTTTTTTGATTTGAGTTGCAGAAGTATCCCTAAAAAATTCTTTACTACCTGCTGGTCTGTTTTTCACAGATTCTGTCCTGTTTTGCCTTTTCCTCGTTTTGCAAACCTTAAGCTTGTTTTTTCTTTGCAAAAAACTTTTTGGCAATCTTGATAAACAGTAGCTCTTCAAGATTATCTTTATTTCCTGTAGAGAAAAATTATTTTATTATGGGTACTAACCTCGCTAATCAGATTATGATGAGTTATGTATGAAGGGAGTTTTCAAGTGTGTGAGGGAAGATGATGAAAGAAGAATCAGGAGTGTTAAGCGCTCAAGCTTGGGGATGCCCCCATGCATCCCCAAGAAATTCAAGGAGACTCAAGCGTCTAAGCTTGGGGATGCCCCGTGCATCCCCTTCTCCATCAACAATTATCAGTTCGTCTCTCGTTTCACTATATTTTTATCACTTCATGCGTTATGTGCTATGCTTGGAGCATCTCGCTCTTAGGTTTTATTTTTAGTTTTCTTTAGCTTTGCTTGCTGTTCATAACAAGTTAGAACCCAGCTTTCTTTGTGTGGGAGAGAAACACGCTCCACTTCCAAAATCTAGAACACAACATAGGATTTTTCATGGTTATCTTTCTTGTGTGTGTTCTTTATCTTTTCATAGCTACTGTCATGTTTTGCTCTTAGTTTTCATGCTTATCTTTTTAAAGAGCTTTTGGTTAGTTTGCTGCTGGAACTCTCTTGAGTTTTCATGTTTATCTTGTTTAGTGAGTTTGCCTGTTGCACTGAGTTTTGTGTCTTGACTTGAAGTAGGTAACTGAGGTTGCTATTCTTTTGTAGTGGTAACTTGCAATAGTTTTGAGGTGTTGTTTTGAGTAATGTTTGGACTTTTGGTGTCAAGAGCTTTAGCCTATTAGTGATAGATTTCGTATTTTGGGCAATACATGTTTATTTTCAAAACCTACAAAATTAGTTGAGAACTCTAGCTACTAGATGGATCACTACTCTTCTGAGGGGTCGAATATTAGAGTACACTCACGTACCATGAGTCGAGGTTGCGCAAGGATAACCAAACCCCCATACACTCCTCCTCGGGGTACTTGTCTCTTTGTGAAACCTCCTTATTAGATTGAGAGTTACCGATAATAAGTGCATGAGTTCTTCGGACTAATGTGAGTATTCACCTTCGTCGGTACATCCAAACCCTTGGCACGATACGGTCTGTCATCATAAACCTCCTTATATCCTTCCTCAAAACAGCAACCATACCTACCTATAAAGGCATTTCCATAGCCTTTCCGAGATATATTTCCATGCAACATCCATCTTCTCATGACTTGATCTTCATGTCATACATGCTACTTGCTTGATCTATGAGCCGCATGCTAGTTGGGCCTTGCCCTAATCATTGCTACATGACGCGCTAGTATCATTGCATATCAGGCTACACTGGTAGAGGCATACATTTGCATACTTCATGATAGTTACATTTTATTTATGATTTGAGTATTTTGTAAAGTGTGAAAGATCTTCTATACTTCTTGTAATATATAGAGTGTTGCGCCTAAAGTGAGGAAAAGATCCCAAAGTGGACAAATCAAAAGATCCCAAAGTGGAAAAATCAAAAGATCCCAAAGTGGACAAATTAAAAGATCCCAAAGAGGACAAATGAGAGAGAAATAGAAAGATCCATTGAGGCCACCAAAAAATACAAAAAAATAGAAAAATGAGAAAAAGAAATAAAAAGAGAGAAGGGGCACACTACTATTCCTTTTGAGAGATCCACACTCGTACTTCCTCTTATATCTTGTACTCCATAGAGATTATCATTCATGCATATAGCTATGTGGGGGCCTTCACACTATCGAACTTGGCTTGTATATTCCAATGATGAGCCTCCTCAAATGAGCTCTAGGTCTTCTTGAGCAAGCAAGTTTGATGCACCCCCACTAGTTCTATTGGAGAGCTTACCTTAGCTCATATGTGCATCTGTTGCATGGAAATCCCTACTCCTCACATCTTATCTATCATTTGACTTTCTCTCGCCTATGATTGTCCTCATAGATGTGAGCCCTTCACAACTTTTTGTCTTCGTCCTCCACTATATTCTCTCTTTGCCATCCTAAGTGTCAACTTTCTTGCTTACGCTCATCCATTGCATGAGTGCTCAAAATGTCGAAAAGGAGTGGATCATTTTGACTTGTACCTGGCTAGTGGTCTGGGGATAGTCAAGATAAGATTCCATAGAAGACCAAGTGTGAAACTTTAGTAGATTGAGTTCTCAACACAAAAATACTTTTTCTCGTATATCCCTATCCCCTTTCTTGCACGCAAACACCATTTGGAGACATTTGAGTCACGGACAGCAAGAGCTCTTGCACCTTTATGTTCTTATGTTGCTTGTTTCAATGCCAAATATAGACTCTTGCCTGTTATGACTTGAATTGAATTACATGCCTTGATTGCTTTACTTAAAAGTTCTTATATGGTTGTTAGCATGTCACCACAGAAATTATGCTTGTTATCATTTACCTACTCGAGGACGAGCAGGAATTAAGCTTGGGGATGTTGATACGTCCAAAACGTATCTATAATTTCTGCTTGCTCCATGCCTCTTTTGTGTGATATTGCTATGATATTGATGAACTTCCATACACTTTTGATCATATTTGGACTAACCTATTAACTCAGTGCACCCCAGTGCCAGTTCCTGTTTTCTCCTGTTTTTCTATTTCAGGTTTCCCCCTTATTTAAAGTGCCAGAAAAATTCCAGGAAAAATATAGGAAAAATCAGCGTACGGGAACCTTCCAGAAGAGCCAAAGTGGGGGCCGAGGGGGCCCAGGGGGGCCCCAGGCGGCCACCTGGTGCGGCCACCCCCTAGGCCGCGCCAGGGGGGGTGCCTGGAGCCCCTGGCCCACCTCTGGCTGCCCCCCTTCGCCTATTTATTCCCCGTGACGAGAAACCCTCGAGGACGGAACAATTTTTCGCGATCTCTCCTCTGTTCCTCTGCCGCCGCGCTTACAAGATCGGGAGCACCAGAAGACCTCTTCCCGGCACCCTGCCGGAGGGAGGAATCACCTCCGGGAGATTCTCCACCACCATGGACGCTTCCCGGATGAACCGTGAGTAGTCCACCTTGGACCATTGGTCTATGATCAGTAGCTATGTGATGTTCTCCTCCCCTCTTTGTTCTTCATGGATTAGACCTCGTGAGCTTCCCTACATGATCGAGGCACATATGTAATCTTTCTGCTGTTGCTATGCTGAGTTTGCTGGGATCCGATGGATTATGAGATTATGTTCAGATTGTGTTTGAGTTATATATTTGATTCTCCTCTTTTATATTTATGTTCTTGAGTAATTCTTGCATGTTCTCCATTGCTGTATATTGCTTTGGCCAAGTAGTAGGTAGTGACTCCAAGAGGGAGCGTTATGCATGATTGTGGGTTCATGCCCCCTGATGACTAGCTTGAGTGACAAAAGCATGAGTCTAGGGGATGTGTTGTTGCCACAAGGGGGAAAACAACGGTGCTTGTACTTGCGGGTGCAGGGATTGTTTACTTTACGCAAAGTTCTTTAATGCAGTTGTCCGTTGCTTTGAGTTTACACTTTGGGTGGGATTCGCAACTTAATACCAGCGAGATGTTCTGGATAGATATCTCAAGGTGGATGATTAGTAGGTAGATGCAGATGGATTTCGGTCTACTTGTCTTGGCGTACCGCCCATGCTTTTGAGCCTCTTCCTTTCTTTATAGCATAATTAGCATTGGTTTGCGCACATAATCCTGTCAATTGCCCAGCTGTAATGTGTTTACCTCGCATGGCTATTTTATCGTCTTTTGGGAGAGAGACATCACTAGTGAACATCATAGGACCTCGGTCCATAGTTCCAACACTGTTTACACTCGCTAAAAATTTACTGCTTTATTTACTTTTCCGTTGCTAGCACTATCATTATTATCCCGTGCGTTTTATCCTTTGTAAACAACAAGGCCAGAGGAATTGACAACTCCTCTGTACTCGTTGGGAAGCAAAGTTATTTGCTGTGTGTGCAGGTCCAGGTGAAGTAAGCAACCTTGAGTTTTGAACGGCGCCATTGTTCACTTCACCACCTACTTATCATTGTTGGAGTCCTATTGGTTCGACACTTAAACCTTAGCATCTTCGCTAAGGGAAATTTGCCGCTATCTACATCTCAACCTTCCACTTGGGGTAACCAACGAGGGGCGAAAGTTATCTCGTGCATCACTTGTGCCCAAGGCGAGAAAAATCTAAATGATGTACTAAGTCATCACAAGGATTCCTTTTCTAAGGACAGACTTGTGTTTGACCCAAGTACGAGTGTGACAAAGGATGTAACCCTTATCAAGGAATCTACTCCTCAAAATGTGATCTTTGTTCGTGAAGGGCACAAGGACAAAGGTAAGAAAAAGGTTGATGAGGTTTGTGTTGGGAATGGGAAGGCCACTAGGGGCAAGCTCATTCCTAACAAGAAGAAGAAGATGCCTCCATCCTATGTGCTCCGTAAGGCAAAGGATGGAGAGGTGTTTGTAAAATTCATTGGGCCCCGTAATGCTTTCCGTTTCTATACCATTTGGGTTCCAAAGACCCTTGTTACTAACCTTAGAGGTCCCATTTCAAAATGGGCACCTCTAACCAAATCCTAAACCTATGTGTAGGATGCTCTCTCCGGTGGAGTCAAATGGGTGATTGATAGTTGATGCACCAATCATATGACCGGAGAAAGCCGTTTGCTCAAGGACTTCCTGTATGCAATTCAACCATATATGAGCATTGTCTTATGTGGCGGTTCCAAGGGAAATGTACTTGGGTTGGGCAAGGTGGCTATTACTAATGACATGTCTCTTGCAAATGTCATGCTTGTCCAATCACTTCAATACAATTTGCTTTCCGTTCGTCAATTAGCTACGGTTGGTTATGATACACTATTTGGCCTAACAAGTGTGAAAGTCTTTAGGAGAGATACTCTCGAAGTGGCCTTTGTTGGAGAGTTGGATGGCAACCTTTACACGGTTGATTTCTCGAAAGAGAGTACTTACCATGCAATTTGTCTAATGGCCAAGGCCGACAAGGGGTGGCTATGGCATCGCCGGCTAGCCCATGTCGGTATGAGAAATCTAAAAGATCTCCTAAAGGGTGAACACATCCTTGGACTAACAAACGTGTCTTTTGATAAAGATCGTGTGTGTAGTGCATGCATAGCTGGGAAGCAACATTAAGCAAAGAATACCCCCAAGAATATCGTGTCAACTTCAAGGCCTTTGGAACTCCTTTATGTGGCTCTCTTCGGGCCTCCATCATGGGATAGTCTTGGTGGGAAGAAATATGGCCTTGTCATTGTTGATGATTATTCAAGATACACGTGGGTGTTCTTCCTCAAGTCCAAGGACGAGACGAAGGCCACCTTCATTGATTTTGCCAAGCAAGCCCAAAGGAAATACAACATGGCTATCTTGGCAATACGAAGTGACAATGGCTCCGAATTCAAGAACTACACCTTGGAAGAATTTTTGAGTGATGAGGGGATTGAACATCAATATTCCGCACCTTACACCCCTCAACAAAATGGTGTAGCCGAGAGGAAGAACCGCACTCTTGTGGAGATGGCCCGGTCCATGTTGGATGAGTACAAGTCACCATATAGCTTTTGGTCCGAAGCCATCAACACCGCATGTCATGCATCAAACCGGCTCTTTCTTCGCAAGATCTTGATGAAGACCCCCTATGAGCTTCTAACCGGTCAGAAGCCAAACGTCAAATACTTTCGAGTACTCGGTTTTAAGTGTTTCTTTCTCAACAAGAAAGACCGGTTAGCTAAGTTTCAATCCAAAACAATTGAGGGTATATTTGTTGGGTATGCCTCAAACTATCACGCCTATAGGGTCTACAAAAAATCCACCGGATGTGTTGTGGAAACTTGTGATGTGGAGTTTGATGAATTTAATGGCTCCAATGGGGAGCAAGTTGATCTAAGTGATGTAGGTAATAATGAAGATTCCCCTCAAGACCTCTTGGCTATGGGCATTAGGGATCTTGTGCCCATTTCTCAAGTCCCTAGAGATGATGAGGTGGGTGATGGGCCAAGGGTTCCACCACCACAAGCACCTCCTCCTACCACTCAAGATCCAATTTCTCATGATGAGCCCATTATCCAAGACCAAGAACAAGACCCTCCACAATCCGATGTGGTTTCTCAACCATAAGTTGATGATGCGGTTGATCCAAGTGATCGGCTTGACCACATTTGCTTTGGAGAAAATGATGCTATTGAAGATGGATCCACCCTTGATGATGAACCAAATGTATATCATGAACCCAAATGGGTGGAGTCTATTGAAACTCCAACTTCTACCATGCCATTGGTGGCTAGACGTGTTGATGTTGACAAGATCCTCACGTGTTTGGGGCAAGGTATAGTTACTCGTCGTCAACCTATGAACTTTTGCGCTCACTTCTCGTTTGTGTCTAGCATTGAACCACTTAGGGTTGAACAAGCACTTGAGGATGCGGATTGGCTCATTGCAATGCAAGATGAGCTCACGAGTTTCACCCGGAATGAAGTATGGTCTCTCGTGGAGAGGCCTTCCGGTCAAGATCATAACAACATTGGAACCAAGTGGATCTTCAAAAACAAGCAAGATGAATATGGTAATATCATTCGAAACAAGGCAAGGCTAGTGGCTCAAGGGTACTCCCAAGTTGAAGGCTTGGATTTTTATGAGACCTTTGCTCCCGTTGCCCGTCTTGAATCTATACGCATGTTTCTTGATTATGCCGCATTCAATGGATTCCCATTATTTCAAATGGATGTAAAGGTGCTTTTCTTAATGGTCCGCTACAAGATGATGTATATGTAGCACAATCACCCGGCTTTTGTGACCCTCATCACAAGGACCACGTGTACAAACTTCATAAGGCATTATATGGTCTTAAGCAAGCCCCTCGGGCTTGGTATGACCATCTTAGGAAGTTTTTACTCGAGGAAGGATTTGTGAGGGGTGTCATTGATCCCACTCTTTTAACCAAGAGATCCAATTATGAATTGCTCATATTCGAAATCTATGTAGATGACATAATATTTGGTTCTCCTAATCCATCTTTGTGCAAGCGGTTCTCGGAAACTACGACCAAGAACTTTGAGATGTCCATGATGGGGAGCTTGAAGTATTTCCTTGGATTTCAAATCGAGAAATTTGCCGAAGGAACCTTCATCTCCCAAACAAAGTACATTCAAGACATGCTCGTGAAGTTTGGTATGAAGGATGCCAAGCCATGCAAGACACCCATGCCAACCAAGGGATATCTAGATCAAGACCTTTCCGGTATTCCGTTTGATGCTACTCTTTATCGTTCTATGATAGGGTCATTGCTTTACCTTTGTGCATCTAGACCGGATATTATGCTTAGCATAGGAATGTGTGCAAGATATCAAGCCTCTCCAATGGAGAGTCATCATTTGGCGGTTAAGCGCATTCTTAGATACCTTATTCATACTCCCTTGTTGGGCCTTTGGTACCCCAAGGAAGCCAAGTTTGATCTCTTGGGGTACACCAATGCGGATTGGGCCGGAGACAAGGTGGATCGGAAGTCAACATCCGGTTCATGCCAATTTCTTGGGCGCTCATTGGTAAGTTGGCACTCCAAGAAGCAAAACTGTGTCTCCCTCTCCACCTCCGAAGCCGAGTATGTGGGCGCCGCAAGTTATGCTACTCAAGTCCTATGGATGAGGCAAACTTTGAAGGATTATGGACTCACCTATAAGAAGGTACCCATCTTATGTGACAATGAAAGTGCTATCAAGATTTCCAACAACTCGTGTCAACATCCTCATACGAAGCATATTGATATTCGTCATCACTTCATACGGGATCATATTCAAAAGGGTGATATTGTTCTTGCACATGTGGGCACCGACTAGAAACTTGCCGATATTTTCACAAAGCCGTTGGATGAAGCAAGGTTTTTCCAACTAAGGGGTGAACATGGTATTGATGACCCACAACCGTAAGGGATCGAGATAGTCTTCGCGGGTAAGTTAGCCCAATTTATTGATTCGACACACGGGGAGCCAAAGAGTATTTAGAAGCTTTGACAGTTGAGTTGTCAATTCAACCGCACCTGAAATATACTTGCTTGCAACAAAAGATAAGTGGTAAAGGTAATATGATAGTGATGGTGACGACAGAAAAAGTAAACAACAAAAGTAACAACTAGTGACCAGCAGGATTGAAAACACTGTAGGCTAGGTAGATGGATGGTTGGGCGCTGCATGGATGAGAGTGAACATGTAATAGATTCTAACACGGGGCAAGGCACAAAGAAAAGCAATGATCATCTAGGAAAATATCAAACATTAGGCATGTATCCCGTAGGTAGTTGTGCGTGCTTGCAATAAGAACTTGCACAACATCTTTTGTCCTACCATCCCGCTACGAACGGGGCCAAAGGGAACTTATGGAGATTAAGGTGCTCCTGTCAAAGAGCACCGGAACAAAGCAATAAACTCAATGGATACATGGAATCCTCAAATTATGGACCATCCCCTTTGGTGTCCCAAGCTGTCACCTTTGGGATCGCCGGTTCCGGACCATAATAGGTGCATACAACTCATAGATAGGATCTAGAACACAAATATATTCATGAAAACACATGGGGTTCAGATCTGAAAACATGGCACTCGGCCCCAAAGTGACAAGCATTAAGAGCAACAAGTTGAAGCAAAGAAGAGAAACACCAATCTAGATGATAGGCAACATGCCCCCAACAATCTGACGAACTATTACATGATCAAACTCATCCAATCCCTACCATCCCCTTTTGCCTACAGCAGGGAATTACTCACACATGTGAAGAGAAGTCATGGAGGAGGGATGGATTAGTGATGGTGATGACGATGGCGACGATCTCCCCTCTCCGGAGGCCAAATCAGCCTCCAGATTAGCCCTCCCGAAGAAGAACAGAGGGTGGCGGCGGCTCCGCGACGGAAACTGGAAAAACGACTTCTATTCTGGGGTTTTCCCGTCACGAGAATAAATAGGAGTCAAGGTAGGGCACGAGAGGAGGTGGGAGCCTCCCAGGCGGTCCCCCGGCGCGACCAGGGGTGGGGCCGCGCCAGCCAGGCGCCTGGGGCCCCTGTGGCCCCTCTCTGCCCCACTTCTGGCTGGTGGAAGCTTCTGGTGCGTGGATTTTTTGTGAATTTTCCCTGAATTTTCTGAGATACCTAAAAATCCATTTTCCTGCACACAATAAAACCATACAGGCAGCTCTGCTGAAAACAACGTTAGTCCGGGTTAGTTTCGTCCAAATCATGCAAGAATGAAGGCAAAACAATAGCAAAAGTGTTTGCAAAAGTAGATACGTTTGAGACGTATCAACTCCCCAAGCTTAGCATATTGCTTGTCCTCAAGCAATTCAGTTCGACGAACTGGAAGCGACAAAGAAAACTTTGACAAACTCTTTTGCTTCATTAGATGTATATAAGCATGTACTACGAAAAGAGTTTAGCAAGTATTGAAACAATGCTATAAGGACAATGAACGAAGCAATTCTTCTTTCAAGTGATCAATCACAAACAACTAAAAGTAAATAATATGCTACTGAAAATCAAGACAGGATCACAATGCACATAGCTTGAACATACTTGAGTGGCATTTCGCTAGCCTCCATGAGTGAAGCAAAACATAAATGCAGAAACTCCTCCGGAGTTTTAAAGGTGACTAGAGCTCAGTATTTCAGACTAGTAATAACACAAGCATGCAGAAGACAATGTAATACTTTGGGACAATGCATGTTACACTAAGAATGACAATTATGCTCTCATAGTTGGTGCTTTGAAGAAAGAAGGTGGAGACTCTCGAACCGTGGCTTTTGATGGCAAGGTTGAAAATCCGTGAAAGGAAGCAAAGACTAAACATGTGCCAGAGCTCTTGGTTTTGAAAACAGAGATAAAACTCTTTTGAGAGGTGTAACTTTCCAGTCAACGGTGAACGGTAAAGGTCTCTCAATATCTCCCATGCCAACCATATTAATGCCTTTTGCTTACACATATTCCCTTATCCATAAGTCCTTTGATGGTCTACGGAACCTTTTATTTTTCCTCAAGGATGGAAGGAGGGTATCGTTCCATCTATCATAAGAAGCATTTGGTCCATTTCACTCCATCATCAAGTATGGGGGAGGTGTAACTCTCATATTTTTTTACTTGACTAGTTAAATCTTCCATCAAAATATTTTTGGCATGCAAGATACTGATTTCCCCTCACCGCACCATGAGCTTGTATGGTTACAAAAGGGAAGCTTTTGAATAAATTTCGAGATGGCACATGAAAGTCTAAGTTAGGAGTGGCCGGTAAATACCACATATAGGTAGGTATGGTGGACTCAAATGGAATAACTGGTTTCAAGGATTTTGGATGCACAAGCAGAATTCCGCTTAGTGCGAGCGAAGGCTAGCAAAGGACTGGGAAGCGACCAACTAGAGAGCAATAACTGTCATAATCATGCAGAGCGACAAAGCAACATTGAATCGGGCATGAAAGTGATATAACTATTCTAAAACAAAAAGACCATCAAGGCATAATAGAATTTTTAGACATAAACATGTGTGAACATGTGCCAAGTCAATCCAAAAACTCTCCGAAGGGAAATACCACTTCAGTATGCCAAACCATGAACAATGCAATGCATGTAAATCATTTCAACAACACATTATGTACTCTAGCTATTTGAGACTAGCCACAAGGAAAGCATGAACACTGGGAAAGCATTGTAAACATAGCACTATGTCGCTACAAGCTGGTCTCTAGATTATAAGTACAGACATATGTACATAAGTAGAAACAAAAAGAGTTCATACCGGTTTTCCTTGTTGCTTCCCTTCCGTCGATCTTCGTCATTACTGCCTTGTCACTTGCACGATCGAACGTGGGAAATATAATCAAATGCCATCACGGACTCGAGCTGAACTCTGAAAACAAAGCAAACTAAAGAGAGAAAAGAAATATTTTTGGGGTTTTTTAAAGGTTTAAACGAGAGCAAAAGAAAAGAGAAAATCTTTTTGTTGTTTTTTCAAAGAAAGAATCAAAGAAGAACAATCAAAAAACTTCAAAAAGATCAAAGCGAACAAAAAATAAAACGGATAATACAATGGAAAAGTGAGAAGGGCACGTACTCCCCCAAGCTTAGGCTTTTGGCCTAAGTTGGTAGTAGCTAATGTCCCCAGGAGCCTCCTGCTCCAGGGTGGTACTGGTGAGTCCAAGGGTCGCATGAGTCTTCCGGTGCGTACACCAAAGTCCTCGGATCCTCCCACGAAGAAGGATCCGCGCTCCAAGCAGAGGAAGACCCTTCACCAAACTGGGTGACGGTCTCCCCCTGGAAAGGTGGTAACTCACCATGCCCCTCCTCGTCGGGCACAACCCCCTCCATGGTGTTATGAAACTGATGCTGGACCACGAACTCATCGAACTGGATAACATCAAAGGACCATCCGTTCTTGCGAGAGAAATCGAACAAAAGAGGTGCAGGTAGACGGATCTTGCGTTCCGTGGTGGCTCCGAAACGCAAGATATAATCAAGGTTACCAAACTCGGAAGTCATGGTAACAAACTTATGCCTTTTCATAGCAGCAAGATCAAAACTTAAATAAGTAAAAGGCTTTTCATCAGGGTGTGGGGTGCCATTAAGAGACTCTAGGATAAGTGTGGCATAAACGCCACCAAATAAATCTCCCTTGTTACCATTCATAGCAAGGCGTCGAGCAATTAAGGCACCCACATTATAATCAAACCTCCCTGAGAGGGCGGTTGCCAGGATAGCAATATCCGGCGCAGAAATGTTGCTCGTGTTGTCACGAGCTAACACCCCTCTAGCAATATAATAAGAAAAATACCTGAGGTGTGGGAATAAGATGCTGGAGATTTTTGACCGATGAATATCCCTCGTATCCATGCTACAGAGAGAGTTGAAGACGGTTCTCAGCTCGGAGGGCTGAGAGCTTATCTTCGCCGTCAGTCCAACGTTCGACACACCTATTATTTCACAAAACTTTTCCAAACGCATGGTCAAAAGGTTATTGTAAATTTTAAACTCAACAGAACCAGTATCAAGGTTATATCTAAAACTGTTAACGAAACAGGAGGTGAGTTTTTGATACTGAGCAACACAGCACGTTGCGAGCCGCGTCAGACCTGCATTAGCACAAATATTATAGAACTCCTCCTTAATTCCTGCAGCTTCAAGGAATTCATTGCACGGGAAAGTCATTGCACGTGCTGGATTTGTGTCCTCCAACAACTCTAAGGGCACATGATCTTCGTTGTAGCTCACCCTAGCAGTCGAGGGTGAAGCTGCAGCTCTTGTAACTCGTCGGAGCGCTCAGGCCTTTTCTTCCCAAGCCACCCCTTTGCTCTTCCTAGTAAACTCATTTCTGAAATTTTTGACAAATTACGAAAACAAGGATTTAAACAAAGTGAGTTAAGGCAAACTACTCAACCCACTTACCTAAGGCAAAAACTTGCATCAAAACATGGAAAATAAACTTTTACACATGCAAGCAAGCTCATCTAAACAGCACCAAGAACTACTAAATACTTACAAATGAAGCCACCAACCAAAAATCTATTTGGAGGAGTGGATGAGTTACATACCAGGGAGTATTTGTTCAAAATCTCAGCTCAAATGATGGGTTGTGGAGAGAGATCGAAAATCACCTCCAAGAACAGCAAGAACGCAAGTTCCAGGGCCAGAACTCGTGTTTTTGGAAAGAAAGAGAGAGAGAGAGGAAGAAGACTCACCTGGAGGTGGGACCTGTGGGCCCCAGGCGCCCTGTGGGCGCAGCCAGGGGGCAGGCCGCGCCAGCTGGCCGCCTGGGCCACTGGTGGCCCCCCTGGTCAGCCCCAGGTACCTCTGGGTCACTCCCGGCATGGAATTTTTTTTCTGGAATTTTACTGAAAACTTCACTGTTGAAAATTTCTCGGAGTTCAAAAAGCTGCAAAACTTTCTGAAAACTTAAAGCGGTGATTAGTATTGTGAAGCTTCAAAAACACAAAAACTTGGTACAACAAAGAGAATAAAATCTAAAGCAAATGAAAACATAACAAGCTTAACTTTTTACCTATATAAAACAAGCTCACTAGTAAGGTTGATCAAGTCTTACCAACAAACCGACGATACATAGAACAAGAAGTCTCACCTCCTATGAAGTGATCATTGCACCTTTACTTTAATGGACATTGTCCCCACCATAATGGTTTTGTATTTGTGGTGCACATGTAGTGGAAAGTCCCATTCTCCAATCTTCACGGTCTGAACATTCTCTATAGAGTTAAGGCCATGCCTCTTGTCAATCTTCTTTGGAAAATACACCGTGTGTTCTTTATCATCAACGTTGAAAGTGACCTTTCCTTTATTATAATCAATAATAGAACCTGCGGTGTTAAGAAAAGGTCTACCAAGAATAATGGACATGCTCCCATCCTCGGGCATGTCAAGCACAACAAAATCTGTAAGGATCAAACAGTTAGCAACTTCAACGGTAACATCCTCACAAATACCAATGGGACAGCTGTTGATTTGTCAGCCATCTGAAGGGAGATATCTGTAGGGATTAGTTTCTCTAAACAAAGCGTCTTGTAAAGAGAGAAAGGCATAACACTCACTCCTACACCAAGATCACATAAAGCAGTTCTGACGTAATTATTCTTTATGGAGCAAGGAAAGGTGGGTATACCTGGATCACCAAGCTTCTCAGGAATCTTGCCACTGAAAGAGTAGTTAGCAAGCATAGTAGATATTGCCTCATTAGGAACTTTTCTTTTATTTGTGAAAATATCTTTCATATATTTCGAATAGGGAGGTAACTTAATAGCATCAGTCAAAGGGATTTGAAGAAAAAAAGGTTTCATCCATTCACAAAATTTATTATAGTGCTCTTCTTCTTTAGATTTGAGGGACTTACCTGGAAAGGGCATGGGCTTCTGTATCCATGGTTCTCTTTCCTTCCCTTGTCTTCTTGCGATGAAGTGTTCTCCAGAGTACTTCTTGCGTTTATCAGGTGTTTCTTCTTCTCTTACCTCGGGAGAATCATCCTTCTCCGCGTCCTTTTCTTCAGGCTCGGCACCGTCTTCTGTTTCAGCATCGGAGGTAGATATGCTGTTAGGATCAACAGCTGGCTTTTCACTTATAATAGGATCATCGGGATTGTCAGCCTCCTTGTGTTTCTTCTTCTTCTTTTCTTCGGAGAGCTAACAGTCTCGTCTTCTTCTTGTACTTTAGAATCTTGCTCGATCCTCTTTGGATGCCCCTCAGGATAGAGTGGGTCCTGGGTGTGTGTTCAACCCCTAGTTTTGATGCCATAACCTTGTATGTCCTGTTTGGCATTATTAGCAAGCAAATCTTTTTGCACATTAGAAATTTGTTCAAGCTGAGTTTGAACCATATGAAAATGCTTAACAAGACATTTAACATCATTAACTGTTCTTTCTAGAACACCACACAAACTTTTGATAGTAAGAGAGTTATCATGCAACTGACTTTGTATCCTCTTATTAAAATGGTCTTGCTTAATAATAAAATTATCAAGCTCATCTAAGAATTGGTCGGGAGGCTTACCTTTAGGGATGTCACTTTCAATAAAGTCTAATAGAGAGTGTACCTCTACCAAGGGAGGGCGAGTAGTAGGCTCACACAACTTCTCAATAGGTGGTAAATTCTTCACGTCTTCAGCTTTAATACCTTTCTCCTTTATTGACTTCTTTGCTTCTTTCATATCTTCGGGGCTCAGAACTAGCATGCCCCTCTTTTTCGGTGGTAGAAGTGGTTCAGGAATGGACCAATCTTCATGGTTCTTGGAAATTTTGCACATTAATTCTTCTGCATCGTCCGGTGTTCTTTCCCTGAAAACACAACTAGCACAACTATCTAGGTAGGATCTGGATTCATCGGTTAAACCAGCGTAAAATATATCAAGCAGTTCATTCTTTGGGACTCCATGTCCCGGCATAACCTTAAGTAAATCACAAAACCTCCCCCAAGCTTTAGGGAGGTGCTCATCCTGCAATTGTTTAAAGTTATAGATTCTTTGCAAAGCAGTATGTTGCATATGAGCTGGGAAATATTTATCAACAAAGAATTGGACTCAATCCTGAGGACTCTTAATGGAACCATAGGGCAGTGCATCGTACCATGATTTAGCGTCTTCCTTCAAAGAAAAAGGAAAAATCTTGGCCACATAGAAGTTTCGTATCTTCTCATCAGTAGTGAATAGGTTACCTAGCTCCGCGAGTTTGGTCAAGTGTGCTATTGCATCATCATTTTCTCTGCCATAAAAGGGGTCATCCCCGACTGTAGATATGAGTGAAAGATCAACAGAGAAATCATAACCAGGATCAGTGATGCATATAGGGGATGTGGCAAATTTAGGATCAGGAATAACTGTGTTCTTCATGGAGTGCTTTTTGAGCAACTCCTTAACAGCACCAGGGTCAGAGACGACACACTCTCTGAGTTCCCTGCAAAAATCATCATCAAGAGTAACATAATCATCATCAAGGATTCTCTCCTTGAGTTCATCTAAGCACGGGTAACCAAAGGTTTTGCAGGTAGGAATATAGGTAGCAGGGGTCTCGGTCTTGGATTCTGCCGCAGCCTTAGCAGTCTGAGTTTCAATATAGTAACCAAGAAAAGTAGTATCATCAAGAGTAGTGGAAGCATCATCAAAAGTATCGGACATAGTGACAGACTCAGTAGAAGCATCATGTGGTGGTGGTGAAGTAAACTTACTCATAACAGAAGGTGAATCAAGTGTAGCACTAGTGTTCAGAACAATACCTTTTCTTGTACGGGATGGTAAGATCGGAACCTTGGGGTCTCCTTTCTTACCCATAGCGGATGATGTGCAGCAGGCAGGATACTTCAAGTAGACTTGTAAATATTGCTATGCTCCCCGGCAACGGCGGCAGAAAACGGTATTTGATGACCCACAACCGTAAGGGATCGAGATAGTCTTCGCGGGTAAGTTAACCCAATTTATTGATTCGACACACGGGGAGCCAAAGAGTATTTATAAGCTTTGACAGTTGAGTTGTCAATTCAACCGCACCTTAAATATACTTTCTTGCAACAAAAGATAAGTGGTAAAGGTAATATGATAGTGATGGTTACGACAGCAAAAGTAAACAGCAAAAGTAACAACTAATGACCAGCAGGATTGAAAACACTGTAGGCTAGGGAGATGGATGGTTGGGCGCTGCATGGATGAGAGTGAACATGTAATAGATTCTAACACGGGGCAAGGCACACAGAAAAGCAATGATCATCTAGGAAAATATCAAACATTAGGCATGTATCCCGTAGGTGGTTGTGCGTGCTTGCAATAAGAACTTGCACAACATCTTTTGTCCTACCATCCCGCTACGAACGGGGCCAAAGGTAACTTATGGAGATTAAGGTGCTCCTGTCAAAGAGCACCGTAACAAAGCAATAAACTCAATGGATACATGGAATCCTCAAATTATGGACCATCCCCTTTGGTGTCCCAAGCTGTCACCTTTGGGATCGCCGGTTCCGGACCATAATAGGTGCATACAACTCATAGATAGGATCTAGAACACAAATATATTCATGAAAACACATGGGGTTCAGATCTGAAAACATGGCACTCGGCCCCAAAGTGACAAGCATTAAGAGCAACAAGTTGAAGCAAAGAAGATAAACACCAATCTAGATGATAGGCTACATGCTCCCATAAATCTGACGAACTATTACATGATCAAACTCATCCAATCCCTACCATCCCCTTTGCCTACAGCAGGGAATTACTCACACATGTGAAGAGAATTCATGGAGGAGGGATGGGTTGGTGATGGTGATGACGATGGCGACGATCTCCCCTCTCTGGAGGCCAAATCAGCCTCCAGATTAGCCCTCCCGAAGAAGAACAGAGGGTGGCGGCGGCTCCGCGACGGAAAATGGAAAAATGACTTCTGTTCCGGGGTTTTCCCGTCACGAGAATAAATAGGAGTCGAGGTAGGGCACGAGAGGAGGTGGGAGCCAGGGGTGGGGCCGCGCCAGCCAGGCGCCTGGGGCCCCTGTGGCCCCCATCTGGCCCCACTTCTGGCTGGTGGAAGCTTCTGGTGCGTGGATTTTCTGTGAATTTTCCCGAAATTTTCTGAGATACCTAAAAATCCATTTTCCTGCACACAATAAAACCATACAGGCAGCTCTACTGAAAACAGCGTTAGTCCGGGTTAGTTTCATCCAAATCATGCAAGAATGAAGGCAAAACAATAGAAAAAGTGTTTGGAAAAGTAGATATGTTTGAGACGTATCAGGTATCTTGGAACGTTATAGTTTTTCTGCCTAGGGATATTTTGTTCTCATTCATGCACATAGCGACTATCTTATCTAGATGTAGGCATGTATGTAGGGGGAGAAACTCAATTCATGAGTTCTCAACTCTCTACGTGATGCACAAAAAGACCACACATCAACAATCCGCATGCTCACTTCGGTGAATCCATGTGTAGCGGTTAAAAATGGAGTCGTGGCTTTGAACCCAAGATACATCTTCTCAGTGTCAAAGCACATACACTCAAATATGGTGGTCTCGGCCATCGTCCTTCCTTTTTGGAAGGATTGATTGTGTCCTGTGTGCTTGATTGTTTGGTTGTTCTTTATATTCATATATATATATGTATATCTAATATGAACCTATCATATATATAGATGCTCTTGGGATACTTAAACGTCATCTATACCATGACCATTCCATGTCATTCCTATCCTTGCCATAGATGTTGTCACCCTCCAGGCATCGGACGTCCGGTCCACACCGGATGTCCGGTCCCTGGAATACTCACTGCCTGATCCAAATCAGCCTTATCGGAAATTCGGTGGCCGTCAGACGTTCGATCAACCGGACGCCCGACTCACACCGGACGTCCGATCCCGCGCAGACTATATAAACGTGACCGTGTGGAGAGGAGCAGTTATCCTCTCCACTTGGTCCTCTCACAGCCACCGCCAGTGTCGCCTCCTGCCGCCGCCGACTGCCCTGGTTTTCACCCGGCCCCTCTCCTTCGGATCTTTGCACCACGGGTAACCTTCTCCCCGATCTCCCTTTTCAACCAATTACTTTTTGGAGTGGTGCCCGGATTTGTTCCTCACTACTCGTTCCCCATCTAGGGTTTCGCGATGGTTCGTACGAAGCGTTCCGCTCAAAAGGGGTATGCCTCTCATGCCTTTTGGTTATTATTCCATGTTAATCCCGTCCAAAATCAGTTTTACTTATACACTGTATGTTTTGACTAGGGGGGGTCCATGGATTCCGATGAACATGGTCGTCCCAAACGCCTTGCTCGTCGTGCTACCACTCGTGGAAAGCATCCCCAATACACTGAATCATCCACGGACAGCAATGACACTCATGATGATGCCGACCTCACTTTTGAGGATGAAGTCGACGAGGATTTTGACTTTGAGGAGGATGATCTCATTCCTGCTGCACCTGCTCGCTCGGCAGCGCGTGTCAAACTTAGTTCACGTCGCGCTGCTCGGGGATCCTCCTCTGATTTGGGTGCTCATGCTGATGATGAGGTGGCCCCTGATGACGCTCTACCGGTGGCCCGTGTTCACATCTGTTGTGAACTAGTTGCCACCCATGGACGTCCTGCCTCGAACTATACCAAGTCGTCAGCCACTGCATATCAGAAACAGCGCCGTGATGTCAACCAGTTTGATGCTGAGCAGGATTGTCTGGATACACATTTTTGGACCAATGTGCAGGCGGATGTGTTCTCCTCTGTTGTTCTGCACAAAGGGCTGGTCAACTCTCATGCATGCATTCCACTTCAGTTCATTCGGGATAACTCTTCCAAGTTTCCGGGTGTCCGTGCTATCATTGATGCTATGGGTCTTGATGCGCCCTTTGGGTTTCAGCGTAACTGGAACAAGGCAGCAATCCTTCAGTTCTATGCCACGTGCTTCTTCAAGAACAAGACTATTCTGTGGATGACTGGTGAGGAGTGTCTCTCTGCTACATATGCTCAGTTTGTGAAGGCCCTTGGCTTTCGGGCCTCTGGTTTCCGCATCCACTCTGCCAACAAGGAGCACAAGCCCATGACTCACGAGGACTGCATTCGTCTCATCAAGCCGGATCTGTAGGGTGATGATGTTTACAAGAAGCTCAATGATGTGTCCATCTGGCTACCACAGTTCCACTTTCTGTTTCAGTGTGTGCTTCGGACACTATATCCGAAGTCTGGCGACAAGTCCACTTGTAGCAGCTATGCCATTGATCTGATGTGTCGCATGGAGTCGCATCGCACGGAGCTTATTGATATACCACACTTTATATGGAATGAGATCTGTCTTGCCAGCATTCATACTAAACGCAGTTTCCCTCATGATCCTTTTATCATGGCTCTTATTGAGTCTCGTGCGTCGCACCCCATTGAGCTCACTAATCTCCACTCCATGTGGACCGTTCCGGCCTACATGTACTATGATGCTCCTTCTCCCATGACCCGCGCTGTTCCGGAGTCTGCTACTGTTGGTGGCACACTCCGGCGCCACACCTCTGAGCAGGAGCCCATGTGGAGGATTGCACACTTCTTGGGCAAGGCCCAATCAGCTATGATGAGGGATTTCACTTTCAACTGCACCTCCAACCACACTGTTGTCTCTGGGCTCATCTCCTCTAAGAACAAGCTCAAGTCCCGCCTCCGTGCTACTGGTGAGGCCGATATCAGCGATGATGAGCGCCTTCCAGAGGCTCCTCCTACTGGACTTGGCTTTGATTTTCCCCCGGGACCGGAGTGGGCAGACTTCTTCCCGGAGGCCTCGGGTGATAGTGGTAGTGGCACTCACTAGATCGTGCTTGATGGTCTCGCCCCTTTTTGGTACTTGCTGCCAAAGGGAGAGACATATTTATCAGTTTTATTTATGTTGTCTAGGAGTTTGCGTATGAGACTTGTATGTGTCTGGTTTTGTGATTTCAGTGTATGAACTTGGTGTTTGTCTAAGATCTTATGTGAACCGTGTGAATCGTTGGTACTATGCATGGTGCTATCTTATGTGTCTTGGCTTGCTTTGTTGGTGTTTCTTTGGTCATATTTGGTATCTTGTGCTTGCAATTTACATTATCATTGTCATAATCATGTATTGATAGCTTCAATAATATGACCTTTGAATGTGTAATATCATGTGATGGGAATACTCTCAACGTGTTCATCTGGCTTAAAGTCAAGAATCCTACATGCACACATTGAGGGGAGTTCATAATAAAACTTGCTCCCACTAAAGCTAAAATGTGTATATCTTTGGGAGCTATATGTATGTTTTCATCAACTGCCTAAAAGGGGGAGATTGAAAGTGCAATCATGCCCTTAATCATATTTTGATGTTGATGACAATATACATATAGAGGACTAATACTCAAGTTTATCTCAGGTTTTAGTCCTCGGTTCGTTGTGAGGGTGGATCATAGACCATTGATATTTACAATTGCTCAAGAGATGGAACCAATTAATTTGAAGCATAAGCTTTTTCCTGTTATCTTGAGTATAGGTATCCCCGCACTATTAAGAGGGGATCAGTGGGTGTACTATTTAAGTCTTGCTCAACCACCTCGCAAAACAAAAGAATTCCATGTCACTCACTCATTTAAACAAGCTTGCTGAATATACACACATCGGACGTCCGGTCCCCACCGGACGTCCGGTAACTGGTGCTCTCGGACGTCCGGTCACCGTCGGACTAAGGATCCGAGAGGTCAGTGGGCTTGTGCCCCATTTCATCGGATTTCCGGTCCCTGTCGGACGTCCAGTTGGCGTCAGACTAAGGATCCGAGGGGTCAGTGGCGTTTCTCTATGTTTTATCGGATTTCCGGCGCTCATCGGACATCCGGTGCCTGATGAACTTGCTGATGTTCTTCTGCTCATGATGTGTATTCGTGGGTGTCCGGTGTAAACCGGACGTCCGGTATGCACGTACCGGACGTCCGGTCCATACCGGGCGTCCGATACTTATGCAGGCAGAATGCTCCAACATCCATTTCTGGCCTTGGGCTATGAATATGCCCTCTCCACCACTTGAGAGGGATGACCACTTCATTTGCAAACCGTAAAGAACACAAGTGCTCCCTCTCACTCTCTCGCTCACCAAATCTCAGATCCTGGAGAGCCCCGTGAGAGTTCTTGACGGATCTTTCGCCTTGTGATAGATCCACCCCTTTCCCATCTTTCAACCGAAGCAAATCGAGTTTTGAGCAAGTCTTGAGCTTTCCCCATTGATCTTGTTACTCTTGGAGGTTGGAGACTCCTAGGCGGGTAGGAGTTCTTCGGAGAGGAATCGAGCATTGTGATTACCCCCGTTGAGTTTGTGAGGGTTTGGTGACCTCCTTTAAGGTCAACCGGTAGTGGTTGGAAATCGCCTTCGTGGTGATATATCAAGGGGAATTATCGGGGGAATGACCCCCGGGGAGGGTCACCCAGGGGAAACAATTCATCAAGGCAAAGATCATCGACTTGTCGGTCGCCGATCTATCAAGGTCGAACTGATCAAGACTAAGCAAGAAGTGGGACGATCTGTCCAGGTCGGAGGCCGATTGCCCCAAAGAGAGTGCAATCGGCCTCACCAGGAAGCATCCGACCCGAAGTAAACAGAGCAACATCCGAGCAGAATCCCAGGTCGGACACCTGGTACAAGTGCATTCAATGCGCGATCCCTGAAGATTGGGACTGTCAGAGGCATGCGGTCTCCTTCAGCGCCGATCACACGGAGAGGCCGACAGGCCTAATTCTCTAGCTTCACTGTTCATTATCAAGGTCTACAGAGTAGCGGCATGGTGAGCCGCAAGTCTACACCGGGTCATCCGGGAGAACACGATTGAGGACCCTAGCTTGTCTGAGGCTTACAGCTGGGCCCTCCCCTTTGTAGATTTACCTTTGTACCCCGGGCTCGACCTATAAGAGCCACGGGTACCCCTCCTGCGTGAGGGACGACGGAGCACTTATTGCAACTTCACCCACCACAGAGAGAGCAATGAGAGAGTAGAGCTTAGATCCCTCTTCTCCTTCATCTCAAACATCTCAAGGAGCATTCATTGTAGCCAGAGTTATTGCATATAGCTAGCTCGGCAGGACCAGGGGTGTTATCTCTACGGAGAGCCCTGAACCTGGGTACATCGTGGTGTCTCACCGTGTGTTCCCATTATCGATTCCGGTACCAGCGAAACTAACCTCGGTTTGTCCCCTTCCTTAGCCATCCCCATGACATCTGCTGCTGCATATCGGCGACAGTTGGCGCCCACCGTGGGGCAGGCCGAGCGTCGACTGGAGTTCTGATCCGGACGGGACTATCATCTTTATCGCGCGTGCGCTTCGCCTCCGGACTGGTCATGAGGAGCGGAGCGTGGGACTACGTCATCGACAACGCCTCGCGGTTTGGGGCAGGAATGCCTCTGCCGCGCGGCGTCATCAATCCTTCCGGCGGACATCGCGTTTTTGTCGCGGCACTTCCTGATGTTTTCCCAAGGAGGTACGGGTGTTTTCTGAGCTGGAGGATCCGTTGCCAGGCGGGCCGGATGCCGTGGGAACAGAGGGCACGACTGCGCACATCCGTGCGGAGGTTATGAGGGAGGGAGCATCTAGTCGCAACAACTCTACTTCAGCGACCCGAGTCGCGAGGGCAGCAACCACGGCACCCACATGACGTGTTCTGCACTCCTTTGGATATTCATGCCGATCCAGTTGTGGCTCACGCCGAGCTATAGAAGGTGCATCAGGCTCTGAAGAAGCAATTAGATCGGATCGACGCTGAAAAGCGCCGTATGGAGGCAACAGTTCAGGAATACAATGTTGTGCACGGCATCAGGCAGCGCGTTATCCCACCCCCGATAATTGATGAGCTCCGGACAGTAGGCCGAGAGGTCGGCAGAGAGCTGGGAGGGGCCCAGCAACCAGCAGCATCCACCATCGCTGCTCCGCAGATCTCATACAGTTCTCCTGTGAAGAACATGAGGGCTGCCGAGCAGATCGCCGCCGAGTTGGATCACTTGGAGGGAGAGGAGCTGTGGGAGAGGACGCGCCGAATGCGTGATCTCATAACAACAGCAAACCAGCAGCAGAAGGCGGCCACCGAGAAGCAAGGTCCAGTGGCATCAAAATCAGTTCGGGCAACTGCGGGTGCGAACCAGTCGAATGCTCCACCTCGACAGCAGAGGCAGGCATCTTCGCCACATGGCAGTTTGCATCGCAGTCGGAGAAATCAAGGGGCTGCGGGAGGCAGTAGGAAGGACAAGCCAGCAGTCAACAACAGGCACAATGAGCAACCGGCGGCGTCAGTCCGGCCGGCAATGAGCCAGCGTCTAGGTCCCCGAGAAATCACGAACAATGATGCAAGGCATCGAATCGAGCAGTTGCAGCAAGATAAGCAACCAGAAGACGATGTACCAGCGGGTCCAGCATGCTTGGGCCCGCGCATTCAGCAAGAGCAGTTCCCCAAAGGCTTCACATTGCCCAGGGACACCCCCAAGTACAATGGATCAGTCAAGCCAGAAGATTGGCTGATCGATTATATGAATGCAGTCGGCATTGCAGGAGGTGGTCGGCGCGTAGCTGTATGCTATGCACCGCTCATGCTTCAAGGTTCAGCTCGATCTTGGTTAAACAGTTTGCCCAGCAATAGCATCGACTGCTGGAAAGATTTTGAGGATGCGTTCGTTCGCAACTTCACTGGAACGTATGAGTGCCCAGGTCTGCCCCGGCATCTGGCACTCTGTGTACAAGGAAAGAGCGAGCCCCTTCGCGATTACCTTCAGCGGTGGATCAAGCTCAGAAACACTTGCGAGGGAGTTCATGAGATCCAAGCCATCCAGTATTTCACTGACGACTGCTTGGACGGGTCTTTGTTGAAGCACAAGCTCCTACGCAAGGAGATAACATCTTTGGCCGATCTGATGAGAATTGCCAATTCATTCGCCGCGTCTGATGCTACAATGCACCCGATCACGTTGAGTCCTAGTGGTTTCATCCAAGGGCAACCGTCTGGCCAGCAGCAGCAGTGGGCACAAGCAAATGGGCCGAATGGTCCCAATCAGCGTGAAAGGCGCGAGATCCAGCGGAACAACAACTTTGGCAAGAACAACAACACCCCCGATAACTTCAACAACAACAGCAACAACACAGGCTTCAACAAGAGGAAGGACGAGCAGCCGGATGCCCAATATGGAAATCGGCAGGTAGCAGTAGTGCAACAGAAGGAGGAACAAGGGGCTGCGGGAGGCAGTCGGAGGCAGAAACCTGCAGAAAGGCCGCAAGGTCAGATCAAGCCCCCATACACCTTTGAGGACATGATGAACCAGCCCTGAAAAATGCATAGTGGAGTTGGCAAGCCAGCATCTCATACCACTCGACAGTGCATCTGGGTTGATCGTCTGGAAAAGGGAGGAGCAGGAAACCTTCCCCCACCACCACCCCCATCCCCAGGTCCACCACCAGCAAATACTCGGCCGTTGTTCCCGCGTCAGGATGCAGCATACATGATCTTCACCAGTGAATCGGGTGACAAGGGAAGTCGGAGAGCCCGTGAGCAAGCAGTCAATGCCACTATGCCAGCAATTTCTCGGATGATGAACTGGTCGGACAATGTCATAGCATGGGGCCCAGAAGACCACCCGAGCGTAATGCCCAACTAGGGCAGTTATGCGCTCGTGGTGGATGCAATTGTGGCAGCACCTTTGTACTCATGCAAGTTCACCAGGACTCTCATTGATGGAGGCAGCGCCATCAACATTCTGTACCGAGATACAATGATCAAGCTCGGCATCAGTGAGAGTGAGTTGGAACCCAGCAGGACAACCTTTCATGGGATAGTGCCCGGCCTTTCATGTACTCCATTAGGCCGCATTCAGCTGGAGGTACTGTTTGGTTTGGAGGAAAGTTTCCGCCGAGAGCCGATCTGGTTCAAGGTGGCCGATCTGAGCAGCCCATACCATCTTATGCTCGGATCGTCTGCGATATCCAAGTTCATCTTCAACATAATGCATCCCTACCTGAAGATGAATCTCCCAGGACCGAATGGTCCAATCACTGTGTGTGGTGACTACAAGAAGTCACTGGAATGTTCATCTGCCGGCTCTAGGTTGGACGATTCTCTTGTTATCGATGCAGAACGGCGCCATCTCGACAAGGTCGTAGCAATGGCCCAAGCTCAGATGAAGGAACCTATGCCGAGCACGAAGCCCAAGAGATCGGATGATGAGACTATGTTTCAAGCAGCCAAGGACAACAAGAGGATTGCCCTGGACTCCTCCGACCCGAGCAAGTGCGTCATCATTGGGGCCGGGCTCAGCAGCAAATAGGAAGGCAAGCTCGTCGAGTTCCTCCGTGAGAACCGAGACATCTTTTCATGGTCCCCACATTACATGCTTGGTGTACCGAGGGAACTTGCCGAGCACAAGCTTCACATCCGACCTGGATCCAAGCCGATCAAGCAGCCACTTCGGCGTTTTTCAGAAGAGAAGAGAAGAGCAATCGGCGACGAGATAGCCAAGTTGCTCGCAGCAGGATTCATCGAAGAAGTGTTCTACCCAGACTAGTTAGAAAATCCAGTTCTGGTTCCGAAGAAGAATGGAACTTGGCGCATGTGTATAGATTACACTTGCCTGAATAAGGCCTTCCCCAAGGATCCTTTTGCATTGCCCGTATCGATCAAGTGATTGATTCTACAGCTGGCTGTCAGCTCTTGTGCTTTCTGGATGCCACAGCAGGCTATCACCAGATTAAGCTTGATGTAAATGATCAAATAAAGACAACATTTATCACCCCGTTCGGGGCTTATTGCTACATCACCATGCCTTTTGGCTTGAAAAATGGCGGCGCGACTTATCAGCGTACTATTCAGCGATGCACCCGACCTCAGTTAGGTCGGAACATTCATGTATATGTAGATGACCTCGTGGTCAAGTCGGTGCAAGGTTCCACTCCGCTGGACGATTGATACGTCCCAAACGTATCTATAATTTCTGCTTGTTCCATGCATGTTTTGTGTGACTTTGCCATGTTTTGCTTCACTTACATACACTTTTGAACCTATTTGGGCTAACCTATTAACTCAGTGCACCTAGTTGCCAGTTTTTGTTTTCTGCTATTTTTGTATTTCAGGTTTTCCGGCCATTAAAAGTGCTCCAAAAATTCCGGGAAAAATATAAAAAAAATCAGCGCAACAGAAGCTTACGGAATCACCAAGAGAGGGAAGGGGGGCCACCACCAGGCAGCCAGGAGGGCAGGTGGCGCGGCCCCACCCTGGGCCGCGCCAGGGACCCTCCTGACTGCCTCGTGGGTCCCCTCAATGACCCCCTTCGCCTATATTTACCCCTCGGGGTAGAATCCCCTAATATCGATCTCTTTCTCGCGAACTCCCCCTCCGAGAGACCATCCATAGCCATGGACGCCTCCCGGATGTGCCGTGAGTAGTCCCCCTTGGACCATGGGTCCGTGACCAGTAGCTATGTGATGAATCTCTCCCCCCTTTGTGCTTCCACTTTCGAGTCCTCGTGAGCTGTCTCACATGATCGAGGCATCTATGTAATTTCTGCTGTTGCTATGCTGAGTTTGTTGGGATCTGATGGATTATGAGATTATGTTCAGATTGTGATGAGTAATATATTTGGTTCTTATCTTTTATATTTTGTTCTTGAGTAAATTCTTGCATGTTCTCCGTTGCAGTATTTGCTTTGGCCAAGTATTTTATTTGCAACTCCAAGAGAGAGCGTTATGCTCGATTGTGGGTTCATCCCCTTGATGTCTAGCTTGAGTGACAGAAACATGAGACTAGGGGATGTGATGTTGCCACCAGGGATAAAACAACGGTGCTTCTACCTGCGGGTGCAAGGATTGTTTACTTTACGCAAAGTTCTTTTAATGCAGTTGTCTGTTGCTTTGAGTTTACACTTTGGGTGGGATTCACAACTTAATTCCAGCGAGATGTTCTGGATAGATATCTCAAGGTGGATGATTCGTTGTAGATGCAGATGGATTTCGGTCTACTTACCTTGGCGTACTGCCCATTGCTTTTGAGCCCCTCATTTCTTTGCAGCATAGTTAGCATTGCGGTGCCTTCATAATCCTGTCAATTGCCCAACTGTGATTTGTTTACCTTGCTAGCACTTTTATCGTCTTTTGGGAGAGAGACATCACTAGTGAAAATCACGGGAACCCGGTCCATCTTGACATTATTGTTCACACCCTCAATTTACTTTCAGCTTTTACTTTCCTTTGCACCTTTTATCTCTTGCGTTGATCCTTTGTAAACGACAAGGCCGGAGGAATTGACAACTCCTTTGTACTCGTTGGGAGCAAAGTTATTTGTTGTTGTGTGCAGGTCCACGACAACACCCTAGTCAGGAAGTAATTTCTGGCGACGTTGCCACCTACTTGTATCTCCTGAGTCCTACCGGTTCGATAACCTTGGTATCTTCACCGAGGGAAACTTGCTGCTGCACTGCATCTCAAACCTTCCACTTGGGGTAACCAACGAGGGGCGAGAAGCCATCAAGCAAATTTTTGGCGCCGTTTCCGGGGACTCAAGTCTACAAGATAGGGGAGTTGCACACTATCTTTTACCTTTGCTTTTCAGTCTTGTTAGTTTACCTTTCAGTTTTTACTTTTGTGTCCCTAATCAAAAAATACCAAAAATACCTGCTGCTACTATGGGTTCCAATGAAAACACTAAGTTGTTTGACTTCACTAGTCACAACAACAGTGACTTTATCTGCACTCCTATTGCTCCAGCTGCCACTTCAGCACCTTCTTATGAGATTAAACCTGCTCTGCTTAACCTTGTCATGAAAGATCAATTCTCAGGAGCAGGAGAAGATGCTGCCTTGCACCTAAACAACTTTATCGAGCTCTGCGACATGCAGAAGTACAAGGAAGTGGATGGAGACAACGTCAAGCTGAAGCTTTTTCCTTTCTCTTTGAGAGGAAGAGCCAAGGAGTGGCTACAATCTTTGCCCAAGAACAGTCTCGATTCTTGGAGTAAATGCAAAGATCCTTTTATAGGGAAGTACTATCCCCCTGCTAAAATTATTCAATTGCGGAGTAACATTATGAATTTCAGGAAATTGGATAATGAACACGTTGCCCAGGCTTGGGAACGTATGAAGACGCTTGTCAAGAACTGCCCCACACATGGACTGACTACCTAGATGGTTATCCAGACTTTTTATGCAGGCTTGAACTTCACCTCGCGGAACCTGTTAGATTCGGCCGCGGGAGGAAGTTTTCTGTCAACCACGCTTGGTGCTACCACAAAGCTACTTGATGAGATGATGTTGAACTACTCGCAATGGCACACAGAGAGATCTCCAACCGGTAAGAAGGTAAACTCTGTCGAGGAGATCTCCTCTTTAAATGAAAAGGTTGACCTTATCATGTCTCTACTTACCAAGAAACCCTCTATTGATCCTCAAGATGTTCCTTTAAATTCTTTGGTTGCTCAGGAGCAAGTAGATGTTAATTTTGTCTCTAGAAACAACTTCAACAATAATGCTTACAGGAGTAACTTTGGTAGCAACAATCCTAGGCCTTTCCCATCCAACAACTATGGGAACAACACTTATCTTACCACCAGAAACTCCACTTCAGAGCTAGAGAACTTGCTCAAAGACTTTATCACTACCCAGAAAGCCTTCAACAAGAGTGTGGAAGAGAAATTAGATAAATTAGATATCCTCTCTTCGAAGGTAGACAACATATCCCATGATGTAGAGATGCTTAAGATTAGAACCTCTCCCCCGAGGAGAGGAAGACCACTCCTATGAATGCTATCCAAGTCCAAATTAATGAAAACATTAGGATGTTGGGAAAACTAAAAGAGAGATGGGCTAGAGAAAAGGAGGAAGAAGAGAGAATTAAGAGCCTTCCTACCTACCACACAGTAGCCACTATCCAAGTAGTTGAGGATGTCCAAACTATTAGCACCCATCACACCCCGAGTCCCACTAGACCTATTAATGGTGATGCTACCACCTCAACCTTAGAAGAGGAAACCTCTATGAACATAGAGGATTTAAAAAAAGTGAGCTTAAATGATATCACTACTTCCCTGATAGAAAGAAGTGACTTAGACTTTGACAACTGCACTTTACCAGAAGTTATTGGTTTCCTACACAAGATGTCTAGAGACCCCCACACTAGCACACTCAATCTTGCCTTCACAGAGCATATCACCAATGCTCTAATCAAAGTTACGGAGGAGAAGCTTAGACTAGAAGCCTCCATACCTAGGAAGCTAGAAGATGGTTGGGATCCTATGATAAAAATTAAATTGAATAACTTCTCTTGTTATGCTCTTTGTGATGTTGGAGCAAGTACCTCTGTTATGCCCAAAAGAATGTATGATATGCTTGAATTCAAACCTTTTGATCCTTGTTCTTTTGGTGTTTGTCTTGTTGATTCTTCCGTAAAGAAACCTTTGGGGAAGATCGACGATGTTCTTATCATTGTCAATGACAATTATGTTCCCGTTGATTTCACTATTATGGACATTGAGTGTGAGCCCTCTTGTCCAATTATTTTGGGACGTCCTTTTCTTCGCACAGTTGGTGCTATCATTGACATGAAAGAGGGAACTATCAAATTCAAATTCCCTCTCAAGAAAGGGATGGAACATTTCCCTAGGAAAAAGATTAAGTTACCTTTTGAGTCCGTCACACGGGCTAGTTATTCTCTTGAAAAGACTTGATCTTCTGCTTCAAGCCTAGCTAATGGCTCTAAAGAAGCACTTTCAGGAGGCAGCCCGGAACGAATTTAGGTTTTTATTTTTGCTTTTGTTCTGTTCTTAGTGGTCTTGATGATTGTTACTACTCTAGCAACATCATTGTATCTTTACTTTTTAAGCTTTGTGCCAAGTTTAGCCTCAGATTGCAAGATAGGTCAAAAGTTGGTGCTTGCTGTCCAGAAACAGATTATGTCGGCTTGACGGAAAAATTCTCAATAAATCACCAGATCATCTTTTTGATCTGAATTTTTTTTACAGCATGCTCCATACAATTAGCTTTCAGGTGTCTGTTCAAAGTTTTTTGATTTGAGTTGCAGAAGTACCTCGAAAAAATTCTCCTTTCTCTTCTGTTCTGTTTTTCTCAGCTTCTGCCCCGGTTTTTCTTTTCGCAGTTTTGCAATCCTTAAGCTTGCTTTTTCTTTGCAAACTTTTTTGGGAACGCAATAGAAACAGTAGCTCTTCCTGGAAATCTTTATTTTCAGTAGAGGAAAATTATTTTATTAGGGTACTAACCTCTCTAATCAGCCTACAATGAGTTATGTATGAAGGGAATTTTCAAGTGCGCGATGGAGGATGATGAAAGAAGATTCAGGAGTGTCAAACGCTCAAGCTTGGGGATGCCCATGTTCACCCCCAATAAATATTCAAGAAGACTCAAGCGTCTAATCTTGGGGATGCCCCCGATGCATCCCCTTCTTCATCAACAATCATCAGTTTGTCCCTCATTGCACTATATTTTTATCACTTCATGCGTTATGTGCTTTGCTTGGAGCGTCTCGCTCTTTACTTTTCTAGGTTTTTTTGCTTTCTTTGCTGTAGTAACAAGTTAGACCCCAACTTACTCTTTTGTGTGGGAGAGATTCACGCTCCGCTTGAACTAGAACTCCTCATAGGATTTGCATGCTTATTCTTTTAGCTGTGAGCTGTTCTTTTTCTTTTCTTACCTGCTGTTCTATTTAGTTGTAGTTCTTTAGTTTTTCTAGAGCTTTTCTTTTGTCTTAAGTTGAACTTTCTATAGGTTGCATGTTTATCTTGTTAGAGAGTTTGCCTGTTGCACTGAGTTATGTGTCTTGACTGAAAGTAGGTAGTTAAAGTTGCTATTTTCTTTGTAGTAGTAACTTGCAATAGTTTTGAGGTATTGACTAGAGTAATGTTTGAACTTATGGTGTCAAGAGCTCTTGCCAATTAGTGATAGATGTCGTATTTTGGCCAATCCGTGTGTTTTTTGAAAACCAAAAAACCCCTGTTGAGAACTCTAGCTACTAGATGGATCACTAACCTCTGGAGGGTTCGAATATTAGAGTACACTCACGTACCATGAGTCGAGGATGCGAAAGGATAACCAAACCCCCATACACTCCTCCTCGGGGTATCTGTCCCTTTGTGAACCTCCTGATTAGATTGAGAGTTACCGATAATAAGTGCATGAGTTCTTCGGACTAATGTGAGTATTCGAAAGTTGACACTTCCACCCACCTATACTTTTTCTAGCCTCTTCGGTACCGTGCATTGCCCTTTCTCACCTCGAGAGTTGGCGCATACTTCGCCGGTGCATCCAAACCCTTGGCATGATACGCTCTGTCATCATAAGCCTCCTTATATCTTTCCTCAAAACAGCGACCATACCTACCTACAAGGCATTTCCATAGCCTTTCCGAGATACATTGCCATGCAACATCCACCTTCTCATGACTTGATCTTCATGTCATACAGGCTACTTGCTTGATCGATGAGCCGCATGCTAGTTGGGCCTTGCCCTAATCATTGCTACATGACGTGCTAGTATCATTGCATATCCTGCTACCCTGGCAGAGGCATACATTTCCATCATGATAGTTACATTTTCTTTATGTGAGCACCTTTTTAAAGTTTGAAAGATCTCCTATATTCTTGTAAAATATAGAGTATTGCCCCTAAAGTGAGGAAAAGATCCCAAAGAGGACAAAATCAAAAGATCCCAAAGAGGACAAATGAGAGTTAAATAGAAAGAGCCATTGAGGCCACCAAAAATTAAAAATAAAAGAGAAAAAGAGAAAAGAAAAAAATAAAAAGAGAGAAGGGGGCATACTACTATTCCTTTTGAGAGATCCACACTAGTACTTCATCTTCTATCCCTTGTACTCCATAGAGATCATCATCATGCATATAGCTATGTGGGGACCCTTCACATTATAGAACTTGGCTTGTATATTCCAATGATGAGCCTCCTCAAATGAGCTCTAGGTCTTCTTGAGCAAGCACGTTAGATGCACCCCCACTAGTTCCCTTGGAGAGCTTTTAGCTCACATGTGCATCCGTTGTATGGCAATCCCTACTCCTCACATCATATCTATCATATGGCCTTCTCTCTCCTATGATTGTCCTCATTGATGTGAGCCTTTCACACCTTTTTGTCTTACTCCTCCACCTTCTTTCTATTTCTCCTTTTAGGTGTCAACTTTCTTGCTCACGCTCATCCATTGCATGAGTGCTCAAAATATCGAAAGGGAGTCGATCAGTTTGACTTGTACCTGGCTAGTGGTCTGGGGACGAGTCCAGATAAGAATCCAAAGGAGACCAAGTGTGAAACTTTAGTAGATAGTTATTCTCAACAACCTTTTTTCTCTTACTTCCCAGTCCCTTGCTTCCACGCAAACACCATTTGGAGACATTTGAGTCACGGACAGCGAGAGCTCTTGCCCCTTTTGTTCTTTTGTTACTTGTGTCAATGCTAATATAGACTCTTGCTTGTTAAGACTTGAATTGAATTGCATGCTTTGATTGCTTTACTTAAAAGTCATTATTTGGTTGTGTGGCATGTCATCACAGAAATTATGCTTGTTATCATTTACCTACTCGAGGACGAGCAGGAATTAAGCTTGGGGATGTTGATACGTCCCAAATGTATCTATAATTTCTGCTTGCTCCATGCATGTTTTGTGTGACTTTGCCATGTTTTGCTTGAACTTTCATACACTTTTGAACCTATTTGGACTAACCTATTAACTCAGTGCACCCAGTTGCCAGTTTCTGTTTTCTGCTATTTTTGTATTTCAGGTTTTCCGGCCATTAAAAGTGCTCCAAAAATTCCGGGAAAAATATATAAAAAATCAGCGCAACAGAAGCTTCCAGAATCACCAAGAGAGGGAAGGGGGCCAACCACGAGGCAGCCAGGAGGGCAGGTGGCGCGGCCCCACCCTGGGCCGCGCCAGGGACCCTCCTGACTGCCTCGTGGGTCCCCTCGATGCCCCCCTTCGCCTATATTTACCCCTCGGGGTGGAAACCCCTAATATCGATCTCTTTCTCGCAAACTCCCCGCTGTACCGCCGCCGCCGCCGTTTCAAGATCGGGGCTGCCTGGAGAAGCTGCCCCGGCACCCTTCCGGAAGGAGGAACCCCCTCTGGGAGACCATCCATAGCCATGGACGCCTCCCAGATGTGCCGTGAGTAGTCCCCCTTGGACCATGGGTCCGTGACCAGTAGCTATGTGATGAATCTCTCCCCCCTTTGTGCTTCCACTTTCGAGTCCTCGTGAGCTGTCTCACATGATCGAGGCATCTATGTAATTTCTGCTGTTGCTATGCTGAGTTTGTTGGGATCTGATGGATTATGAGATTCTGTTCAGATTGTGATGAGTAATATATTTGGTTCTTCTCTTTTATATTTTGTTCTTGAGTAAATTCTTGCATGTTCTCCATTGTGGTATTTTCTTTGGCCAAGCATTTTATTTGCAACTCCAAGAGAGAGCGTTATGCTCGATTGTGGGTTCAGCCCCTTGATGTCTAGCTTGAGTGACAGAAACATGAGACTAGGGGATCTGCTGTTGCCACCAGGGATAAAACAACGGTGCTTGTACCTGCGGGTGCAAGGATTGTTTACTTTACGCAAAGTTCTTTTAATGCAGTTGTCTGTTGCTTTGAGTTTACACTTTGGGTGGGATTCACAACTTAATACCAGCGAGATGTTCTGGATAGATATCTCAAGGTGGATGATTCGTAGTAGATGCAGATGGATTTCGGTCAACTTACCTTGGCGTACTTCCCATTGCTTTTGAGCCCTTCCTTTCTTTGCAGCATAGTTAGCATTGCGGTGCCTTCATAATCATGTCAATTGCCCAACTGTGATTTGTTTACCTTGCTAGCACTTTTATCGTCTTTTGGGAGAGAGACATCACTAGTGAAAATCATGGGACCCCGGTCCATCTTCACATTATTGTTCACACCCTCAATTTACTTTCAGCTTTTACTTTCCTATGCACGTTTTATCTCTTGCGTTGATCCTTTGTAAACGACAAGGCCGGAGGAATTGACAACTCCTCTGTACTCGTTGGGAGCAAAGTTATTTGTTGTTGTGTGCATGTCCACGACAACACCCTAGTCAGGAAGTAATTTCTGGCGACGTTGCCACCTACTTGTATCTCCTGAGTCCTACTGGTTCGATAACCTTGATATCTTCACCGAGGGAAACTTGCTGCTGCACTGCATCTCAAACCTTCCACTTGGGGTAACCAACGAGGGGCGAGAAGCCATCAACGATCCCAGAGAAACATTCGCAAATTTGCGAGCGTACAAGATCAAGCTCAACCCAGAGAAATGTGTGTTCGGCATACCGGCCGGCAAGATGCTCGGATTTCTGGTCTACGAGAGAGGAATAGAGTGCAACCCTGAGAAGATAGCAGCAATCGAGATGATGAGCAAGCCCAGAAATCTCAAAGATGTGCAGAAGTTCACCGCATTCCTAGCATCGCTCAGCCGATTCCTCAGTCGGCTGGGAGAGAAAGAAATTCTGCTGTATCAGCTGATGAAGAAAACGGACAAGTTCACTTGGACCCCGCAAGCGGACGAAGCATTCAAACAGCTCAAGCGCATGATGTCTACCGCTCCAGTGCTGGCAGCTCCAAAATAAAAAGAGCCAATGATGTTATATATTGCAGCAACCACTCGGGTGATCAGTATTGTCATGGTGGTCGAGCATCCTGAAAAGGACAAGGCACAATCGGTCCAGAGGCCAGTGTATTATGTCAGTGAACTGCTCTTAACCTCCAAGCAAAACTACCCCCATTATCAAAAGATGTGCTACGGTGTGTACATGGCAGCAAGGAAGCTGAAGCCTTACTTCCAGGCGCATCCGATCACAGTTGTCAGTTCAGCACCACTGGCAGAAATCATCGGCAATCGGGATGCATCTGGTCGGGTGGCAAAATGGGCTATTGAAATTGCAACACATGGGATCAAGTATGAGCCTCAAACATCAGTCAAGTCTCAAGATCTGGCAGATTTTTTTGGTTGATTGGGCAGAAACTCAATATACGCCCCTTGTCCGGCCTCTCAGTTCTGGCAAATGCATTTTGATGGCTCCAAGATGATGAACGGACTAGGGGCTGGCATTGTTCTTACTTATCCAAAAGGTGACAAGCTCGAGTATGTGCTGCAGATTCACTTTGCAGCATCAAACAATGTGGCTGAGTACGAAGCATTGGTGCACGGTGTCCGACTGGCCAAGGAGATCGGCATTCGGCGGATTTTGTGTTATGGCGATTCAGATCTGGTGGTGCAGCAATGCACTGGCACTTGGGATGCAAAAGATGAGAATATGGCAAGATACAGATTCCTTGTGCAGCAATTATCTGGTTTCTTTGAAGGGTGTGAATTCCATCACGTCCCCTGAGCTGAAAATGAAGCAGCAGATGCACTGTCCAAGCTGGGGTCCACCAGAAAGGAAATTCCCAGGAGTGTCTCTAGAAAACATCCACAAGACATCTATCAAACCTTCCCCAGAATCAGAGTCAATCTTTATTCTGGCCGACCTAAAGATGGCAAAGCTCGAAGTAAAAAAGTTGGCCAAGAAGAAAAAGCTGGAGAAGCACTCGGCCGCACCAAGGGCTCCCGATTGCGAACTAGGGGCTGCTATCGTCAGCTCGGGGACTGAGGTGGTCATACAAGGTGCAATCGGCTCCTCCTCCTCTGAACTTCCAGTAGAAGAAGTTGAACAGCCAGCACTAGAAGCAGTTGCAGTTATGTTAATTGTTGTGGCACCATCATGGGCAGAGCCGATCAGAAACTTTTTGGTGGATGGTACACTCCCACAAGATGAAATGGAAGCTCGGCAGATCCAGCGCCGATCTGGAGCATATACTATCATCAATAACGAGTTAGTGCACCGCAGTACAACGGGAGTCCTTCAGCATTGTGTGGAAGAGGACAAGGGGCTGGAGTAGCTCCGAGACATCCACCAAGGCGAGTGTGGTCACCATGCATCAGCTATAGCCATAGTTGCCAAGGCTTTTCGCCATGGTTTCTATTGGCCGACTGCGAAAGCAGCGGCAGAAGAATTAGTCAAGCATTGCAATGGGTGTCAAAGATTCAAAGCAAAAATTCATTTACCAGCTTCAGCACTCAAAACCATTTCGATCACGTGGCCATTTGCAGTCTGGGGTCTGGACATGGTGGGACCATTCAAAACAGCAAGAGGCGGCATGACACATTTATTAGTGGCAGTGGACAAGTTCACCAAGTGGGTCGAGGCAAGGCCGATCAAGAAGCTAGATGGACCGACTGCGATCAGATTCATTGTGGACATCACAGTCAGATATGGAGTGCCGAACAGCATCATCACTGACAATGGAACAAACTTTGCAAAAAGGGCGCTAGCTTGGTACGCTTCCCAGCAGAGCATTCGGCTGGATGTAGCATATGTAGCTCACCCCCAGTCAAATGGTCAAGCAGAGCGGGCAAACGGTCTCATTTTGTCCGGAATCAAGCCAAGATTGGTGGAGCCACTAGAGAGAGCACCTGGCGCATGGCTCGATGAGCTGCCAGCAGTACTTTGGAGTCTGCATACTACACCGAACCGTTCAACTGGATTTACTCCCTTCTTCTTGGTATATGGTGCGGAGGAAATTCTTCCCTGTGATATTGAGTTCGACTCACCTCGTCACGCCATGTACACGGAAGCAGAAGACAAGGAAGCTCGCGAAGACGGTGTTGATCTAAGAGAAGAATCATGTCTCCTGGCCTTGTACAGGTCGGCAATATACCAGAAGAAGCTACATCACTACCACAACAAGAAGATCCGTCCCCTAGCTTTTCGTAAGGGTGATTTAGTGTTGCGCCGAATCCAGGAACGGATGGCCAGCACAAATTATCCTCTCCTTGGGAAGGTCCATTCATCGTCAGTCAAGCGCTCAAGAACAATGCATACTACCTTATTGATCTCAGAAATCCGACCCGATATGTGGATACTTCGGGGCAAGAAACGGAGCGTCCTTGGAACGTCGAGATGTTGTGTCTGTTTTACAGTTGAGCGGTATTGTTGTATCTCCCCCTTGTGAAAGTTTTATCAATGAGAATAGTCGTGCGTCCATGAGACTACATTCGGAAGGAGTTACAAAATTTTGTGCATGTATTTCCTAGTCCTAAGGTCGGCGAAAGCAGACCCGGGGACTGGTCGGTTGCCCTGAAAAGGGTAAACTTAAGAGGAAGAGCAAAACGAGCGATGGGTTTGTGAAAGCTAGTCTGAACCGAATGCAGACCGCAGGTCAGCTATAATGTCGGATGGATGTGGCCGAGCAGAACCGTCAATCAAAAAATTGATACTCCAAAAGTATATCTAATTCGGAGCTGGCCGGTAGCAGACCCACCGATTGTGACCAGACCGGCTTGCCAACAGTCGGCGAGTTGCAATCGGCTGATCTGTGCAACCCTACCTTTACAAGAAAAACTGAGAGCCTAGAAGTACTTGTCAAAATTCCCTTCGAGGTCCATTCTCTGATCCGACCACAGACCGCAGGTCAGCTGTATGGTTGGCAGGAATATCGACCAAGAAAGAAAAGGGGCAAATAAAAAGGCAACCGGTTGAAAACCGCAAAGGCAGAGTACCATATATAGCTAAGAAAAATCCAAGTTCATAAGCAAGTAGGGCCGATTGGCCGAATGATATTCATTACATGAAAGTGGCCCTCGGCGGGCATACTTGGAATTTAAGTAAGTGTTTGTCGAGCAAAAGACAGGTAAATAAGGGTGTGCCGAGCTCAGGCATTCGGCGCATCGGCAGCAGAGGGAGCAGGACTTGAGGCAGGCGGAGCGGTGCCAGCGGCACCCCCCCCCCCCCCCCGAAGCCGAAGTAGCGGTGGCACCGGGCTCAGTGCTTGGTGGGTCTTGGGCGGCGCTCGCCGAGTGCCCGTCGAAGGAAACCTCGCCTTCACTCGCGTCTTCATCATCAACATACTCCGAGGAGGGGAGGGGGCACTTCTGGTGCGCCGAGAAGGCCGTGACTAAGCAACATCTTCGCTGGTAGTGTACAATAGCTCGCTGAGGGATAGCGATTCAATGGGAGCACCAGCGCTATCGACGAAGTAGGTGAATTCATAAGGATTCATGGCTTCAGAGAGTTCGTTAGCAAGATGGCATATTTTCACCCAGACCGGAGAAAGGCTTTCTTCCGACCCTTCGCGCATGGCCTTCAGCAAACTGATGTCTACCTCGGGGTACCAGCTCTTGACAATGGATAGCGCATCCTGAATCCCAGCACGGATCCCGGAGTCGAGCATGATTTCAAGTTGGCGAAGAGCGGCTTGAGGTTCCGAGCAACATCCTCGGCGGTGGCATCAGCAATCGGTTTGGTTCGCGACCTGAAGAGCTTTTCATTCAACTTCTGGACACATGTCTTGTACATGCAGGGTGCACCTTTGACAAGGGGCAGTCGGGCATCCAGAGACACAGCGAAGTCTTCGGCACTCCAACCGGCATCAGCATCAACTATCGCGCCTCTGGTGCGGCGGGCTTCGGCAACAGCTTGTTCCGCAGCAGCGGTGGAGTTGGGCCAGGCATCTCGCAGAAGTAATCAGAGAAAAAATTTAGTTTGGAAGGCAATAGGCGCAATCGGAATACGAGAGCGGTGGAAACTACCAGCAAGGGCGAGGTCCACTCGGTGGAGGCAAGCAAGGGGAAGGTCGGAGTGCGCTTGGGCAGCTCGGAGATCTTCATGGTGCTGGATAGACATGTCTTCAACGCGCTTGATAGCCAAGTCCTTCTCCTTCATTAATTGACCCTCTACCTCATGGCAAGCATCGAAGATCCTCTGCGTTTCATGATCATGAGAAGTCTTGGCAGAGGCAAGGTCCGTGGTCATTTTGTGGAGTTTGGTTTGCAGATCGGGCTCAACAGTGGCCAGGCGTTGACGTTCTTGCTCGGCACTTTCGAGTCGGCCATCTTTTTCACCGAGCTGGTTCTCCAGTTCGGCGATCCTCTTTTGGGAAGCCTCTAGCTCGGAGAAGCGAGTGGCGACAGCTACAAGTGAACATTCAAGTAAGGGAGCAGCAGCAATCGGAAGCAAGAAAAAAGCAAGCAGAAATATACCTCTCAGTTCTTGGATCTTTGCGGCTTGAGCTTCGGCATTTCTCTTCAGAGTAGTAATGGACTTTTGGCCCGCTGAATAAGCGGCCAAGAGCTCGTCAAATACAGCTTGGCGTCTATCGCAAATGGCCTGAAAAATGGGTCGGTCATATTTGAACAAGGCACAATAGTTAAAAGAAAGGAAAGATCCGAGCAGATTGCAAGCAATCGGCCCGAATTTCGGGGACTGCACCCAGTGGGTGCGCTAGGCGCGCACTCACTGAAAGGGAAACTTAAAGAAGCAGAATGCTCGGAGGAGAGAATTTGGCTTAAAGCTCCATCAGCAAAGCGCCTGATATGGGTGGCAAGTCCACCCAGTCGGTTCAATAGATGGGCTGGGAGTTGATCCTCGGACCCAGGAGGCGGAGGAGTGGCAGAATCAGCAGCAGGTCAGACCAGTGAGACTTCAAGGGCACCAGTGTATGCTTCGCGGAACCGGTCGGCTCGCGAGAGTTGGCGGGTCGGGGCCGGTGGTTGGCGCACAATGGCACTGGAGGATGGAAGTGTGGCAGCGCGAGCTCCAGTAGGGACATGAGTAGCAAGAGGGAAACTGACCTGAGGATCAGCGGGTGGAGAAGCAGTCGGTTCGATGGAGGCAGGGGCAACGCTCTTTGATCCGACTACAGGAGCTGGATTCACAGGAATAGTGGACTGGGCTGAAGAAGCCTCAGGCTGAGCAACATCAGTACTAGACTGATCTGGCATTGGTACATCGAGGTGCGCAACACCAGATGGGTCCATGAGGATCGGAGTAGGAGCAGCGACAGTTGTTGCAGGAGTGGCTGTGTAACATCCCAAAATTTTCTAAATTTTGGAATGTTAATAGATTAATTATAATAATGATTGTTTGCTTGATATGATTGATTTTCAGTAAGACTTAAAACTTTTGGAGTTGAATTGAATATTAAAAATGAGAAGGGAATAAAAGGACTTTCCCTAATATTCATTTTTGGTGTTTTGGAATTTTACATTTAAAAAAAATCCAATAAATAAAAAATGAGAGAAGGTAATATGACTCCTTCATTATAAAAGAAAGTTGGAAATGTTTTAAATATATTTTTATTTATTTTAATTGGAGTTATTTAAATAATTTTCCATTCAAAAATAATAACAACTTGAGAGAAGATAAAATGACTTCTTCAGAAAAATGGAGTAGAAATTATTTAAATAATTATTTGAGATTTTTGTTGAATTTTAAAATATTTGATAACTAAATAAATTCATTGGAAAAATGCCATTATTTTTATTTATCATTTCTTCCAATATTTTTATTGCATAATTTTCTTGAGTTTATTTTATGAATTTAGAAATTTACTTTGTATTTTTCTGTTGTATATGTGATTTTATAAAAGTTCTAGAAGTTCTAAGAAAAAAAAAACCGCCCCAGGCCCATCACCCACCCCTCGCTCGCGTGCGCACCGCAGTGCAGCAACCCAAGTCGGGCTGGCCCATTAAGCCGTTTTTTAATTTTATATTTCTTTTCTTTTCCTTTTTCCCTGTGAGGCTGACAGCCCGGGCCTACATGTCATCCCCGACCTCCGCCGTGGGCAACTCGGACTTCGTCGGAATCCCGAATTGCTCGCGAATTCGATCTCGTTTCTGCCCCGTTTTGCACGCAATCTCATCTATAAATATTGCCCAACTCGTCCCCGTCCGTTTTTTCGCAAAAATCGCATCTCCCGAGCCTCGAGTTCGCCGGAATTGCTCTCCGGAGTTGCCCGTTGGACCTCACCCGAGCACAGCTACCAGGGGACAACGCTGCCGCCAGGCAGGCCACGCGCATGGGAGCTGCCTGCGACGCCCGCCCCGCCACGGCCTTCGCCGCCGGCGACCCGAGCAGCCGCGCCAGACACCCCGCTGCTCGCACCGGAGCCGGAGCTCGCCGCGCCGCCCCACCACCTCCCCGCCGCGCTCATCGCAGCGCGTGGCTGTGGCTGCCACCTCCCCGCCGGACAGCCAACCGCAAGCCGCGCCAGACCCGAGCGCCGCCGCCGCCGGTTCTCGTCGGTGGGCTCCCTCACCTTTGGATCTGGAACCAATGGTCCAGATCGGATCCACAATTAGGGTTTGTTTTTTTTCTTAAAAAAATGGTTTGGCTATTTGTGGTTTACTTCGGTTTTTCATCGGTTTAAACGGTTAACCGGAGCGGACCGAAAACCTTATCCTGCGAACGTTCCCTGGTTAATTCCAAAGGTGAACTTTGTTCGTTCCGTAGCACCAAGGGCCTGTTTGTGATATGAACTTATTTATATTCACGGCTGAGCCCTTTTTCACAGTTTAAACCCTGAAACTAGAATAGCTATATCTTTTAAACCGTGTATCGGAATTAGATGATTCCTTTTCCTACGCGCTCGTAGTGATCTGTAGTTTATCATAGATCCAACCTTTCACACATTTGAAAATTTTGAATTTGAATTTATTCAAATTCAAATTCAAACTTCCGAAGGCCGTATCTTTTAAACCGTTGATCCAAATCGAGTGATTCTTTTTGCGTTGGATCACTCGTGCCATGTACTTTCTGTCTATATCTTGTGTAAACAAAAATTCAAATGTTTATTGATATGTTCAAATTCAAATTCAATTCGAATTTGAAACCGCTATGACCTGTGTTGTAGTATCCCGTTCCAAGTGATACTTTTTGCATATTGGATCACATGTAACATCCTATCGGCTTTATCCACACACCTTTCGGATTGCCATGATCTATATCCTTGAATTCGTAATGTATCTTAGTCATAAGATTTTATATCAAATTCTTTATCCGTTGACTCACTCGAGTTTACCTTTCACCTATCACCTTCGATCACATCGACACTGGTGCCGTGTCCAGCCTTTTTGTTTTTGTCTTCTTGATAAAACCTTTGTGTTTGATTTGTTAATCTTTTGGTTCCTTTATGCATGATTGCTTATGTGGTATCTTTCCTTTACGATAGATTGCTCGGAGTGTGACGAGTAGAGTTATCTGGATCGTGAGAGCGAAGAACTTCATCGAATGTATAAGGCAAGTTACACTTTGACCATACCTCAGCCTATATTTTGTATTATGCATGTAGCAAATTATCACTCTATGCATGTGTAGGACTATATATTAGTTATGATTTAAACCTAGTAGGATAGTGATGACCCTCAATGTAGAGGGATCTATTGCAGTGTTTTCGATAAGTAAGAGTGTCGAACCCAACGAGGAGCAGAAGGTAATAGCAAGTGACTTTGGTAAGGAGATAACTGCAAGCACTGAAAGATAACTTTTTAGGGATTTTCTTGGTATAAGCAACAGGATAGTAAAGACTGGCAGAGTAAAAAGTGCTGGATAGTAAAGAGTGGCCCAATCCTTTCTGAGCAAAGGAGAGGCCTAGCAACTGAACTTATAAAAGCTAAAGTGTTCTTGAGGACACACGGGAAAGGTAGTCAAGTGCTTTCGCCATATTCCGTATCGGTACTATGTGCTGTGTTGATAAGTGTTTGATGGGTGGATCTATGCTAGTGCACCCTCTAGACTAAGATGAATGCACTCTTATGATTAAACACCTTGCAAGCATCCGCAAATACAAGATAGTAATTAAGTCAAAAGCCTAACCATAGCAATACGATCAGTGATCCATTGTTCCCTTGTGCAAAAGCGTGCAAACTGGGGTTCAGGTTTCTGTCACTCCGGCAACCCACCGTAAGCATTCTTTATACACAATGCATTCCCCTAGGTCCTTGATAAGGCGAAGTGTTGAGTGTTCGACTCACACAACACCACTAGGAAAATAACAACACAACTTAAATATCAACCAACACATATTACTTCAACATGATATGGCTGCTAGCAACTAGACTTCTCCCATGTCCTCAAGAACTAAAGTAACTACTCACAAGACATAAAAGAGATCATGATCAGTGGAGATAAATAGATGATAAACAATATGAACACAATAATATTTCTCCAACAAAACTCAATAGCATTCACCACAAAGTAGTAATCAACACCGATAGAGTAGAGAGGATAGATAGTACGGATTACAACGCGAGTTGCAATTGCCAGATAAGATTGGATGAAGATGGAGATGGTGCTGATGGTGGGGATGGTGTTGATGATGATCTCGATGATGCCCGTGACGATGGTGATGACGATGGCGACGATCTCCCCTTCCAGGAGGTGATCTCCCGGGCGGAATCTGCCCGCCAGAGATGGATTTTCTTCTCTGTAGGTTTCCGCCACGGAGCGGCGGCGAAACTCCGTAAACTCTCTTCTTTTTAGGGTTTTTGGACGACGAGGGGTATATAGGCCAGAGGGGGGAGCCGGGAGAGCTCCAGGGGGCCCAGGCGCCCTCCCGGCGCGGCCAGAGGTGGGGCCGCGCCAGGTGGCCACCTGGACACCCTGTGGCCCCCCTCCGGTTGCTCTTCTGCGTGCCTTCGTTATCCTTCTGGAAAACAGCCTCCGTCGATTTTCAGGTAATTTTGAGGTGTTCTTCTTCAGCAACTCAGCGTCCACTTTTTACCGTTGAATCCTGCGTCTGCTGCTTCGGCACCGGAAAGTTGTAAACTGTGTAAAATAAGCCAAAACAACATAAGAATAGCATCATATCATGAAATATATCAATGAATAAGAAAGAATTACTATATAAAATAGTGATGCATTTTGGACGTATCAACTCCCCCAAGCTTAGACCTCGCTTGTCCCCAAGCGAATATTGAGCTCGGTAAACCTGTCCACAAGTTTAGAGAGTGAAGTGTCGATAATAAAATACGGACAAGAAGCATCAAGGTTTCTCCATCAAACTCAAGCATCCCGAACAGCAACCTCAACTCATAAGGCCCTCATGAGAAAGTAATAACAATTATAATCAAAAGTAGGGCTGAGGAAACTCATCAAATTATGGAAAACATAACCTTGGTCAAAGGACAACTACAAACAATTTGAAACTTTTGAAAGGACATGTTAATAGTCATGAAGTGTAAATGCTAACACAAAGGAAGATGCTCGCTAGGCAAAAGCTTTCGCAAACAACTTACTTATCAAAAGATAATGTCAACAAGGATATGGCATGGCAAAACTTAATGCAACTCTATATGGATGAATCCTCATCAACATCAAATGTCTGTTCTCTTAGGGAAAAGAAGGAAGTGGGAAAACTGACTCAACATGAAGGTGAAAGAAAGCCTTATTTAAAGGCAAGCAGGGAAAACTCATGTGCTATCCTTAAATCAAACAGAATAAAAATAGATTTTGGGACGGTGCATAGTTTGTCAACGAATGCTAATAGATAGCTCAATTACTTTTCAAGATGGACAAGTTTCGAGGAACGGCTCCCAAGTGAGGACGATCACATCCCCTTAATCTCCTTTGTTTATCACTTTCAAAGTTTCTGATTTCTCATAGACCAGCGTGAAGGAGGGTTTGTTTGTTACATTATCTTTCGAGCTGGGCGCACCCATGCCAGTTCCTCCTCGTATTATGGGTTTGCAGATTAGACATGCAATCCCGGGATAAAACTTGTCCAACTTGAGAAGATCATGAATTACCTACTACTTCCTGATGAGCTAAACAAGAGGCACAAAACAGAAGATTTTGAACATTTAAGGATAACACATAAATTATATACTTATAGGAGTGGTAGGGGAATACCACGAATAGGAAGGTGTGGTGGACTCATATGGAAGGTAAAGGTTTCAGGGTATGGATGCACAAGCAGAAATCTACTTGGCAAAGAGTTTGGCTAGCAAAGGCTTTGAGAGAACAGATAGTTGATGCTAATTTGGATGCAGAACATATGAGGCATAAACATTAAAGTAAGCATAACACATCAAGTTGTCTTCCTTGTCAACATAACACTTCAAGCATAATAACACAAAGGTTTTGGCGATGTCGCTACTTGAGAAATCATGCAAGTTGTCAAGACCAAAGCTATGTTTGCCAGAATTAAATAAAGTTTTCAAAGCCATACCTGATATAAGGTCAATACTCCCCATAAGAATCGTCGTATGATGCCGATTGCGTGAAGAGAATACCGAGTGCAGCGAAGGAACCAATAGACTTCTCATTAATATTCCAATATAGACGACTCCACACTCACGGATACAATCTCTCCACAGACTGAGTGATAGACCTCAATGCAAACACCTATTTCATATAATAAACTTCCTAGACATGATACGACTCTACTTGACTCTAAAAGATTAAGATAAAGATAAAGATACCGGGCACTCCCCCAAGCTTGGAACAAGTTGAGGGGATGCCATTACCCGAGGAGATTTACTCCTCATCCTTGTTCTTCTCAATAAGGTACTCCTTGGCGAAGCGCTTCCATGGAAGCTCCTCTCCAGTCTCGAAGGACATTCCCGTCTCCAGGATCCTGCACTCAGCACCTAAACCCATGCGCAGAAACTTTAGTCCATACTCACAGTTCTGGTTGTGCAGATCATAGATTTGTGCTTGGAGCTGATAAAATTTCTCTTCTAGTGCGGACAAGCTTGACCACATCTCCTTCATCTCTTTCCTATGGGAAGCCTCGATCTCGTTCCTGATGTCGAAGTTGGCTTCACGCTCCACCATCTTCTTGAACTTGAAGACTTCATGTTCCATCTCCTTCAGCCGCTCCTCGGTGCTCCCCTCCATGACTGGTCCCTTCAGATCTTCCTTCTGGAGAACACCGTCCTCCACACGAAGGACCTGGGGGTGCTTGTTCACCTCAGCGAGGTAAGGGTTGATGACGTTGACGAAGAACTTGTCATTGGGGGAACTTGGGGAAGCCATGGCACCTAGGTTTAGCTAAAAGATTTCCTGGCAGAAACAGATTGAAGAGAAAACACACGAAATCGTGAGATACGTTGCCGGAACGATCCGGGTGAATATATAGCAAAAATTTCTGCAACAAAAGGAAGGTAACGAGCCAGAGTGGGGTCGGAGACGGAGTCATGGGTGCCTAGGCGGCCTCCCGGCGCGGCCAGGGGGTAGGGCGCGCCAGGGGGGCGCCTGGGCCCCCTGGAGCTCGTCTCCGGCTCCACTTAGGCCTCGAATTTTCCTAATTTTCCAAAAACTCGTAATATGGAACTTTTATGGCGGTTCGCGATGTTTCCTTACCGTAATACATACCTTTTCTTAATCTGCTTCTGTCAGTGTCTGAAACAGGGCTTCAACATGTTCTTCATGAGTTGTTGTGCGAATTATATTTACATCAACATTGACGGGGTCTCCCGCTATGTAATGCTTGAGTCTTTGCCCATTCACAACTTGAGGTTTGGTGCCTTCAAAATTGTTAATCTTAATTGCACCAGACCGGTAGACTTCTTCAATATGAAATGGCCCTTCCCACCTGGAAAGTAGTTTACCTGGAGAAAACCTGAAACGGGATCTAAACAATAAAACTTTATCACCAACATTAAATTCACGTTTCAGAATCCTCCTATCATGCCACTTCTTTACCTTTTCCTTGAACATTTTAGCGCTCTCGTAAGCTTCACTTCTCCACTCGTCTAGAGAAGTCAAGTTCATGAGACGCTTTTCACCAGCTAACTTTGGGTCAGCATTAAGCTCTCTAACAGCCCATAAAGCTTTGTGCTCAAACTCTAATGGAAAATGGCAAGCCTTGCCATAGACCATTTTATAGGGAGACATGCCCATGGGGTTTTTGTAAGCAGTTCTATACGCCCACAAAGCATCTCCTAACTTATTTGACCAGTCCTTGCTATTTCTTTTAACTGTCTTCTGCAAGATCAACTTGATCTCTCTATTGGTGAGCTCAACTTTCCCACTAGTTTGAGGATGGTACGGTGACGCAATCCTATGATTGACATCGTACTTGGCTAGAGCTTTTCTAAAAGCTCCATGCGTGAAGTGTGATCCTCCATCAGTCATGAGATACCTAGGTACACCAAACCTAGGGAAAATTACATCTTTGAGCATTTTCAAAGATGTTTTGTGATCAGCACTTTCAGTGGGGATTGCTTCAACCCACTTGGTTACATAATCAACAACAACTAATATGTGAGTGTACTTGTGTGAGGAAGGAAATGGGCCCATAAAATCAAAACCCCAGCAATCAAAAGGCTCAATCACTAGTGAGTAATTCATAGGCATATCATTCCTCCTACTAATATTACCAACTCTCTGACATTTATCACAAGCTAAAACATAATTTCTAGCATCTTTAAAGAGAGTAGGCCAATAAAAACCTGATTGGAGAACCTTATGTGCGGTCCTCTCACCGGCGTGATGTCCTCCATAGGGACTATCGTGACATTGCTTGAGAATGTCCTTCTGCTCGTGTTTCGGTACGCATCTTCTCACGATCCCGTCTGGACCTTCTTTGAAAATATGAGGGTCATCCCAAAAGTAATGCCTCAAATCATGGAAGAACTTCTTCCTTTGCTGAAATCTTAAACCTGGAGGCAAATACTTTGCAACGATAAAATTAGCATAATATGCAAACCAAGGATCGGAAAGAGATTGTACTTTAACAACGGCAAGTTGTTCGTCTGGAAAACTGTCGTTGACTGGGATGGGATCATGCGGAATATCTTCCATTCTTGAAAGATTGTCCGCTATAGGGTTGTCTGCTCCTTTTCTATCAACGATCTGCAAATCAAATTCTTGAAGAAGGAGTACCCATCTGATGAGTCTTGGCTTGGCATCCTTCTTCGTCATAAGATACTTAATGGCAGCATGGTCAGTATGAATAATAACTTTAGAATCAACAATATACTGCCTAAACTTATCACAAGCAAACACTACTGCTAAGAATTCCTTCTGAGTAGTAGCATAATTCTTTTGAGCACTATCAAGGGTCTTACTAGCATAATAAATAACATTCAACTTTTTATCAACCCTTTGTCCTAAAACAGCTCCAACAGAAAAATCACTAGCATCACACATAATTTCAAAGGGAAAATTCCAGTCAGGCGGTTGTACTATAGGAGCGGTTATTAAAGCTTTCTTAAGAACTTCGAAAGCCTCCTTACAATCTTCACCAAATACAAAAGGAACATCCTTCTGGAGAATATTAGTGAGGGGTCTCGAGGTCTTAGAAAAGTCTTTAATAAATCTTCTATAGAAACCGGCATGACCGAGAAAACTACGAATACCTTTAATGTCCCTTGGATAGGGCATCCTTTCGATAGCTTCAATTTTCGCCTTGTCCACTTCAATTCCCCTCTCGGAAATCTTGTGGCCAAGCACGATCCCTTCGTTAACCATGATGTGGCACTTTTCCCATTTTAGAACTAAGTTTGTATCCTCGCATCTCTGCAAAACTTTATTAAGATTGTGGAGATAGTGGTCAAAGGAAGTTCCATAGACGGAGAAATCGTCCATGAAGACTTCCACAATCTCCTCACAGAAACCATGAAATATTGCAGACATACATCTCTGAAAAGTAGCAGGGGCATTGCATAAACCAAAAGGCATACGTCTATAAGCATAAGTACCATAAGGAAAAGTGAAAGTGGTCTTCTCTTGATCGGCGGTGTTAACATGAATTTGAGAGAAGCCAGAGTACCCGTCAAGATAGCAGAAGTGGGTGTTTTCTGACAGCCTCTCAAGCATCTGATCAATAAAGGGCAGCGGTTAGTGGTCTTTCCTGGTTGCCTTGTTCAACTTCCTGTAATCAATACACATTCTATACCCAATAATAATTCTCTGAGGTATTAGTTCATTCTTATCATTAGGGACTACAGTTGTCCCTCCTTTCTTAGGAACACAATGAACTGGACTTACCCACTTACTATCGGCTATAGGGTAGACAATACCTGCAGCTAGAAGCTTGAGGATTTCGGTCCTCACAACGTCCATCATCTTCGGGTTCAACCGTCGTTTATGGTCAACAACAGGTTTGGCATCGGGCTCGAGGTTGATCGTATGTTGACAGATAGATGGACTAATTCCCTTAAGGTCATCAAGGCTATAGCCAATTGCACCACGGTGTTTACGAAGTACTTCCAATAGTCGCTCTTCTTCATATCCTGAAAGGTTAGAGTTGATAATAACAGGATATACTTTCTTTTCATCTAAATAAGCATACTTGAGCGTATCGGGAAGAGGTTTTAGATCAAACACCGGGTCTTCTTTTGGTTTGGATAGAATTCCTAAAGGTTCAACCGGAAGGTTGTGCTTCAGGATAGCAGGTTGTCTCAAGAAGATTTCATCAATTTCATTTCTTTCCTGCATATGAGTATCATTCTCGTGGTCCTCCATGTATTGCTGCAAAGGATCATTAGGGGGAATAGCAATAGAAGCAATACTTTCAATAATTTTATCATCATTAGGTAATTCAGTACCACGAGGCTGCTTGGAAATCTTAGAAAAGTTAAATTCATATGGCTCACCATTGAATTCAACAGAAACTTTACCTTTCTTGCAATCTATAATAGCTCCACAAGTTCTGAGAAAAGGTCTACCAAAAATAATAGGACAAAAACTATCTTGTACTAAACCAAGTACGAGAAAGTCGGTAGGATACTTTACCTTTCCGCATAGGACTTCAACATCTCTCACAATCCCAATAGGAGAGATAGTGGCTTTGTTTGCAAGATGAATAGTAACATCAATCTCTTCGAGTTCACACGGTGAAATCTCAGTCATGATCTCTTGATAAAGTGAATAAGGAATCGCGCTAGCGCTCGATCCCAGATCGCATAGCCCGTAATAATTGTGATCTCCTATTTTAACAGATACAACTGGTGTACCTGAAATTGGGTTTTTATTCTTGGCTGTGACAATGTTAGTTGAAACAACACAAAAATTTATAATAGAATCTGAAACATCATCAGTAGCTAAATCTTTAACCATAGCAACTTGAGGATCGACTCTGATTTGGTCATCAGGTTCACCTGTTCTTCTCTCACTTTTATTTATGATGCCTGTCACAAAAGAGTGCTCCCTTATTCTTGAAGGAAAAGGGGGCTGTTCATATATAACTGCAGGCAAAATAGGATCATCGACGTGAATATCAATAGGCATTTCTTTGAAAGGCTTATGCTACTGATCCTTCTTCATCTTAGAAGAATCAACATGAGAGGCAAAGTTCTTACAAAAATCAATCATTAGATGGGAATCCAGACCAATCTTAGAGCAAAAGGTATTGAAATAATCAGTCTTCACATAACTAGAGGAGGTATTCTTCTGGATTTCCCAATCGATTTCCCAATCTTCAGTATTCTTCTGGATCCTTTCGATGAGATCCCATCTTTCTTCCACGCTCTTTGTCTGAAATACCCCGCTAGAGGAGTTATCCAGCCTTTCCTTATCCTGACTAGAAAGCATGGCATAAAAATTTGTAAGTATGATATCTTTGGGGAGCTTATGGATAGGACATTTGAACATTAGGGATTTAAGTCTCCCCCAAGCTTGAGCGATGCTCTCTCCTTCGCGAGACCTAAAGTTATAGATGGAATTCCTGTCTCGATAAACTTAATGAAGAGGGTAAAACTTTGTATAAAAGAGAGACTTAAGCTCTTCCCAATTAAGAGAGTGTGGGTTATCGAGGAGCTTATACCAATCTGAAGCTTTGTCTGTGAGCGATACGGAGAATAACTTCTTCATAACGAACTCCAGTGACACACCTGCAAGCTTGAATAATGAACATAGTTGTGATAGATATAGCAAGTGTTCACCTGGATGCCTGTCTCCTCCATAGCGATTGGTTAAGACATAATCGATAATACCAGATGGTATCTTATAAGGCACAATTTCAGTAGGAGTAGGAGTAACTACCTTAGCGGTGGGGCGGCTCCCCGAGAACAACGATCCAATAGTAGGGGTGTTCATAAGGACAAAACAGCAACAGCAAAACTAAAACAAAAATATAAAAGCTTCCTTACCAGCTTCACTTACTAATAGCGCTACACTCCCCGGCAACGGCGCCAGAAAACGTAGCTTGATGACCCTCAACGTAGAGGGATCTATTGCAGTGTTTTCGATAAGTAAGAGTGTCGAACCCAACGAGGAGCAGAAGGTAATAGCAAGTGACTTTGGTAAGGAGATAACTAGAAGCACTGAAAGATAACTTTTTAGGGATTTTCTTGGTATAAGCAACAGGATAGTAAAGACTGGAAGAGTAAAAAGTGCTGGATAGTAAAGAGTGGCCAAATCCTTTCTGAGCAAAGGAGAGGCCTAGCAACTGAACTTATAAAAGCTAAAGTGTTCTTGAGGACACACGGGGGAGGTAGTCAAGTGCTTTCGCCATATTCCGTATCGGTACTATGTGCTGTGTTGATAAGTGTTTGGTGGGTGGATCTATGCTAGTGCACCCTCTAGAATAAGATGAATGCACTCTTATGATTAAACACCTTGCAAGCATCCGCAAATACAAGATAGTAATTAAGGCAAAATCCTAACCATAGCAATACGATCAGTGATCCATTGTTCCCTTGTGCAAAAGCGTGCAAACTGGGGTTCAGGTTTCTGTCACTCCGGCAACCCACCGTAAGCATTCTTTATACACAATGCATTCCCCTAGGACCTTGATAAGGCGAAGTGTTGAGTGTTCGACTCACACAACACCACTAGGAAAATAATAACACAACTTAAATATCAACCAACACATATTACTTCAACATGATATGGCTACTAGCAACTAGACTTCTCCCATGTCCTCAAGAACTAAAGTAACTACTCACAAGACATAAAAGAGATCATGATCAGTGGCGATAAATAGATGATAAACAATCTGAACACAATAATATTTCTCCAACAAAACTCAATAGCATTCAGCACAAAGTAGTAATCAACACCGATAGAGTAGAGAGGATAAATAGTATGGATTACAACGCGAGTTGCAATTGTCAGATAAGATTGGATGAAGATGGAGATGGTGCTGATGGTGGGGATGGTGTTGATGATGATCTCGATGATGCCCGTGACGATGGTGATGACGATGGCGACGATCTCCCCTTCCGGGAGGTGATCTCCCCAGCGGAATCTGCCCGCCAGAGATGGCTTTTCTTCTCTGTAGGTTTCCGCCACGGAGCGGCGGCGGAACTCCGGAAACTCTCTTCTTTTTAGGGTTTTTGGACGACGAGGGGTATATAGGCCAGAGGGGGGGAGCCGGGAGAGCTCCAGGGGGCCCAGTCGCCCTCCCGGCGCGGCCAGAGGTGGGGCCGTGCCAGGTGGCCGCCTAGACACCCTGTGGCCCCCCTCCGGATGCTCTTCTACGTGCCTTCGTTATCCTTCTGGAAAACAGCCTCCGTCGATTTTTCAGGTAATTTGGAGGTTTTCTTCTTCAGCAACTCAGCGTCCACTTTTTACCGCTGAATCCTGCGTCTGCTGCTTCGGCACCGAAAAGTTGTAAACTGTGTAAAATAATCCAAAACAACATAAGAATAGCATCATATCATGAAATATATCAATGAATAAGAAATAATTACTATATAAAATAGTGATGCATTTTGGACGTATCAGATAGCCATATGTTCTGACCTTGTATTTCATTGTCGCCCTAGGATCGTGGTTGTTATATATTGCTATTTCTTTGTAGACGGGGATTGGTTGAGTTATCATTGAGCTATGTGAGGATTAATGACTTGGCTAGCAAACTTAAATAGAAATCACCTCTGGGAGGGCAGGGAATGCATCCTGGGGCTCGTGCCTTGTCTAAGGAGGGACCAGGGCTAAATGCTTCCCGAATGGTGGTTTTGGTGGTGAACCGGGTGCGTCATGGTGTCTACCCTCTGAAAGCAGTGGGCGCCGTCCAGGCTCAAAAAGATCGGACAGACAGTGTGACTAGTAGCTTCCATGTACAACCACTGGCTATATGGGCTCTGGCTTAGATGAGTAAGTTGTGGGGAACCTGGCTCTGGTAGCTAGCTGATGTAGATATGATAGGTGTACCGGCTACCAAAGGGTGGAGGCAACCTCTTCCGAAAGACTATGTCTCAATCTTCGGGTTGAGTCCAGTGGGGAAAGTGTACAAACCTCTACAGAGTGTAAAAACTGATCATGATTAGCCGTGTCCACGGTTACGGACAACTTTGAGCAACTGGGCATTATTGTTGTTGGATGGTCTTGACAGATAATTCACCTTAATAAGAATTTGAGTGGGAACTTTTAATAAAGGGATGGTTGGAATTGGTGTAGCCCGATTCAACTATACTTAGGACTAGCAAGATAAATTAAAATTTGATTAGTTGTAGTATGTGAGGGAAATACTGGCTTTCTTCAAAACAAAACCATAAGCCTTTCCTTTGACTTATCCTTCATGTAGATATAGGTCTGTTATATTTTTTTTCGTGTGACTTGCCGTACAAATCAGATGTACTGACCGTTGTCAGGCTGTAACCTTCGGTGTTGCAGGATTGTATACGACGATTAAGTGATGCGTTGTAGGGTTACGATGTCTATACTCAACTGTGCCGGTGGAGTTGATGGACGCCACGAAGATTTTATTGTTTTTCCGCTGTATTATATTTGTAAGCTAGCCTTGAGCTATGCAGGTATGCTTTATTGTAATACTGGATCTTCGATGTAATATATATGACATGTGGTTTATTCTTGATATTACATCATGTACTGTGTGTGCTACCTATTGATCCAGGGACTAGCACAGAATGCACAGAGACTTGGATTCTTACTGAATCGGGTCGTTACAGGCTGACTGCGTACCAGCAGCCGGATTGATGATAGTCGCAGAGGTCGAAGAAGGACCAGTCGGCTGCGCCTGCTTGGTCGCAGCGACAGCTTTCTGTTTCTTGATCCGCTCGGTCTTGGAGGTATCGGCGTCAGCTCTTTTGCGTGAGGGAGCAAAGGCAGCAGTGGTAGTAGTGGAGGTCGCAGGGGGCGCAATCGGAGGAGCGCCAGGGGCAGCAGGAGCAACAGTTCGGGTAGCCCTGCGTCGTAAAAAAGCAAGATGAAGAAAGAGGTCGGATACAAAGGGAAGTATTCAGAGCAAGAATAAAGGAGAATACCCAACTGCTCGGGGAAGGCTGGCAGCAAACTTCGACATGGAGAAGCTTGGACGGGAAATATTCAAGGGTGTGGGAGAGAGCACAGGGCCACCAGATGTGGGGGCAGTCGGACTTGGAGCAGGGCGCCGTGCGCCGTATTTTCTTTTCTTCTTGGCAACCTTGGAGGTTCCTGGGGCGTCATCATCTTGGGGGCGTTTTCCCTCGGCCACCGTCTACTCGGCCGGTTGGGATTCTGCGCTGAAGTCACTAGGGGAATCAGCATCACTGCTCCATTCGGCCATGAAGCGTTTGATGGAGGAATCAGACTCACCCGGTTGGTTGAGGCTGAGCCCGAGAGAAGCAGTCTGAGCTTCAGTCTCGAAGTCTGTCTCCTCCTCGAGATCCAAGTCCTCGGCGTCCTCTTCTACGCGGTCGGTATGGTAGCCCGAGGTGGTCTGTCCATCCTGCATAGCCTTGGAGCCAAGGAATTCCTGGGGGGGAGTACCCGATCAGAATCAGCAAGAAAGGAAGAAGAACTAATATGAAAGTAAGAACAAAGATATACCACAGGGCAGGGCCGGAGTCGTTTGTACGCCGTCTTTCCGAACTGGAAGGGCGCAACAACCTTGAGGTCGGCAAGCAGATTCATTCGGCGGATAAATTCAGCTTCGTCTATGCGGAACATGGAGATCCGAGTGGGGTCTAGGAAACGGCTCATATCACAGATGCGATGACAGCGGCGTTGTAGAGGGAGCACTCGGCGGCAGAGCCATGTGGCCAACAAGTCGGCAGGTTGCAATCCTTCGGTCATCAGCACTTGGATCTGGGCCATCTGACGATCCAGGTCGGTGTCTGATACGTCCAAAACATATCTATAATTTCTTCTTGCTCCATGCCTCTTTTGTGTGATATTTCTATGATATTGATGAACTTCCATACACTTTTGATCATATTTGGACTAACCTAATAACTCAGTGCACCCCAGTGCCAGTACCTGTTTTCTGCTGTTTTTCTATTTCAGGTTTCCCCCATATTAAAAGTGCTCCAAAAATTCGGGAAAAATCCAATAAAAAATCAGCATAGAAGAAGCTGCGGGAATCACCGAGGGGGGGGGGGGCAGGGGACCCACCAGGGCCCCAGGCGCCCTCCCGGCGTGCCCTAGGGTGGGGTCGCGCCAAGGGGGCGCCTGGACCCCTGGTGGCCCCCCTGGCTGCCCCCCCCCCTTCGCCTATTTATTCCTCCTGAAGAGAAACCCCCGTGACGGGAACCCTTTTTCGTGATCTCTCCTCTATTCCGCCGCCACCGCGCTTCCAAGATCGGGAGCACCAGAAGACCTATTCCCGGCACCCTGCCGGAGGGAGGAACCGCCTCCGGGAGCTTCTCCACCACCATGGATGCTTCCCGGATGAACCGTGAGTCGTACACCTTGGACCATGGGTCTATGATCAATAGCTATGTGATGTTCTCCTTTCCTATTTGTTCTTCATGGATTAGACCTCGTGAGCTGCCCTACATGATCGAGGCACATATGTAATATTTCTGCTGTTGCTATGCTGAGTTTGCTGGGATCCGATGAATTATGAGATTATGTTCAGATTGTGTTTGAGTAATATATTTGATTCTCCTCTTTTATATTTATGTTCTAGAGTAATTCTTGCATCTTCTCCATTGCTGTTTATTGCTTTGGCCAAGTAGTAGGCAGTGACTCCAAGAGGGAGCGTTATGCATGATTGTGGGTTCATGCCCCAAGATGACTAGCTTGAGTGACAGAAACATGAGTCTAGGGGATGTGTTGTTGCCACAAGGGGGAAAACAACGGTGCTTGTACTTGCGGGTCCAAGGATTGTTTACTTTACGCAAAGTTCTTTAATGCAGTTGTCTGTTGCTTTGAGTTTACACTTTGGGTGGGATTCACAACTTAATACCAGCGAGATGTTCTGGATAGATATCTCAAGGTGGATGATTAGTAGGTAGATGCAGATGGATTTCGGTCTACTTGTCTTGGCGTACCGCCCATACTTTTGAGCCTCTTCCTTTATTTATAGCATAATTAGCATTGGTTTGCGCACATAATCCTGTCAATTCCCCAGCTGTAATTTGTTTACCTCGCATGGTTATTTTATCGTCTTTTGGGAGAGAGACATCACTAGTGAATATCATAGGACCCCGGTCCATATTTCCAATACTATTTACACCCACTATCAATTTACTGCTTTATTTACTTTTTCCGTTGCTATCACTATCATTATTATCCCGTGCGTTTTATCCTTTGTAAACAACAAGGCCGGAGGAATTGACAACTCCTCTGTGCTCGTGGGGAAGAAAAGTTATTTGTTGTGTGTGCATGTCCAGGTGAAGTTAGCAACCTTGAGTTGCGAACGGCGCCATTGTTCACTTCACCACCTTCTTGTATGTGTTGGAGTCCTACTGGTCGACACTCAACCTTAGCATCTTCGCTAAGGGAAATTGCCGATGTCTACATCTAAACCTTCCACTTTGGGTAACCAACGAGGGGGCGTTAATTCGTACCATCAAAAACAATTTTTGGCGTCGTTGTCGGGGACTCCACTCTTCAAGATAGGGGAGTTGCACACTATCTTTTACCTTTGTTTTTTAGTCTTGTTAGTTTACCTTTCAGTTTTTGCTTTAGTGTCCTTTACCAAAAATCAAAAAAATAGTTACCTTGCTAGTAGTTTTCATTATGTCTGGTCCTTTTGCTTTTGGTGAAGCAGAAGTGCTTACCTTTAAACAAAGGGGTGGTGAAAGTCTGAAAGATGCCTTGTATAGAATTAATGATTCTCAAAAAAGAGCCACCAAGAAGCAATCCACTACTATCCTTCTTAGAAACTTTTATGTTGGAATTACTTCTTGGAATAGGTTATTCTAGATACTGCTATCAATGGGAATTTCATAGAAGCCCCTGTTTGGGAAGCTCTTAGTGTTATGGAAAATCTTGTTGGAAATCTCTCTGTTGCTAGCATTCAAGAGGACATTACCCTAGCTCATATTATGAAAAAACTTGAAAAGATAGAGCTAGAGATGCCAAGCATTAATAAGATAAGCGAGTTGGATCGTAAGGTTCAAGGGAAATTAAATAGACTCGATAGCTCCATGCATAAAATTTTCAAAACCTTGGAGACCATCAAATCCCATGACTTGGACCCTTCTAGGATTGATAAGTTTGAGGAAATCATCGACACTCTAGGAACTACTTTTTCCTCAATAAAAACCAAAAAGGTGGAAACTCCGGCAAAAAAGGAACCTAGGTTCGTTTACGTTCCAAAGGCTCCTCGTTTCAAAACTAATCTATCTATTGCCAAAGGGGTTGAAACTGTGAAGACTTTGGAAGAGATACCTCTCTTTAATAGAATAAATGAGACTCCAATTGATCTTCCGCCTTTTGCTTTTATTCCTAGAAGTATTTTTATTAGGCCTTTATTTGAAAGACCTCTTAAGAGTGGTTGCACTATTGAAGAAATTTTTTATGATCTTGATGATGGTTCAAGTAATACAACTTGATCTATTTGCATTAAGCCTAGCTAATGGCTTTAAAGAAGCGCTTTCGGGAGGCAGCCCGCAACGAATTTAGGATTTCCTTTTTCTTTTTCTTATGTTTTTAGTGGTCTTGATGATTGTTACTACTGTAGCGACATCATTGTACCTTTACTTTTCAAGCTTTGTGCCATTTATAGCCTCATATGACAAGGGAAGTGAAATTTGTGACATGCTGTCCAGAAAACAGATTCTGTCCTCGTGATTAGAAAAATCACAGAAAAAATCCAGTTCATCTTTTTGAGCTGAATTTTTTACACCGTGTGCTCTATACAATTACAGAACTTTCGTATGTTCTGAGTTTTTTGATTTGAGTTGCAAAAGTATCCCTAAAAAATTCTCTACTACCTGCTGGTCTGTTTTTCACAGATTCTGTCCTGTTTTGCCTTTTCTTCGTTTTGCAAACCTTAAGCTTGCTTTTTCTTCTCAAAAACTTTTTTGAAATCTTGAGAAACATTATCCCTTCAATAAAATCTTTATTTACAGTAGAGAAAATTATTTTATTATGGGTACTGACCTCGCTAATCAGATTATGATGAGTTATGTATGAATGGAGTTTTCAAGTGTGCGAGGGAAGATGATGAAAGAAGATTAAGAAGTGTCAAGCGCTCAAGCTTGGGGATGCCCCCATGCATCCCCAAGAAATATTCAAGGAGACTCAAGCGTCTAAGCTTGGAGATGCCCCCATGCATCCCCTTCTCCATCAACAATTATCAGTTCGTCTCTCGTTTCACTATATTTTTATCACTTCATGCGTTATGTGCTATGCTTGGAGCGTCCCGCTCTTAGGTTTTATTTTCTAGTTTTCTTTAGCTTTTTCTTTCTGTTCATAAAAATTTAGAACCCAGCTTTCTTTGTGTGGGAGAGAAACACGCTCCACTTTCAAAATCTAGAACATAACATTGGACTTTTCATGCTTATCTTTGTTGTGTGTGTTCTTTATCTTTTTCATAGCTACTGTCATGTTTTGCTCTTAATTTTCATTCTTATCTTTTCAAAGAGCTTTTGTTTAGTTTTTTGCTGGAACTCTCTTGAGTTTTCATGTTTATCTTGTTTAGAGAGTTTGCCTGTTGCACTGAGTTTTGTGTCTTGACTTGAAGTAGGTAATTGAGGTTGCTTTTCTTTTGTAGTAGTAACTTGCTGTAGTTTTGAGGTATTGTTTTGATTAATGTTTGGAATTTTGGTGTCAAGAGATTTATCCTATTAGTGATAGATGTCGTATTTTGGGAAATCCGTGTTTATTTTCAAAACTTACAAAATTGGTTGAGAACTTTAGCTACTAGATGGATCACTACTCTTCTAAGGGGTCGAATATTAGAGTACACTCACGTACCATGAGTCGAGGATGCGCAAGGATAACCAAACCCCCATACACTCCTCCTCGGGGGTACTTGTCTCTTTGAGAATCTCCTTAGTAGATTGAGTTCTCAACACAAAAATACTTTTTCTCGTATATTCCTATCCCCTTTCTTGCACGCAAATACCATTTGGAGACATTCGAGTCACGGACAGCGAGAGCTCTTGCACCTTTATGTTCTTATGTTGCTTATTTCAATGCTAAATATAGACTCTTGCCTGTTCTGACTTGAATTGAATTACATGCCTTGATTGCTTTACTTAAAAGTTCTTATATGGTTGTTATCATGTCACCACCGAAATTATGCTTTTATCATTTACCTACTCGAGGACGAGCAGGAATTAAGCTTGGGGATGTTGATACATCCAAAACGTATCTATAATTTCAGCTTGCTCCATGCCACTTTTGTGTGATATTGCTATGATATTAATGAACTTCCATACACTTTTGATCATATTTGGACTAACCTATTAACTCAGTGCACCCCAGTGCCAGTTCCTGTTTTCTGCTGTTTTTTAATTTCAGGTTTCCCCCATATTAAAAGAGATCCAAAAATTCGGGAAAAATCCAATAAAAAATCAGCGTAGAAGAAGCTTCGGGAATCACCGAGGGGGGGCCAGAGGGGACCCACCAGGGCCCCAGGCGCCCTCCCGGCGCGCTCTAGGGTGGGGCCGCGCCAGGGGGCCGCCTGGACCCCTGGTGTCCCCCTGGCTGCCCCCCTTCGCCTATTTATTCCTCGTGATGAGAAACCCCCATGACGGGAACCCTTTTTCGCGATCTTTCCTCTGTTCCGCCGCCGCCGCGCTTCCAAGATCGGGAGCACCAGAAGACCTCTTCCCGACACCCTGCCGGAGGGAGGAACCACCTCCGGGAGCTTCTCCACCACCATGGATGCTTCCCGGATGAACCGTGAGTAGTCCACCTTAGACCATGGGTCTATGATCAGTAGCTATGTGATGTTCTCCTCCCCTCTTTCTTCTTCATGGATTAGACCTCGTGAGTTGCCCTACATGATCGAGGCACATATGTAATATTTCTGCTATTGCTATGCTGAGTTTGCTGGGATCTGATGGATTATGAGATTATGTTCATATTGTGTTTGAGTAATATATTTGATTCTCCTCTTTTATATTTATGTTCTAGAGTAATTCTTGCATGTTCTCCGTTGCTGTTTATTGCTTTTGCCAAGTAGTAGGTAGTGACTCCAAGAGGGTGCGTTATGCATGATTGTGGGTTCATGCCCCCCGATGACTAGCTTGAGTGACAGAAACATGAGTCTAGGGGATGTGTTGTTGCCACAAGGGGGAAAACAACGGTGCTTGTACTTGCGGGTGCAAGGATTGTTTACTTTATGCAAAGTTCTTTAATGCAGTTGTCTGTTGCTTTGAGTTTACACTTTGGGTGGGATTGGCAACTTAATACCAGCGAGATGTTCTGGATAGATATCTCAAGGTGGATGATTAGTAGGTAGATGCAGATGGATTTCGGTCTACTTGTCTTGGCGTACCGCCCATGCTTTTGAGTCTCTTCCTTTCTTTATAGCACAATTAGCATTGGTTTGCGCACATAATCCTGTCAATTGCCCAGCTGTAATTTGTTTACCTCGCATGGTTATTTTATCGTCTTTTGGGAGAGAGACATCACTAGTGAGCATCATAGGACCCCGGTCCATATTTCCAATACTATTTACACCCACTATCAATTTACTGCTTTATTTACTTTTCCGTTGCTATCACTATCATTATTATCCCGTGCGTTTTATCCTTTGTAAACAACAAGGCCGGAGGAATTGACAACTCCTCTGTACTCGTTGGGAAGCAAAGTTATTTGTTGTGTGTGCAGGTCTAGGTGGAGTTAGCAACCTTGAGTTGTGAACGGCGCCATTGTTCACTTCACCACCTTCTTGTATCTATTGGAGTCCTACTGGTCGACACTCAACCTTAGCATCTTCGCCAAGGGAAATTGCCGTTGTCTACATCTAACCCTTCCACTTTGGGTAACCAACGAGGGGGCGTTAATTCGTACCATCAGTGTCCCCATCTTCTGGCTTCTCGGACCAATTGTGCTTAGTACTCGGAGGCGGAAATGAGAACACGAGCAAGTTGAGAAAGTCCTTATCTTGTGGAGAGCAGACATAAAAGAACCCCATCTTCCAGTTCTTGATGGACTGTGGTGGCTGGGGATGAGGGTAAAGTCCAGCTTCCCGAGTGTAGATGGTGGCTCCACCGCACTCGGCCATCACCTTCACTTCCTTTTTCTTCTGAGTCTTGGGGTCGACAGCAAACACCCCAGTGCCCACTTAGAAACTGCGGAAATGGAAGATCTGGCACCAGAGGCCAACGGTGGGCCAAACTCCGAGGTAGCCCTCGCACAGTGTTACAAATGCGGAGAGCAGCATAATGACATTCGCCCCAAGGTGGTGCGGTTGTAACCGATAGAAATCCAAGAACTCGCGGAAGAAGTGGCTCATCGGGAGCCCGAATCCGTGTTGAAAGTGCACGAGGAAGACAACGCGCTCGCCGGCCCTGGGTACGGGCACAAGCTCGGGGCTGGGGACGCGACAGTCAAGGTCCGCCAGAATCTTGCGCGACCGGCGGAGGAGAGCAATGTGCATCTCGTTGGCGATGGAGCCCTTCCATGAGCTTTTCTGAGAGCCGGCGGCGGCGGCGTCATCCCCCATGGAGGCATCGGACTCCGTGGTGGGCGAGGAGGAAGAAGATGACGGCGGCGGCGGAAAATTAGATCCGCGTCCACCCATGGCGGTGGAGGAGTAACGGAAGCGGTGGCGGTGGAGAGCAACCGGAAGGTCCTCGATGGAGTAGCCCTAAGTTCCAGCGGCGGCGGCAGAAGCACAGAGAGATGCGCGGTGCGGCAGCGGCGGAGACAGAGGAGGAGAGTGTGAGGAAGAAGATGGAGTGGGGGGTGTGTGGCGCATCTCCCACCCCGTGGACTATTTAAAGACCCGGCGGGATGGTAGTGGGATCCGCTGCGCCGGTTCGACAGGCTGTGTGGCCGCGTGTATTTCCAGAGCATCACAAGATCGGAGCACAGAAGATCCGGCGGAGGGGACGGGACGTGCGCGCGCGGGTCGAGGCGGCGGTTATGGCATGTCGGCACGACGTTCCATCTTCCCCGGCGAATTCGAAGCGGCAAGTTCGGTCAACATTCTGGTCAAACTAACCATTGAGCAGATCGGTAGAGAAGATCAAGAGAAATCGGCAGATAGCGAGCAATCGACCCATTGAGAGCAATCGGTCAGAAGATCAAGAGCAATCGGCCCATTGAGATAAATCGGTCAGAAGATCAAGAGCAATCGGCAGATAGCAAGCAATCGGTCAGAAATGAAGATTCAAAATTCAGAGGCATAGAAGGAACCTGTGCAGGCCTCGCCGTCTCTAAGTTCGGCGGGACCTCCGCATCTTCAGGGGCTAATGTCGGGGGAATGACCCCCAGGTAGTGTCACCCAGGGGAAATAATTCATCAAGGAAAATATCACCGACCTGGCGGTCGCCGATCTAATCAAGGTCGAACTGATCAAGACTAAGAGAGAAGTGGGCCGAGCTGTCCAGGTCGGAGGCCGATTGCCCCAAAGAGAGTGGAATAGGCCTCACCAGGAAGCATCCAACCCGAAGTAAACAGAGCAACATCCGAGCAGAATCCCAGGTCGGACACCTGGTACAAGTGCATTCAATGAGCGATCCCTGAAGATCGGGACTGTCAGAGGCGTGCGGTCTCCTCCAGCGCCGATCACGCGGACAGGCAGATAGGCCTAGGTCTCTAGCTTCACTGTTCATTAGCAACGTCTACAGAGTAGAGGCATGGTGAGCCGCAAATCTACACCGGGTCATCCGGGAGAACACGATGTGAGGACGCTAGCTTGTCTGAGGCTTACAGCTGGGCCCTCCCCTTTGTACATTTACCTTTGTACCTCGGGCTCGGCCTATAAGAGCCCCGGGTACCCCTCCTGCGTGAGGGACAACTGAGCACTTATCGCAACTTCACCCACCATAGAGAGAGAAAGGAGAGAGTAAAGCTTATAGCCCTCTTCTCCTTCATCTCAAACAGCTCAAGGAGCATTCATTTTAGCCAGAGTTATTGCATATAGCTAGCTCGGCAGGACTAGGGGTGTTATCTCTACGGAGAGCCCCGAACCTGGGTACATCGTGGTGTCTCACCGTGTGTTCTCATTCTTGATTCCGGTGCCAGCGACACTAACCTCGGTTTGTCCCCTTCTTTAGCCATCCCCATGGAATCTGCCGTTACATATCGACGGCATGAATAGAGTGAGCCTTCGTGGCGTTGGTGTGCCTTCGTGATTTCACCCACTCTCTCCGAACGGTGAGTAGCTTCCCTCCAAGGAAGTGAACATCGGGATACATCATTGTCTTTGCGTCATTCGGTTATCCCTACTCTTTCCCCTTATTACTTGTGCTACCGTATTATTTGCCCCTCACTTGCTTTAGTATATTGTGCTTATTGTTTATATTGTCATAGCTAGGTCAACCTTGCAATTGTTAGGCACACCTTTATCTTCCGCATTATTGCCTAAAATTTCTAAGTAGTGATAAAATTTGTAAGGATACCTATTCACCCCCCCCCCTCTAGGTCTATCTCGATCCTTTCACCTTTAACAAAGCGTGCCCCGAGACCCCATCTCAAATTATCTGCACTATATAAAGGATGAGGAGAACCACCGCGTCGCAATCTCCTATATTTTCCATCACGCCCAAGAAGAAAGAATAAGATGAGATACATGGAGAATGGGGGATGTGTCGCTCAGACCGACACAACTTGCCATTTTAACCCCCATCCCCCATGATGTCGTAATGGTGCCTCCAGTACTACAACATGTGGCCATAATGGTCGACTATATTCCCACTATGTTCTTATTACACATGAGAATCGAGGCATCCCGTTGAATGCGCTGCTACCCGGGGCATCACCGTCTAGTTGTGTCATGCTGATCGATGGGACATGACCAGGAGGGGGACCAAATCGCCTCAATTCCCCTGTTTAACTCATGGTCAAGGCGTGGTCTGATTTACCCATCTGGAAAAATAAACACAGCGTATCCCCGAGCTTATGGACCCCCATTGGAATTGAAAATGCTAGTGGGCAAGAGGCGCATGAGAACCGGCTTCGTGAATTTCGTTTTCATGGTCATTTCTTCATAAGCAAGTCAAGATCCAAGGTCGGATGCCGCAGGTTTGCTTGATCGACTTCGAAACCCAATGTCAGTTATCAAGGCTAGGCACGAGGCGTTGTGCATTCCTGTGAGTAGGACAATGCCGACATCATTTTAGGAATGATTGTGAACCGGCCTAGAACCTCATCAAACCATGTGAATATGGAACATCCATCTCTACGTGAACCCGAAGTAGCGAGATCAAGGACCTGGTCAGGGGCTATTGATGGCATTATGGCCAATGGTGCCTCATGCCACCTAACCACCTTACCTCCATCAGGACGACTCGGGACCCCCTTGATCGTATGTAGACATGGCCATCGATCTGGCATGTGGACCCCGAAGAAAAGAAGGAACCATGCATCTTAGTGTGCAAGGCAAGAAGACAGGGACCCTCGTGGACTCTCTAAACCTCCTCAATTGACTAGGGATCGTGTAACCCTAGACCCTGTCATCCTTTGTAAGACAGGGAGGGTCTAGCGTCTAAGACACACCCTTACACCTTATTCACATTTCTCTTAGTATGCCTACAATCCCTAAGATCATCCTTATTGTATTATGTACACCCATTCAGATCAATGTATCACGAGTAGAGGTAGGGTTGTACCTATAGAGAAGGACCCGAACTCAGGTAGATCGGTATGATGCTTCACCTCTAGGCTTTTAAGCTAGTCACGACACCCTACCAAGGGGTTCGTCAAATCCTACACCGACACATACAACACCCACGGTATAGAAGTCTTTTTCAAGGGGTCAAAGGACGGAGGAGCGATCGTCCATATGCACTGCCCTAGAGTTGCGTGCACCGAAGGCCTAATATTCTTCTTTCACTTCAGCAACTTTCTAGATGAGATTCATCTATCTATTTATCACCTAAGATGTTATGTTCCAAATGTTTTATATGCTACATGTGAAGCGCTTTGGCCGTACATGATTAAGTTAGTGCTTATGTACTTTGATTCTTTTTTTGCAGGAATCTGTACTTTGATTCTATGATGTCAATTATGAAATTGTGGTGGGCATTTACCGAATATGAAATGCCTTGTGTGTTGGATATGAAATTATGTCTTTTCGTTGATACGCAAGGATAGGTATCATTCAATTGATAGGTAGAAGAGAAGTTTACAAGTGTCTGCTTGCCAAAATCCACGTACACAAAGAGGTGTGGAAGGGGGCAATTGAGCAGCTAAGGGAGAGCGATGCTCAACCCAACTAGACGTACATGATCTAAATCTTAAACAACATGGTGAGCCCTTTGGCTTCGGCTCTAGCCCACGGATGGGACTTCTCCTTGATGGAGAGCACAAGTTGGCTAACCGAGGACAAAAAGCGGTCAAAGTCACATCCTTCTGGTGTCTCCAGATGCTCCAAGCCACGAGGATAATGATTGATGAGAGCCCTTTATGCAAGGCCACAACGCAATGCTCACGCGAAGTTGCCTACCAGTCAATGAAGCTCATGTCCCACATGGGGAGGTCGATCGTGAATCTTCCCCAAGAGAGGATCTCGTGCAAATATGGCAGGAGAAGAAGCATCCGGCAAGAAGGTGTTGCATATCCTCAGACCCCTGATTGCAAAGGAGGCATTTTTTCGCGTGGGGGAGACCCCTACGGTCCAATCTGCTCTCCGTCCACAGTCTATTGGGGAGATCAAGCCAGATGAACACCTTGGCGCGAAGAGGCGTCCATGTCTTCCATATGAGCTTTCATTTTGGATCCAGAGTGGCTCCCAGGAAAATGAAATTATGATGAACATTTATTGAATATGAATTTACGATGACAAGCATACATAACGAACATGATGACTTTTCTTGAGTTGTTCTTACTTATTCTCCATTGCGACGAGAAGCGAGTTGAATAAAAGGGAGAAGCCTCGTCCGCCGAATATAATTCGTGTAGCACTCATCATACTGCATCTTCGGACGCTTGGGAGTGGACGGACCATCCACCCTTACAGACCTCAAGTGGAAGTGGCTAAGAAACACATCATCTTCTGCTATACGGCGCCCACGATGCACTTTGTCATATGCATCGAGGAGAAGAGAATACCCAGACATCCTGCAAAAATAAATTTACAAGCTATGTGAGAACAACTATCAATCTAAATAACAAAATAATTAACACTACAGAATCAACTATAAAAAAATTGTGGTGTTGCGAATTTCCTAATGTTAGCAAGTCCAGCGCTCATGCTAATCATACTAACTTCTTTTCACTTTTCCTTTTACCATCATTTTCGCTCCTCTTTTCTTTCACTAATTTCTTAATACATGGTACTGTTCCACCACACTCATCTATATGTTTTCTAATGGTTGACAGCAACAGGCTTATATTTTATTTTAGTTCAATGATTTTCTAGCAATTGGTATGTGAATTTACATGTTTATCATCTTTTCCAAATATAAATGCAGTGAGTAGTTTTTGTAAACAGGTAATTGCTAGATATCTTTGATTAGGCAGAAGAGTTAAACTCATCACGGAAAATATAAGTGGTATTTTTTTTTCAAATCCATGACATATCTTTGATTGTATCAAATCATATATACAATATACTGATGTAGCAATTCTCTATCTTGATGACCTTGAGCTATTGTTCTAGAAGAATTCCTAGTTTGTATTGATGTTTTGTCTTTCTAGCCATAGTAGAGAGACAGAGAGACAGAGGAGTGGATGGCATACCTGGGCGCCGGGGAGGAGAGGATGAAGCCGGCCAATAGAGAGACAAAGGGATGGGATGGAGATGAACCAAGCGCCCGGGAGGAGATGATGGAGCCGGCCTATCTATCCATATCCACAGCCAGCCATGGTGGTGCTACGGGGCCAAGGAGGGGGCTCACCGGAGCGGGAGAGAAGGGCGGCTGGCATGGTCTCCCGGGCTGGCGATAGGCGGCGGCCGGTAGGAGGTCGCGGGCTGGCGGTAGGGGAGGTGCCGCCCTGTCTCCTCTATCGCTCGGGGGGGGGGGGGGGGGGGGCTGTCGAACGGGGAACCAGATCGGATCAAGTAGAAGAAAATAACCCTAAGTTCCATGGCGCCAGGAGGAAAGGCGTCATAGTTCCATGTATGGCGGCACGGAGGAAAGCGCCATGGTACTTGTTGACGTGGACAGGGCCCAGTGGCTGGTCCCACGTGACAAGGGGTACTTGTTGACATGGACAGGGCCCAGTGACAGGTCCCACGTGGCAAGGGGTATGGCACGTGGCAAGGTGCCTGACATGGCGTCATAGGGGCGGGCACGATGAAAAAGGGTCATTTTGTAAAAAAATTGAATTTTAGGTTTAGTTTATGTTTTAAACTCAAACAAGGGTCAAATTTGTAAAATTTTCGGACGAGTTTCCTCGTGAGAAACCTAGCGCTAGCTGAAGCATCCCATCCGCACGCACAAATCATGCAAGGCACTGTCAGCCAAAAAAAGGCAGACATGTACGCGTGCCTGACATGATGACACCACTGCTTACATCGGGGATCGCCGGCGGTGGCGACGATGCTCGCTTTGCCAGCAAATTATGACGGGGATAATCTCATCTCCTGTCACTTCGTCAGTCAGCTAGCTTAACTGTAAGCTGGAATTCTGGTCGGCCAAGTGGAATGCGGGGGTTAGTGTGTACCCAGTACGCAAGGACACCAAGTTGAAGATGCTTTCTGAACATCGAATGGAAAATATGCTTAACTTTCGCCGAAAGAAATAATCACAAATCATGCATGTTCATCGGGCATGCAGCAGCTGAAATGCAGGACTAGCGTGCTAACGTACACTCGTGCAGAGAAACAACAGTGCTAACGTACGTGCGTTTGACCATCCATTCGCAATATTAATTGTTCACTGGGGCTGCGTGCATGCCCGACAGTTTTTCCATAGTGATCTGCTATAGGATTTTAGACTTTGTTAGTTAAAAAGGAAAACATTGGCCGCAAAAGGAACTCTTGGTAAAAGAAGACGCTGGTTAGGAGTAGATCTTTCGAAAATCTCACAAGAAAAGAACAAGATAGATACTCCCGTCCATGCAGTGGCGAATCCAAAAGAAAATTGAGGGTGGGATCAAAATTAACCAAAGAAATTTTTTGCGCTTGTTTAAAGAAAATAATGATTATTTCATAACTAGTATGTCCAAATAAACTGATTTTTTCTAGATTACTTATGCTAAATATCACTATTTACTGATTTTTCTTCTAAATATCATATGTTAAATGAAAAATTGGATGTGTAACTAAATGACTACCAAGACCAATATGCTAAAACCTGCAGGCAATAATCATTAACAGAGCAACCGCAACAGCCAAACGTATCTATCATGAACTAGTAGCAAAATAGAAAGCTACTACAAATTAGTAAACAGTACCTAAACGGCACAGCAGGCGGACGGGTGCCAAAGCCAGGACTCGTTGAGGAGATGTACGTGCCCGTCAAGTAAGAGGTCGAGCAAGCACTCCTAATCCATGGCCGCGCCGTTGCCCACGTATCAGATATTCAAACAGGGAGGGGATGTGAACCAGAAGAGCAGACTAAGGCAGCCCGGAGATTGATTGGGGAAGCTGGAGATCGGTTGGTCTTCATCGAACGGACGACAGGAGAGATTCCGGCATCCGGGGGCGGCTAGGGCACAGGAAGTGGCGGCATGTCCGTCTGCTCGCGAGCGTGAACTTCTCTGGCTTTGCGTCTCTCTCTTTCTCTCTGGAACGACAGAAGAAATGACCCAACCAGCAGTGAGTAGCCTCGTGCCGTGCGAACATGTGTTGGGTTGGGTCTTGAGACTAGTAGTAAAAATAAAATTTGGAGCGCTGGAGGGTAGGCTCGAGCCTGTTTAATCCCTACCGGTAGACTCGCCACTGCGTGAATGATAGAGCTAGGCTGGTTTGTCTGAAAGAACATAATCAAAGGCACCAATCTGCTGTCCATATCACTATATGCGTCGCCGTGTGACCATATCAATCTCCAACGTGCAACTCACTAAAAACAGCTCTTTGCCTTGGTGGTCAGTCTTAACGTGACGCAACGATGAGGTCCGTGGCATCCAAATATGCCTCCGATGAGGGCCAAGATAGCAAGGTTCGTGACTGTGACAAAGATTATGAGAGATCAGTTATTTAAGTTTGTTTGATCTTGCATAGGTTTTTTCATGGTGCAACTAATGTGTATTACAACATCTCCAGCCCCCCTCCCCCGCAGCGAAGGGCGGTTTTAGCCGCTTGAGGGCCTGCCGGTGCTATTTTTGGCGTGGGGGGTTCTGGTTCCCAGCCAACCCCCCCCCCCCCCCCCCAAGTTCACCCCTAGCCGTCGAGATTGGCACAATTTCGTTACACTTCGACACAAATTCAATAAAAATAATTTTTTATCATATAGTTCATCACAGAAATCAATACAAATTAAAAACAGTTTAACAAGAAAGCTCATAATTCGAACACAAATTAAAACACATCGAACTAGGCCTTGCCCTTGAGCCTCCATAAGTGCTCATCCAGATCGTGCTGCAGTTCTTGATGCACATGTGGGTCTCGGATCCCCTGATGCATATTGAGGGAGGCAGCCCATGCTGCCGGTACCTGGTGGTCAACAGCTCCAAGAGGATCATGCCCGAAATATGGTTCAGTGTCAAACACTGGCTCGTGCTGCTCGCTCTCAATGATCATGTTGTGCAAGATGACACAACAATTCATCATCTTCCACATATGAGATTTCGACTAGGTCAGAGCGGGGTACCGGACAACAGCAAATCGAGATTGGAGCACACCAAGTGCCTTCTCGACATCTTTCCTGCAAGCCTCCTGAATCCGAGCAAAGTAGGAGTTCTTGCCTCCTGGCATAGGGTTTGAGATAGTCTTCATAAATGTTGACCATCTTGGATGATGCCATCTGCTAGGTAGTATCCCTTGTTGTAGTGGCACCCATTGACCTCGAAGTTCACCGAAGGAGCATGACCTTTCACAAACGTATCTATAACATTTGCTTGTTTAATGCTTTTTTTGGTGACTTTGCTATATGATTTGATGTACTTTCATATCCTTTTACAACATATTTGAGACTAACATATTAACCTAGTGCCAATGCAAGTTTTTGTCTGTCATTGTCTATGCATAGTAGAAAAGGGTGAAAAATCAATATTGCTGAAAAATTTCAAAAAATATGTATGAAGGATGACTCCCCTTGACCGCCTGGCCAGGCGGGCCCACCCCTGATGCCTTACTTTGGCTCTATTTATTGCTCCATGTTTTCGCCACCGTTCCGCCGCCATCACGACCCCGAGGCCGGGATCAGCAGAAGTTCCCGTCCCAACACCGTGTCAGAGGGAGGATTGATCTCCGGAGGTCCCTCCCTCATCATGTTTGCCTCTAAGATGCTTCATGAGTAGTTCCTCCTTGGACCTAGGGTTCATGGAAACAAGCTAGCTAATGTATCCCCTCCAATCTTGTGCTTCAATGTCTAGTACTTGTGAGCTGCCTATCATGATCAAGGCATATATGTTATAGTTTCTGAGTTGTTATGTTGTGTTTGCTGGGATCCAATGGATTATAAGATTATATTCAGATTATGGAAGTAATATATTTAGATCTCTTTTGTATTGTGTTCTTGAGTATTCTTGCACGTACTCCGTTGTAGCTTATTAATTTGGCCAAGTAGTAGGTTGCAACTCCAAGAGGGAGCGTGTAAGGCCCGATATGCGGTACTGTTCCAGATCTAGGTGTTTCCACCCAGATCCGGGGACGAAGCACATATCGGTCCCACCGCGACATATGACAAAGCCATATGCCCCGGATTTCCAACATGATATCACAACATTACAGATACAAGGATACAACATCTCATACAATCGGCATACAACTGCCTCAAATAAAATACAACAGCGGAAGATACATGTCTGAGTACAGACTACAAGCAAATGCCTACTGGCAAAGAGAAAACATCGATCCCATAACCACACGGGTCCAGGCCCTCCGTCGGGATCCTCCTAACTAGTCGTCGTCGAGTCTCCACGTGAAACGTCGATCACCATACCTGTTGTCGATCCGAACCCTGAAAAGAGTTTGGGGGTAGTATCGTGAGTACAGAGGTACTCAGCATCCAACTGTAGTGGTCATCTGACCCAGCAAGGACTTCATCACTCGTCATTCTAGGACAACTAGTAGTTTACGTTAAGGAAGGAGTAAGTGGTGAGGTTGCTGCCGCACTAGCATTTATGAAGTGGCTAACGATCTAGAGAGTAAGATAAGAAGCCAAGCATTCGATGAGGAATCGCCTCCAACAAGTCTTGCTATCCACCTACATACGCAAACATAACACCTATCCTATCCTTGTCCTCCTCTTCGCATCCCGACGAAGAAGAAGAAGTCAAGGCACACACACGGTGATCAAGTTATATTAAGATATCTCAGTTGTTGTTGTCTATGAACAAGGAGTAGGTCTCAAGTCGTCCATAACCGTGGACACGGCTTCTCGAAAAGATTTAACCCTGCAGGGGTGTACCAACTGCCCATTACGAGGCTCCGCACGCACGTCCATCACTCTCAGTTGCTACCCATCACAGGCAACCATTTTATGATTGAGTTCCAAGAGATCCGAAACGACAAGTCCCTCTAGCTAACAACGAACAAATCCGGGTGGCCCCCGGGGAGTCGACACCCAATCCAAAAGCTGGCCACGCTCTCGGATCGGACTCTTCCGTCTCAACAGGGTTTGGGTTACCGGTTAGTTCTCTTATGAGACCGGCCCCTCGCCGGTCAAAGGTGGACCAACAGGGAAACCATGTCTCCGCTGGTCCGGGTTGTTTTAAAAGATATCTGCTAGGAGCGACCCGACAAGATATATATGCATGTTTTCAAATGGTAAATCAGCTTGGGCCACCTCTAGAAATGTTTGAAGCTAGATAGGTAAGAAAAGGGGACCCCATAAAATCCCACACGCGGTTAGGCACGCTCAGTCTTAAAACCAATACCCAGAACTCGGATCCTAGGTGACTCAAATGGAACAAAGCGTCGGGGCGGGATAGCCTAGACCTTCCATCCTTCGTCGAATATAGTCAACATTATAATAATAATCATATCATCAACAATAATATAATAAGGTGATATCCCAACCCAAAGAGTAACAAGGTAACATCGTAGCATCCTAAGCATGCATACTAAGCAGGGGCTGAGCAACGAGCAAAAGTAACATAGCAGTACAAGGTTTGCTGGGAGGGGACATGGCTGTATCGATTTGAAAGAGGCTGTAAACATGTGGTAGGATCAAACATCGAACCTAACCTAGACTAGCATGCAAACCGCTGGTTGAAATAGAATGGATCATAAGTAATGTATAGTCCTTGCCTGTTGGTAAGTCGGGTTCCGAAGGTGTAGTTGATCGCAAGCTCGCATCGTCTCCGAGAGGTACCCGCGGAAGCACACAAGACGGTAGACACTGGAAAGCAATCAACGGTGCACCACTATTACTACGGAGCAATACAAGATCAAAGAGGCAACACAAGGCACGGCAACGCGATACAGATCTATCGTCGAGAACGGTTACTAACGATTTAAGTGGAGTACTCGTCACACACGACGATACCGCACGTTTACGGTGGATCAAGTTGTTTAGCTACAGGTGATCAAACAACGGTTATTAACATGGCAACTCAATCAAGCATGGCATAGCACACAAACATAGCAAGAGGTGAAGCACAAAGTAAACTATCTATGCTAGTCAATTTAAGTGAGGCACAACCTAAACATGGCATAACACTAAGTGTCGCACGACAGTTAAAGGATTTGGTACTGTTCTTCCCTAAACCATATTTTAGGTTGGTTAACAACAGAAAACAATAGCATAAACACAAAGTACACGAAAAACTAATCAAGTTACATATAAAGAACATTTTAAACAGAGCAACAGATAAAAAGTTATAGCAGTTACAGTTTACAGTGGCAAGCAGTGTAATTAGCAGTCAAACAACATGTAAACAAAGTCAAACACGGCAACAAAGCACAAATTATTAAACTAGACACAATTCTAAGCAAGTTTCATATTTTACGCGTCGCAATCCGAGGTACGAGCAAAAAGATACGGGCACTGCAAAAATCCTAATACAAACTGCCTAATTAAATAAATAAAACCTAGCAGAACAGAAAAAAAAGCTAAACGGGCCGAATCTAGACTACTGGCCCAACAGGAAAAAAAACAGAAATAACTAAAAATATATAAAAAAAGGCTCACTGTTGGGCCGTGGCCCATCTGGCCGGCTGGGGAGGCTGAGGCGCCCGGCTGGGCCTGGGGGCGCTCGGGCCTTGGAGGAGGAGGCCGGCCCAGCCTGGCCAGTGGCTGGTGCGGGCGCTGGCTCCGTGATCCTCCCGTTCCAGGAGGCTGGCGGCGGCGGCTCCTAGCCGGCTGGCCTCCGGCGAGGGACGAGGAGGGAGAGCGGCGCCAGGCGGTGGAGGGGGAACGGCTCGGCGGCGCGGGGGCTTGAGGGCGCGGGCGAGTTCCTGGGGCGGCGCGAGCTCGGGGCCGGGGCAGGGAGCTTCGGGCTATGGCCAACCATGGCAAAAACGGCGCGGCGGCGGGATGCTCCTGCGGGAGAAGAGAGGGAGAGATTAGAAGAGAGGGAGGTGGAGGAGAACGGGAGAGGAGAGGAGAAGGGCGCCGGCTGGCTGCTGCGGCGGCCCGGCCGGAGGGAGGCGCGGCGCGGCTGCGGGCATGGAGCTCCATGGGCACGAGGAGAGAGGAGAGATGGGAGCTTGAGGGTGACGACGTGGCGCCACCGTAGCCCTCCGATCGCCCGATCGAACGGCCGGGAACAACTGGGATCTAGGGTTTCGGATTTTGGGGGTGTTTTTGGGGCAGATCTGAGATAGATCAGGGGGTGGCTGCAAAATTGGCTAGGGGAAACCCTAGAAATGGGTGGGAGTGTGGTGGTCTTTATATAGCATGGGAGGCTGGCAGTTTGCAAAAACATCATCGGTTTTGCTCTCGCGCGCGCGGTGCTCACGTTTCTGACCGCCGGGGGTCCGCAGGACCTCCGATTCGTGTAAAACTTCGAACTGCGCGATCAGTGCGTCGAGCCGGAGGCGTTCACCTCGCGCTGGAACCATTCCGAAAACACTTTCCGGCGCGCTATAAAATATCCCGTTTAATTATTAAACGGGGTTTTTCGTTCCGTTGGCTGCGGCTGTCTCGTGCAGTTTTCGCGACGGTGATCGGGCGAAACCCGGTGTCGCAAAGGTCGAGTGTCAGGGTGGCAAAGGTCGGTCTCCGTCCGATACGAGATAAGAGGGAGAAAAAATAATCGCCGATCGATAAATCGGGGATGCAAACACCGCAAACAAATCAGACAATCAAACAATTCACACCGAAAACAAGATTTTTGATTTTTGTGAAAACTGGGTTGTTACAGAGCGTTATGCTAGATAATAGCTTCATGCCTCCTGATGTCCAGCTTGAGTGATAGGAACCTAGGTCTAGGGAATGTGTTGTTGCCATTAGGGGTAAAACAGCGGTACTTGTGACTATGTGTCACAAGGATTACATTACGCATAGAGTGTTAAGTCAATCGTCCGTTGCTTTGAGTTCGTAAGATTAGTTGTGGCTTGCAACTTAATTTCAGCGAGATGTTCTGAATAGATATCTCAAGGTGGATGATTAGTAAGTAGATGTTGATGAATAAACGATCTACTTGACTTGGTGTAATGCCCACGTAATTGAACCTTGCAGTCTTTGTAGCATAATTAGCATTGTGGAACGTTCATAATTTTGTCAATTGCCCAGCTATAATTTCTTCATCCAACATAAGTTTTTATCATTTGTTGGGAGAGAGGCATCACTAGTGAGCGCCATGACGCCCCGATCCATATCATCATCATAAGTTTGCACCGCTGCAATTTACTATTTTTCCTTTTCTTTCCAGTTTCACTTTTATTTTCTCTTGTGTTTAATCCTTTGTAAACAGTAAGGCGAAGGAATTGACAACCCCTCTTACTTGTTGGGAGAAAATTTAGTTGTGTCTTGTGTGCAGGTCCAGGTCAACTACGCACAAAGCAATTTTCTAGCGCCGTGGTTTTCCACCAACTTGGCGTATTCGAAATGCTTTTGGTTCGATAAACCTTACGTTCTCTCGTGAGGGAAATTTTCGGCTATCTAATCCATAATCTTCCACTTCGGGTAACCAATGAGGAGGTGTTATCAGCACGTATCAGTATCCATAACTCGAATTTCATGGTGAACTTGGAGAAAATGTCGAATGTGGCCTTCCCTTCTTAAAAGTTGCATCATGCTTCCCATGCATTCGTAGTAGGTGTAATCCAAATATTGAACACACTCATGCTCAATGATTATGTTGTGTAAGATCATAGTAGTTTTCGTGATTTATCAAAGGGTTTTTTAATCCCAAAAGTATGAATTCATCTTCACCTGGACTTTGAACTGGATAGTTCTTCCAACTTCAATACATGCAATAAATTAAGTCGATCATACCTAGAAACCCACATGTTTTAAAATCTTCAAATCCATATGAGTGTCGCGAGCACTGAGTGATTTGGAATACTTTGACCCAAACACTTCAACCACATGAAAATAGCTTCACACTATTGACGGAAGTGCTCGCTAATGTCTACACACGCTCCTATTCTTGTAGACTATGTTGGGCCTCCAAGCGCAGAGGTTTGTAGGACAACAGCAATTTAACTCAAGTGGATGACCTAAGGTTTATCGAACTCAGGGAAGTAGAGGTTGAAGATGGTCTCTCAAGCAATCCTGCAATTAGATACAAGAAGTCTCTTGTGTCCCTAACACACCTAATACAACTAGGAGTTGTATAGGTGCACTAGTTCGGTGAAGAGATGGCAAAATATGGGTGATAGGTGTGGCAAAACAAAGTAATATAAATCTGTAATAAAAAGTGCAGCAAGTAAACAAGTGGTAAACGTGAGAACAAACGGTATTGCAATGGTGGAAACAAGGCCTAAGCTTCATACTTTCACTAGTGGCAACTCCCAACAACATTAACATAGTCTAATCACATAATATTTCCACTAAAACTTGCATTGGAGACATACTTGGAGTTCATTCCTTTGTGATCAAGAGAGGACGAGAATTATGTAGGGCTGCAACAGCACACCTCAGAGTTCGTAGTTCTCATCTATGGATTTCCCAATGTCACCGCGGCCATCCAAAGAGAGTACCACAATCACCATAACATATCTCAAGGATAGTCAAAGACAAGCACCAAGAGACTCTCAATCTTCAATCAATTCACAAAAGAGGAAATCACTCATGATAATATTCTTCTAACCCATGTCCAATAGACTGTTGTCACCATGGTCTTGGGGATTATACTAGATAAGAGCAAGTGAGTACATCAATCCAATACATAGAGGAAGGAGAAATATCATGGGATCACCCTAGATTAACATAGCCTATGATCAACAAAGATCACATCATGGGAGAGAGTATTGACCACATAGCTACTGGTAGAAACCTTAGCCCCGAGGAGGGACTACTCCCGCATCATGGAGGGAGGAAGCAACGTCGATGGAGATGAATCCGGGGGCACTTCCCCGTCCCGGCAGAGTGCCGACACAGGAATTCTGGTCCCCCGAAGCTTGTCGATGATGGCGGTAGAGATCGGAATTGCTTCTGGAGAAAAGGGGCCTGGAATCAGGGTTTCCGCTTCATGAGTATAAATAAAAGCCAAAGGGGGGCACCAGGGGGCCACCAGGAGTCCAGGCGGCCACCCGGCGCGGCCCCACCCTAGGTCGCGCCACCTGGCCGTCTGGGCACCAAGTGGGGCCCCTTTGCCCCTTCTTCGGTGAATCCAGAAGCTTCCGGAACGCTGATTTTTTATCTGATTTTTCCCGAATTTTTGGAGCACTTTTAATATGGGGGAAACCTAAAATAGGAAAACATCAGAAAACAGGAACTGGCACTTGGGTACACTGAGTTAATAAGTTAGTCCAAATATGATCAAAAGTGTATGAAAGTGTATCTAGATCATAGCAATATCACACAAAACATGCATGGAGCAAGCAGAAATTATAGATACGTTTGGGACGTATCAACATCCCCAAGCTTAATTCCTGCTCGTCCTCGAGTAGGTAAATGATAACAAGCATAATTTCTGTGCGGACATGCTAGCAACCACATAAGAACTTTGAAAGTAAAACAATCAAGATATGTCATTCAATTCAAGTCATAACAGGCAAGAGTCTATATTATCATTGAAACAAGCAACGAAAGAACATTAGGTGCAAGAGATCTTAGCTGTCCGTGACTCGAATGTCTCCAAATGGTGTTTGCGTGCAAGAAGGGGGATATGGGAATACGAGAGAAAAATATTTTTGTTGAGAACTCAATCTACTAAAGTTTCACACTTGGTCTTCTTTGGAATCTTATCTTGACTCATCCCCAGACCACTAGCCAGGTACAAGCCAATTTGATCCACTCCCTTTCGATATTTTGAGCACTCATGCAATGGATGAGTGTAAGCACGAAAGTTGACACTTAGGATGGAAAAGAGAGAAATATGGTGGAGGAGGAAGACAAAAAGATGAGAAAGACTCACATCAATGAGGACAATCATAGGCGAGAAGGCCAAATGATAGATATGATGTGAGGAGTAGGGATTGCCATGCAACGGATGCACATATGAGCTAAAAAGCTCTCCAATGGAACTAGTGGGGGTGCATCTAACTTGCTCGCTCATGAAGACCTAGAGCTCTTTTGAGGACGCTCATCCTTGGAATATGCAAGCCAAGTTTTATAGTGTGAAGGTCCCCACATAGGTATATGCATAAATGATCATCTCTATGGAGTACAAGGATAAGAGGGAGTACGAGTGTGGATCTTTCAAAAGGGTAGTAGTGTTTCCCCTTTCTCCCTTTTTATTTCCTTTTTCTCTTTTTTCTATTTTTTTGTATTTTTAGTGGCCTCAATGGCTCTTTCTATTTAACTCTCATTTGTCCTCTTTGGGACCTTTTATTTTGTTCTTTTTGTGATTTTTTTCCTCACGTAAGGGCAACACTCTATTTTATAAGAAGGTATAGAAGATCTTCACACTTTACAAGGTACTCCACATAAAGAAGATGTAGCTATCATGATGTATGCAAATGTGTGCCTCTGCCAGTGTAGCAGGAACATGTATGACATAAAGATCAAGTCATGAAGAGGTGGATATTGCATGGCAATATATCTCGGAAAGGCTATGGAAATGCCTTGATAGGTAGGTGAAAGGAAGTGGATGTCGCCTAGAGGGGGGGTGAATAGGCGCTTAAAACAATTACGGTTTTGGCTTGAACAAATGCAGAATAAAACTTAACGTTTAATTTGCCAAGCAAGAAACCTAAATAAGCTAGGCTCAACTATGTGCACCAACAACTTATACTAAGCAAGATAAACAACTATGTGATAGCAAGATATATAAAAAGAGCACTAAGGCTATCACAATGTAGGTGCACAAGTAAATAGGTTGACTAGATGAACAACCTATGGGACAAGCAATGCACAATAATATGAGCAAGCACAAGGTAAACAATGTAATAAGCTTGCTCAAAGAAGGGTAGAGATAACCGCAAGTGGAGCCGATGGAGACAAGATTTGTTACCGAAGTTCCTTGCGAGAAGTACGTCTCCGTTTGGAGAGGGTGTGGAGCACAATGCTCACACGAAGCCAACGAGGGCCACCCTATTTCTCCTCACGCTCTTACCAATGCAAGATGCCGTGATTCCACTATTAGGACACTTGAGGGTGGTCACCGAACCCGTAAAAATGGCAACCCTTGGGGGCGGTCACCGAACCCGTACAAAGGCTCGGGGCTATCTCCACAACCGAATTGGAGGCTCCCGTAGCATCCCGAAGCTTTCCACCACAATGATTGAGCTCCGCAACAACAAACCTCTAGGTGCCAACGCACCCAAGAGGTACAAGCTCTAGAGTGCCAATGCACTCAAGAGTGCCAATGCACTCATGAGTAATTATCTTCTCAACTTCACTTACTACAATGAATCCTCGGAGAGAACTCAAATCGATGCACCAAATGCAACGGAAAGAGCACACGAAGTGCTCAAGTCCCCAACTCTCAAATCCCACCAAAGCAACAAAAGCTATGGAGGAATATGAGAGGAAGAACAAGGAGAACACCAAGAACTCCAAGATCTAGATCCACAAGGTTCCCCTCACTTAGAGGAGAGATGGCTTGGTGGAGAATGTGGATCTAGACCTCCTCTCTCTTTTCCCTCAAAAAGGAGCAAGAATCATGGTAGGGAAAGGGAGTAAGCAAGCTCAATCAGGTCAACAATGGGGGAAAGAACTTGCACAAAACGGGTGAGGACAAAGGAAGAAGAAGACCCCCTTTTATAGGTCCCCACGAATCCAACCGTTGGCAGACCACCAACCACGGTACTACCGCACAGCGAGCGGTACTACCGTGGAGCGGTACTACCTCAACTAGAGCGGTACTACCGCCCTACGGTACTACCGGGCTCAGTACCATGCCCCACTACCGCCCTATCCGGTAGGTATACAGTAGTGGATGCGGTACTAACCACGGTAGTACCGCTGGAGCGGTACTACCGCTCGGGCGGTACTACCTCAACTCCGGGCGGTACTACCTCACAGGAAAAAACTGCACGACCAAAACAAGCATAACTTTTCCATACGAACTCCGATTTTGATGATCTTCGGCTTGTTTTAAAGCTATGGAAAAGCTCTAGGTCCTCACCTAGAGAACCACCCAAAATCAACAAAAAGAAATGATGCAAATCATGGAAAGTTTAAAATGCCAACAAGGTAGAAGGTGAAACCTTCACAAGATAAGATCCGACAAAAACACCAACATCGAAAACACAAAAGTAGATGTATATGAAATACATTTTCGACGAAGAAGAGATTGTAATGAATACGAACTCAAGCTCCAACACTCACAAAGAGAAAACCAAACAAGAACCAATAAAGATGATGCCAAGGATGCAAAGATTTCAGCTCTCCACGAACGATGCAGCCTAGCCTATAACCTGGTCTCCTAACTACCACCATGAGACCGGTAAACTAGAAACCTATAAAGTTCAAACCTTTGTCTTGCGCGTAATCCACTTGAGCTTGATGATGACGATCATGTCCGCCTCAAGTTGGAACATCTTTCTTGATTCCTCCGGCTCGATGAAGACTAGTAGATTGCTCCCCCATACTCCATTATGGGTGAGCCTAGTTTAGGCATATCTTCACAAGACCATTATCACCAAATGGTCGGCAAGCTCCAAGAATATGATATCTTCGTGATGCTCCTCTTGACCTTGCGCACATCAACTTGACCAATCTTTGGATAGCTCCATGAAGAACCCCTTCGTCAACACGTAATCTTCATCTTACAACCTTGAAGCCAACATATGATCTTCAAGCGTTGCCTATGGACAAACCTTAAGGTATAACTCAAGGAAACCATTAGTCCATAAAGATTTTCATCAATTACCAAAACCAAACATAAGGGCACATGCCCTTTCAGTAGGTATGGTGGATGTTTTGAGGAAAGATATAAGGAGACTTATGATGACAAAGTGTATCATGCCAAGGGTTTGGATGTACCGGCGAAGGTGGACACCAACTCTCGGAGAGAGAAGAAGGTAATGCACGGCACGGGAGAGGCTAGCAAATATGAGGAGGTGGAAGTGTCAGCTTTCAATACTTACATTAGTCTGAAGAACACATGCACTTATTATCGGTAACTCTCAATCTAATAAGGAGGTTCACAAAGAGAGAAGTATCCCGAGGAAGAGTGTATGTGGGTTTGGTTATCCTTGCGCATCCTCGACTCATGGTACGTGAGTGTACTCTAATATCTGATCCCTCAAAAGATTAGCGATCCATCTAGTAGCTAGAGTTCTCAACTAGTTTTGTAGGTTTTGAAAATAAACACAGATTGCCAAAAATACGACGTCTATCACTAATAGGCTAGAGCTCTTATCACCAAAAGTTAAAACATTACTCACATCAATACCTCAAAACTATTGCAAGTTACTACTAAAATTAAAAAACAACCTCAATTACCTACTCTCAAGACAAGACACAACTCAGTGCAACAACCAACTCTCTTAACAAGATAAACATCAAAACTAAAGAGAGTTCCAGCAACAAACTAAACAAAATCCAAGGCTCTTCCTAAAGACAAACTAAGACTAAAACTAAACATGGCAGTAGCTACGAAAAGATAAAGAACACACAACAGTAAAAATATAAGCATGCAAAATCCTATGATGTGTTCTAGATTGGAGTGGAGCGTGTTTATCTCCCACACAAAGTAAGCCGGGGTCTTACTTGTTATGAACAGCAAGCAAAGCTAAAGAAAACTAAAAATAAAACCTAAGAGCGAGACGCTCCAAGCATAGCACATAACGCATGAAGTGACAAAAATATAGTGAGACGAAGGACGAACTGATGATTGTTGATTGAGAAGGGGATGCACGGGGGCATCCCCAAGCTTATACGCTCGAGTCTCCTTGAATATTTATTGGGGATGCATGGGGGCATCCCCAATCTTGAGCGCTTGACACTCCCGAATCTTATGTCATCATCTTCCCCCGCACACTTGAAAACTCCCTTCATACATAACTCATCATAAGCTGATTAGAGAGGTTAGTACCCTTAATAAAATAATTATTCCCCACTGGATATAAGGATATTCTTGAAGATCTACTGTTTCTCAAGACTGCCAAAAAGTTTTTGCAAAGAAAAAGCAAGCTTGAGATTTGCAAAAGTAAGGAAGGGCAAAACGTGGCAGAATCTTTGAAAAAAAGAACAACATGTAATAAATATATTTTTTTGGGATACTGCTGCAACTCAAATCAATAAACTCAGAACATAAGAAAGTTTCACAACTGTATAGAGCATGCTGTGTAAAAAATTCAGCTAAAAAAGATGAACTGGTGATTTGTTCCGATTTTTTCCGTCAAGCAGACATAATCTGTTTTCTGGACAGCATGTCACAACTTTTGCTTCCCTTATCATAAGAGGCTAGAACTTGGCACAAAACTTGAACATGAAGATACAATGATGTTGCTACAGTAGTAACAATCATCAAGACCACTAAAAACAGAAGTAAAAATTCAAAGTAAAGATAACAAGGGTTGTCTCCCTAGATCTCTTTCTTTATACCATAAAGATAGGCTTAAGATTTTAATGATGCTCTTGTTGGAATAAGAGTTGAAGAACAAAAGAGAGCATCAAGAAGCAAATACCAAACATATTTAAGTCTAACGTGCTTCCTATGCATAGGAATATTGCAATAGAATAATTCATTTAAGCACAAAGAAATAAACATAGGAAGGAAAAACAAGTGCAGCTTCAAAACCTTCAACATAAAGAGAGGCAACATGATATTATTAAAATATCTATAAGCATATGTTCCCTTCTCATAATAATTTCCAGTGGGGTCATGAATAAACTCAACAATATAAGTATCACATAAAGCATTGTTACCATGATCCACATGCATAGAAAATTTATTACTCCCCACATAAGAAAAATCCTTCTCATTAGTAATAGTGGGAGCAAACTCAAGAAAATATCTATCACATGAATCATTCTTATCATGATCCACTTGCAAATATTTATTCTTTATAGCATAAGTGTCATCACAATAATAATCATAGATAGGAGGCAAAGTATAATCAAAATAAATTTCCTCATCAAAACTTGGGGGGCTAAAAAGATCATCTTCATCAAACGTAGCATCCCCAAGCTTATAACTTTGCATATCATTAGCATCAAAGGTATTCAAAGAAGACATAATAGTAACATTAGAATCATGAAGAGTATGCAAGTAAAGTTCCATAGGTTTTTTTATTTTCTCTTCAAACACTTCATGTCCCAACTCAAGGTAGAGATCATAAAGCTCTCTCATTGTTATTTTTATTCCATAAGCCTAACTAGTGAAAATGAAAACAAGAAACAAAAGGAATTAATTACAAGATCTAAAGATATACCTTCAAACCTTAACTCCCCGGCAACGGCGCCAGAAATAACTAGATGTCTACGCACGCTTCTATTCTTGTAGATTATGTTGGGCCTCCAAGCGTAGAGGTTTGTAGGACAGCAGCAATTTCCCTCAAGTGGATGACCTAAGGTTTATCGAACTCAGGGAAGTAGAGGTTGAAGATGGTCTCTCTCAAGCAACCCTGCAATTAAGATACAAGAAGTCTCTTGTGTCCCTAACACACCTAATACAACTAGGAGTTGTATAGGTGCACTAGTTTGGTGAAGAGATGGCAAAATATGGGTGATAGGTGTGGCAAAACAAAGTAATATAAATCTGTAATAAAAAGTGCAGCAAGCAAACAAGTGGTAAACGTGAGCACAAAAGGTATTGCAATGGTGGAAACAAGGCCTAGGCTTCATACTTTCACTAGTGGCAACTCCCGACAACATTAACATAGTATAATCACATGATATTTCCACTAAAACATGCATTGGAGACGTACTTGGAATTCATTCCTTTGTGACCAAGAGAGGACAAGAATTATGTAGGGCTACAAAAGCACACCTCAGAGTTCGTAGTTCTCATCTATGGATTTCCCAATGTCACCGCGGCCATCCAAAGAAAGTACCACAATCACCACAACATATCTCAAGGATAGTCAAAGACAAGCACCAAGAGACTCTCAATCTTCAATCAATTCACAAAAGAGGAAATCACTCATGATAATATTCTTCTAACCCATGTCCAATCACTACAGGAAACAGGAGTTTTGCCGTCAGCCAAAGCTGACGGCAAACATATGAAAAGCTGACGGCAAAGGCTTTGCCGTCAGCTCCACGACGGCAAACCTGTTGTCAGCTCATCAGTCGGCAGTGAGCTGCTTTGCCGTCAGCCTTTTTGTACTGGCTGACGGCAACGCCGCTCGTACGGCCAGCCTCTGACTTAACCCCGTGGGCTGAGTTAACGGCGTGCATTGCCGTCAGCTAGCCGTCTGGCTGACGGCAAAGCCCTTGCCTGGGCCCACATGTCAACAGTTTGCCGTCGGCTTACGGTGGGCTGACGGCAGCCAGCCTACTCTTCGCCGTCAGCCGTTCGAAGGCCGACGGCAAAGCCGTGACCAAATGGTCACTGCCACAGCCCAGATTGCACAGGCTGCCGCCACATGTCCTCTTTGCCGTCAGCTTGCGGACGGCAATGCCTTTGCCGTCGGCAAGCTGACGGCAAAGCTCTCTGTATCTATCTTTTTAATTTGTTTTCTTTAATTCCGTGCATTTAAACAATAATATATATACAAATATATTATAGCCAACATGATATATTATAGTCATCTCCATCCCACAAGTAATACAAAAAGTGCATCAACCATATAATTAACAACCATCACAAGTGCATCAACCATATAATATTTACAAGTGCATCAACAAAATCTACAAAGTTTACAAGTTCAACATCCATCCATATGACAAACACTAAAAGTTCAACATCCTATATTTACAACACACTTCAAAGGTAGCATCCATCCATGCATATAGCCAAAATCTGCAAAATGTGAACATAAAAGTATATGTTAGTTTTGGCCTTTATAAGCTAAGTATAAAAAAAAGAACAAGGAGAAGAAGAGTAAGGAGAAGAAGAGGAAGAATAAGAATAAGATGAAAGGAAGAAGAGAAGATGGAGAAAAAGAAAGAAGAGAAAAAGTAAGAATAAGAAGAACTTTTCTTCTTTTACTTTCTTTTTCACCTCTTTCTTCTTCACTTCTTTCTTTTCCTCCTATCCTTCTTCTTATTCTACAATACTTGTTCTTCTTAGACCTCAAGAGCTAAATATATCTCATTTTAGATCTAACTAAGTCATTAATTCATTTTTGAGCTTTATATGCGAGGTATAAGTCATTTTTAGGTTTATAAGCCACTTAAGCTAGTAAATTCATTATTGAGCTTTTATAAGACAAGTATAAGTCATTGTTGAACTTAATAAGCTTATAAAATCTAATTTGAGCTTTAAAAGCTTATAAAGCCAAGTTTGAGCTTTATAAGCTTATAAAGTCACTATTGAGCTTTTAGAAGCCAAGTATAACTCAATTTTCATCGAACTACGCTATTAACATCATTTTTTAGCTTTATGAGCTTATGAAGTCATTGAGGAGCTATTATAAGCCAAGTATAAGTCATTTTTTAGGTTTGCAAGCTCATAAAGCCAAGTATAAGCTTTCTAAGCTTATATAGTCATTTTTTAGCTTTTATAAGCCAAGAATAAGTAAATATTTATGTAACTAAGCTATTACTACCATTATTGAGCTTTATGATCATATAAATTCATTGATGAGCTTTATGTAACTTACCGGAGGCCACCTCAAGGCTGAGAAGCGCTGCCACGTGGGTTGCTCGGGGATTCACTAGGAGATTCTTGTGGGTTGTGAGATGCAGCTCCGGAATTATGCTGCAACAAAGGATGAGGTGCAATGTGGTAAGCATGATGACACTTGATGGTATAAGACCGGGCTATATTGATCATTGAAAGAAACTTACCGTTCTGGGAGGAGAAACGATAGGCGTCGGCATCGGTGGAGGGGTAAGACCTTGCTTCTCCCACATACTCTGCGAGTTAGTTTTTGAGGACTCGATCATATTAGCAAGTGAACCAAACATATGCATATGCATTCTTGGAGGATATATGCAAAAGTAGTAACTTACTGAGAAGAGGTCGTAGATGGCCTTCGTCTGGGCATTATTGCGTGCCCTCTCCTCCTCAAGTATCCTCTGGGTCCTCTCCTCCGCCAGCCGGTCCCTCTCCGCAAGCTGCTCCGACAACATCTCTTGTGTCGCCTGTCTCTCCCTCTGAATGGCGTCCTGCGAACACTCAACAATATAGCAATTATTCTCATCATCGCTACGTAGTCTAAAGAACGGAAAGAAAAATTGAGACAAAGTTATACCTCGATAGCAATGTCCGCTGGCCGCGGGCGAGGTCGTACAGTAGGAGAGGAGCTCGTTTGCCTCGCCTTGATCTGAGGTAAGGTCTCCGGGAAATGTATGAAGCCATTGCACATGGATGTGCTGCCATGATGCTTACCGCCACCAGAAATCATCAAGGCCTCCGGATCCATCTCCTCCTCGCTCGGGTCAAACTGAGGACCGCGTAGCTCTTTCGCCACCTCAGAATAGGCCATCATCTTGTGGTAGGCTGCAGCGCTGGTGTACGCCTCAACACCGTCGCCCTCGGAATATGCCTTCACCGTTTTGTACTTTCCCTTATGGGCCATGGCAAATGAGCGAAATCCCTTAGGCACAGGGTGATTATGGTGTTTCGCCTACAATGAAAAGCAAAGAAAAGGCATGAAACAAATCAATTGATTAATGATGAAAGGACATGAAACTGAAAACAAAAAGGCACATACCCATTTTTTGCGTACTCGTTGACGTTGAGATTGCCTTGGTGGTGTGCCACACCTACCATTTGTGCACGCCTAGCCTTGGCGCTTTTGTGGGTGGACAGCCAGGCATCACTGAGCCATTTGTCCACTATCGCCTCAAAGCAATCCATCTTATTTGCACACCATCTCGGGGGCACCTATGAATTAATAATCTTATAAAGTCATTGAATAGCTTTTTTAAACCAAGTACAAGTCAAGTTTTATGTAACTAAGCTATTATTATCATTTTTGAGTTTTACAAGCTTATAGAACCAAGTTTGACCTTTATAAACTTATAAAGCCAAGTTTGACACTTATAAGCTTATAAAGCCAAGTTTGAGCTTCATAAGCTTATAAAGAAAAGTTTGACACTTATAAGCTTATAAAGCCAAGTTTGAGCTTCATAAGCTTATAAAGAAAAGTTTGACACTTATAAGCTTATAAAGCCAAGTTTGAGCTTCATAAGCTTATAAAGAAAAGTTGGAGCTAACTAGGCCTTACTTATAAGTGTAGGAATTTGAATTAGTTAGTAATTTACCTCCAAGTATTCTTCCTTCTTAAGGAAAACTTTTCTACACTTCTTCTTGGCCTTCTTCACGCCCTTCTTGGCGTACCAATCTCGAACACACTGAACACACATCCCGTGCCTAGTGTTCGTGAGTAGCCTCACTATCTCCTTCTCGAGATTCTTCTGGGCCGCCGGCTCCATCCCCTCCTCAACCCTATAGTAGCACTGAAAAATGCATCGAACATATGCTTAGATGAGTGAAATGATTCCAACGCTAATAAATGATTGCAATGCTTAGAATACTTACCCAAAAAGTAGCCACCACCATGTCGGCTTTGGTAAGGCATTCAACGTTGTTGATGCGTTCATCTGGCGGGGCCGGGGCGGCTTTGTAGTGTGGCCAAGTGAGGCCGGGCTCAGGAACCCTACCCTCAACAGGCAACTGGACTAGCCCGGGGAACTGCTCCTTAAGCACGGCACCAAGGAGGAAGTTCGGATTCCGAGCACCTTTCGGGTAAGTCCACGCCCTGCAAAATAAGAACACAAAGACATTAGTTCTTGTTGGACCATATGTCCATGTATGATATATATATACAAGGAACACAAAAAATTCATCAACTTCTCCCCATCTGGCGCAATCAATGTCCTCTGCGCAGGGTCCAGACGTGGTGGGAGCCTTGTCATACCACGCTGGTACACCGGCTTCTTGGAAGAGGAGCTCCCCTCACCCCCATCATCCCCCTCACCCCCCTCAGCCCCGTCGTCATCGCTATCATCATCCTCATCAGCATCATCATCATCCGTGCGAGCACGCTCCTCCCAAGGATCATCCCAACGAGGCTCCGTCGACTGCCTCGGTGCCTCCGGTGTCTCCGACTGCACCGGCGGTGTCCGCTGCTCCGGTGCCTTCGACTGCACCGGCGGTGGCCACTTCTCCGGTGCCTCCGACTGCACCGGCGGTGGCTCCTGCACCGGTGAGACTGTCCTGTGAGTGGGTGACTCGGCTAGGGCGCCACCTGCTCGACCACCTCCTCGACCACCGGGTTTAGCTCTCTTTTGGCCTTTTCCCCGTCCTCTCCCACGAGGTTGCTCAGCACGCGCCGGCGGCGAGCTGGTTGCGACAATACCCGCCAGCAACTCTCTCCGTAGAGGTAGAGGTGGTCGAGACTCCACCGGTGGGTCCCTACGGCTCGCCATGTGTCAACACCTGTTACGGAGTAAAGATGAATTAGTAAAGTAAGGAAATAAATAATACAAATTCATATATATAAAAAACAAACATATGCATATAAAGATGAATTAGTACATTAAGGAAATAAATAATACAAATTCATATATACAAAAAACAAAAGAAAGTTGGGATGCATGCAACTAATAGTCGGGATCATCTGTATCTTTTCCAGGATCAATAAAAACATCATAGTCACTATCATGCGCGTCGTCATGAATGATCTCTTCTCCGGGATCGGGTTCAGCGTCAACCACATTTCGAAAGCCTTTTTGTAACCGGTCAAGCAATGATAGGTCATCCGCATCGGTAACCTCTTCGTGTTCCACTTCTTCATCTTCCTCCTCATCATCATCGGTAACCTCTTCGTGTTCCACTTCTTCCTCTTCCTCCGAATTGTCATTCTCTACTTCCATGTTTTGACCAAACGTAGAGGTTTTTCCGAAATGTTTTTTGGCCACACGTGTATCTTGGAAGAATTCTCCGTCATATGTGCCTGGGTCTATGTGAGGTTGATAATCCTCTTCTTCATTGGGGGCAGGTAGTTTACCATGTGGCGGCATGTCATAGACGACATACCAATCTTCGAGATTCTTTACACTTTGGCAGGCCCATGGAAGATACAAAACTTGTGTGGCCTGTTGAGCCACAATATAAATTTCGTCAACATTTAAACGGTTCTTCTGTTTAATTTCAATTAGCCCAACATGTTCATGAGTTCGTCTAGTGTCCTTCGGATCGAACCAATGACATTTGAAGACAACGACGTTCGGAGGATTTTCACCATAATATAGCAGTTCGTATATTTCTTCAACTATTCCATAATACTCGACTCCTCCATTTATAGCGGACACACCGGAATTCGTTGTTTTCCGATCGGGCATAGTTTGCTCTTTCATACCAGTACGAAAGCGATACCCATTGATGTCGTATTTTTCATATGTATGGACCTTAAAGTCAAAACCATTTGCGATTTGTCTCAATTCAGCGTCCATCGACTCTGAATTAGCCTACAAGTTGAAACGGAAAGGCTTGTTGTATTAGTCGGTACTGAGACGACGAAGAAATAAAAATGGCCTGTATATCATATAAGAAGTACCGTTTGTGTAAACCAAGAGATAAAACCGGGATTGCCGCCTCCCCGCTGCTCAAGAAGATTAATCTCTTCGATGGAGTCTTTTTCGATCGCCACTCCATTCGAGAATTGCGCGACGAATCGACTGTATCAAATAATTAAGAGAAGTTAGACACACAACTCGTCAAGAAGTTGCAGAACAATTAATATGTACCGCGCACTTACTCGATGTATGGCCGCACATCTGTCATGTTGGTCAAGATATACAATGTAATGATGTCCCATTCCTCGAAGGAAAACGTCTTTGTCTTCATAACCCCACAAGGTGCGAGGCTCCCTTTAAAGAGTTTGAACTTGGATTCATGTCGCTCGGGTCGTCAGTATTGTACCGAGGCTTTGGATTATGCAAACTGTAATTAGTGGCAGCATAGTGTGCTGTCACGAAGTTTGCCGCTTCCTCGACAACGAATGCCTCAGCCATTGATGCTTCAATTCTCCGTTTATTTTTACATTGTTCTCGAAGCGTCTTCTGCATTCTCTCGGTTGCATAGCACCAACGGTTTTGCACAGGGCCACCCAATCTTGCCTCCATCGATAAATGCAAAATCATATGCTGCATCGGATTAAAGAAACTCGGTGGAAAGATCTTCTCTAACTTGCATATCAACTCCGGCGCCAGTTTTTCCATCTCTTCTATCACAATAGGCGATAATTCTTTAGCACAAAGAACACGGAAGAAATATCTTAGCTCTGCCATTACTAGCCATTCATCCTCGGGGATGTAGCCGCGCAACATCACTGGCATTATCCGCTCAAGCCATATGTGCCAATCGTGACTCTTCAGCCCAAAGATTTTCAACTTTTCAAGACTTGCTCCCCTTGCTAGATTCGCTGCATACCCATCGGGGAACATCAACTTTTTTTTCACCCAGATGAGGATTTCCCTCATGTGTTCCCTTTTAAGATTGAACCATGCCTTTGGCTTCTCCCAATTCTTCTTCCCTTTCGGTTGTCGCATGTTTAGTGACTTCCTATTACACAGACTCTCCTGATCGACTCTAGCCTTAACATTACCTTTCCCCTTATCAGTGCCGAACAATGTACCAAAAAGGGCCTCACCCATATTTTTTTCAGTGTGCATCATGTCAATGTTGTGTGGAAGAGCAAGGTCCTTGAAATAGGGGAGATCCCAAAAGCATGGCTTGTGGGTCTAGGCGTGTTCCGTATTATATCTCAAGAAATACCCTGGACGGTTCGGATCAGGCTCTAGTGAGTTCAACTGATCAAGAATCTGTGCGCCCGTCATCATAGGTGGTGCCTCGTGCTCGACAACTTTACCTTTGGTGAAATTCTTCTTGTCTTTTCTGAATCCATGGTCCAGAGGCAGGAATTGTCTATGCAAGTCGAAGCAAGAATACTTGCGACCCTCCGGCAGCCAATGAAACTTAAGAGCAGACTTGCATTGCGGGCATGGGAACCTTCCGTGCACGCACCATGCAACAAAAAGTGCAAACGCCGGCAGGTCATGCATGGAGTACATCAACCAAGCATGCATTTGGAAGTTTGTTTTGCTAGCTACGTCATATGTCCAGATCCCATTATCCCAAGCTTCTTTCAACTCATCCATCAGTGGTTGCAAGTACACATTCATATTTTTTCCGGGATAGTTGGGGTCCGGAACTATCAACGTCAAGAAGATGTGCTTTCTTTGCATAAGTACTCCAGGGGGCAGATTGAGGGGCATGATGAATACGGGCCAACAACTATACTGGGTTGCCTTCATACCGAAAGGATTGAACCCATCGAGGCTAATGGCGAGTGCCACGTTTCTTAGGTCTTTGGCTTTACCTTCTTTATGTATTTCATTGAACATCTTCCACGCTTCACCATCAGAGGGGTGGGTCAACATCAAATTCCCGTATTCATCTGTAGCACGTCTAATTCCATCTCTGTGCCATGTAATTTGTTTTGATGTTTCTTCAAGCATGTAAAGCCGTTGAAGTCTTGGTAAGATTGGTAGGTACCGAAGAATGTTTACGGGTATTTTGCTCTGCGTCTTCTCACCAAGACCGTTGTCTACGACAATATACCTGGAGGACTTGCAGCGTGGACAATAATTATCATCCGCATACTCATGCCTACATAAGACGCATCCTTTCTCACAAGCATGTATCCACTCGATGGGCATCTTCAGTGCACCGAGTATTTTGTCTGAGTGGTATAGGTTTGCAGGCATAATATGACCGTCCGGTAGAAAGCGCCCGAATAAGGTCATCATCGCATCATAGCACTCTCTGGGCAAGTTGAATTGTGCCTTAAGAGCCATTGTTTGTGCGATGGCATCTAGTTGACAAAGCTTGGTGTGCGCATGCAGTGGGAGTTTTGAAGACTCTAGCATGGCATAAAAGGCCTTGGCAGTTTCCTCCGGTTCTTCGTCCTCATGACGAGCATCGTTGTAGTCATTGACCATGTCTTCGATCCCTGTACCACAATCCTCAATGCGCTGACGCACTACCACATGTCTGTCACGTTGGGCCGACTCGCCATGAAATGACCACAACGTATAATCAGGCATGAAACCACGCATTTGCAGGTGTTTACCCATTACATCCTTTATCTGTTGTGAATAGTTCTTACATCTAGTGCAGGGGCACCATGTTCTTGGTTGGCCAGCACTAAATGCAACCTCTAGGAACTCCTCGGTCTTGGTCAACCATTCCTCAGTCATATTTTTCTGACTAGGGTGACCGGTGTACATCCACGCACGATCATTCATTCTGGCTAGCTAGCTAGTACAAATTAACACAAGAAGGCATATTAATTACGGTGATACGGCATATGCACCTACTAGCTAATAGGTAAAGATAGGTCCTAATCCCACCCGAGTATGTGCAGATTGGATACATTTCCCCATGCTCTCCTTCCGATCCGATGCAAAATTTCGACAGCACCTCCCCGCTGTTCTCCTGATACACGTCTCGGAATAAACCGAGAGGATGTGTACCCAGAGAACAACAAGGTGGCGCTGACGAAATCCTGCGTCCGATCGGGAGGAGAGCATATATGGGGAAATGAACCCAATCTACACATACTCGGGTTGTCCATGGATAACGTTGGACAATTCGAAAGAATCCAATTTAAATATGCAAATGAATGCATATTTATAAATGTAATCTTTCGAACGGGAGACGCGTATGGGTTACACAACGAAACCTTACATCTAAATTTTAATTATTAAATCTACCTATCTAGCTAGTGTCATCGAACGCACCGGGAGGAGATTTGTGCTTCCCCTCGAACGCACGGGGAGGTTAGAAGGAATGGAAAGGAGGAGAGGGTGCAGTGGGAGATGGAGCTCCTCTTCGTCTTTTTTTCGATGGTTGGAAATCCTCCTCCTCGACATCAGGCTGGTGAGCCTCTCCTCATCTACCCCTCTTCTTCATCTGCCCTACTTTTCTTTTCATTAGCTTCACTTTACTAACAAATTGTTTTACTTACTAATAAAAAATTTCATTCTTTCACTTTACTTTGATTATAACCTAATTAAACTTACTAACTAACTAAATAATAATAGAATAGAACTAACTAAAAGATTATGCCAAACTAGTAGTAATAAACCTAGCTATAACAACTAACAATAACTAAAACAGATCCTATGAAATAACAATAACAAAAACCTAGCTATATATCTAACCTTCACTAACCTAGCTAGCAACTAACAATAACAAAATTTCTAACAACTAATTTCTGACAACAACTAACAATGAACATAAATCTACACTAACAGATGTAGATCTACACTAAACTAACTAAAATTACATGCCACTAACAGATCTACACTAAGATAACTAAAATCTAATACATAAAAAAAGGGAGAAGGGGTGGATGTGCGCTCACCGGAGAGTGGCGAAAGCGGCCCGGACGGAGTGTCGTGGCAGCTCACCGTCGAGGCAGGGGGAGCAGGCTCTCCGGTGGCAGCGGCGGAGGCCCAGATGAAGCGGCGGCGGCGGCGGGGTGGAGCTGCAGAGGAGGATAGGAGCAGTGGGCATGAGAAGAGAGAGAGTGGGGAGCGCGGGAGGGGGCGGCCGGGGTGCGGGGGAGGCGGCGGCGGGAAGACGCGACCGGGGTGCTCCGGTGGCGGCGGCGGTGCGTTGGAGGGTGAGAGAGTGCTCGAGCGGGGTGAGGGAGAGAGTACTGGCCGGTTAGGTCTGGCCCGAGCCGAGATAACGGCCAAGCGGCGGGCCGTTATACCACTGCCGCGTGGTGGGGTCTGGGCATACGTTGTCGTCAGCCTTTCTGAGCTTTGCCGTCAGCTAACTGACGACGTTGAATAGGCTGACGGCTAACGTTCCTTTGCATACAGCTGTTTCTTTGCCGTCAGCTTTTCCACTAGCTGACGACAACCCATGGTTTGTCGTCTGCCACGATGAAAAGCTGACGGCAAAGCCCGAAGCTGACGGCAAAACTCGTGTTTCCAGTAGTGAATAGACCGCTGTCATCATGGTCTCAGGGATTATACTAGACAAGAGCAAGTGAGTACATCAATCCAATACATAGAGGAAGGATAAATATCATGGGATCACCCTAGATTAACATAGCCTATGATCACAACGAAGATCACATCATGGGAGAGAGAATTGACCACATAGCTACTGGTAGAAATCTCAGCCCCGAGGAGGGACTACTCCCGCATCATGGAGGGAGGAAGCAACGTCGATGGAGATAAATCCGGGAGCACTACCCTGTCCCGGCAGGGTGCCGGCACAGGAATTCTGATCCCCCGAAGCTTGTCGGCGATGGCGGCGAAGATCGGAATTGCTTCTGGAGAAAAGGGGTCTGGAATCAGGGTTTCCGCGACACGAGTATAAATAAGAGCCAAAGGGGGGCACCGGGAGGGCCCACCAGGAGTCCAGGCGGCCACCCGGCGCGGCCCCACCCTAGGCTGCGCCACCTGGCCGCCTGGGCACCAGGTGGGGCCCCTCTGGCCCTTCTTCGGTGAATCTGGAAGCTTCCAGAACGCTGATTTTTTATCTGCATTTTCCCGAATTTTTGGAGCACTTTTAATATGGGGGAAACCTAAAATAAAAAAACAACAGAAAAAAGGAACTGGCACTGAGGGTGCATTGAGTTAATAAGTTAGCAAATATGATCAAAAGTGTATGAAAGTGTATCTAGATCATAGCAATATCACACAAAACATGCATGAAGCAAGCATAAATTATAGATACGTTTGGGATGTATCACTCGCTTCCATTGCTAATTGATCATCAATCATATATGCAAAACTAACATATGCCATCATGCACAATGTTGAAATCACCTTTTGGATATTACTATGTCCAAGATATTTGACATGATTCCTCGACCATGCGTTTTCATGCAATTGGAAATGCGGAGGAGCAAATCTGGAGTCATTATATACCAACATTGAAGTATCACTCCGGATACGGTGGATTTGGATAGAAAGATTCAAACATCATCCTATTAAGTCCATCTAGCCTCCTACGAATCACCTCCCATCCGACAATGGATCCACCATGCTTTGACCGCTTGTTCCTCTCCCCGTGTACCATCAAGATCATGCCATGTCATCATCTTCGCCTCACTCGTCTTTCTCTTTAGAGGATGAATTATCACACAAAGGGGTTTTAAACGAACTCATCTGCACAACACAACAACTTCCATCACAATTCACTCATATGTCAAAAAATATATATATAAAGTACCTTCGAGGAATTCTCTCGAACACCTAATAGGCACCGAGGTGGGGCCATCATAGCTCGTAGGGCCGGCTAGGAATGACCTCGGAAGGAGCATCATCTATGTAGCGGTCGCATGGGGTCACGACGGTCTCTAATCGACGTCGACATCGGGTGTCGATGTTGCGGTGACCATCTCGGGCGGCTACGGGCGGGGACCAATCGAAGTCGGTAGAATCGAGCAACGACGACGGCCAAGGATTCGACAATGGCTATGGTGTTGTTGCGGACGTCCTAAGTTGCGGGCCCGAGAAATAGATATAGATCGTTTGTTAAAGCATTTTGTTTTCATAAAAATATAAAAAATGATACGTACAACGGTTTGGATATGATTTGCATACGGTAGGAAACAACAGCCAACTATCACATATGCTTGTACTTCCTCCGACTCGGTGCATATGGCACATGCGGTGAGCAATCAAAAAAAAAAGAGGGAGGAGGAAGTGGTCGTCGATCTTCTTAACGTGGTACGCAAATTGTATGCCAAACTATCGTACTTCTACACTCGTTTGACCATGGATCAATCAGTCGTGCACCGACGGTGAGCCGGTGGTGGCGCATGCATGCGATGCGACTCACCCCGACAGCGTCGGTAAGCGAAACGAGATAATGAGATTCGAACGTGTGCTTCCACACTTTCTACTCAGAACAAAGGGGTTTTCCCGATTTGCTAGTAGATAACTTTTGAACTGGCAGGGAATCAGTCACCTGGCATTAGCACTACGCCTTCTTTTACTCTTTTTTCGTTTTGCGGGAGCAATATTCTTCATGATCTTCACAAAGTCCTTGCGAGAAAATGCAGTAAGATAGAAAGCGAATTCCATGGGCCAACTCCAGCCAAAAGAAGAGTAAATATATGCAACGCACGCACGTAGACATTGCATCCAAACGAGCCATCATCACATTATCGGTTCTAGGAATCAGCATAAGAGAGCAATCAAGTCGATCTGATGACTATGAACGATGACTATGAATAAACTTTGCTTATTCCCCTGCAAAAAGCAATGTAAAAAAATTGTGTGGATTACTTTTCGGTGGCAAAAGATACACTGAGATTCGACGACAGCCAACAGAAGAGTAACATCTGCACGAAATTGAGCTCGTCTTCGATGTGTCGCAATCCGAATCGCATGCAGTAGAAGGTCGTGTTGGTGGCTGAATATTTTCAAGAAGGTACGTACGCGTTAAGCCGTTAAGGAATGGCCATCTCTTGGGGCTTCAGGGCCAAGGGAATGACAACTCCTAGCTAGTTCCTGCTGGCAGGATAACATTGACAGTTTGCAGTGCTAAGATATTCCGCCATTAACGGACCAGCCATACCTGAACAGTGGCTAGTTTGATCCAATTAGCTGTAAGGATTCCCGTTCTTTCGATACATCCAGCAGCTCCAACCAGTCAAGGCATGATAACGCGGCATGAATCTCCCTTTCCTTTGGGATCGAAAGAAGACAAGGCCGCGTTGCGGGCCAAAGCTTCCAGACAACTGGAATTATCAGGATGTAACATCCCAAAGATATTCAAATTTTAGAATGCTAATAAGTAAATAAATAAATAAATAAATAAATAGTATAATTTGAACTAAAATGTTAAAGAAAATGTAAAAAAAAAACTGCGAAGTTCAAGCACTAGGTAGAGTTGGTTTCTTACCGACGTGAAGATCCTTGAGTAAAGAGGAGGACCAGGAGGCCATGGCGCTGATTATCAACAAGATGAAGATCACTGTTGCGTCATGCCTCCCCCAAGGCCGAACAATGGTGGTTGAGTCTCCGGCTCGGTCTACGCCTGCCTCGTCTTGATGCTCGTTTGGTTGCCCCGTAGGTTGCTGGCCTGCGTGCCATTGATTGGCTTCGGCCTTGTATCGATACACCGTTAAACTGCTGTGTGTGGCGTCTTGGTTGTGGCCTTGGGCCCTCGTACTTGTCCCTCTGCTGTGGTTGTCTTATACTCTGCCGTTGTGCCTTTATTTATAAAGTCGGGCATAGCCTTATATTTAAAACTAGGTAGAGTTAGTTATCGTTGTCGATGGAGGCGGGCCAAGACGTAGATTATGCTGCTATCCACGTTAGGAAAAAACATTCCTCGCCATATTCTCCAACCGTGTACAGACCTCCTTAAACAGGTCACGATGCTCCACACGCTGTAGAGACGACAAAAAACGGAGGATATTGGTACACCTGTACATAACCTGTAAAAAGGAAGTTATCTTAGCATTAAATATTTTATCATTTTGTTGACACACGAACAAGACGTCGTGTACCCTCGACGCCGGGGGTGATACACCACAGCTCACGTCGAAGGAGATCCGACCGGAAGCACGGTACACAAGCAGTTCGGCGGGCGCTTTTGTAGACCCGAAACCCCACACGTCCGGGAGGGAACCCGTCAGGGCGCGCGGAGGCAATGGGCTGCCTAGGTCGACCTGATCGCCCCTAGGACCTCGTAGATTTGTTGCCTCCAATCTTGAAGAACGACGAAGAACGAGAAGAAATATACAAGGGAGATAAATAAAAGTAGGATAAAAAATGTAGATGTGTTTGTTCGATTGTGTGTTGTTTTAATCGACCATCACCTCTCATCTATATATGAGGCGTGTGGACTTCCCGTACAAGAAAGCGGTCCGGAAAACTGACCAAGGGGCCAAAATCTAGCCCAACTCGGACAAAAACCGTGTCCAGCAAAGTCGGAGGTTGGGTCGGAACATCTGACTTAAGTCGGACATTAGGGTCAGATGTTTCGACCTAAGTCTGACGTTGGGACAGACCTTTACATAACACTTTTTCGATAAGTCGGATGTAAGGTCGAATGTTGGGTCGGAACATCTGACTAAAGTCAGACATTAGGGTCAGATGTTCCGACCTAAGTCTGACGTTGGGACAAACCTTTAGAGAACGCTTTTTCGATAAGTCAGATGTAAGGTCGGATGTTGGGTCGGAATGTCTGACTTATCTGTTTCAGCTCCCGTCATTGTTTTTGTTTTGGCCGCAAATTTTTCATACGATGTTCAAATATCAAAATCGACAGATTCGACGAGACGAAGACACTTCATGTAGAACATTTTCTCATTTCAGACCGTCTAGGGGGGTGTAATTGGCAAAATAGCAAACTGAGCACCAAATATCATCACTTCAATCATGGCTTCGGCCTTAGAGATGATCTCGGATGACAATGACCCAAACTTCAAAGATGTTCATGTCGACAATACTGAACTTTTTCATGTAGAGCATTTATCCATTTGAGGTCATCTTATATACGTTTATTGCCGTGCCAAAAACCGGTGTCAACACATTTCTAGTTAGCCAAAGTGACCAAATAACGGCTAGCGCTCACACCCTGAGAAGAATTCTAAACCTGTGGTCAATTCCATGCAACGAGTTGCCAAATATGTTAGCAACGCTACATGGACGATGCAGGCCAGAAGCTACTTAGATGACTGACCAAATAGATCGAGCAAATTTGCATTGGAAGAACAAATACAATTATTTCATCATGATGACAGAAAACGCATTGTGAACTATCATGCCAATTCCTCTTGATAAGATTATTTGATCATGATGTCAACTGAATTGTGGATAGGCGTTGTACCAATGTATTCCACGATTCTAATCTAGTGCCGATTAAATCTCTTCTGAATGTCACATCGGGCGGGAAAGTTTTCATTACTGTGACAATAGTCTCACCCTTGTGATGTACAATGTTGTATAGAGATGAATACTGTTCTCGGAGAGTGGTGTTTTTCAACCACTTATCCTCTCAGAATCTAATCTTTGAAGTATTCTTAATAGTGAAGGAGCCAAAACGAAAGAAAATTTTCTTTGTGGCCATTAAGTCGGCCCAAAAATGCGAGACTCCAGGCTCCCAAAGTATTTGAGATATTGCCTTTGGTCCCACATATTTTCGCCTTAGAAGGGTTTAACATACACCTTTCTCAGACAATAGCTTAAATAGCCATTTGCCTAAAAAAGCTGAGTTTTTGACCTCAAGATCATGAATTTCCAATCCATCTTGATCTTTGAGTCTGCAAACCACACTTCATTTCGCCAATCAATACACCATAGACCATCACCACAACCATCACAAAATCATCCATGTCTCGTCATAGACCGGGCTGCTGTCATTCGACACCGATCGTGAGTTTCACTTTCACATGATGCACCATATCGTGGGAGCCGCTACATTGATGGTATATACATAGCGGGAAACCATCATGTGTGCCCCTACTCTTCAATTTCCAACGCTAGCTGTCGCTGGAGCAACGAACCTTCACGTGTAATTTTCCCTGTCGTCCCACCTCACAAAGAAATTGTTTTACCTTGCGAGCGAACACCACAGCACAACACACGACCGCCGCCACCATCACGCGGAAGGAGACCATGCCAAACCATCCTGCCAAGGGCCACCTCCTCAGCGACCATGCTGCAAAGCCCCCCGCGCGGCGCTGCCGCCACTCTCCAGCCACCGAGCCCGTGCCTCCACCTGCCCGACTGAAGATGGCGTTGTCGCAGCTGAGCATGCATGGTGGACGGGTAGGAGAGGAGCGTCTCGAGCATGCAGAGGTCGCGAGCCGGTGCCTCCCGAACTCCCTCGTGCGCCTCCGCCACCACCAGCTCCTCCTGTCTCGCCGCTGCATATTCCACACTTCGATTGTTTCTATTGCAGGCACCGACGCCGAGGCGAGCTGAAGTGCGGAATGAGTTCGCACGTTTTGGCGGATCGATCAACCTTAAGCAAAGCGGAGTAGGATTCGATCGAGAAAGGCACGAAACGATTAATTAATTCATCATTAAGGTTGCCACCACTAACACAGCAGAACCATCCCGCAAAAAAAAACACAGCAGAACCACTTAACATGCAAGCGATTAGTGCTCATACTACAACGGATGGTCACAAGATTTTCATTCAGAGAAAGATTAATTTGCTAGTAGTATACTGTAGCTCGACCATGCATAAAACAAGCACCGACATGTAAAGGGATAACCTCAGCCTCTGCATCACATGATGCACACATTTATTTATTTATTTATTTATTTATTAACGTAGAACAAGATCAACATGCACTACATATAGCGATCTCGACGCTTCGATTTCACCCACGCACGCGCAAGTAGATCAGTAATCCAGTAACCATCCAAGTGCAGCTTGCATCCAGGTGCTTAATTATGCCGAAGATTCCTTGAGGACGGTGATTGTGCACTGCAGAGTCACGGCATCATCCTTGAGATAATGTGATGCCACCAAATCTTCCCTCTTGATGAGCATCAATATAGACGACGTACTTCCGATAGGCGTTTCGTTTCCTACAGTACATGAACTCCGGAACACTCCATACACACTCTTTTCTTCAGACGGCGGAAAACTTGCTCCTCTGGGATCAACAAACCGGCAGCCGAGATGAGCTCTCACCGACTTGCCGGTGCGGGGTCTACCAAAGAAGACAAGCTGCACTGCTACCCAGGAATAGAGAGTGTGAGGTAAGTAATCGGGAAAGATACGGATCTCCCACTCGTAGCCGTCGACCTCGCATCTCGAACTGATCTTGCAGTTATCGTCGTCGGTGGATCTGGTCGCGCAGTAGCCCTCGATCCTGAGAAGCCGCACAAGCGTGCGGCGCCGGTGAGGCTTGTTGCGCCGGCGGCATTCGCCATGGCGACCGAATCCTGGATGGCGTGGGACTGGATGATCAGAATGGCTGCGTTGTGTACAACTTACGAGCGCAATTTATACAGTGCTGCGCTGCACACGAACGGGTAGAATTAACTAGTGACTGCTCGGTGGAGAGAGTGGAGGCATGTGAACTGACGGGAGTTGGGGTGTTTTTCCCGAATGCGAAGCCATCAAAATGTTCAGTGCGCCATGTCGCTTCCGTTCAAGGGGGCGTTTCAGTGTTTGGTTCGTGTTAATTAACACAGGATTAAATCTCCACTTGATCAAACCATCAAACGGTTGGTTTAGGCTACCCAGGCAACTCTTGTAACAGTTGCGTCCCTTCGGGTGAATTCGTGTGGGGACTATATTCCTCAGTCTCTGCTCACATGTAAATTAACTCTACATGGCACGTCAACGGGTATGAGTGGGAGATCCGTATCCATACTGATCGCTCGACTTCCTCTGATTCTGGCTCGTGGGTAGCACTGAAGCTCATCTTCCGAAGTAGTCGATCCCGGAACGACAAGTATGTGAGGGCCAATCTCGGCTGCCGGTTGGTAGATCCAAGAGGAATTCTTCAGCCATGTCAAGAAAAGAGGCAGTCGGGATTATTCCGTTACTCGGGAGATTCATCGTCTACGCTGCACCTCATTAAGAGGAAAGACCTGGAGATATCAGGTTATGTCAAGGATGATGCCTTGACAGTACTGTTGAATATATGGTTTATATACGTTTATTGTGTAGCTGGCCCACCTCCTAGTCCTTGTATAGTTGAGGTTGTGGCCCCCTTTACTCCATATACTAGATTATTCCCCGCGCGTTGCTGCGGTAATTTTATTAAAAAATGTGTAAATAGTTGCTAAAAATAATAAAATCTAATAAAAAATAAAAAATAAGCTTGAAATCAATAAAAACGTTTTAGTTTAAAATATCATTTTCAAATAACAATGAGAAGGATAACTAACATGCATGTATGATGTGACAAAATTACATGCATAGATTAATGTAAAAATAATTGTAAATTATAAGTTTGCTTATGTGGCATATTTTGCATGGCCTAGTAGGAGATAAAACTTAAATGCATGGTTTAGTGGGATGTTGAGGTGGACACTTTGCATGTTGAGAGAATTGGGACCAACTTCTTAAGAATGTAAGATACGTGTGCTATGCACCGATCAATACATCGTGAAAGCATTGCCAAACATTGTTTCCAACATGGTATCATACCTACGATCCTAACCCTAACCCTGCCGCCACCGCCGCGATCACATCGCCGCCGCCGCCACCTCGCGCCGCTGCCGCCGCCGCGTTCCACCACCGTCGCGCCGCCGCCCCCGTGTGCCGCCGCCTCCCTCGCTTCCGCCCCCTGCACGCCGCGCCGCCCCAAGCCGCGTCGCCACCACTTCCCTCCCGCGCGCCGCTGCATCCTCCTCCCGGATCATGGCCTCCCCATCCTCCGGCAACACCCGCAGCCGCCGCACCAACCCGTTTGACGGCCCCGACCCCGGCATCATCCGCGATCTCAACATCCTCGCTAGGGTTCCCGTTGTTCTTGATCATCTCACCTCCACCTACTATGCATGGAAGACTTACTTCTCCCTTGTGTTCCGTGAGTACAACCTCCGGGATCACATCGATGGCTCCGTGGACTCCCGCTTCATGGAGGATGATGAGGAGTGGACGTCCATCGATGCCACTCTCATCCGCTGGTTCTACACCACCATCTCGAAGGATCTATTCCACACGATGGTCTCCGCCGATGATGACGCTCATGCCGTTTGGACCAAGCTCAACGGCCTCTTCACCGACAACGCGCTTCAACGCAAGGTTTTTCTGCACGACGAGTTTTTTGGGTGCCAACAGCTTGACTCGTCCGTGGACGATTTTTGCATGCGCCTCAAGAAGCTCGTCGACGAGGTCCGCGACCTCGGTGAGACGGTCTCCGACGAGCTCCTCCTCAGCACTCTCATCGCCGGCCTGAACGATGACTTCGGGAACGCCGCCTCCAACATCCCGCTCATCACCAACCCGACCTTCCCCAAGGTCGTCGCCTACCTGAAGCTGGAGGAGCGGAGGATGAGGACCTCGCGCGCCCGGGCCGCCCACACGGCCCTCACCGCCCCGCCGCCTCCCGGGTTCCCCTACCCGGCTCCGCCACTCGCCCCCGTCGAGCAGCAGCAGCGCCGCGGTGGCCGCCGCGGCCGCGAAGGCCGCAAGCAGCAGCAGCCACAACCAGCTGCCCAGAGCGGGGCGCCGAACCAACCCCAGCAGCAGCTCCCGCCGGCGCCCTGGCAGGCCGGCCAGAACCCCTGGACGGGGGTCGTTCACGCATACTCCATGCCGGTTCCGCGCGCACCCGTCTCCGGATTCTTTGGTGCGCGTCCAGCCGCTCATTAGGTGCTCCATGCGGCCCCTCAGCCGTATCCGCCGATGCTCCCCTACGGTGCCCCTGTGACCTATGAGCAGCCTCCGGCTGGAGGGTTCGCCGCGCCACCCCCGCAGCCGCCGCCGTCAGCCCCGGCCCTCCCTCCGGCTCCTTGGGACCCCGCACTTCTCGCGGCCCTCCACTCCGCCCCCACGCCGCGGCAGTAAACGGGCGGTGGTGACTGGTATAATGACACCGGTGCCACGGCTCACATGGCCGCCAACCCCGGTAATCTTCTCACTGCTCATCCCGTTCACACCACGGCTCGCATCACTATGGGTGACGGTTCTTCCATGCCCATTACTCATGTCGGGCATGTCCCTTTTCCCTCTACTTCCACGCCATTGCATCTTTCTAATGTCCTTGTTTCTCCTGACATTATTAAAAATCTCGTTTCCGTTCGTTCTCTTACACGTGATAATCCTGTCACCGTCGAATTTGACATGTTTAGCTTTTCTGTTAAGGACGCCCGTCCCCGGTTGATGCTCCACCGATGTGACAACCCCGATGACCTCTACCCGGTCCACTCGTCTACCTCCTCCGCAGCCGCACCTATGGCGCTCTCCGCCGGAGTGGACCTTTGACATGGTCGTCTCGGTCATCCCAACACTGCCACCCTTCTTCATATTCTTCGGAGTTTTTCATTCACGTGTAATAAGATCGATGATCACTCTTGTCATGCTTGTCGCCTTGGCAAGCACGCTCGGCTTCCCTTTAGTTCCTCCTCGCATGTCGCCTCATATCCGTTTGAGTTAATTCATAGTGATGTTTGGACCTCTCCTGTTGCAAGTAACACGGGCTACCTTTATTACCTTGTCATACTTGATGATTTTTCGCACTATGTGTGGACGTTTCCTTTGCGCCACAAGTCGTATACTGCTGCCACTCACTGCATTCTACTCCTATGTCTCCACGCAGTTTGGACGTCCCATCCATGCGTTCCAAACAGACAATGGAAAAGAATTTGATAATCTTGTGATCCGCAACCTTCTCGCCACCCATGGCACGATTTTTCGCCTCACTTTCCCGTACACTTCACAACAAAATGGTCGCGCCGAGCGCGGGCTTCGCACTCTCAATGACTGCGTCCGCACTCTCCTCTTCCCCCCAACGTGCCACCACGCTTCTGGCCCAACGCGCTTGCCACTGCATCACTCCTCCTTAACATTCGTCCGTGTCGCCCCCGTGGGAACTTTACACCTCATCACCTCCTGTTCGGCACGCCACCCTCCTATGATGAGCTCCGCATTTTCGGTTGCCTGTGCTACCCTAGCGTCGCCTCCACTGCTCCTCATAAGCTTGCACCTCGCTCCGTGGCATGCATTTTTCTCGGCTATCCACCAAACACCAAAGGCTACCGCTGCTATGATCCTATCTCACATCGAGTGATTACCTCGAGACGCGTTTACTTTGATGAGATGGTCTTTCCTTTCCAGCAGGTACCTTCGGATGCAGCAGCTTTACCCGCTTCCGGTGATGGTCGTCCGCGCACCAGTCCCGGGTCGCCCCCGGGCTTTGAGAGTGCCCCCCGCGCCTCGGGTCGACCTCGTCCCCGACCGGCCGCCCTAGGGGCTGCACCTCCCCAGGTGCCCGCGACGCCCTCAGCGCCACCAGCCCCGACTGCGACGTCGGCCCCCCCGCCGGTCGCGACGCCCGCCGCGTCTACCACGCTGTCACGCGCGGCCCCGACGCTCGCGGCCTCGCCATCAGCCTCGGAGGAGGTGGGCTCTTCTTCAGCATCGCCCGCCGCGCCTCCGGACTCGCTGCCCCGCCCGATGACTCGCTCTCGGGTGGGCAACTTTCGCCCGAGCAGACGGTACACTAGCGACGACTACCTTCTCGCCGCTTCCGTCTCCGAGCCGTCACCTCTCCCATCGTCAGCTCGAGCCGCCCTTCGGGACCCCCATTGGCTTGCTGTGATGTAGGAAGAGTTTGACGCCTTTCAGCGGAATCGCACATGGCAGCTCGTCCCTCGGCCACCTCGTGCCAACATCATCACGGGCAAGTGGGTCTTTCGGCACAAGACCCGTCCAGATGGCACCCTCGAGCGCTATAAAGCGCGCTGGGTGGTTCGAGGCTTTCGTCAGCGAGCAGGCGTGGACTTCACCGACACCTTCGCCCCAGACGTTAAACTGGACACGATACGCACCGTGCTCCAGCTCGCCGTCTCCCGCACCTGGCTTGTACATCAGTTGGACGTCTCCAACGCCTTCTTGCATGGCCACCTCGCTGAGCAGGTGTTCTGTGAGCAGCCCACCGGTTTCGTCGACGCCATGCATCCAGACCACGTGTGTTTTCTCTCCCGTTCCCTTTATGGGTTGAAGCAAGCACCTCGGGCCTGGTACCAGCGCATCGCTGGATTCCTACAGACACTCGGATTTACATCGACTTGATCCGACGCGTCCCTCTTTGTGTACCATCACGGAGTTGACACGGCGTACTTGCTACTATACGTGGACGACATCATCTTCACGGCATCCACCGATGCGCTCCTTCAGCGACTCACTGCTCGACTTCGCGATGAGTTTGCCCTGAAGGACTTGGGGCCTCTCCACTACTTCCTGGGTATTGAGGTGGTTCGACGGTCAGATGGGTTCTTCCTGCACCAGCAGCGCTACGCCCACGATCTTCTCGACCGAGCCGGCATGCTTAACTGCAAGCCTGCTCCCACGCCCGTCGACACCAAGGCCAAGGTTTCCGCTACGGACGGTTCTCCAGCTTCCGATGCAGCCTTCTATCGCTCCATTGTGGGAACCTTGCAGTACCTGACCCTGACGCGCCCCGACTTGCAGTATGCCGTTCAGCAGGTCTGTCTTCACATGCATGCTCCGCGAGATTCTCATTGGACCTTGGTGCGCCGCATACTCCGGTACATACGCGGCACTCAGTCCATGGGCATTACACTGACGGCCTCCGCCTCCACTGACCTCGTCGCCTACTCTGATGCGGACTGGGCTGGCTGCCCGGACACAGGGCGCTCCACTTCGGGATACCGTGTCTACCTCGGGCCGTCTCTGATCTCTTGGTCCTCCAAGCGACAGCCCACCGTCTCCCGCTCGAGTGCCGAGGCCGAGTATCGGGCAGTGGCCAACGCCATTGCTGAAGTCTCTTGGCTACGTCAGTTGCTTCAGGAGTTACTGTGTGATGTTCACAAGGCCACGCTCGTCTACTGCGACAACGTCTCCGCTGTGTACCTCTCCTCCAACCCGGTCCACCATCGTCGAACGAAGCATATTGAGCTCGACATACACTTTGTTCGTGACCAGGTGGCTCTCGGGTGCATCCGGGTCCTTCATGTCCCGACAGCACAACAGTTTGCTAATGTCATGACAAAAGGACTGCCTACTTCCGTCTTCGATGAGTTTAGGTCCAGTCTTTGCGTCTTCGGCGACGCTTCGACTGCGGGGGGTGTTGAATATATGGTTTATATACGTATATTGTGTAGCTGGCCCACCTCCTAGTCCTTGTATAGTTGAGGTTGTGACCCCCCTTGTACTCCATATATACGTGAGCTATGCACCGATCAATACATCGTGAAAGCATTTCCAAACATTGTTTCCAACAAGTACAATGCAAGTACAATGCACAGTCACCGTGCTCAAGGAATTACCGGTGCAGACGTTCCCGGTGAAGGAAACACCGATGCCTGCCGTGCCGTCCTCCAACCTGCACGAGCACTTCGGCGAGCTCTTGCAGAACGAGAAAGGCGCGGACGTCACATTCCTCGTCGCCGGCGAGTCTTTCCTGGCGCACAAGGCCGTACTTGCCGCGAGATCCCCGGTGCTCATGGCCCAGTTCTACGGCCAAATGACGGAAAAGGGATCCTCAACACAGCGTGTGGAAGTGAAGGACATGGAGCCGGCGGTGTTCAAGGCGCTGCTCCGATTCATGTACACCGACACCACGCCTGACTTCGGCCGGCAGCAGGAGGAGGCGACGGAGATGGCGCAACATCTGCTCGCAGCCGCCGATAGGTATGGTCTGGACAAGCTCAAGCCGATCTGCGTGGGCAGGCTCTCCGACGGCATCGACGTCGAAACGGTGGCGACGACACTGGCGTTAGCCGAGCAGCACAACTGTCTGCAGCTCAAGGCCAAGTGCTTCGAGTTCATCGTTGGGACTCCCGGTGTTGTCGACGTTGTGCTGGCGACGGAGGGGTATAAACACCTGGAAGCAAGCTGCCCTTGGGTGCTCACCGACCTTCTTGCGCGCGGGGGGAAGAAGCCGAAGCGTAAGTAGCTAGCTGCGCTGCTCTATGCGACTGTGCGTGCTTGTTGTCGTGCATCCAGTGGCTATCTTATGTTTATGCACGTCTTATACTCCCTCCGCACGGAGGGAGTATATGCTATGCCTATGAGCTTGTAGAACGAAAATGGTCAAAAAATTTGAATTTTATGATGGAGAGAGCAATTTTTTTTCAAGCGCATTGTCTTTAAAAGTCCAAAGCAGACAAAGAAACAGTTCATTCCTATTCCAAGTCCTAATCACATGGAAACATAGCAGATTTATTTCACACTGATGTTAGCACCATCAAACTAATGCGCTCCGACGGCATATGCAATCTCGTCTTGCAAGTCTCTTTCCTGCAACCTTCGCCTCTTGTGGCACCCACACAACTTTGAAATCCTTGAAGAGTCTGATTCGGAGCAGACCCTTTATTTCCTCCACCGCTGGTCCATCAGCAGAAACATCCCGTGCCTCGCCATTGATCTTGTGTACTACAGCGTTTTATGAATAAGCCTCCCGAGTCCCGATGCCCACCCACCTCGGCACACAATGGACCGCCCTCCTGCACGCCAGCTCGGGGCCAATGTTTCTACGGAAAAAATGACATGTTCCAGTTCCAGCCGAGAAGATTCCAAGATAATTCTGAAGAATCGCACCCCTGCCGCCAAACAGTAGAGCCTACAAGTTCATTCAAAAAGGTAGTGGTGGCGCGCGCGCAACGTCCTGTCGAAGTCCGCCCGGATCTGGACATGGCTGGTGGCCGCGACCTACTCTGGCCGGCCAGAGCTCGGCCTTGTCGGCGGCTGCGCGGCTGGAGGTGCCATGGCCTGGCGGTGCCCTGTGGCGGCTCTGCCGACCTGCTCGTCCTCGGCCGGGTGCCGTGACGTGAGGCGGTCGTCCGGCGACGTCGGTGGTGGGTGCCCGGGGCGGCGTGGTGTTGCCCGGGCGGCTCGGGCCAAGTCCTTTCCGGTGGCGGGTGGTGGTGCATTGATACCTTCAAAACGTATCTATAATTTCTGCTTGCTCCATGCCTCTTTTGTGTGATATTGCTATGATATTGATGAACTTCCATACATTTTTGATCATATTTGGACTAACTTATTAACTCAGTGCACCCCAGTGCCAGTTCCTGTTTTCTGCTGTTTTTCTATTTCAGGTTTCCCTCTTATTAAAAGTACCAGAAAAAATCTGGAAAAAATATAGGAAAAATCAGCGTACCGGAAGCCTCGCGAAGAGCCCGAGAGGGGCCAGAGAGGAGCCAGGGCCTGGCCGCGCCCTCTGGTCGCCTGGAGCCCCTGGCCCACCTCGGTCTGCCCTCTTTCGCCTATTTATTCCCCGTGACGAGAAACCCTCGGAGACGGAACCCTTTTTCGCGATCTCTCCTATGTTCCGCCGCCGCCGCGCTTCCAAGATCGGGAGCACCAGAAGACCTCTTCCCGGCACCCTGCCGAAGGGAGGAATCACCTCCGGGAGCTTCTCCACCACCATGGATGCTTCCCGGATGAACCGTGAGTAGTCCACCTTGGACCATGGGTCCATGATCAGTAACTATGTGATGTTCTTCTCCCCTCTTTGTTCTTCATGGATTAGACCTCGTGAGCTGCCCTACATGATCGAGGCACTTATGTAATATTTTCTGTTGTTGCTATGCTGAGTTTGCTGGGATCCGATGAATTATGAGATTATGTTCAGATTGTGATTGAGTTATATATTTGATTCTCTTCTTTTATATTTATGTTCTTGAGTAACTCTTGCATGTTCTCCGTTGCTGTTTATTGCTTTGGCCAAGTAGTATGTAGTGACTCCAAGAGGGAGCGTTATGCATGATTGTGGGTTCATGCCTCCCGATAACTAGCTTAATGATAGAAACATGAGTCTAGGGGATGTGTTGTTGCCACAAGGGAAAAACAACGGTGCTTGTACTTGCGGGGTGCAAGGATTGTTTACTTTACGCAAAGTTCTTTAATGCAGTTGTCCGTTGCTTTGAGTTTACACTTTAGGTGGGATTCGCAACTTAATACCAGCGATATGTTCTGGATAGATATCTCAAGGTGGATGATTAGTGGGTAGATGCAGATGGATTTCGGTCTACTTGTCTTGGCGTACCGCCCGTGCTTTTGAGCCTCTTTTTTTCTGTTTTGCATAATTAGCATTGGTTTGCGCACATAATCCTGTCAATTTCCCAGCTGTAATTTGTTTACCTCGCATGACATCACTAGTGAACATCATGAGATCCCGGTCCATACTTCCACCACTGTTTACACTATCAATTACTTTCAGTATTTACTTTTCCGTAGGTATCACTATCTATCATTATTATCCCGTGTGTTTTATCCTTTGTAAACAACAAGGCCGGAGGAATTGACAACTCCTTTGAACTCGTTGGGAGAAAAGCTATCTGTGTGTGTGCAGGTCCAGGGGAAGCAAGTGATTATCTTCAAACGGCGCCTCACTTGCCGAACCACCTACTTGTCGACCTTGGAGTCCTAAGGGAGACAATCTTAAAACCTCGGTATTTTCACCGAGGGAAACTTGCCGTTACGCTACATCTCACCTTCCACTTGGGGTAACCAACAAGGGAGAGAAGTTATCTCGTGTATCATGTTTGCCCGGCGGCGCGACGATGGGTGGCGGTCGGCCTGTCGATAGCGGTCTTACCGGACCAACTTGCCGGGTGGCGCGGGCCGAGGGCGGCTTCAGTGGTGGTGCGTACCTGCGGTGCGACGGCCAGATCTGGTCGGCAGGGGACGCGGGCTTCGGTGGCGCGGTTCGAAGGCAGAGTTAGTGGTGCGTGCTGGTGTTGTCCGTGGCGGCGTGGCGGCTGCGGTCTGGCAGCGCGTGGCGGTGGTGCGGCAACCTCCTTCTCCCGGGACTAGGCCGGGTGCCTGGTCATAGGGTTTGTGCTCGGGCAGGCCGGATCTAGGCCCGAGGCAAATCGGGGTCCCTTTCCGGGTAGGAGTGGCTGGTCTTGGCTTGGGGTGCCTCCGGGGACGGGCCGTCACGGAGGTGGTGTGCGGTGGCGGTGGCCTGGCAATGCTACCTGACCTATTGATCGGTGCCTCAACCTCGGATTTGGCGTCGGGCGAGCTCCAGGAGGGCTTGACGGCGGCCGTCGGCAGTCCTAGGATCGTGTCCCCTAGCTCCAGAAGGGCTTGATGGGGATGCAGGCGTCAACACCTCCTTCAGTGGAGGGTCAACCCAGATCCGGGGGCTGATGCCGGGCACCGAGTGGACAGCTGAGGTCTACTCGTCAGACCGAGATTGAGGCGTCGTGAGGTGTAGGGTGGCGGTGTCTGGGGCAGGGGTGCTGGGGCGGCGGCCCTGGATGGTGGACCACATGGTTGCTTTCCGGCAGGCACCATGGTGGTGGTGGTGGTGGCTCCTCCCGGTTGTGTGGGCAACGGGTGGCGGTGCGGCGGGTAGCTCGGGCATTCTCTCTCTAGTAGGGGTGATGCCCTGATCCGAATCTGGGAACTAGACCTCGTCGGCTCTCCCTGGCGGCATCGGAGGCACGAGTGAGGTGTCGAGTGAAAGCTCTGTGTCTTGGCACCGGCGGCAGAGACACCCGTGGGTGCCGCTCTCTTCCTGAAGACGTCGTCGTGGATCCTCTCCTCGTGTCAAGGCTCCGGGTGAAGACCTTTGTCCATCTGGACTCGGCAGCGGCGACGCTCTACGCCGTATCCCCCCTTGAGGGCGTTGATGTTGAGTCTAGGTGTGCTAGGGTATAGCGTGGGGTGTGTGTAGTTATGCCGATACCTTATGCTGGTCGCGTAGGTGCACCGTTTATCTCAGGATCGGCTTTATAAGAGGGTTACCTCACCACCTTGTATCGTTCGGCCGTGGCAAAAGCCTACTTTCTGCATGCAGAATGAAAAATGGAACATTCTTTTATCGAAAAAGAAAGCTCCGCCTAACTGGTACAGACTGAATTTGATGATAGGGTTGCAGGTTTTCCATTCAATCCAGTACTCGCAATCGGCAGTGATGGTTTCAGTAACAAAATATAGCGAGTTTACGTTTTAAACCAGAATAAAACTAAACTTCACAGTAAAAAAATAAGCAGACCATGATAAATTTGTCACTTATGCCCACTTTCATGTACAACTTCTTTTAGTGTTTCCTTACCGATACTTGCTGCATCACCTGATAGTTTCTTGTCAGATTTATGCACTTGATGCAGCACGAGATGAACACAGTAAGTATTCCAAGTTAGAGAGGACAGTTGATTGTGTCCAGCAACTCTACAAACGATAAACTTACCAAAGTGGCAAGAAAACTCCAGGGAATAAATTGATCTCAAAAGACAACTGGATCGATACAATTCTGCATTAACTATTCCTTTTTATTTGCGATAACATGAGTTCACATGTAGACATGTGCAAAGAACCTGAATTCATATTCATGACCTGGACGTTTGATTAGATGCCTCATATGAAGACCTGAAACTTTTTGGCAAGTTTGCTTTCCACAAAAATTCTCAACATACATATTTATACAGACTTCAATATAACACAGTTCTTTTTCTTTAACTTCAAATTTACATCAGCTGTTAGCATGGTCTTGCCATCCTGTTCATCTCCATCAACTGCGAAAGAGACACAGAACTCCACGCTCTCGCACTTCCCTCTTGAATTTGTGCATATAGTAGCCGCTTCACCGAGTCTAGGCAGACACTCACACTGCCAAACCGATACACCGGAAGGCCATTGCGGAACTTGCCAGGTCTGGGCATGAACAGCAAGCCTTGTGCCTCGGCATATTCCTGGATGCACTCCTTGAAGCTCAAATCCTCCATGGCTGCTCCTGGCACCTGTTGCGATGCTTGCGGCGTAGCATCGAATTGTCGATCTTTCCTTGCTCGAACATAACCCACATCCTCCCTTGCCCCAGGCAGCAACACCTCAAGCCCTTCGGCAGCCTGGTTCATCATGGCAAGGCCGGCTGCCAGAAGCATCCGAATGCGATCATTCACGAGCAACTCCGGTGGGAGCATCCCCTGCCAGCTCCTATACCACGCGACGATCTCGTCGAAATCAGGATCCGGTGATCGAAGCCAATGGTGGAGGACCAGGTGCCATTTGCCGAAGAAATCCACCTCCAACATGTGTACCATATGGCGCGCCGGGATAGCGGAGGCCCAGATCATCACACGATCGCTGAACTGGTCGAGCTCCTCCTGGCAGTCAGTTGTCGGGCTGATCTGCAACTCCCGCAGCGCCAGCTTCAGTTTGGGAACGATGTACCTCGCCATCATGGCTTCCCAGCTCGCCGGATCAAACACGGCCTTCCATGGAGATAGCACGGAGTAAGCCCATGCGTCGTCCGCCGCTTGCCAGTCGCGGAGGACACTGGTGCTCAGCTTGTACCGAACAAAATGGCACAAGGTCGCCGTCCTGATCTGCCCCAGAGTCGGCAGCCATGGGTGCACCCACGCGTGGATCGGCGCGTTGTCCGCGCGGGGATCCCAAGAATCTATGGCGACGGCGAGCTTCGGCATGATCACATCATCCAACAATGATTCGAGCACGGTTGGGGGCAGGAGCTTCTCCCATGACTCGATGAACCCGAGAATTGGCTCCGGATCCCGAGCATCCCATGAATTGGCACCTGATGTTCTGACGACCGGGAGGATCGCCTCATGAACCAGCTGCGCATACGGATCGGTGCCGTCTGAGATGAAGTCGTACGGCTGCTGCTGAAGCAAGTTCTTCCATGTCGACATGATGTCTATCCCAAACGACGGATGGTGCAGCGGCTGCCATCCATGGAAGTGCGCGGTGATCACCGGAAGAGCGAAGTCGCATGCGATCCATGCGAGGCCAAGGAGCTCGAACTCCTCACGGTGGCGCGCCTTCAGCACCCAGAAGGTGTCGAACAGCGCTTCCAAGGTGAGCACGCCGGCGGCGTCGAGCCGGAGCTGCTCCAGCGCCGCCACGATCGCCTCTTCGATCTGCAGCTGGTGCGTGTGCGAAGCAGACTTCCCTGCAAACTCCTGCTTGTCGCGTGCCAGGCTAGCCGCGTTCTGCTGCTCCCGTCGCAGCTGCGCGTCCAGCCTCCTGATGTCGGCCACGGCGTCCTCTACGAGCATCCGGAGATTGTGCTGCAGCTCCGGCATCGGCGCTTCGTCGTCCACCTCCGTGTCGAGATCGTCGGTGAGGCCGCTCAAATCTGTGAGGATGCGTGCGTGAGGGCATCGCATGTCGATCACCTTCTGCACGACCATCGGCGGCTGCTCGTCCTGCTTGTCTCGCGTCGCCAGCAGAGCGCTCTTTGTCAGGACGGAATCCTTCCTCGCGCCGGCTTTCCTGGACCACCTTGGCCGCGCCAATTCCTCCTCGGCGGGCGACGGCGCCGGCAGGTTCTCCTTGCCGGGGAAGAAGGGCTTGGACTCCCTGACGCTGCCGAGCCCGGCGTGACCGGGGCGCAAGGTGCCCTCGAGTGGCGCGACGATCCCCTGCGCGTCCTTGCCGAGGCCGGTGCCGGGCTTGTACCCCATGGAGGCCATTATTTTGGACACCACCGGATACTTGGACTCCATGCTCGCCGGGGCCGGCGCCGCAGACGCCTGGCGGAGGCGGAGACGCGAGGCCCCCGCCCGCTCCCTCCTCGCGCGCGCGCCCTCGGCGATCCGCTTCCCGAGGTGCACATCCTCCTCGTCGACGGCGGGGTTCCGTCGGCGCTTGCGGCGGGACCGGGACGCATCCTCCATGGCGCCTGGTGATCTGCGTCTGCGCCGACCGACCTAGTTTTCAATTCAATCCCGGTCTAGTAGTACTTGTTGGACAACTTGGTAACCAAGTCGGTGATCAATCCGAACAGACCCGAGGTTTAGAAACTCCGAATACTTCGCAGAGGCCACGCGATATCGCTAATCCTTCTCCTGTTTTTTCACCTCTCTGTCACCCCCCGATCTTCGGATCACAACTTTGTTTTTCACTGCTTGCTAGTTGCTATATGCTAATATAGGGAAATTATAGGGAGCGAACGTTGAACGATTTGCAAGACAAGCATGACAACTTTAATACAAACGAATGGCAATTCAGAGCACACGATTGACATAAAAACTCAAAAACGCAGCGAGTTGCCATGCGTTTATACTATGAGTTGTCATAAAAACATTCGCGGTTACCATGTCTTAGAACGAACGTTCGCTCTAAACTGCAATCTGCTGGATCTTTTCAAAAAACTATGTAAACAGGAAACTTGCCTGATAGAGCCTCTCCCGTATCCACCCAAAGTTCACATGCCAGTCTTGACAAAACCATGGGAAAGAAAATATGCATATGCTAGATCTAAAGCATACATACAGAACCAAACTGATGAGAAATTCTCTTGGCGTGTTCAAGATGAATCCACGAAAAATGACAATGCTACTATGGGCAGGAACAACAATAATATCTATCCTGTATGTAAAACGATTGATGAGAAATTTGGAGTACTGTGTTTCATTTAGGGGGGAAATGAATTAACATATATCAAGCACAACTGTACAAAACAATAACCTGAAGAATACTTGTTAGGTCTAGTTTATCTAAACCACGCGCCTGAACAAAATTTACGCAATTACGACTGAGCATATTGGTCTGAAGTAGTAGTTTAAAACCTCTACAATGGTGTACTTTGTTAATATGACGATTACTTTTTTTTTAATCAGTATATGCGCTCATAAACAGCATGCCTTATTCTTATTTGTTCCTACTGTTTCTTTATCGAAAAATAATAATTTGTTCCCACTGTTTCTTTATCGAAAAATAATAATTCATTCCTACTGTTGAAGACAAAGCAATGGCAAGATATAGCTCCACCCATAAATGATCCACAAGCTAGATAATTGTAAAGAACCATATGCTGATCATATGAACAAACAGTATAAATTTCTTGAAGATTACCAACTAACTGAACAATGCCAATATCAGACAAATAGTGTCAAATAAACAGAAATGAGGGCATGGACGTGGACAGTTATCAATTTGCCCCTGTTCTAACACTAATTCACATAGATAGCACCAGTACTACAACATTGACAGCCAGCCACATACGATAATGTTAACAGCATGATGATCTAGATGAATGCTAAAAAGAAGGCATTGTAAAATTTATAAGAAATACAGATGGCCCATTTACTTCTGCCAGGACATAAAGAGAGGCACACCATGGAGATAAAAGTTGAGTCTCTCACTCATCAATCATACAATCCAACAAATTGAAGAATAAAGGACACATGTTAGCTTCAAGAATTCATGTGATGTTATGATAGTACAATCCAAAGGGACGCATCCAGGATGCAGCAAAGGGTGACAACCTACGTCTACCTCATCTAATCGATGTAATCCTTACCAAAGCTTGCAACCAGGAACCACAATGAGAACTAAGTAAATTAGACATCACAACTTCCAGGATTAATAACGTTATAAAGTATGGAAAACTTCTTGAATAATAATCACATGTCACCTCCGATGGAAGAGCACAGGCACAAGATGATCTCATTGTGCCACAAGATGTACATACACATTTTGCACAGAGCAATCAATGCAACAATACGATTTTTCAGTGAGATTGTGCATGTCCCTGTGTCTCACACGTCGAAGTGCTAACACATACTATAACAGAAACTAACAACACAAATGTCTTGCTTAAATGTCACAAGATTCCAGGACAATACAAGCCAAGGAAACACAAGAATTAACCAAGTTTGGATAGATCACAAAATGAGATATGCAAGGACAAGTCAACAGTCCAACCAATTTCAACATCTGCTTAGGAAGGGATCGGTTAGATCCAAATCACTCACATGCTAGACTGCTGAAACACCATGGAGACATGTACTAGTTGTAAAGCGAATCTGAGCACCTCTTGAAGCTCTCTTCTCAAACTGAAGATTCCTACGGTTGACTGTCACGAATCCCCGATAATAATCATCGGGATGAACATGAAGTACCATTAACTCAAGCACTTTTGCATTCAGTATAAAGAATGTGACGAAGTCAACTTGTGACTTGATCCCCCGGTAAAATCCCAAGCCTATTGTCTTTAGCCGGATGTCCAAAGATTTGATAAGATCCCGGTGTTTACGACGCCATAAATTCTTCCCTCCTGGTTCAGACTAGAAAAAGAACATAGGCAAAAAAAAAGAATCAGCCGTGTCAGAATAGTAATTAATTCGAAAGAACAGTCGAACAATATGAACTACCAATGAATAATCGTTACCTCAATGTACAATTTCTCCAAGCACGGAAAGCATTTCATCAACTCAATAATTGTATCGAGGTTAAAAATAAACAACTTGACAGCTAAAACCGTGACAGTGCATACCACCGCCTTCAGTCTATCAATATGCAATCCCTACATCAAGCATGGACGACAACATTAGGCTTGGTGCAGATGCTATGTAATCTACAGAGAAATGCATCTTAGAAGTCCAATGATCAAGAAACAGGAAGGCCAGGGCTACCTGAATAACATTGGCAGTGCCAATCATGAGACTACAGGAGAAGCCATGCCAATCAGAAAGGCAGCCCAAGGTCTGCAACTTAGGTGCAGAGTGTACCGCTACATGTAGGCCATCAAATAGATCAAGACGGAAAAATCTTTCAAGGCAAGGGGCGTCCTCGATGATGAGTTCCATGAGCTGGAGCTCATTCGTGTGCTGAGAACCAAGTCCAACACGCACGCCCAAGCTTCTAAGGGTATGGGAGTTGATCCGGATACAACGGAAGCCGGAGCTGCGGTGAATCAGCAAGCACTCAAGAGCAGGACACCCGGCAATCATACTGTGCAGCGAGCTCTCCGACGCGACGACATCCTCAAGCGCGAGCTGCTTGAGCACGGGGAATTGAACCGCTTGGGTGATGGAGATAGGGAGGTGGCAATCTCCGATGGTGACAACACGCAGTGTGGGTGAGTGTAAGGCCCGATATGCGGCACTGTTTCATATCTAGATGTTTCCATCCAGATCCGGGGACGAAGCACATATCGGTTCCACCGCGACATATGACATAGCCATATGCCCCGGATTTCCAACATGATATCACAACATTACAGATACAGGATACAACATCTCATACAATCGACATACAACTGCCTCAAATACAATACAACAGCGGAAGGTACATGTCTGAGTACAGACTACAAGCAAATGCCTACTGGCAAAGAGAAAAACATCGATCCCCATAACCACACGGGTCCAGGCCCTCCGCCGGGATCCGTCTAACTAGTCGTCGTCGAGTCTCCACGTGAAACGTCGATCAACATACCTGTTGTCGATCCAGAACCCTGAAAAGAGTTTGGGGTTAGTATCATGAGTACAGAGGTACTCAGCATCCAACTGTAGTGGTCATCTGACCCAGCAAGGACGTCATCACTCGTCATTCTAGGACAACTAGTAGTTTACGGCAAGGAAGGGGTAAGTGGTGAGGTTGCCGCCGCACTAGCATTTATGAAGTGGCTAACGATCTAGAGAGTAAGATAAGAAGCCAAGCATTCGATGAGGAATCGCCTCCAACAAGTCTTGCTATCCACCTACTACGCAAACATAACACCTATCCTATCCTTTTCCTCCCCTTCGCATCCCAACGAAGAAGAAGCAGTCAAGGCACACACACGTTGATCAAGTTATTTTAAGCTTATCTCAGTTGTTGTTGTGTATGAACAAGGAGTAGGTCTCAAGTCGTCCATAACCGTGGACACGGCTTCTCGAAAAGATTTAACCCTGCAGGGGTGTACCAACTGCCCATTACGAGGCTCCGCACGCACGCTCATCACTCTCAGTTGCTACCCATTACAGGATACCATTTTATGATTTAGTTCCAAGAGATCCGAAACGACAGGTCCCTCTAACTAACAACGAACAAATCCGGGTGGCCCCCGGTGAGTCGACATCCAGCTCAGGAGCCGGCCGCTCTCTCGATCTGGTCTCTACCGTTTGTCGCAGGTTTGGATAGCCGGTTAATCACACATTGGGAAACCGGGTCCTCAGCCGGACAAAGTGGGCCAGCAAAGGAACTATGTCCTCACTGGTCCGAGTTGTTTTAAAGGATGTCTGCCAGGAGCTACCCGACAGGCATATATGCATGGTTTCCAAATGGTAAATCAGCTTGGGCCACCACTAGAAATGTTTGAAGCTAGATAGGTAAGAAAAGGGGACCCCATAAAATCCCACACGCGGTTAGGCACGCTCAGTCTTAAAACCAATACCCGGAACTCGGATCCTAGGTGACTCGAATGGAACAAAGCGTCGGGGCGGGATAGCCTAGACCTTCCATCCTTCGTCGAATATAATCAACATTATAATAATAATCATATCATCAACAACAATATAATAAGGTGATATCCCAAACCCAGGGGTAACAGGTAACATCGTAGCATCCTAAGCATGCATACTAAGCAGGGGCTGAGCAACGAGCAAAAGTAACATAGCAGTACAAGGTTTGCTGGGAGGGGACATGGCTGTATCGGTTTGAAAGAGGCTGTAAACATGTGGTAGGATCAAACATCGAGCCTAACCTAGACTAGCATGCAAACCGCTGGTTGAAATAGAATGGATCATAAGTAATGTATAGTCCTTGCCTGTTGATAAGTCGGGTTCCGAAGGTGTAGTTGATCGCACGCTCGCATCGCCTCCGAGAGGTACCCGCGGAAGCACACAAGAAGTAAACACTGGAAAGCAATCAACGGTGCACCACTATTACTACGGAGCAATACAAGATCAAAGAAACAACACAAGGCACGGCAACATGATACAGATCTATCGTCGAGAACGGTTACTAACAGTTTAAGTGGAGTACTCGTCACACACGACGATACCGCACATTTACGGTGGTTCAAGTTGCTTAGCTACAGGTGATCAACCAACGGTTATTAACATGGAAACTCAAGCAAGCATGGCATAGCACACAAACATGGCAAGAGGTGAAGCATAAATAAACTACCTAAGCTAGTCAATTTAAGTGGGGTGAAATCCTAGACATGGCAAACTATTGCGGACCCCACGATAAATATTGCATTTGGTACTGTTTTGGCCTAAACAACATTTTATTATTTTTATTAGCAAGCAAGAGCAGCAAAAACACAATCTACATGCAATTCTAGTCAAGTTACATATAAAGAACATTTTAAACAGAGCAACAGATAAAAAGTTATAGCAGTTACAGTTTACAGTGGCAAGCAGTGTAATTAGCATATAAACAACAAGTAAACAAAGTCAAACATGGCAACAAGCAACAAATTATTAAACTAGACACAATTCTAAGCAAGTTTCATATTTTACGCGTCGCAATCGGAGCTACGGTTAAAAAGTTACGGGCACTTCAAAAATCCTAATACAAACTGCCTAATTTAATTAAAAAAACCTAGCAGAGACAAAAAAAAACCTAAACGGGCCGAATCTACTGGCCCAACAGAAAAAAAAGAAAAACAAAACAAAAAGAAGAAAAAGGGGCTGCTCACCCATGGGCCTGGCCCATGTGGCTGGGCTTGGCTCGGCTTGGCAGGCCGCAGCTGCTGGGCCGCCTGGGGCTGGCTGGCCCGCGTGGGCGCTGAGGCTGCTCCTCCTCTGATCGGGGCCGACCAGGAGGTGGCTACGGCGGCTGCCTCCGGCGGTGCTCGCCGGCGAGGGCTGCGCAGGGGGGGGGGGCGACGAGGTGCTGGCGGCGGGATTCGGCCGATGAAGGGCCCTTGGGCGGAGCTGGGAGGCGGCGCGAGGCGGAACCGGCCGGGACGGGGGAGCTCGGGCTCTCCAGCCATGGCGGCTCGGACCTGGCGAACATAGAGAGAAGGGAGAAGAGATTAGAGGGAGAGGGAGAGGGAGGAAGGGGTGGAAGGAGAGGAGGGGAGGACCTGGGCGGCGGCGGCCTGCTCGCCGGAGCCCGGGCGGCGCGGCCGTGGCGTGGAGGCTACGGGCGGCGCGGTCGGGAGCGGAGGAGCACGGGCGTGGGGCTTCGGGCAGCTCACGGGGCGACGTGGCACATCCAGGGCCGTCAGATCGGCCGATCTGACGGTCCAGAACCTATTGGGCTGGATAACAGATCTGGGAGCTAGGGTTTGCTGCGAAAATTGGGGTATTTGGGGCCAGATCTGGGGCTGGTGGCTGCCTAGGGAAACCCTAGGTGGGTGGGAGTGTGGTGGTCTTTATATAGCCCCGGTGGCTGGCAGTTTGCAAAAACATCCCCGGTTTTTGTCTCGCGCGCACGGTGCTCACGTTTCTGCCTGCCGGGGGTCCGCAGTACCTCCGATTCGGGTAAAACTTCGAACTGCGTGATCGGTGCGTCGAGCCGGAGGCGTTCACCTCGCGCTGGAACCGTTCCGAAAACACTTTCCGGCGCGCTAAAAAATATCCCGTTTAATTATTAAACGGGGTTTTTCGTTCCGTTGGCTGCGGCTGGTCTCGTGCGGTTTTTGCGACGGTGATCGGGTGAAAGCCGGTGTCGCAAAGGTCGAGTGTCAGGATGGCAAGGGTCGGTCTCCGTCCGATACGAGATAAGAGGGGGAAAAATAATCGCCGATCGATAAATCGGGGATGCAAACACCGCAAACAAATCAGACAATCAAACAAATCACACCGAAAACAAAAATTTTAATTTTTGTGAAAACTCGGCTGTTACAATACAACACCACCAACAAGGGATCTCGTCCCGAGATCCAGGACGATCCGGGGGAGAGGAGGGAGAGAAAAGAGAGACGACGATCTTCAACACCACCAACAAGGGACTCTGCTCCATGTCGACGTCGAACTTCGGTTGAGATAGATTTCCGCAGAGAGACGACATCGTCGAAAAACGAAACCATCAGGTGTCAAAAGGAAGAATGACAGCGAAAACCTGGTCAAAGGGATAGTGCTTTTCGACGCAGTCGTGAAAACACCGGGCAAAAGGATGGACGGCAATAGATGACCCAGATGTAAACCGGAGTTGGAAGAACTAAAGGTACTACAGGATTTCCCAACCTGAACTCGGAATCGAGACAATACGCTGCAAGCAAGGCATTGTAACGGTTCCGATACTCCACACACTCGAGATCCTAGAGTTTTGAAAGGGGTAAGGCGAGAATTAAAACACTTACGACACTTGTCCTGACCAGAGCAAGGGTAAGGAGTAAAAAGATTCCTACTCTCCGATAACTAACTTAGTAACTACAAAATAGTTTTTGTCTAGACTCGACTTCGGCCAGAGAAGGGATCCTACAGTCGGTAAGGCTCTGATACCAAGTTGTAAGGCCCGATATGCGGTACTGTTCCAGATCTAGATGTTTCCATCCAGATCCGGGGACGAAGCACATATCGGTCCCACCACGACATATGACATAGCCATATGCCCCGGGTTTCCAACATGATATCACAACATTACAGATACAAGATACAACATCTCATACAATCGACAAACAACTGCCTCAAATACAATACAACAGCGGAAGGTACATGTATGAGTACAGACTACAAGCAAATGCCTACTGGCAAAGAGAAAAGCATCGATCCCCAAAACCACACGGGTCCAGGCCCTCCGCCGGGATCCGTCTAACTAGTCGTCGTCGAGTCTCCGCGTGAAACGTCGATCACCATACCTGTTGTCGATCAAGAACCCTGAAAAGAGTTTGGGGGTAGTATCATGAGTACAGAGGTACTCAGCATCCAACTGTAGTGGTCATCTGACCCAGCAAGGACGTCATCACTCGTCATTCTAGGACAACTAGTAGTTTACGGCAAGGAAGGGGTAAGTGGTGAGGTTGCCGCCGCACTAGCATTTATGAAGTGGCTAACGATCTAGAGAGTAAGATAAGAAGCCAAGCATTCGATGAGGAATCGCCTCCAACAAGTCTTGCTATCCACCTACTACGCAAACATAACACCTATCCTATCCTTTTCCTCCCCTTCGCATCCCAACGAAGAAGAAGCAGTCAAGGCACACACACGTTGATCAAGTTATTTTAAGCTTATCTCAGTTGTTGTTGTGTATGAACAAGGAGTAGGTCTCAAGTCGTCCATAACCGTGGACACGGCTTCTCGAAAAGATTTAACCCTGCAGGGGTGTACCAACTGCCCATTACGAGGCTCCGCACGCACGCTCATCACTATCAGTTGCTACCCATCACAGGATACCATTTTATGATTTAGTTTCAAGAGATCCGAAACGACAGGTCCCTCTAACTAACAACGAACAAATCCGGGTGGCCCCCGGTGAGTCGAAATCCAGCTCAGGAGCCGACCGCTCTCTCGATCTGGTCTCTACCGTTTGTCGCAGGTTTGGATAGCCGGTTAATCACACATTGGGAAACCGGGTCCTCAGCCGGACAAAGTGGGCCAGCAAGGGAACTATGTCCTCACTGGTCCGAGTTGTTTTAAAGGATGTCTGCCAGGAGCTACCCGACAGGCATATATGCATGGTTTCCAAATGGTAAATCAGCTTGGGCCACCACTAGAAATGTTTGAAGCTAGATAGGTAAGAAAAGGGGACCCCATAAAATCCCACACGCGGTTAGGCACGCTCAGTCTTAAAACCAATACCCGGAACTCGGATCCTAGGTGACTCGAATGGAACAAAGCGTCGGGGCGGGATAGCCTAGACCTTCCATCCTTCGTCGAATATAATCAACATTATAATAATAATCATATCATCAACAACAATATAATAAGGTGATATCCCAAACCCAGGGGTAACAGGTAACATCGTAGCATCCTAAGCATGCATACTAAGCAGGGGCTGAGCAACGAGCAAAAGTAACATAGCAGTACAAGGTTTGCTGGGAGGGGACATGGCTGTATCGGTTTGAAAGAGGCTGTAAACATGTGGTAGGATCAAACATCGAGCCTAACCTAGACTAGCATGCAAACCGCTGGTTGAAATAGAATGGATCATAAGTAATGTATAGTCCTTGCCTGTTGATAAGTCGGGTTCCGAAGGTGTAGTTGATCGCACGCTCGCATCGCCTCCGAGAGGTACCCGCGGAAGCACACAAGAAGTAAACACTGGAAAGCAATCAACGGTGCACCACTATTACTACGGAGCAATACAAGATCAAAGAAACAACACAAGGCACGGCAACATGATACAGATCTATCGTCGAGAACGGTTACTAACAGTTTAAGTGGAGTACTCGTCACACACGACGATACCGCACATTTACGGTGGTTCAAGTTGCTTAGCTACAGGTGATCAACCAACGGTTATTAACATGGAAACTCAAGCAAGCATGGCATAGCACACAAACATGGCAAGAGGTGAAGCATAAATAAACTACCTAAGCTAGTCAATTTAAGTGGGGTGAAATCCTAGACATGGCAAACTATTGCGGACCCCACGATAAATATTGCATTTGGTACTGTTTTGGCCTAAACAACATTTTATTATTTTTATTAGCAAGCAAGAGCAGCAAAAACACAATCTACATGCAATTCTAGTCAAGTTACATATAAAGAACATTTTAAACAGAGCAACAGATAAAAAGTTATAGCAGTTACAGTTTACAGTGGCAAGCAGTGTAATTAGCATATAAACAACAAGTAAACAAAGTCAAACATGGCAACAAGCAACAAATTATTAAACTAGACACAATTCTAAGCAAGTTTCATATTTTACGCGTCGCAATCGGAGCTACGGTTAAAAAGTTACGGGCACTTCAAAAATCCTAATACAAACTGCCTAATTTAATTAAAAAAACCTAGCAGAGACAAAAAAAAACCTAAACGGGCCGAATCTACTGGCCCAACAGAAAAAAAAGAAAAACAAAACAAAAAGAAGAAAAAGGGGCTGCTCACCCATGGGCCTGGCCCATGTGGCTGGGCTTGGCTCGGCTTGGCAGGCCGCAGCTGCTGGGCCGCCTGGGGCTGGCTGGCCCGCGTGGGCGCTGAGGCTGCTCCTCCTCTGATCGGGGCCGACCAGGAGGTGGCTACGGCGGCTGCCTCCGGCGGTGCTCGCCGGCGAGGGCTGCGCAGGGGGGGGGGGGCGACGAGGTGCTGGCGGCGGGATTCGGCCGATGAAGGGCCCTTGGGCGGAGCTGGGAGGCGGCGCGAGGCGGAACCGGCCGGGACGGGGGAGCTCGGGCTCTCCAGCCATGGCGGCTCGGACCTGGCGAACATAGAGAGAAGGGAGAAGAGATTAGAGGGAGAGGGAGAGGGAGGAAGGGGTGGAAGGAGAGGAGGGGAGGACCTGGGCGGCGGCGGCCTGCTCGCCGGAGCCCGGGCGGCGCGGCCGTGGCGTGGAGGCTACGGGCGGCGCGGTCGGGAGCGGAGGAGCACGGGCGTGGGGCTTCGGGCAGCTCACGGGGCGACGTGGCACATCCAGGGCCGTCAGATCGGCCGATCTGACGGTCCAGAACCTATTGGGCTGGATAACAGATCTGGGAGCTAGGGTTTGCTGCGAAAATTGGGGTATTTGGGGCCAGATCTGGGGCTGGTGGCTGCCTAGGGAAACCCTAGGTGGGTGGGAGTGTGGTGGTCTTTATATAGCCCCGGTGGCTGGCAGTTTGCAAAAACATCCCCGGTTTTTGTCTCGCGCGCACGGTGCTCACGTTTCTGCCTGCCGGGGGTCCGCAGTACCTCCGATTCGGGTAAAACTTCGAACTGCGTGATCGGTGCGTCGAGCCGGAGGCGTTCACCTCGCGCTGGAACCGTTCCGAAAACACTTTCCGGCGCGCTAAAAAATATCCCGTTTAATTATTAAACGGGGTTTTTCGTTCCGTTGGCTGCGGCTGGTCTCGTGCGGTTTTCGCGACGGTGATCGGGTGAAAGCCGGTGTCGCAAAGGTCGAGTGTCAGGGTGGGAAGGGTCGGTCTCCGTCCGATAAGAGATAAGAGGGGGAAAAATAATCGCCGATCGATAAATCGGGATGCAAACACCGCAAACAAATCAGACAATCAAACAAATCACACCGAAAACAAAATTTTTAATTTTTGTGAAAACTGGGCTGTTACAGTGAGAAGCGGAACACGGATGCTGGTAGCGGCGACAGAGGGGACGGCCGCGCTGGTGGATCGGCGTTATAGACGTGGCAGAACTCGAGCTCGTGGAGGCCTTCAAGGGCGGGGGAGCGGAGCCAGGTGTCGACGGCAGCGAGTCGGGAGCGGAGGTAGTGCGCGGGGATGCAGAAGCGGCGGGCGGGGCCCGGGTGGGTGGAGAGGACGCGCGGGACGATGGCAGCGAGGGCAAGGTCATCGGCGTGGCGGAAGTAGTAGAGGCGAGATGGGCCGTGGCAGTCGATGTTGAGGGAGGCAGAGCACCAGAGGTGGCGCCACCGGGAGGCGAAAACCTGGGTGCGGGCGCCGTCCTTGGTGGGGAGGAGGGAGATGATGTCGGCGAGGATGGGGTCCGGGAGGTCGCTGATGCGGTCGACGGCTTCGCCTCCTCCTCCTCCTCCTCCATCTTCATCTTCGCCCAGCCTGGGCGGTGGTTGTTCGTTGTGAGTGCTTCCCCCCTCCATAACCGCCGGCGCCGGCGCCGGCGGCTCTTCTAGTTTCCTCTTCCTCTTACTGGAACCACCCACCTCCTTGTCCATGGGAGGCAGCGGCAACCTGTGTGGGCAGCTAGTGAAGCAGGCCGCTGGCGTCGCCGCGATCTGAGCGCGTAGGCGGGCGGCGGCTAGGGTGAAGCAGGGGACGCCGGAGTTTTTTTTTTGAGGGGTGACGCCGGAGCCGACGGCCGGTCCGCGGTGGTGTGGGTGGACCAGCAGTGGAAGTGGCACTAGAAGTGATGGACCCATTACACTGACTTACTGGGCTTTTTCTTTAGGGGGGCTGACTTACTCGGCTGGGCTGACCTATCCGGTAAATTAAAAGGTAATCCGTCATAGTCGTCGTCGTAATGGTTCAACCGACAATTTTACATAAACACCCTGAATGTTTGAAAGAAACAACCCACAGTCTATACACCGAAGGAAGGCACGCAGGCGTCCGAATTTTTTATAACAAGGGAGCTGGCGAGACACGAACTCACGCTCCGATCTTCCATCGACCCGATTGTCCGTCTCTCACGATCTCACCTAAGAAAAATCGCCCCACCCCGTCACTCCGGTACGACATCGTCTCGCCGGCCTCCCTCGTCCGCCTTCTCCGAACGCAACCTCCCGCCCAAATTCCAATGCTCGACCACTTCACGGGCCCAGTTCTCGATTCGCCGTCATCTTCCCGGCGTGGCCAATCATCGCCTCCCACCGGCGCTGGCTTTCCTGGTGGCCACCTAGCATCCCGAGCGGCTCCCTCCTTCCCCCCAACCATGTGCTGCTTCGCCTCCCTCCATCTGCATCCGGCTGATTGAAAGAGGATGTTCCATTCTTTGGCCTGAATTTGTCCTCGTACGGTTAGTCTGCAGTGGTATGTACTGCCCTCAAGCACACTATCGTGTTTTTGCAAGAGATTTGAAAGCTACTCCGAGTAATCACCTGAATTTGTAGTAGCATACTAGCATGCGGTATTTTTGTAGGTGATTACTTTAATAAATTTTTGCAGGCAATATGAAGCCAGCATGCCGAGTTTCTTGCCGGAGTGGTAGTAGTTAGATCACTAGTACTTATGGTTTGCAGTTTAAATGATTTAAGGAAGATTTGATTTTCCTAAGAAATACTTGATTTGATGCCTCTAACTGTATATATGTAGTCAAACAACAAATATTGAATAATCGCATCATATTTGGAGGTAACAGTAACACCGGTGTGTCATATGTTTTGGGATCCGTGTCATATGTCTTGGGATCCTGTTAATACCTATAATTAATTGCAAAATTACATTACTAACCATATTCTTTATCTAGCATGTGATAGGACATCCTTCTGTATTGACGGAGCTAGCACTACATAGTACTCCTACAATCAACATATGTCTGGATCAGAGCCCTTGTCCTCTCATTCCCTGTTAGGTATGCTTTCCTCCTGAAATTTTCGTGACTCTCGCTTGTTTATTCAGATCAAGTTACGGTTGTACGTGCAAATTCAGATCACAATGGTGCCCAACAAGGAGGGAATCAGCTAGACAAGGGAAGAAGTCTGGAAGATAATTTTGATTAGTTCTAGAATGACAGGACCGCGATGGATGTCATCAAGCTACATTTGAGGAATACCAAAAAAATCAATTTTCATTGCTACTACACCAAAAACTTATTCGAACTCCTTCCAGGGAGAAAAGTATACACATAATACATGCTTTTGATACATATGCCTCTTCCAAGTAGTATGTTGCAATTCTTGGTTCTCCGTATACATTGGCACTTGAATAATATATACAATTTTCTCTAAAAAGGTATGTAGCCCACATACTTTTCTCTATAAGGTTGGAAATCTAACATTCACAGCGAGAGTATAAAATGTCTTTTAATTAAGATGTTCTTCAAAAAATATTGTAGAGTTAGGGATATGTGGATAACATACAGTATATGTACCACTGCCTTTTCTGAAAAGAATAGATGCCCATTGTGAATTGAAAACCTCTGTACATTATTTTTCAAGTAGAGTTAAAAAAATATTTTCAATTAAGAAACATATTTTATACGAGAATGATGGAAGTGCACCGGTCATAAGCTGAGGAAGGCACAAGTGCACAACCGATTACCTTCATCTCCAAATAATGTACTAATATAACCTTAAAGAGCGTCGATGGCAATGATAGAGTAAAGGATCATGAAGAGAGTGAAGGTGGAAGAGGGGGGGGGGGGGGGGTGGGGGGTGCAGATGATGTTGTATCCTCTTTCAAGGAGAGGGTGACTAACGAGACGATGACATGTCCTCCCCTACTATTAACGTGCAAAAGGAGATACATATATGATAACTGTTTAGAACGAGCTAAATAGAGAAAAGAATTAGTGTCACTATACGAATCAATAACACATGCTATCAATATGTAAGACACACAATTCTGAATTAGAAGTTTTTTTGTAAATATATTTGTATTAGAAGTTTGGGACTGACAGGCTTTGTTGTTGTTGTTGTTGTTGTTGTTGTTGTATTTGTATTGTTATTATTCCGTGGCAACGCACGGGCATTTAGTTAGTCCGGATAAATCCTGAATATGTTGTTGTTGCTTGTTCATTCCTAATAAAGAAAAATCCTAGTACAAAAAAATCCTCGGTGTTTATTCATTGGGAAAATATTGAACCCTAATATCCACCTAACGCCAGGGAGAATCACATAGAAATTCCGAACGTTTTCGCTGGCAAGTTTAGTCCGCGAGGATGGCAACTTTTGCGCTTCAACTCATTTTAAACAGAAAACTTGTTGTTTTTCGCTGGAAGTTGTCGTCCTCGTGTGCTTGAGTTACCATAAAAAAATGTCAGGACCGAGGTGCCTCCGCCCTAACATGCGAGAGTATTCTTTTTCAAAAATATAAGATTCAACTGGATGATAACTAGCACATGTCAGCCGACTTTGTGGCTGTGGGATCTGAGTTGATAGGACAACGTGCATCACAACTCTTCTCACGTACATAACAAATGAACCTTGTTGCAAAGGGCAAGATTTAAAGGATTTAGTTTACACGGCTCGTGTTGCAAAGCCCTGACCACAACATGCACTTTGTTGCAAAAAAAAGATTTTAGAATTTAGTTGCAGTCACAGGAAAAAATTTAACGGGATTGCAAGAAAGTTCGTGTTGCAAAACATTAAGCGCAACACAATCATTGTTGCAAAAAGGTTGCGGCCATGATAAAAAAACTATTTGATAAGGATGGTAACAAAACCCGTGTTGCATAATATTAAACGTAACACGAACTTTGTTGCAAGGCCCATCTCAAAACCTTGTTGAGAAAAAGGTTGTAGTCGCGATAAAAAAAACTATCCGACGAGGATTGAAATAAAATTCATGTTATAAAGCATTACACACAACATGAATCCTATTGCAAGACCCATGTGCTTACAAAAAATGATATTCACGGCTCCATCAAATGACTGGCTAGGAGACTTGAGAAGCACCATAAAGCTTTTGTTGCAAAGAGTTGAACGAAAAATACTACTCCACTAGTTAAGCATCTATGCTATACTAATCATTCGATTGACATGTACATGACAGATAAATCAAGTGGCTCACAAGATGTTCGATTTCCCCCGTGAATCCACTGGTTGAAACGTAGCGGTCACCTTATTCAGTGGACACGATTGGTTGGCGCCCGTACTCCAACCCAGCCTATGGTGCATGATTCTAAAAAGGCAAGTTCCAGTTCTCCTTCAGTTTTTTCAAGGAAAGGCCATTTTCCCTCGAAATCCCTTCTATCTATGTGCACGCACGACTCGAACCCCCCTAGAGAGCCTCATACCCTTTATGTGACCTACTTTCTTCGTCCTCTCATCCCTTGAACTGAAAGCAAATAGCCCCTATCTGTTTTAGATCAAAAAAATACAATGAAAAGCAAAAGATTAAGTCCCCCATCTGAATCCAAGCAATCACAGGTAGCTTTTCCCCCACGCCCCCTTGCATGTAGAAGTAGCTTTTGTTTTCAGTACAAAATCAAGTTTGAAGGAGATCTTGGCGATTTATGAAGCTCATGTTCTTTCCTTAGATCAGATTGTCATTCTTCTTCAGATTTGTTTCTTCTCCTAACCACTTGCCTCCCTCTTGTTAATCTCCTGAGTAAAAAAACAACAGGATTGGATAGGATAAGTAAAAGCATGTTAGGGAACCACAAGGAAAAAACTGAAAAAAAGTCTTTACAAAAGATCTTGTGCCGCTTTTATTGCTTTGATAGCATGGAAGGCCTACTTAGCACTTGAAACCCCATTGTGGTTTTTGTTCCACTGAAAAAGGAAATTAGTATGTGAAACATATTTTTTGTTAATACATTTTAATATTTTGAATTGCTTTTTGTGTGTTTTAGGGCGTGTTCGGTAGTGCTCCTGCCTCCAGCTTCTTCAACTCCAAGTCCAGAGCTGAGCTGAACAGGATAACTCCAGGAGTTGAAAAACAGAAGCTGGCAGCCCAGTCCAGTGTATTTTCGGTGGAGTTGCGGAGCTGGGTATTTGCATCTCTGAGAAAACGGAAGAGCTGGCGTTCGCAGTTATTACATATGGATTCCACCGCCCAAGTGAGGCTCGTACCGATTCGAGCAAATGAGGACTCGTGAGATCTCTGACTCCTCCCGTCTCTCGTTCGTGGCAGTCTAGCTATCCACAACCCACGGCCGAATTATCCAGATAGAACGGGCCAGATTCATTCTTACTGGGCTTTCAGCCTGCCGGACCGATTCCAGCCAAAAGTTGCTATCCCGAACGGACAGGAGAAGCCGAGAGTTCACCGTAGAAGCTGGCTGCGGTTGCCAGCGATGGAGTTGCAGGATTTCACGGCTGTGGATGACTACGAAACAAGCCCTTAAGAAACAGAGAACCTATAAAACTCCTGGATGACCTTACCCATGACAATTTTGTCTTTGTATTTCATGATAAAGCATTCGAATGCCGATGTAGTGCTTTGTTTTGTGACCAGATGGATGTCCTTGATCTAAACATGCTTTGTTAACCTTAATCATTATGATGACGGCCACCAGCTGTTGGAGGGTATCAATGAGTCTTTGGACCATGATCATGTGCCAAACACGGCTACGGCTAACGTGGCTACTGGTTTTGCAGCTGATCCTGGATTTGCAATGCCAAACACAACCACCAACTGGTTTTGCAATGCCTCAGATCAGGGCTTGGCTGAAGACCATGTCAAATTCATTGGTGCTATTGGTGGTGATGGTTTCCTACTTTATTCTGCCAAACCTCATGTTGGGATGTTGTTTAAGTCGTTGCTTGATGCCAGAAATGCGTATAACGTGGAGACTTACAAGGTTGGGTTCTCTATAAAAGCAAACACGTCAAGGATGTCAGTCTACACTAAAGAGGTGTAGAAGTAACAATTTTTCTGTAATAGGTTAAAAAAAATCAGCGAGTCAGGAGGTTGGCGTGGGGAAGGTTATCCACTAGTCTTATATGGATGAGAGTGAGTGTTCATCGGATGAAGGTGAGATAGAGCCATCTAAATCATGCAACAAGAGGTCAGGGTCTAGCATGTCCAGCTATCCAAAGAAAAAAAAGAGGAGATTGGAGGTGCTTAAGCAAACAAATTGGAAAGCTAGAATAATTGTGAAGCAAATAGGTGTGAGGTGGCATGTAAAATCGGCGAGCATAACTACCCGTTGATCGTGAACCCGCCAATGAAAAATTAGCTCTGATTGATAGTATGTTATATCGAGGGTGGCTCATACATGGCTTAGTGGGGCTGCTAGCCGACCCAAGGAGCCCTATGGTATGCACCTCAGCAGGTCTCCATGAGTAGTGATCAACTCGGCGCACGAGAATATGACTCCCCGTATTACCATAGTTGTAGGTCGGCATGACCATGTAACCCTAGGCGAGGTTGGGGAGAGTGTTGACGTTGAATTACGCCCTACACGAACACGCCATGTGTACCCGCGGCGCCGAGGGAGATACTCCGCAGCTCGCACCGTGGGAGGCCAACCAGAAGCGCAATACTCAAGACAATCCGGTTAGCTCTTTTTGAACCAGATGCCCCAAGCCCTCGAGAGGGACCCCATCAGAGAACTCGGCGATGATTGGCTGCCCTATGTCGTCCTGGACGCCCCTGGAGCTTCGCGCGTCTTCCTGCAAGAACAAGAGTAGACGAAGAACGAGAAGAAAGAACACGGTAGATTAGAAGTAAAGGTAGGGTTTGTTGTGTTTTGCGATTGTGTATTGTTTTAATCGGCCATCACCCCATCAATATATGAGGAGGCTGGACTTTCCGTACAAGAAAAGGACTCCAAATCCCGTCCAAATCTTTCCAAACTTAACCGAACTCGGATTACAGGTGGACCTGGGACAGGAGTTCGGTTTTCGGGAGTTTCGGGTCTCTAAACGACCTCGGATGAAAAACTCAAAACATCAAAGTTGTAGCCCTCGAAATTTGCAAGAATTTTCATGTAGAAAACTTTTTTTATTTGAGTCCATCTTCTTGGCCGAATTCCTCGCGCAAAACAGGTCAGAACTGGCGCTACCCACCAGACATCAGTTATATAAGTGTCTGGTGGGTCGCGCCACTCTATGGCCTATGACAGGGCTGCACTCCGAGGGCTGTTACTTTTGCATACGAAGTCGAGTTGAAATGATTCAAAAAACAAAATCGACCGGTTCAACGAGACCAAACCGCATCTTATAGAACATTTTTCCATTTAATGATTTCGTGAAGGCCTAATTGGTAGAATAGTACTTCGAATGCTAGGATCTTATCGCTTCCAACATAGTTTCGGCCTCGAAGATAGAATCGGATGACGATGGATCGAACTAAAAATATGTTCATATCGTCGATACCAAACTTTTTCATGTAGAACACTTTTTCATTTGAGGCCATCTTGTATATGAATATTGTCGGGCCAAAAACTGGTGTCAACACATGCCCCCCTGTTTTTCGGCAAAACTTGCGTGCCGAAAAAATACTCTGCACCATATAGGTTCTAAGGACGATGCCAACACTCCATCGGCCATGAATGTTTTTAGGGTGATAATCACATATCGGCCATGTTTTGTTCTTAGGGCGATAATTAAATATCGGTCATGGTCTTTGCTTAAGATGATAAGTACATATCCTGAATCCGATTGCCACGAATCAATTTTAACGAGATGGGTACAAACCCGTTCCTTGAAGCACTAATGAAATCAAAATCCGAGAGATCATTTCCAGTTAAACAAGTAACCTTGGGATGATTCCAATCCACCGACGCATTGGCCAAAGCAACACAAGCTGAATTATCTGCATGAATAACTTCCACTTGATCATCAACCCATTGTATTCATAATTGATGCATTGTAGATGGCACACATTGATTAGCCTGAACCCAATCACGGCCCAATATAACATAATAATTACCTTGCACCTCAGCGCTGAAGAACGTGGTGGCCAAAGTTTTGTTTCCCATAGTGAGCTCCATGCACATCACACCTTTGGCCTCTGTTTCTCTTTCCCATCAAATCCATTAAGCACCATATTGGTCTTTATCAACGCATCATCACATAATCCCAATTTCTTGAAGACCGAATAGGGCATAAGATTTACCACAACACCACCATCAACTAGCATCTTTGCAACCGGCGATCCATTAATATGACCTTTAATGTACAATGGCTTCAAGTGCTTCACCGGTTCTTTTGGTTTCTCAAAGATGGCATTTTAGGACCAAAATCCAGCTGAGCCACATCTCCTTGTTCATCTACAACACGAAATCCGGCAGGTAAGTAATACACCATGTTAATATCCATACCTTCGTGAACCATGTCATCTTCATCTCCCAAGGTGTATATTGGACTCAAAGTTTCCTCGGATGAAGGTGTAACAAGTGGCGTGGACGATGTAATAGAGACAACATCATCCTTTTCTGGTGATGTAGGTGTTGTTGTAGTTAACGTAGAAGCACTTGTGTTTTCATTTTGTTTATGCCTCAAAATTTGTTTTGCAGGTACCATGGGACGAATTCCATTAATTAATTCATCCTTTTGATTCTCCTTTTCGTGCTCCACCTTCTCATGGTTCCTCATACGTTGCAATCTCCTCTTCATGGTCTTAGTTAAACCAGGAGGACACCACTTAGATTGAGCATATTTAGGATCCCCGTATTTGGCCGTTCTTGTGCTAGCCTCGTGATCATTAGCCATGGAACCCTGCTGAGTGTGACGCCCCCAAAATCAGACCGTGTACAACAATCATTGCTTAGCGGCTTCCCGCCCTTCGTTGGTGAGCCGCAAGTGGAAGGCGTGATTCAGTTTAGCAGTGAGTTTCCCTCGATGAGGATACCAAGGTTTGTCTCCCGTAGGACTCCGGATATGATAAGTAGGTGCCATCGGCGCGATTGACGTGGACCTGCACACAGACACAGATAACTTTGTTCCCAACGAAGTTCAGAGAGGTTGTCAATCTCTCCGGTCTTGTTGTTCACAAAGGGTAAAACACAAGTGATAATGATAGAAGGTAAAAGAAGGAAAGTAAAGATAGCTTGGACACAATAATAAGGATATGGACCGGGATACGTGATGTTCGCTAGTGATGTCTCTCTCCCAAAAGACGATAAAACTGCTATGCGAGGTAAACAAATTACAGAAAGGCAATTGACAGGATTATGAATGCACCGCAATGCTAACTATGCTACAAAAGAAAGGAAGAGGTTCAAAAGCACGGGCAGTACGCCAAAATAAGTAGACCGAAATCCATCTGCATCTACTACTAATCATCCACCTTGAGATATTTATCCAGAACATCTCGCTGGTATTAAGTTGCGAGCCCCACCCAAAGTGTAAACCCAAAGCAACAGACAACTGCAATAAAAGAACTTTGCGTAAAGTAAACAATCCTTGTGACCGCGGTCACAAGCACCGTTGTTTTCCCCCTTGTGGCAACAGCACATCCCCTAGACTCATGTTTCTGTCACTCAAGCGTGTCATCAGGGAGGCATGAACCCACAATCTAGCACAACGCTCGCTCTTGGAGTCACTACCTACTAGGCCAAAGCAATAAACAACAACGGAGAACATGCAAGAATTACTTAGGAACAAAAATATAAAAGATCAAAACCAAATATATTAGTCTATCACAATCTGAACATAATCTCATAATCCATCAGATCCGATCAAACTCAACATAGCAATTGCATAAATATTACAAAGGTTCCTCGATCATGTAGGGCAGCTCACGAGGTCTAAACAATGAAGATCAAAGAGGGGAGGAGAACATCACATAGCTACTGATCACGGACCCATGGTCCAATTAGAACTACGCACGGGACATCCGGGGAGCATCCATGGTGGAGAGGAGATTCCTGCAAGTCAATCCTCCCTCCGTCAGGGTGCCGGGAAGAGGTCTTCTGGTGCACCCGATCTTGGAAGCGTGGCGGCGGCGGAACAGAGGCGAGTTCGCGGAATAGGGTTCTTGTTCTGGAGTTTTTCCGTGACGGGGGATATATAGGCGAAAGGGGGCAGCCAGAGGTGGGCCAGGGGCCCCAGGCGCGCCCCTGGCGCGGCCAGGGGTGGGGCCGCGCCAGGTGGCCGCCTGGCCCCCCCTTGGTCCCCTCTGGCCCCTCCCGGTCTTTTCTCGAAGCTTCCGTCACGCTGATTTTTGATCTGAATTTTCCCGAATTTTTCTGGCACTTTTTATATGGGGGAAAACTGAAATAGAAAAACAACAGAAAACAGGAACTGGCACTGGGGTGCACTGAGTTAATAGGTTAGTCCAAATATGATAAAAAATGTATGAAAGTGTATCTAGATCATAGCAATATCACACAAAACATGCATGGAACGAGCATAAATTATAGATACGTTTTGGACGTATCAACATCCCCAAGCTTAATTCCTGATCGTCCTCGAGTAGGTAAATGATAACAAGCATAATTTCTATGGTGACATGCTAGCAACCATAAAAGAACTTTGAAAAGTAAAGCAATCAAGGTTAGAGATTCAATTGAAGTCATAACATGCAAGAGTCTATATTAGCATTGAAACAAGTAACAAAAGAACAAAAGGTGCAAGAGCTCTCGCTGTTCGTGACTCGAATGTCTCCAAATGGTGTTTGCGTGCAAGAAAGGGGATAGGGAATATGAGAAAAAGTATTTTTGTTGAGAGATCAATCTACTAAAGTGTCCCACTTGGTCTTCTTTGGAATCTTATCTTGACTCGTCCCCAGACCACTAGCCAGGTACAAGTCAATTTGATCCACTCCTTTTCGATATTTTGAGCACTCATGCAATGGATGAGTGTAAGCACGAAAGTTGACACTTAGGATGGCAAAGAGAGAAATATGGTGGAGGAGGAAGACAAAAAGGATGAGAAAGGCTCACATCAATGAGGACAATCATAGGCAAGAGATGCCACATGATAGATATGATGTGAGGAGTAGGGATTGCCATGCAACGGGTGTACATACGAGCTAGGAAGCTCTCCAAACTATATGTAAAAAGATCATCTCTATGGAGTACAAGGATATAAAGGGGAGTACTAGTGTGGATCTCTCAAAAGGATAGTAGTGTTGCCCCTTTCTCTCTTTTTATTTCTTTTTCTCTTTTTCTATTTTTTTGTATTTTTTTGTGGCCTCAATGGCTCTTTCTATTTAACTCTCATTTGTCCTCTTTGGGATCTTTTAATGTGTCCTCTTCGGGATCTTTTCCTCACTTAAGGGCAACACTCTATTTTACAAGAAGGTAGAGGAAATCTTTCACACTTTACAAGGTACTCAAAATCATAAAGAAGAAGTAACTATCATGATGTATGCAATGTATGCCTCTGCCAGTGTAGCAGGAACATGTATGACATGAAGATCAAGTCATGAAGAGGTGAATGTTGCATGGCAATGTAACTCGGAAAGGCTATGGAAATGCCTTGATAGGTAGGTATGGTGGTTGTTTTGAGGAAAGATATAAGGAGGCTCATGATGACAGAGCGTATCATGCCAAGGATTTGGATGTACTGGCGAAGGTGGACACCAACTCTCGGAGTGAGAAGAAGGTAATGCACGACACGTGAAAGGCTAGCAAAATATGGGAAGGTGGAAGTGTCAACTCTCAATACTTACATTAGTCCGAAGAACTCATGCACTTATTATCGGTAACTCTCAATCTAATAAGGAGGTTCACAAAGAGACAAGTACCCCGAGGAGGAGTGTATGGGGGTTTGGTTATCCTTGCGCATCCTCGACTCATGGTACGTGAGTGTACTCTAATATTCGACTCCTCAGAAGAGTATTGATCCATCTAGTAGCTAGAGTTCTCAACTAGTTTTGGGTTTTGAAAATAAACACGGATTGCCCAAAATACGACACCTATCACTAATAGGCAAGAGCTCTTGACACCAAAAGTCCAAACATTACTCATAACAATACCTCAAAACTATTGCAAGCTACTACTAAAATTAAATAGCAACCTTAAATACCTACTCCTCAAAAACAAGACACAACTCAGTGCAACAACCAACTCTCTTTAACAAGATAAACATGAAAACTAAAAAGAGTTCCAGCAACAAACTAAACAAAAGCCAAGGCTCTTGCTAAAGACAAACTAAGACTAAAACTAAACATGGCAGTAGCTATGAAAAGATAAAGAACACACAACAACAAAAAGATAGGCATGAAGAATCCTATGATGTGTTCTAGATTTTGAAAGTGGAGCATGTTTCTCTCCCACACAAAGTAAGAAAGGATCTAACTTGTTATGAACATCAAGCAAAGCTAAAGAAACTAAAAACAAAACCTAAGAGCGAGACGCTCCAAGCATAGAACATAATACATGAAGTGAGAAAAATATAGTGAGGCGAAAGACGAACCGATGATTGTTGATGGAGAAGGGGGTGCACGGGGGCATCCCCAATCTTAGACGCTTGAGTCTCCTTGAATATTTGTTGGGGATGCATGGGGGCATCCCCAAGCTTGAGCGCTTGACACTCCTGGATCTTCTTTCATCATCTTCCATCGCACACTTGAAAACTCCCTTCATACATAACTCATCATAAGCTGATTAGAGAGGTTAGTACCCTTAATAAATAATTTTTCTCCACTGGATATAAAGATATTATTGAAGATCTACTGTTTCTCAAGAGTGCCAAAAAGTTTTTGCAAAGAAAAAGCAAGCTTAAGGTTTGCAAAAGTTAGGAGAGACAAAACGTGGCAGAATCTGTGAAAAACAGAACAGCAGAAAGTAAAGGATTTTTTAGGGGCACTTCTGCAACTCAAATAAAAAAACTCAGAACATACGGAAGTTTCGTAATTGTATAGAGCATACTGTGTAAAAAATTCAGCTCAAAAAGATGAACTGAGATTTTTCTGGAATGTTTCTGGTCACGAGGACAGAATCTGTTTTCTGGACAGCATGTCACAACTTTTACGTCCCTTGCCGTAAGAGGCTATAACTTGGCACAAAGTTGAAAAATAAAGATACAATGATGTTGCTACAGAAGTAACAATCATCAAGACACAACAAAAGCAAAAAGAAAAACCTAAATTCGTTGCGGGCTGCCTCCCGAAAGCGCTTCTTTAAAGCCATTAGCTAGGCATAATGCAAAAAGAAGAATCAAGGGTATCCAAGATCAGAATCATAAAAACCCTCAAATTGATTTTCAATAAGCTCATTATTCTTCTTACTAGGAAAGATATACTTACCTTTCGCCATACCGCGTAAGCGTATGTGCCTATTACCAATATCACTGAAGCCTTTCATAGCACGGAGGAAGTCTCTTCCGAGCACAATGTTACTTTGGTTTGGCTCCATGATGAAGAAATCCATTGGTGCAGTCCTATGAAGGAATGCAACTTGGACTTCTTTTACCTTTCCTTTAATTTCTGAAATATCTCCATTAGAATGTTCATGATAAGATGATAATATATCCATATCCAGTTTCAAAGAATCATAAACTATTTTTGGCATAGTAGAAACTGTGGATCCAATATCACAAAGAGCAAGGAAGCTTTGGTTAGAGATGCTAATCCTAACAAAGGGCTCCCATTCATCATCTATCGCCAACATTTCTTTCTTGTTGGACTTAAGTTCCTCTACTTTACTCAAGTCTAGAGCATCTAGTCTTTTTTCAATAGTGGCAAGTCTATCTATGACAGTATCAACACTACGGTCATAAACAAAATAACTAGATAGACTATGCAAAATATCAAGAGCCCTATCTTCATCACACTCTAGAAAATCTCCTTCAGCTATAATGTCAAGAGAGTGTTTACACCACTTAAAAAGACCATGGTAAAAATTTCTAAGCACAATCTTTATAGATATCCAAGGCATAATTCTTTTATGTGCTTCAGAAATTCTGTCCCATGCCTTCTTCATATTTTCTCCATCCCTTTGACGGAAATCGAGAACTTCCGATTCCCGCAAAGAACCTAGTCCTAACATGTTCATCTAAACAAGGAGGACTACTAACAGTAAGATAAATATTTTTTTTGTAATTTTTGATAAAAGACACAAAGATAAAAACTGAAAGATAAACTAACAAGACTAAAAAACAAAGGTAAAGGGTAGTGTGCAACTCCCCTATCTTAGCACTCGGAGTCCCCATCAACGGCTCCAGAAATTCTCTTGCTTAGCGGCTTCCCGCCCTTCGTTGGTGAGCCCCAAGTGGAAGGCGTGATGCAGTTTAGCAGTGAGTTTCCCTCGGTGAGGATACCAAGGTTTGTCTCCCGTAGGACTCCGGATATGATAAGTAGGTGTCAGCGGCGCGACTGACGTGGACCTGCACACAGACACAGATAACTTTGTTCCCAACGAAGTTCAGAGAGGTTGTCAATCTCTCCGGTCTTGTTGTTCACAAAGGGTAAAACACAAGTGATAATGATAGAAGGTAAAAGCAGGAAAGTAAAGATAGCTTGGACACAATAATAAGGATATGGACCGGGATACGTGATGTTCGCTAGTGATGTCTCTCTCCCAAAAGAAGATAAAACTGCTATGCGAGGTAAAAAAATTACAGAAAGGCAATTGACAGGATTATGAACGCACCGCAATGCTAACTATGCTACAAAAGAAAGGAAGAGGTTCAAAAGCACGGGCAGTACGCCAAAATAAGTAGACCGAAATCCATCTGCATCTACTACTAATCATCCACCTTGAGATATCTATCCAGAACATCTCGCTGGTATTAAGTTGCGAGCCCCACCCTAAGTGTAAACCCAAAGCAACAGACAACTGCAATAAAATAACTTTGCGTAAAGTAAACAATCCTTGTGACCGCGGTCACAAGCACCGTTGTTTTCCCCCTTGTGGAAAAAGCACATCCCCTAGACTCATGTTTCTGTCACTCAAGCGTGTCATCAGGGAGGCATGAACCCACAATCTAGCACACCGCTCCCTCTTGGAGTCACTACCTACTACTTGGCCAAAGCAATAAACAGCAACGGAGAACATGCAAGAATTACTTAGGAACAAAAATATAAAAGATCAAAACCAAATATATTACTCTATCACAATCTGAACATAATCTCATAATCCATCAGATCCGATCAAACTCAACATAGCAATTGCAGAAATATTACAAAGGTGCCTCGATCATGTAGGGCATCTCACGAGGTCTAAACAATGAAGATCAAAGAGGGGAGGAGAACATCACATAGCTACTGATCACGGACCCATGGTCCAAGAAGAACTACTCACGGGACATCCGGGGAGCATCCATGGTGGAGAGGAGACTCCCGGAAGTCAATCCTCCCTCTGGCAGGGTGCCGGGAAGAGGTCTTCTGGTGCTCCCGATCTTGGAAGCGCGGCGGCGGCGGAACAGAGGCAAGTTCGCGGAATAGGGTTCTTGTTCTGGAGTTTTCCCGTGACGGGGGATATATAGGCGAAAGGGGGCAACCAGAGGTGGGCCAGGGGCCCCAGGCGCCCCCTAGCGCGGACAGGGGTGGGGCCGCGCCAGGTGGCCGCCTGCCCCCCCCCCTTGGCCCCCCTCTGGCCCCTTCCGGGCTTTTCTCGAAGATTTTGTCACGCTGATCTTTTATCTGAATTTTCCCGAATTTTTCTGGCACTTTTTATATGGGGGAAAACTGAAATAGAAAAACAGCAGAAAACAGGAACTGGCACTGGGGTGCACTGAGTTAATAGGTTAGTCCAAATATGATCAAAAATGTATGAAAGTGTATCTAGATCATAGCAATATCACACAAAACATGCATGGAACGAGCAGAAATTATAGATACGTTTTGGACGTATCAATCATACACGCAAGGTACACGATCGAGATTAGGGACTCACGGTAAGATACCACAACACAACTCTACAAATAAAATAAGACAAGCTGTTTAATACAAGCCAGGGGCCACGAGGGCTCGAATACAACAGCTCGAGAGCACAAGGTTAACGGAAGCAATAGTATCTGAGTACAGACACATGGTACACATGATCTGCCTTAAGAAGGCTAGCACAAAAACAACAACGATCGAAAAGGCGAGGCCTCCTGCCTGGAAACCTCCAAACTACTCCCGGTCATAGGGGGGACTTGACGTCGTAGAAGGCATCGGGAATCTTCATGTTGTGGTGGTCGGCATCGGGGATCTCCTGCTCCTGGACTCCAAAGCTCCAACGTTGACTGCAGCGGCCGATCAGGCAAAACAAAAAGGGGGAAATAAAGCAAGGGTGAGTATCTATCATACCCGCGAGTCTTACGTCCTCTACTAAGCATTTATGCGTTTGTATCAAATGGAAAGGGGAGGCTATGTATAGTGGACTGCGAGGTAGAAATCAGAATAAGGGTAAGAAGCTAGGCCTATCAAAGACTAGCATCTTCCGACGAGTCTTGCAGCATGAGGATAGAATAGCCAACAGTTCATATAAATCGTAAAGTAACAATGCAGCAGAAGTTGCTGCAGCATTGTATAATATTAAGTTGTAATAATTAGCAATGCCTCCGAGATCACCTCCTCGACTCCCATGCGAGGAAGCAAACCCGGAACCATAAAGTTTAATAATAATAGTTTGGAGTGGTAAGATCCAGCTTCAGCATAAAGCGTCCTGTTACCGTGGACACGCCTATTCGAATAGATTAATCTTCCCTGCAGGGGTGCACTTGTGTTACACTACACGCACGGATCTCCAGGGTGACGGGCACCTTGTTAGGGAACGCTCTACCGAGGCTATCCGACACTCCATAGCCCATCTTTCAAACTCAACAGAGAGGTCATCCGCCGAACTATATCCTATGTGCGCGAGGCTTTGGACCCTAACCCCGACGTACTCCTGCACGGTGCGAAGCTAGCCGGTGAAGCAAAATCAAACCAAATAAGACACCACCGCGCGAGCAAATAAGACAACACCACTTCCCGGCGCAGGCCGCGGTACTGCTGACGTCTGAAGAGTCCTCGGACGAGACTACGAAGCAGGGGAGACCATAACTTGTAATTCCCATGGGTAGGTAGTGCGTACATGGCATATAGCCAACTCAAGACATCCATCGAACCATTAGTCGTTTTATTAACTTGCGCGACAACCGTTATCGTTGCCTCGACTTAACTGACCCGCGGACAACGACAGCAGTCAGGACCACCAGTACATTGGTGCCTGCCTTGTCGTCCCACCAAGTCTCTGCAGCTACCAACAAGGTGAACCGACTCCTTACCTTATCTCATGTGTGCTCCTGGAGGAGCTCGACTTTCGTGGTTTGGTAAATCTCGCGGCCAACGATCAGGGGCCAAGCACATCGGTACACTGGTTGGACCCTCAATGTCGTCCCGTCGCAATACCACTCGCGGGCACCGTTGGGTCGCCCGATGTCGGGACCCGGGGTTAGCGTATGCAAGTACAGCTAAGACATAGTCATATGGAGAGCCGAGAACCGTACCCACTTGTCTAAGCAGACAAGGCCAAGCACAGAACGTTCTCGGAAAGCATCGTACGTGAGGGGCATCCCATCCAGGCCGGATGATCAACTGAGATGGGTCCTCATCGTCCGCACACAAGTCTAATGATATGGGTGGTGAACTCCCATATTCAAAGACAAGTCGCCTCAACCATACTATCGACTATCTCAAAACTCTTACATAGACTTACTCCAGCCCGATCACTTAATCGGGGTCTAGGGCGGGCTCGATCATACCACAAAGTGTGCACGAGACGGAGTCTCGAACAATCGCATCGCGATGCCCCAAGCTGCGCACATCTAAGGGCCACTTGGTGTATGAAAGACCGCCAGCCAGAACACAACTAAGGTCTCGAAAACCCATACAAAGACATGCATGTTATAAACATACACGCAGCACACATGCCTTGTATGAACAGCAGGTACCATTGCAATTCTCTACAAAGTGTACAATTTTATTGATAACTCTTATAGAGTGCAATCAGAGATCACAAACATGTGATCCAACATTACAACACAAACGGAAGCAAATTATGTCTGAGTACAGACAAGTTTAACAAATGGCTTAAGAAGCCTTATTTAAACACAAGCCCTCCACGAGGGAACCAGTCGTATGACTGGGACTAGACTAGCTTGATCTTCAGTCGTCCATCTCGATGAAGAAGCCACCTTCGGGGTCAGTGGGTTCATCTAAAACATAGATTAAGCAAACGTGAGTACAAAGTCGTACTCAGCAAGACTTACATAGGAGCTATACTACTCATGCACATGTATCAAGGTAAAGGGAGGTGGGGTTTCACTTGCAGAAGTGCCAGCTTTGACTTGGCTAGTCCTGAACTACGAGTACCAGACTTGAGGTAAGAAGCGTACACGAGTCCACTACTTTCTCCAACCAATTACACCACTATGGTGCCTTCCTGGACTTCCCCACGAGAAAACACGCCATAGAACTCACACTTATCTTGGTGTGTTTTAGAAGTATCCAGTTCAAGTTATCTAATAATCAAGCTAAGCTTTCCAAGCAGTCCATAACCGCGGACGCGGCTATTCGAATAGTTTTGTTAACCTTGCAGGGGTGTACCGCTACACACACATGATCATCATTTACCGCCTTTAATCTCGACACCATTCAAGGGGTGCCAGCGAGGATGCTCACCACAACTGTTACCTCATAGCCGATCTAGTCCCAGAAAGCCGCCTACTTGGGTAGGCTACCACTATCGTGAACCCGGCCGGTTTACCGAAGTGGACCCAAGTGATGTGTGCGTGGTGCATAAGCCGGTCTCGGATGAGCCGTTCTCTCACTTAGCATCCAGGCCACAAGCCTACCAGAACTCCGAACTATTGCGACATCTGGACATCGAAAGGGATGAGTTAGTAAGTTGAGAGGGGTCAGTGAGCCCAATGTGTGGTTATACTCTTCATCTTGGATCACCACACCAGAACTCGGACTTAGGGCGGTGTTCAACGAGACAACCCACCGTGTACTCCTACACAGCCTCTCATCGTTCACCTTGTATTAGGGTCGATTCACCAACACTTTTCTACCAACATCAACATGATCACTACCATCCCGACTCACATCACAGTAACAACATGGTATCATACTAAGCATGCAATAAGAGATAACATTTACAGGGGCCACATGATATCAAACAACTCCTACATTTGCTAGGATTGTGGTTTGCTTACTACTGTGACAAAATGATAGGTCATGCAAAGGAATGGGTTCATCTATGCGGTAGAAACGAATCATGGTGATCATCCTAAACAATGCATAAGCGAGACATGAGAGGGAAGTGGGATTTTATCGACATGATCAATGGGGGTTTGCTTGCCTTGCTGACGAGGTTCGGGTTCTGGGTCTTCAACGAAGGGGGCAGCCTCCGGCTCCGGTTCCACCTCTACTCGACAAACAACAAGCAAAGTAGCAAAGTAAATACAATGCACAATCACATGATGAAAGGTTGGAACTTGATGTATATGCTTTGATGTGTGAAGCAATTCCATTTAAATGGAGTATATTGCAATTTGAATTGCAAATTCAAACTCCACATTTGAATTCAAACTTAGTCAAGTTATATGTGACATGGTTTGATCAATTTGAATCATCTTCAAATGTGTATGATATGGCTCTGATGTGTGGTTGAAATGTAGCATAATTCCATGGTCCAAGTTGCAAAAGCATTTGATTTGAATTTGAATTAATTTCAAATAAACCAAATGACATATGCTACTGGTCCCATTTTAAAATCAACTCCAACATAGTTGAAAGTTGCATATTTGGAAACATAATTTTCTCCTGATCATTTTTCATATATTATTTGTCCAATTTGGAGTTAATATGAATTTTCTATGAATTTCCAAAGTTTTGGGTATTTTCTGGAATTTCCAGAATTCTTTAAATCAATTAATCTCTGGAAATTCATTAAATAGATTTAATGCGTCAGGCTGACGTCAAGCTGGCGTCAGGGGGGGGGCGCTGACAAGGGGGTCCCACCTGTCAGTGGCTGGATGATTTAATCCGCTGGGTTAATTCAATCCAGTGGCTTAATTAAGCCACTGGGCCCACTAGTCAGTGACCCAGGGGTGGGTTAGGAGGTGGATTAGCGAGGGGGGTTTGAGCTAACCCGCCGGCGGCTAAACGCCGGCGGCCTGGTCACGGCGGCGACTCGCCGGAATGGGCTAGGGGCCACGGGAGGCTACGGGGAGGACATCAACGGGCGCAGCAACTTCGTCCGCGTCGTCTGGAAGCATCAGGGGTTCACGGGGAGCTCTGAATCGACGGCGGCGACGACTCCGGCGGCAACAGAACGGCGGCGAGGTCGCAGTTGTCGTTGCAGTGCATGGATTGAGTCGATTCGGGGCGCGTTCGAACGCTAGCACACGCAGGAGTCAAACGCGTGCACTGGGGCTTCATGACGGGCACTGGAGCGAGGAGAGCGACGACCATGGCGGCGAGGTGCTCGGGTTCCCATGGCGGATCCGTCTAGAGGAAGCAATCGAAGGGGGAAAAGGAGGGGTTTCGGTCGTGAGCTCACCAGGAACTCAGCAGCGCAGACGGTGAGGTGAACGGCGGCGTGATGATGACGAATTCGTCGGAGAGTTATTGCGGGTCCGACGGCGGCTCGAGTTCGATTCAGGTGGCTAGGAGGGCTCCGGGCTCGCCTTCTTCTGCAGGTCGATGAAGACGATGACGAGGAAGACGATGGACAAGCTCTGGGGGCTTCTCGGCGTCGATGGATACGCGGGGGCTCGACGGCGCTCCGACGTTCTTCTCGGGCGACGATGAATCAGGCGAGAGAGGAAGGGGAAGGAGCTCGTGGAGGGGGGGGGGAATGGACGTGGCGTGCTCCAGGGCGTCTCCAGGTGCGAGAAGAGGCCACGGGGAGGCCTGGAAGCTCGAAGGCGTCGAGGTGGCGTCCACGGCTGGCTCGGTGGCATTCCACCGAGCAGCTTGGAGGCGCGGGGTGGGGAAGAAGACCCCGCTGCCCCTTTGGGCCGGGTGGGCTGGATGGGCCGGCTTCGCCTGGGCGTCTGGTAAGTCTTTCTGATCCCTTTTCTGTTTTTCTTTTCTGACATTTGTTCTGTTTAGCTAAATAAAATAGCTAAACATTTTATTAAATGCTGAAATTTTTTATGTGGCCCCATAACAATATAGACTAGCCACTTATAAAGTTTCAACATTTTTAAAATTCAACTGATTTGAATTTTAAATCAAATAGGGGTATTTGATTATTTCCAAGGCACTGTTTGAATATTTGAAAAATCTATGAGCATGGGGTGGGTCCCACATCACTTGAAATGTGATCACACTCATTTATAAGACTTTTCAAAAATCTAACATGAATTTTTGGAGAAGATTTTTATCTGGCCTTTTGAATTAATTCATCTGGGGGGGGGGGTTCCTTCTCCCATTTTGCTTTTGATTTTGATTTCCAAGATTTCTTTCATGAATGCAAAGTGATATTGATCCTAGCACATTACCTAACAGAGGGTTCTGACAACTCGCCCCCACTCAAAAGAATCTCGTCCCGAGATTCAGAAGTCTGCGGGAGGAAAGTGGGGTACTCGGCACTGAGACGGTCTTCTCTTTCCCACGTAGCTTCTCTTTCAGAGTGGTGTGACCATTGCACTTTCAGAAACCTAATCTTCTGACGACGAGTGACACGCTCTGCGGAATCAAGAATACGAATGGGGTATTCTCGATAGGAAAGGTCATCTTGGAGATCAAGCGTTTCATGGTCGACTTCGCGGATGGGGTCCTTGAAGCAACGCCTGAGTTGGGACACATGGAATACATCATGTACTCGGGAGAGGTGCGGAGGTAGTTCAAGTTGGTAGGCAACTTCTCCACGTTTAGCAATAATGCGGAAAGGTCCGATGTAACGTGGGGCCAACTTGCCTTTGATACCGAAACGTTGGGTTCCCTTCAGAGGAGTAACCCGAAGGTAAGCCTTCTCATCCAGATTGTAGCTCTCTTGCCTATGATGACGATCATAGTAGCTTTTCTGATGAGACTGGGCTGCTTTCAATTGATCACGAACAATGCGAACTTGCTCTTCTGCTTCCTTGATCATGTCCGGTCCAAAGAATTGTCTTTCACCGGTTTCTGACCAGTTTAGTGGTGTTCGACATCGTCGTCCATATAGGAGTTCAAAAGGAGCCATGTTCAGACTAGATTGAAAACTATTGCTATAAGCAAATTCGGCGAATGGAAGAGACTTCTCCCAATTCTTTCCGAATGAGATAACACAAGCTCTGAGCATGTCTTCAAGAATTTGGTTAACCCTTTCAACTTGACCGCTATACTGAGGATGGAAAGCCGTACTAAAGGAGAGATGAGTTCCCATAGCATTCTGAAAGCTTCCCCAAAATCTAGAGGTGAAAAGGCTACCGCGATCAGAATTGATTTCCAAAGGAACACCATGAAGGGATACAATTCTAGAGATGTACAAGTCCGCTAACTGGCTAGCAGTTATAGACTCGCGAACCGGAAGGAAGTGAGCAACTTTGGAAAGCCTATCTATGACAATGAAGATGGCATTGTTTCCTTTCTGGGTTTTTGGAAAGCCGATGATGAAGTCCATACCGACTTTGTGCCATTTCCACTATGGAATAGGCAAAGGTTGAAGTGTACCAGCAGGTCTTTGATGTTCTGCCTTAATGCGACGACAAACATCACATTCGGCAACAAATTGAGCAATGTCTCTCTTCATCCTAGTCCACCAAAATCTCTGGCGTAGATCTCGGTACATTTTTGTGCTACCGGGATGAATCGAGAGGGGCGTGTCATGGGCTTCTTTGAGGATGAGTTGCCTTAGTTCCCTATTCTTAGGTACTACCAAACGATTTCCAAAGAATACCGTTCCTTTGTTATCTGTGGAGAAACATTTAGCAACTCCGCTAGCAATGTTCTCCTTGATCCGGCGAACACCTCGTGCACGCCTTTGGGCAACTATGATTTGATCATCAAGAGTTGGTTTCGCCACCAAGGTAGAAAGATAGCCATGGGGAACAATCTCAAGGTTGAGCTTGCGAAGGTCCTCATGAAGAAGTGGTTGATACTGTTGTAACATGAGGTTGTTAAAATACGACTTACGACTTAGGGCATCAGCCATGACATTGGCTTTGCCTGGGGTGTAAGAAATTACTACGTCGTAATCTTTTATCAACTCAATCCAGCATCTTTGCCTGAGATTAAGATCTGGCTGGGTGAAAATATATTTGAGGCTTTGGTGGTCGGAATAGATCTCACAACGATTACCAAGGAGGTAATGTCGCCAAGTTGTTAGGGCATGAACTACGGCAGCGAGTTCAAGGTCATGGGTAGGATAGTTCTCTTCATGTGGCCGCAACTGGTGTGAAGCATAAGCTACCACATGTCGATCTTGCAGAAGTATGCATCCTAACCCTTGCCGTGATGCGTCACAATAGATCTCGAAATCCTTTTTGGTGTCTGGAGGTGCAAGTACAGGTGCAGAATTCAATCTTCTTTTTAGCTCTTGAAAGCTTTCCTCGCACTTGGGATTCCATAAGAATTTCTTATCTTTCTTGAGGAGTTCAGTTAGAGGCTTTGCAACTTTAGAAAAGTTCTCGACGAAGCGACGACAATAGCTGGCTAGGCCAAGAAAACTCCTAACTTGCTTAACCGATTCAGGTGGAGTTCAGTCAAGGACGGCCTGAACTCTCTCGGGATTCACAGCAATGCCTTTTGCAGAAATCACGTGGCCTAAGTAGGTCACTTCTGGTAGCCAGAATTCACACTTGGAGAATTTAGCATACAGGCGATGCTCTCTAAGTTTCATCAATACCAGCCTTAGGTGCTCGGCATGTTCTTCTTCGTTCTTCGAGTATATAAGGATGTCATCGACGTAAACCACGACGAACTGGTCCAAATACTCCATGAAGATCGAATTCATCATGCGTGAGAAAGTGGCGGGGGCATTGGTTAAACCAAAGGAGATGACGGTATACTCGTAAAGACCATAACGAGTAGTAAAAGCCGTTTTGGAATGTCCTCGTTTCGGATTTTGATTTGATGATAACCTATTCTCAAATCCATCTTGGAGAAGACAGAGGATCCTGCAAGTTGATCATAAAGATCATTGATCCTGGGCAATGGGTACTTGTTCTTTATCGTCGCTAAATTTAGCGGGCGATAGTCTACGCACATCCTTTCTGTTCCATCTTTCTTCGTTACGAACAGAACGGGGCAACCCCATGGCGATGAGCTAGGGCGGATGAAGCCTTTCTCCAACAAAGCTTCCAGTTGGGTTTTAAGCTCAGCTAACTCACGTGGGGCCATTTTGTATGGGCGTCTAGAAATTGGTGCGGTTCCTGGGGCAAGATCCACTATGAACTCTACACATCTGTCGGGTGGCATTCCCGGCAGCTCTTCAGGAAAGACATCCGGGAAGTCACGAACCACCGGAATATCTTCAAGTTCTGGAAGGGGAAGTACATTCAAAGAATGCACTTGGGTTCTTGTTCTGGGTGAGTTATAGTTGACGGTTTTTCCTGAAGGGTGGGTGAGTTTCACGGATTTGCCTTTGCAATCCAGGTAGGCATTCTGTCTTGATAGCCAATCCATGCCAAGGATGACATCAATATCTGAAGACTTGAGGGCTATGAGTGAAGCAAGGAATACTAAACCCTCAATTGCAATTTGATTACCATGGCTTACTCTATTAGTTTTCCATCTTGAATAATCATTGGGGTGGACAATTCAACAAAAGATAACTCATGACGAAGTGCATAACTTTCCGACACGAATGAATGAGATGCTCCTGGGTCGAAAAGAACGGAAGTAGGAACATAATTGACTGGGAGCGTACCAAGAATGACGTCAGTCTCTTCGGCGGCGATCTGGTTCACACGTCCACGAGTGGCGGGAGGAGCGGGTTTGGCGGTGTAGACCTTCTGGGGTGGCTTGCCACGACCATTGTTGTTGTTGCCTCCGGCACGTGGTGGAGCATTCTGATGCTGGATCTGGTTCTGGGGACACTCGCGAGAGTAGTGGCCTGCCTGACCACACTTGTAAAAGGCTCCGAAAATAGTTCGTGGAGCTGGGTTGTTTGGTGGAGCTGGGTTGGTGGACGAGGCGCCACATAGGATGGCCTCGGTGGGTTGTTCTGGCGGAACATACTGTTTGGGATCCAGATCTTGCGCTTCTGGGAGCCAGAACTGGATGAACTGTCGTCTCTAGGGTGTTTGCGAAATTCGTTGGGGGTGTTCATGTCCTCTGCCTTGATGGCCTTGTTGACAAGGACCTGGAATGTGGCAAAGTCATGCAGGTTGAGCTCACGACGGAGTCCAGTGTTGAGGCCACGACGGAACCTCTCTTGCTTCTTGGAGTCGGTGGAGACTTCTTCGGTAGCATAACGAGCAAGTCGGTTGAACTCACGACTAAACTCGTCAACGGTCCTTCTGCCTTGAGTGAGGTTGCAGAACTCCTCACGCTTGCGGTCCATAAGACCCTTGGGAATGTGGTGCTCACGGAAGGACGTGCAGAATTCCTCCCAAGATGCAGGCGGTCCAACGGGACGCATATTCAGAAAGTTCTCCCACCAAGAGCTAGCTGCACCTTCAAGGTGATAGGTGGCATAGCTGACCTTGTCGCCATTTGAAACACGGCCTGCTTGGAGCTTCCTCTCGATGCTGCGAAGCCAGTCATCGGCGTCAAGGGGCTCGGTGGAGTAACTGAAAACTGGGGGATGAAGCCGGATGAAGTCGTTCAGGGACACCAGCTCATTGCGCTGCTGAGTGGTGTTGCGAGCAATGACTTCCAACAGATGGTGAGAGTCTCGGCGGTTCCTCTCGACCTCCATCAGAACCTGAGCCATCGTGGGTGGGGCTGGAAGGTTGCCTTCCTCCTGGTCATTCCCACGACCTTGGTTACGACCAACCTGGACACGGGTTCTTGAGACATCCTGAAGGTGAAAACCAAAGTCAAACAGAGTTGATTGGGAGAGTCTAAACAAGGTATTGAAGTACTGGAAGGATTACAGAGCAAAGGAAGTAATCATCTTGACAACATGGTGATAAAGCATACAAGCCATATATTCACAAGCTGTCATACGAACCATACATCGTTTTAGTACAAGCACCAAGCTAATACAAACGTGATGAAGATGATACATCCTTCAGAGGCACTCTGACTTCCTATACATTATTTATCTAAGCCTCTGGAACTTAGACCCTTGCGTACAATATACTAAGATACTACTACATCCTCACTAAGTAAGACCACAGGAGGTCTCACTCATCTCCATCTCCATAGTAGTCCTCATAAAAGTTACCCGCGTATCCCGGTAGCTGGAGGTGACCATCGGAAAACACGGAGGCTTGTGGACCCTGATATCCATTTGGGCAAGGATGGGGCCTAGGTCTAGCGTAGGGTGGAAGCAAAGGACCACGGGGTGGAAAAATGCCTCCAATCTCGGGCCAAGCAACTCGAGAAGGCATCTGAGTCCTCACTGGGTAGATCGCATCAAACTCAACTGATCCCACGCTCAAAAAGGGTGCCAAGAGTGTCAGTGCTCGATACAGACTAACACGGGTGGCGTGGAGCTCGAAACGGAGAGCGCGTGCATCACGATCTCTGTCACTAGCAAACCTAGAAGTCATCTGAAGTGCGGGATCTTCTGCAGAGTGATCTGAGTAGAGTCCGGTGTAATATCCCTCTTCTCCTGGAAGTGCAGCAGGGATATAGCGGAAAGAGGTCTCTCTCAGCAAAGTGTGCTCCTCTCTCAGCAGTGTCATACATGAGTATGCAGCATCCTGCACAGCCATGTTCTCGGTAATGCCAATGCCATGTCCAAAGTGGATAGGCTGGGTGACTCCAACGTGGTGCGGATAGATCCGAACAATGCAGTGGAACTGCGTCTGGTTAAAGTCGTGAAACTTCTCCTCGACGGTGTACTCAGGGTACCATCGATATCCCACATAGGACATCATCTCGATCAACGTGGCGGGATGGCCACGCACACCGAGGCACCTGGTCAAACGAACAATCTGCCGAGGGGGAAGATCTGCCATCTGAAACAGAAAGGAGTTTGCAAATGCATCAGATTATGAGATAAACCAGGAATGACTCGGACAGCATAACGGCTGTAATTGTAAGAAATGACAATTTCTTCCAATCATGAAAAACAGCACTTACATACGATGTAACAAAATAGGGAGCATAACCACTCTAACAAACCGATCACAACTTTCCTACGGCTATGAGGAAGCAAACAACGAGATGTTCTAATCAGACAGAGGAGAGCCTAGTCCTATCTTTCCGTAGAATAAGATGAGGGTGACTCAGAACTCAGAACGAAGGGGGTAAGGAGAAAAAAGAAGCCTTACGTTGTTCCCTTATATACCCAGAGTAACTATATAACTATAGCAAGCTAGACTCGACTTCGGCCAAGGCTACTAGTCCTACAGTCAGTCCTGCTCTGATACCAAGTCTGTCGGGACCCGGGGTTAGCGTATGCAAGTACAGCTAAGACATAGTCATATGGAGAGTCGAGAACCGTACCCACTTGTCTAAGCAGACAAGGCCAAGCACAGAACGTTCTCGGAAAGCATCGTACGTGAGGGGCATCCCATCCAGGCCGGATGATCAACTGAGATGGGTCCTCATCGTCCGCACACAAGTCTAATGATATGGGTGGTGAACTCCCATATTCAAAGACAAGTCGCCTCAACCATACTATCGACTATCTCAAAACTCTTACATAGAATTACTCCAGCCCGATCACTTAATCGGGGTCTAGGGCGGGCTCGATCATACCACAAAATGTGCACGAGACGGAGTCTCGAACAATCGCATCGCGATGCCCCAAGCTGCGCACATCTAAGGGCCACTTGGTGTATGAAAGACCGCCAGCCAGAACACAATTAAGGTCTCGAAAACCCATACAAAGACATGCATGTTATAAACATACACGCAGCACACATGCCTTGTATGAACAGCAGGTACCATTGCAATTCTCTACAAAGTGTACAATTTTATTGATAACTCTTATAGAGTGCAATCAGAGATCACAAACATGTGATCCAACATTACAACACAAACGGAAGCAAATTATGTCTGAGTACAGACAAGTTTAACAAATGGCTTAAGAAGCCTTATTTAAACACAAGCCCTCCACGAGGGAACCAGTCGTATGACTGGGACTAGACTAGCTTGATCTTCAGTCGTCCAGCTCGATGAAGAAGCCACCTTCGGGGTCAGTGGGTTCATCTAAAACATAGATTAAGCAAACGTGAGTACAAAGTCGTACTCAGCAAGACTTACATAGGAGCTATACTACTCATGCACATGTATCAAGGTAAAAGGGAGGTGGGGTTCACTTGCAGAAGTTCCATCTTTGACTTGGCTAGTCCTGAAATACGAGTACCAGACTTGAGGTAAGAAGCGTACATGAGTCCACTACTTTCTCCAACCAATTACACCACTATGGTGCCTTCCTCGACTTCCCCACGAGAAAACACGCCATAGCACTCACACTTATCTTGGTGTGTTTTAGAAGTATCCAGTTCAAGTTATCTAATAATCAAGCTAAGCTTTCCAAGCAGTCCATAACCGCGGACGCGGCTATTCGAATAGTTTTGTTAACCCTGCAGGGGTGTACCGCTACACACACATGATCATCATTTACCGCCTTTGATCTCAACACCATTCAAGGGGTGCCAGCGAGGATGCTCACCACAACTATTACCTCATAGCCGATCTAGTCCGAGAAAGCCGCCTACTTGGGTAGGCTACCAATATCGTGAACCTGGCCGGTTTACAGAAGTGGACCGAAGTGATGTGTGCGTGGTGCATAAGCCGGTCTCGGATGAGCCGTTCTCTCACTTAGCATCCAGGCCACAAGCCTACCAGAACTCCGAACTATTGCGACATCTGGACATCGAAAGGGATGAGTTAGTAAGTTGAGAGGGGTCAGTGAGCCCAATGTGTGGTTGTACTCTTCATCTTGGATCACCACACCAGAACTCGGACTTAGGGCAGTGTTCAACGAGACAACCCACCGTGTACTCCTACACAGCCTCTCATCGTTCACCTTGTATTAGGGTCGATTCACCAACACTTTTCTACCAACATCAACATGATCACTACCATCCCGACTCACATCACAGTAACAACATGGTATCATACTAAGCATGCAATAAGCGATAACATTTACAGGGGCCACATGATATCAAACAACTCCTACATTTGCTAGGATTGTGGTTTGCTTACTACTGTGACAAAATGATAGGTCATGCAAAGGAATGGGTTCATCTATGCGGTAGAAACGAATCATGGTGATCATCCTAAACAATTCATAAGAGAGACATGAGAGGGAAGTGGGATTTTATCGACATGATCAATGGGGGTTTGCTTGCCTTGCTGACGAGGTTCGGGTTCTGGGTCTTCAACGAAGGGGGCAGCCTCCGGCTCCGGTTCCACCTCTACTCGACAAACAACAAGCAGAGTAGCAAAGTAAATACAATGCACAATCACATGATGAAAGGTTGGAACTTGATGTATAAGCTTTGATGTGTGAAGCAATTCCATTTAAATGGAGTATATTGCAATTTGAATTGCAAATTCAAACTCCACATTTGAATTCAAACTTAGTCAAGTTATATGTGACATGGTTTGATCAATTTGAATCATCTTCAAATGTGTATGATATGGCTCTGATGTGTGGTTGAAATGTAGCATAATTCCATGGTCCAAGTTGCAAAAGCATTTGATTTGAATTTGAATTAATTTCAAATAAACCAAATGACATATGCTACTGGTCCCATTTTAAAATCAACTCCAACATAGTTGAAATTTGCATATTTGGAAAGATAATTTTCTCCTGATCATTTTTCATATATTATTTGTCCAATTTGGAGTTAATATGAATTTTCTATGAATTTCCAAAGTTTGGGGTATTTTCTGGAATTTCTGGAATTCTTTAAATCAATTAATCTCTGGAAATTCATTAAATAGATTTAATGCGTCAGGCTGATGTCAAGCTGGCGTCAGGGGGGGGGCTGACAAGGGGGTCCCACCTGTCAGTGGCTGGATGATTTAATCCGCTGGGTTAATTCAATCCAGTGGCTTAATTAAGCCACTGGGCCCACTGGTCAGTGACCCAGGGGTGGGTTAGGAGGTGGATTAGCGAGGGGGGGTTGAGCTAACCCGCCGGCGGCTAAACGCCGGCGGCCTGGTCACGGCGGCGACTCGCCGGAATGGGCTAGGGGCCACGGGAGGCTACGGGGAGGACATCAACGGGCGCAAAAACTACGTCTGCGTCGTCTGGAAGCATCCGGGGTTCACGGGGAGCTCTAAATCGACGGCGGCGATGACTCCGGCGGCAACAGAACGGCGGCGAGGTCGCAGTTGTCGTTGCAGTGCACAGATTGAGTCGATTCGGGGCGCGTTCGAACGCTAGCACACGCAGGAGTCAAACGCGTGCACTGGGGCTTCACGACGGGCACTGGAGCGAGGAGAGCGACGACCATGGCGGCGAGGTGCTCGGGTTCCCATGGCGGATCCGGCTAGATGAAGCAATCGAAGGGGGAAAAGGAGGGGTTTCGGTCGTGAGCTCACCAGGAACTCAGCAGCGCAAATGGTGAGGTGAACGGCGGCGTGATGATGACGAATTCGTCGGCGAGTTCGATTCAGGTGGCTAGGAGGGCTTCGGGCTCGCCTTCTTCTGCAGGTCGATGAAGACGACGACGAGGAAGACGATGGACAAGCTCCGGGGGCTTCTTGGCGTCGATGGCTACGCGGGGGCTCGACGGCGCTCCGGCGTTCTTCTCGGGTGACGATGAATCAGGAGAGAGAGGAAGGGGAAGGAGCTCGTGAAGGGGGGGAATGGACGTGGCGTGCTCCAGGGCGTCTCCAGGTGCGAGAAGAGGCCACGGGGAGGCCTGGAAGCTCGAAGGCGTCGAGGTGGCGTCCACGGCTGGCTCGGTGGCATTCCACCGAGCAGCTTGGAGGCGCGGGGTGGGGAAGAAGACCCCGCTGCCCCTTTGGGCCGGGTGGGCTGGATGGGCCGGCTTCGCCTGGGCGTCTGGTAAGTCTTTCTGATCCCTTTTCTGTTTTCTTTTCTGACATTTGTTCTGTTTAGCTAAATAAAATAGCTAAACATTTTATTAAATGCTGAAAATTTTTATGTGGCCCCATAACAATATAGACTAGCCACTTATAAAGTTTCAACATTTTTAAAATTCAACTGATTTTAATTTTAAATCAAATAGGGGTATTTGATTAATTCCAAGGCACTGTTTGAATATTTGAAAATCTATGAGCATGGGGTGGGTCCCACATCACTTGAAATGTGATCACACTCATTTATAAGACTTTTAAAAAATCTAACATGAATTTTTGGAGAAGATTTTTATCTGGCCTTTTGAATTAATTCATCTGGGGGGGGTTCCTTCTCCCATTTTGCTTTCAATTTTGATTTCCAAGATTTCTTTCATGAATGCAAAGTGAAATTGATCCTAGCACATTACCTAACAGAGGGTTCTGACACCCGACTTCTTACCTGAAGGACAACCGTTGCTCAGGTACCTAGAGCGGCTATACAGAGTCAGCAATGAGTGGAGTACAAGGATTTCTCCTTTATAGCTCACACTTGATTGTGGCTCGGCAGAGCCAAGCTAGGGGGCCTTAGGCGGTGTCTGCATTGTACCGTACCTGTGCAGTTGTAATAAGTTGTATCTGCGTTCACTCCCCTGAGTGATCACGGCCCGCTATCTAATCCTATCTAACAATGCGCAGGGCTCACTGCTGAATATAATATATATACTAATTTATAAGCAGCATAGGATAAAGGAAGGTACATCAAGGGGCGACAAAAACAGGCAATGCAATTGAATAGGATTGTAATTGTAGCAGCAGTAGTAACGATGCCTAGTGCAAGAAATGTACGGAAAGATAGGCGATATCTGGGGAAGAGAATGACTCTGCTTGCCTGGAAGTTCGACGGTAGCGGTACGGTCGTCGACGACGTAGTCGTACCCGGCAGCGGTGTAGTCAGCGGCAACAACGGGGTCTACCGGAGATAAGGGGGGGGGGAGAAATAGTAAATAAAAAGAAAACATAGCAAACAGATGCAAGGCATGACATATGAAATGTTAACGATGCTCTAACGCAATATGATGTATTATGCTCGGAGCAGAAAGTCATCCAGGGATGAACTGCCACCTCCGGGTATTTACCGAACAGGGTGACCGGAGGGGGAAGGTACCATGCCGGAGGTGTCGTGGACATCCGACAAACATGTGAAAGGTGTATCTGTGTTAGTTGACCCATTATGAACAACTTTCGTGTTCAGAATAAATTCATCCGGATAGTTTATCGGTATCGGGCATTCATCGGACAAACGGTCCGGAGGGGGACGGTTCGATGTTCGGTATGTTATAGGGGGGTGGTAGACCAACGGATAGCGTATTCGTATTCTACATATATTTCTGATCAATTTTCATGTATAACGTTTGTCCATCTGATTTACGGTTTAAAAGATATTGAATTTCAAAGTTTTAAATCATTTAAATCATTTTCTGGATTTCTTTTATTATTAAAACAGAACATTATCCAAAACAGTAGTTTGACCAGGTCAAACCTATCAAGTGGGACCTACTGACCAGTGGGTCCCACATGTCAGCCTCTATCTATTTAATTAAACCATTTTCTACTTTAATTAGGGCACTGGACCCACATGTCATACAAAGATTAACTATTAATCAATTTTAATTAACTTAAGCAGCTAGTGGGGCCCAGGTGTCATTGGGACAGAGATAAATTAAAGTTATCTTATTTACTTAATAACCAGGGCCCACCTGTCATAGGCAGTGGGGGTTATCTCCATTACATTAAACAATTTTTTTAACTAAAACGTTGGACCCCACATGTCATAGAGAGGGGGGGGGGGGTTATCTCTATTGTGCTAATTAGCCCACGGCTGGAACCAGCCTGCGCCGTTGGCGAGCGTAGGGGGTGGCCGTGCGGGCGAGTGCGGCGAGTGCCTGTGCGGGGCGTGGGAGGGGGGTGCCAGGGCGCGGCCAAGGTGGGCATGGAGCGCGCACAAGGCGGCCCATGCGCGCGGTGAGCACGGCCGGCGTGCGAGGCATAGGCGGTGAGCAGCACGGCGTGCTCGAGCTCATCGGCGGCCAAAATGCTCGGAGGAGAGGGGGGAAAGAGCAGGGCGGCTCACTGTGGGTCAGAGAGGAGCCCAGGGGAGCCAGAGCGGTCGGAGGCGAGCGTGTGAAGGCGACAATCGCCGGCGACACCCACGTCGGCCGTGGTGGGGAAGAGTTCGATTCACGAGCAGCGGCGCTCCTCCGGTCGGTTTGTTGTGCAGGGTGGTGAAGACGTCAACGCTGGGTCCTCTAGACATGCCGGAGCGTCCATTGGTGGCCGTTGGCCACGAGCACGACGGCGGCGCGGCGATTGCAGGGCTCATGCGGCTCCGGGGAAGAAGAAGAAGAGTGGGGGCGGGGGAAATGGGCGGGGGGGGGGGGGGGGGAGGCCAGGGTTAGGGTTCCTGGGGGCATGGCCTTATCGTCGAGGGGAGGGGATCCACTGTCGAGTAGGCAGGGGGCCCGGCTCGGCTGTGTCCAGCCATCGACATGGCGACAGCGAGGCGGGAGCAGATGAGGGCAGGTGGGAGGAGAGAGGCCCCGTGCGTAGGATAGGATTTTTTTTATGTTTTCCATACTGTTTTTCTTTTTATTTATATTTTATTTTGAGTAGCAATCGAATTTATAAAACTATGCAATCAGTACCAATAAAATTGTTGCAATGTTTGACACTGCCACAAATGGTTTGAGGCATTAATAAAATCCTTTGAATTTTATTTAATTAATAAATGACTAAATTGGGCTATTTAAGCTACTATTTGATTTGTTTAATTTATTTCATAGCTTAATAAATTACCCAAGTTGGTTTATCATGGTCTAGTGAATATTTGTGATTTAACAAAAGTGGTTACACAATTTTTGGACAAAGTAATATTTGTCACATTAATTTTAATGCCAAACAAAGGGAATTTTGAAGGTGATCAAAAGCAATATGATCATGTCATGGATAGCAACAGTAATATTTGATTAACAAGAGTGATTACTGTTCATGACAGTGAGGGTGTTACAAATCTCCCCCACAACAAGAATTCTCGTCCCGAGAATTAAAGGTAGTGCTAGGGGTAGGGTTTTGGTTCCGTATCCTAACGAATCTTCTGGTTCTTGTTGCCCTTCTCGAAGTAGTTAATCCTTCTCGTTGATGTCTTCACTTCTCTGCATCGGTGCATCTCGACGAGTTGTTATCCTTCCTTCGGGACTCCATCGTACTTACGAATAGGCTAGGAGATAAAACTTAAGGGGGGATCCGTACAAGGCCAATCAATCAAGATGGTCCAAGGGGAATGGGGTAAAAAGTAGCTCACGAGTTAAACTCAGGGAGATACATCGAGAGAAACAAAAGAAGGCATGAGAAGCTTTCAAGAGGATATGCAATCGTTCGACGATGATAACGGAGGATGAAAAGGGGTCCAGAGCATCAGGCATAAGCACCGAGTCTTATATCGAGCTGGATAGCACTAGGTAGAGGACTCGTGAGTTGCATACGAGGTCAAGCAAGAGGAATAATCTCGAGAACAGAAAGGTACAAGAGAGTCAGGTTTCGATCCCGTGGAACTGTGGGTTATGGGCACACATTGAATAAGAAGGGTGGTGAAAAACAATGCGATCAAGTTGCAAGGTAAGTCAGAGAACAACTTGTTAGCTATGACGGCAACAACGTCGGTGCCAAGGGCAAGGGACGAAGAGAACCATTTTCCTTCTCGTTAAGACGAGGCGGATCAATTGGCAAAGTTCTTGTCCATCGGTGGTCACCTAAAAGTCATCAACAATCGTAATAGGTTGTACGGACAAAGTAGTACACCAAAGTGTTTACATAAGCAGGGAATTATCAATGCTCGGATAAGTTATATCACAAGAAAGGTTAAACAGACAAATGGAAAGGAAAATATGATGATACACCAGTATTAGGTGTATATCTTTCCCAAGGGAAAGTAGAGCAAGATATACATAACCAAGTTTGTATTGGCAGGGAGTCAAAGGATGTTGTTGATCATAACACAAATCATCGAGGGGCAAGGATGGTATTTCTCACCATGAATTCAATTAACACTTGGTAGAAGCTAAGATGTCGATGATGACCACGACACATCATGTCAAAAGGTTTTCAAGAAAATACAATCGAACAACGACGACATTAAGCGAAAGGAATGGTGAAGCAAAAGGTATTCGATGTTCTCGTTTGACAACAACCCAGAATCCATGGGGTGGTTACGACAGGGAAAGGTATTGTTCCATCAAACTCATTATATGTAGTGCAAAGGTATGATATCCTCGAGGTACCAGGAAGTAATACTCGAAGATAGAACGAAAGATCACAGACGCAAGAAGAATTTCCACCAAGGGGACAATTACTTTTACAAGAAGCTTTCATGATAAGTTCTACATAGTATCCATGGGCATGAACACAAAGGTGCAAGGTCGACTCCCACTTCTTCAATGCATAGCCTCTCATTCATTTCTCGCTGCCGATGAATTGGTAGCATTCAAAAGTTTATCTGGCATAACAACAGTAGAGTAAGACCCGTAGAAGTTGCTGTGTTCACACAGACGACTGAAGCATAGATACAACCCATAGGGACATTTCACAAATCTATACAAAAAACAACAAGAGTAAGGGGACCAGTTTGAAAGCAGAAGGTTGATGACACGAACCATATGATACCGTTCGTCAAAGGCATTTCGTATCAGGGGAAGCTCGTCAATGATTTATGACACAAGGAGATGACAGGTAGTAATCCACCAAAAAGGTCAGGCGGCGTATATAGAGTCTGGGGCGAGTATCGGTACTCAACCATAAGAAGAAAGAATGCCAAAGCATTGGAGATAGAAACATCAGAATAATTCGATGCTGAAGTACAAAGGAATTATGACTTCCATATCGGTGTATCAGATTGAGATACATCGATCAAACACGAATAAGTTGAATAGAAGCTTGACAGTTAATCAATTAAGGTTTGATTTACCGAGAACCAGCTCATGTCCGGAATGACGTCTGAGCCAGAAGAATGGATTCATAGGGATCAACTGATGATTGCGTGCACTAGCACACACGATGATTCAACATATCAGAATGGCAATGCCAAGGGAGGTCATCAAAGGCTACGAGACAAACGGGGTTAATCACAGTGCAAGCAGGTAAGAAGAATCTCCAAAGCAGTAGGCTGCCGAGGATTGGTGCGAGATCGGATAGTATTTCAAAGTATTATGGGAATCAAATGAACCACTTAGGATGAACGGATCTTCGTTAAATGTGAGGAATTATTCGCAGGGTGAAAAGAAGCTGCAAGGCGGTAGGCTCAAAGGATTCCTGAAACAACGGAAAGTATTTCGATGCATCTTGTGAACACAAGAGCAACTGGGATTGAATGGATGAACGGAAGGTGTATGTCGTTATACATACGGACTTATCAGTGGCACATAGGGTCTCGACAATTCATCGGGGAGTATCTTCGGCATCTTCTGGCGAAGTAAGTGACCATCTGGAATGAGGGGCTCTCCGGGAGGAAGTAGTCACGAGAACCCAGAGTTAGAGTTAGCAAAATGTTTAACCCGAAAGGAAGAGAGATCAGAGTCCCAGAGTAAAGGTATGGATTAAAAGATCCTAATACCACCCAGTTTGCGACGTGGGCCGATAAGCCACACGACACTGTTAGTAAAGTAGTTTTGCAAAGACTAGACTCGACTTCGACCAAGGAGTTGGAAGGGGTGTCCTATAGCCAGTCGGCTCTAATACCAACTTGTGACGCCCCCAAAATCAGACCGTGTACAGTAATCATACACGCAAGGTGCACGATCGAGATCAGGGACTCACGGTAAGATACCACAACACAACTCTACAAATAAAATAATACAAGTTGTTTAATACAAGCTAGGGGCCACGAGGGCTCGAATACAACAGCTCGAGAGCACAAGGTTAGAGGAAGCAATAGTATCTGAGTACAGACACAGGGTACACATGATCTTCCTTAAGAAGGCTAGCACAAAAACAACAACGATCGAAAAGGCGAGGCCTCCTGCCTGGGAACCTCCAAACTACTCCTAGTCATAGGGGGAACTCGACGTCGTAGAAGGCATCGGGAATCTTCATGTTGTGGTGGTCGGCATCGGGGATCTCCTGCTCCTGGACTCCAAAGCTCCAACGTCGACTGCAGCGGCCGATCAGGCAAAAGAAAAGGGGGGAAATAAAGCAAAGGTGAGTATCTATCATACCCGCGAGTCTTACGTCCGCTACTAAGCATTTATGCCTTTGTATCAAATGGAAAGGGGAGGCTATGTATAGTGGACTGCAAGGTAGAAATCAGAATAAGGGTAATAAGCTAGGCCTATCGAAGACTAGCATCTTCCGACGAGTCTTGCAGCATGAGGAGAGAATAGCCAACAGTTCATATAAATCTTAAAGTAACAATGCAGCAGAAGTTGCTGCATTATTGTATAATAGTAAGTTGTAATAATTAGCAATGCCTCCGAGATCACCTCCTCGACTCCCATGCGAGGAAGCAAACCCGGAACCATACAGTTTAATAATAATAGTTTGTAGTGGTAAGATCCAGTTTCAGCATAAAGCGTCCTGTTACCGTGGACACGGCTATTAGAATAGATTAATCTTCCCTGCAGGGGTGCACTTGTGTTACACTACACGCGCTGATCTCCAGGGTGGCGGGCACCTTGTTAGGGAATGCTCCATCGAGGCTATCCGACACTCCGTAGCCCATCTTTCAAACTCAACAGAGAGGTCATCCGCCGGACTATATCCTATGTACACGAGGCTTTGGACCCTAACCCCGACGTAGTCCTGCCCGATGCGAGGCTGGCCGGTGAAGCAAAATCAAACCAAATAAGACACCACCGCGCGAGCAAATAAGACAACACCACTTCCCGGCACAGGCCGTGGTACTTCTAACGTCTGAAGAGTCCTCGGACGAGACTACGAAGCAGGGGAGCCCATAACTCGTAATTCCCACGGGTAGGTAGTGCGTACATGGCATATAGCCAACTCAAGACATCCACCGAACCATTAGTTGTTTTATTAACTTGCGCGACAACCGTTATCATTTCCTCGACTTAACTGACCCGCGGACAACGACAACAGTCAGGACCACCAGTACATCGGTGCCTGCCCTGTCGTCCCACCAAGTCTCTGCGGTTACCAACAAGGTGGACCGACTCCATACCTTATCTCGCGTGTGCTCCTGGAGGAGCTCGACTTTCGTGGTTTGGTAACTCTCGCGACCAACGATCAGGGGCCAAGCACACCGGTACACTGGTCGTACCCTCCCTGTCGTCCCGTCGCAATACCACTCGCGGGCACCGTTGGGTCGCCCGACTTCTTACCTAAAGGACAACCGTTGCTTAGGTACCTAGAGAGGATATACAGAGTCAGCAACGAGTGGAGTACAAGGATTTTTCCTTTATAGCTCACACTTGATGGTGGCTCGGAAGAGCCAAGCTAGGGGGCCTTAGGCGGTGTCTGCATTGTACCGTACCTGTGCAGTTGTAATAAGTTGTATCTGCGTTCACTCCCCTGAGTGATTGATGAACGAGATAACTTCTCGCCCCTCGTTGGTTACCCCAAGTGGAAGGTGATATGTAGATAGCAGCAAATTTACCTTAGCGAAGATGCTAAGGTTTAGGATCGACCAGTAGGACTCTGTAAGTCCCGATATGCGGTACTGTTCCAGATCTAGATGTTTCCATCCAGATCCGGGGACGAATCACATATCGGTCCCACCGCGACATATGACATAGCCATATGCCCCGGATTTCCAACATGATATCACAACATTACATATACAAGGATACAACATCTCATACAATCGGCATACAACTGCCTTAATACAATACAACAACGGAAGATACATTTCTGGGTACAGGATACAAGAAAATTCCTACTGGCAAAGAGAAAAACATCGATCCCATAACCACACGGGTCCAGGCCCTCCGCCGGGATCCGCCTAACTAGTCGTCGTCGAGTCTCCACGTGAAACATCAATCACCGTACCTGTTGTCGATCAAGCACCCTGAAAAGAGTTTGGGGGTAGTATCATGAGTACATAAGTACTCAGCATCCAACTGTAGTGGTCAACTGACCCAGCAATGACTTCATCACTCGTCATTCTAGGACAACTAGTAGTTTACGGTAAGGATGGGATAAGTGGTGAGGTTGCTGCCGCACTAGCATTTATGAAGTGGCTAACGATCTAGAGAGTAAGATAAGAAGCCAAGCATTCGATGAGGAATCGCCTCCAACAAGTCTTGCTATCAGCTACTACGCAATCATAACACCTATCCTATCCTTGTCCTGCTCTTCTCATCCCGACGAAGAAGAAGCAGTCAAGGCACACACACATTGATCAAGTTATATGAAGATTATCTCAGTTGGTGTTGTCTATGAACAAGGAGTAGGTCTCAAGTCGTCCATAACCGTGGACACGGCTTCTCGAAAAGATTTAACCCTGCAGGGGTGTACCAACTGCCCATTACAAGGCTCCGCACGCACGCCCATCACTCTCAGTTGCTACCCATTATAGGCAACCATTTTATGATTTAGTTCCAAGAGATCCAAAACGACAGGTCCCTCTAACTAACAACAAACAAATCCGGGTGGCCCCCGGGGAGTCGACATCCAATCCAAAAGCCGGCCACGCTCTCGGATCGCACTCTTCCGTATGACGCAGGCCGGATAGCCGGTTAATCACACATGGGAAACCGGGTCCTAGCTGATCAGGTAGACCAACAGAGAAACCATGTCTCCACTGGACCAAGTTGTTTTAAAAGATATCTGCTAGGAGCGACCCGACAAGATATATATGCATGTTTTCAAATGGTAAATCAGCTTGGGACACCTCTAGAAATGTTTGAAGCTAGATAGGTAAGAAAAGGGGACCCCATAAAATCCCACACGCGGTTAGGCACGCTCAGTCTTAAAACCAATACCCGGAACTCGGATCCTAGGTGACTCGAATGGAACAAAGCGTCCGGGCGGGATAGCCTTGACCTTCCATCCTTCGTCGAATGTAGTCAACATTATAATAATCATATCATCAACAACAATAATAATAAGGTGATATCCCAAACCAAAGTGTAACAGGTGGTAACATCGTAGCATCCTAAGCATGCATACTAAGCAGGGGCTGAGCAACGAGCAATAGTAACATAGCAGTACAAGGTTTGCTGGGAGGGGACATGGCTGTATCGGTTTGAAAGAGGCTGTAAACATGTGGTAGGATCAAACATCGAACCTAACCTAGACTAGCATGCAAACCGCTGGTTGAAATAGAATGGATCATAAGTAATGTATAGTCTTTGCCTGTTGATAAGTCGGGTTCCGAAGGTGTAGTTGATCACAAGCTCGCATCGTCTCCGAGAGGTACCCGCGGAAGCACACAAGACGGTAAACACTGTAAAGCAATCAACGAGAAAGCACTCTATTACTACGACGCAAACACGAGCAAGCATCAACAAGAAGGCAACACGAGACATCGCACCTACCATCGAGAGAGGTTACTAACAAGTTAAGCGGAGTACTCGTCACACACGACGATACCACACGTTTACGATGGTTCAAGTTATTTAGCTACACAAGGTGAGCAAAGGTTATTAGCATGGCATCTCACTCAAGCATGGCATAGCACACAAACATGGCAAGATGTGAAGCACAAAGTAAACTATCTAATCTTGTCATTTTAAGTGGGGGTAAAACCTACACATGCCAACTATTGCAGACCCCACGATAATTATTGCATTCGGTACTGTTTTTCCCTAAACAATATTTTTTTATTTTTATTATCAAGCAAGAGCAGCATAATCACAATCTACACGCAATTCTAGTCAAGTTACATATAAAGAACATTTTAATCAGAGCAACGGTTAAAAAGTTATTAAAGAAACAGTTTACAGTGGCAAGGGTTGTAATTAGCAGGTAAACAACATGTAAGCAAAGTCAAACATGGCAACAAAGCACATTTTATTAAACTAGACAAAAATCTAAGAAACTTTCATATTTAAAGCGTCGCGATCCGAGCTACGAGCAAAAAGACACGGGCACCGCAAAAATCTATTACAATCTGCAAATAAATAAATACAGAAAAGAAAAGAAAAAAAACTATCGGGCTGAAAACTATTGGGCCGGCCCAACTATTGCGCAGAAAAAAAAAGAAAAAAGGAAAATGGGGAGGGCGCCTCACCAATGGGCTTCGGCCCAAGTGGCCTGGGAGGCGAGGTGGGCTGCGGTGGCTGGGCCGGCTCGGTGGAGGTCCTGCTAAAGGCACGCGCAACATTTTGTAAAATACACCACTCGGATTACATCGGTTACTATGCCTGGCACATCCGAACGTTCCCCTACCCGACGAAGCCGGAACCGCACGAAATTCGAAACACCGCCCGATAAAATAATAACCCATTTAAATATAAATGGGGGGGTTTTTGCACCGAGGGTGAAGGCTGGTCTTGTGCCGGTTTCGCGATGGTGATCGGGTGAAACCCGGTGTCGCAAAGGTCCAGTGTCAGGGTGGCAAGGGTCGGTCTCCGTCCGGTACGAGATAAGAGGGGGGAAAATAATCGCCGATCGATAAATCGGGAATGCAAACACCGCAAACAAATCAGACAATCAAACAATTCACACCGAAAACAATTTTTTTAATTTTTGTCTAATCTGGGCTGTTACAGACTCCAACAACGATAAGTAGGTGGTGAAGTGAACAATGGCGCCGTTCACTACTCAAGGTCTCTTAGTTCACCTGGACCTGCACACACAGCAAATAACTTTGCTTCCCAACGAGTACAGAGGAGTTGTCAATTCCTCCGGCCTTGTTGTTTACAAAGGATAAAACGCACGGGATAATAATGATAGTGATAGCAACGGAAAAGCAAATAAAGCAGTAAATTTATAGCGAGTGTAAACAGTGTTGGAAATAGGGACCGGGGTCCTATGATGTTCACTAGTGATGTCTCTCTCCCAAAAGACGATAAAATAGTCATGCGAGGTAAACAAATTACAGCTGGGCAATTGACAGGATTATGTGCGCAAACCAATGCTAATTATGCTATAAAGAAAGGAAGAGGCTGAAAAGCATGGGCGGTACGCCAAGACAAGTAGACCGAAATCCATCTGCATCTACCAACTAATCATCCACCTTGAGATATCTATCCAGAACATCTCGTTGGTATTAAGTTGTGAATCCCACCCAAAGTGTAAACTCAAAGCAACAGACAACTGCATTAAAGAACTTTGCGTAAAGTAAACAATCCTTGCACCCGCAAGTATAAGCACCGTTGTTTTCCCCCTTGTGGCAACAACACATCCCCTAGACTCATGTTTCTGTCACTCAAGCTAGTCATCGGGGGGCATGAACCCACAATCATGCATAACGCTCCCTCTTGGAGTCACTACCTACTACTTGGCCAAAGAAATAAACAACAACGGAGAACATGCAAGAATTACTTAAGAACATAAATATAAAAGAGAAGAATCAAATATATAACTCAATCACAATCTGAACATAATCTCATAATCCATCGGATCCCAGCAAACTCATCATAGCAACAACAGAAAGATTACATAAGTTCCTCGATCATGTAGGGCAGCTCACGAGGTCCAATCCATGAAGAACAAAGAGGGGAGGAGAACATCACATAGCTACTGATCATAGACCCATGGTCCAAGGTGGAATACTCACGGTTCATCCGGGAAGCATCCATGGTGGTGGAGAAGCTCCCGGAGGTGATTCCTCCCTCTGGTAGGGTGCTGGGAAGAGGTCTTCTGGTGCTCCCGATCTTGGAAGCGCGGCGGCGGCGGAACAGAGGAGAGATCGCGAAAAAGGGTTCCGCCCCGAGGGTTTCTCGTCACGGGGAATAAATAGGCGAAGGGGGGGGGGGCAGCCAGAGGTGGGCCACGGGCTCCAGGCGCCCCCCTGGCGCAGCCTAGGGGGTGGCCGCGCTGGGTGGCCGCCTGGGCCCCCTGGCCCCCCTCGGCCCCCACTTTGGCTCTTCTGGAAGGTTCCTGTACGCTGATTTTTCCTATATTTTTCCCGGAATTTTTCTGGCACTTTAAATAAGGGGGAAACCTGGAATAGAAAAACAACAGAAAACATGAACTGGCACTGGGGTGCACTGAGTTAATAGGTTATTTCAAATATGATCTAAAGTGTATGGAAGTTCATCAATATCATAGCAATATCACACAAAAGAGGCATGGAGCAAGCAGAAATAGAGATACGTTTTGGACGTATCAACATCCCCAAGCTTAATTCCTGCTCGTCCTCGAGTAGGTAAATCATAACAAGCATATTTTCTGTGGTGGCATGCTAACAACCATAAAAGAACTTTTTAAGTAGAGCAATCAAGGCATGTAATTCAATTCAAGTCATAACAGACAAGAGTCTATATTTAGCATTGAAACAAGCAACATAAGAACATAAAGGTGCAAGAGCTCTCGCTGTCCGTGACTCGAATGTCTCCAAATGGTGCTTGCGTGCAAGAAAGGGGATAGGGATAGACGAGTAAAAGTTTTTTTATGTTGAGAACTCAATCTACTAAAGTTTCACACTTGGTCTTCTTTGGAATCTTATCTTGACTCATCCCCAGACCACTAGCCAGGTACAAGTCAAAATGATCCACTCCTTTTCGACATTTTGAGCACTCATGCAATGGATGAGCGTAAGAAAGAAAGTTGACACTTAGGATGGCAAAGAGAGAACATGGTGGAGGAGGAAGACAAAAACGTGTGCAAGGCTCACATCAATGAGGACAATCATAGGAGAGAGAAAGCCAAATGATAGATATGATGTGAGGAGTAGGGATTTCCATGCAACGGATGCATATATGAGCTAAGGTAAGCTCTCCAATGGAACTAGTGGGGGTGCATCCAACTTGCTTGCTCAAGAAGACCTAGAGCTCATTTGAGGAGGCTCATCATTGGAATATACAAGCTAAGTTCTATAGTCGGAAGGTCCCCACATAGCTATATGCATGAATGATAATCTCTATGGAGTACAAAATATAAGAGGGAGTACGAGTGTGGATCTCTCAAAAGGAATAGTAGTGTGCCCCCTTCTCTCTTTTTATTTCTTTTTCTCTTTTTTCTATTTTTTTCTATTTTTTGGTGGCCTCAATGGCCCTTTCTATTTCTCTCTCATTTGTCCTCTTTGGGATCTTCTAATCTGTCCACTTTGGGATCTTTTAATTTGTCCACATTGGGATCTTTTCCTCACTTTAGGGGCAACACTCTATATATTCTTCGCGAAGGAAAGTTATGAGGGCGTTTTCTTGCTCTTCTGGAAGGTGAGCATATATGCAGACTGTCTTCTCTGGGTCTGTTGGGTGTACTTGGTGTGTGATCGTGTCGCTGTTGATGCTGAAGTCGCGACCGAATTCCTTTGTTTCGCTTCTTTTTGCTAGTGAAATATGCTTTTGTTCGTCACCATGGCTATTTCTTTGAGCTGTTGTTGGGCTCTGAATGTTTCGGAGACTTTGTGGAAGTCGCGGTCGCACTGGTCCGATTTGACGAAGCTTCCCTTAACTGTGATGATTCCTGCAGGTCCTGGCATCTTGAGCTTGAGATATGCATAGTGTGGAACCGCCATGAACTGTGCGAACGCCGGTCGCCCGAGTATGGCGTGATACTGCGACTGCCAGTCGAGTACTTCGAACTCGAGTGCCTGCTTTGCGAAGTTGCGCTTGCTGCCGAAGATCACATCAAGCTGTATTTCTCCGATGGAGGTTGCTGCTTCGCCCGGGAATACGCCGTATATTGTAGTTCCTGACTTCTTCCACACTGATCGTGGGATGAACATCTTGCGTAGAGTGCTGGCGAAGATTATGTTTAGACTGCTGCCTCCATCCATGAAGATTCTGTCCATGTCGTATCCTCTGATCTGCGCTTCGAGGACGAGGGGTCGGTTATGGACAATTTGAGCGACTAGATGTGGTAATATTGATTTGTCTCATCATCTTTAATTAACCGATTGGTTTAATCACTTTGGGATAGATTGAGTGGGGGTTCCCGTCTCAATCGTATGCTATTGTAGAACTTAGTTATTATTATTCTATAAGGAAAAATTAGCTTTTTGCAAAAAAATAAATGTAGAAGCTCCACCAGCCAAATTGCATGTATTGTAGGAAATTTTACTTCTTTCTGGGGTATGATTTGCCGTACATTCAAATGTACTGACCCATTGTCGGGATGTAACCATCGGTGTTGCAGGATTATATACGACGAGTAAGTGATACGATATAGGGTCGTGAAGTCTACACTCAACTTTGCCGTTGGCGTTGATGGGACTCCACTTATATATTGATTGTTCTGCTGTGTATTCTAGCCCAAGGGCTATAAGGTAATAAATACCATGTATTTACGTTAATTTATGACATGTGATACTATGGTATTTCATCGAGTACCTGTGTGTGCTAGCATACTGATCCAGGGATAGCACAGAAGCACAGTAGACTTGGTTCCTTTGGGACCGGGTCGTTACATTTCCGTCGGTGATGGATCTGGCAGTCGTCGAGGTGCTGGTCTTGGTTCTGCTGCAGGCTGGGTGGTCCTGACGGGGTGACGGAGACGCTTGCGGTGAACTTGAATCTCTCGAGTGGATTTGATCTGGCTCTAGTCCTCGAGTCTCGATCTGTTGAAGTCGGGACCGTCGAGATCATGATCCCAACCTGTGTAGTGCCCACAGACGACGCCAATTGACGGGGATCAACCCCGGAAAATCCCTTGGCCAGGGACCCTGGGTTAGTCATAGAGATGGCACAGGTTGGACGATACTCTTCGGCTAACAGGAGAAGCACTTCCTGCTCGATATTATTACGTGAGGGGGCGATTACAGTGGAGGCCAAGGCGAGTTCTCGCAAGGCTAGGATGAGTAGATGCGTATTGAGTTGATCTCGACGTCTCCCCTCCCAGCCTTTATATATTAGGCCAGGTCTCAGGGAGTCCGTGCTAGGTTACAGTAGATAGTTTTCTAGTTCTAGTCTTGCCTTTTTCGCCAAGTTGCACCATCCATGTTAGTCGCGGACTCCTACGTTGGTGCCTGGTTGGACCAATTATGGGCTTGTCGCAGCTTCCCGGTGGGCCTTCTGTCTTCACGCGCACCAGGTAGTCTCACATGTAGAAGTCGTGGGGTCACCCCCTCGTCACCCCTCTCATGAGGAAGGAGTAGGATTTTACCTCTGCCATGAGGGCCCAAACTTTGGTAAATACCTTGAATGTTATCCTCCCTAGTACTTACGGCCACTCGAACTACCCTACCGGAATATCTAATGATTTTCTCCCTAGTCACAGGCATCGAGGGCTGGAGACCTAATCCATAATGGATCTTTACTGACCTCCGACATCTTCATGTTATGCTAGGGTTTCACATTTGGTGACCTCACCTTCACCGCCAACGCTACGGGGCGGCTCTAGTACAACCCACTAACCTGCGCCATTAAATCCATCAACTTGAGGACACTCAAGTTCATCATCGACCAGCAAGGCAAGCTAAGGCTTTGCGTCCGGCAAACATTGGATAGAAGGAGCGGTTTTTTGAGATCATCGAGCCGACGCTCACCATCGTGATCAGGTTTCCACCTCCATCCCCAACCGTCTACCATCTGCAACAGGAGAACCCCTCCGATAGACCCAAATGTAGGTGGAGGTCAATCTTCCTCAATGATGCCCACTCTACCGAACCCAATGGTCATTTACCGGCTGCTATAACAATCTATGACTCATCGTAAATAAAATAGAGCTCCACGTCAATAATTCCATGCTCCGTGAAACCATAGGAGGACAGAGAACCATATCATATTTGATCCTAATACCAGAACGCGTTCCTCATCATCCTCAACGTGCGACCTGTCCAATACATGGGTGGAGGGATGCTCACCTCGCTTGAGCTGCCCTTCAGGAGGAACAATAGTGGAGGAGCATGACACCTTCATCAACCAACCAACCCGTCCCTGTTGGGAATGTGCCCTAGAGGAAAATAAAATATGTTTTATTAAGCATATTCCATAAGTTCATAATACGTTTTATACTATGCTATAACTGTATTAAGCGGAACCTTAATACAGGTGTGGTATACAAACAACCAGGTCCCTCGTTAACTATAGTATACTAGTCCATTGGGTGATTGATGATCAAGGTTTCCTGATCATGAGACAAATAAGTCTGTAAGCAATGGAGTCATATCATTGGGATAATGATATGATGGACATACACCCACCAGAAGTCTTGCGATGTGATCAAGTCACATAGTTGGACATTGCGAAAACTATACCGTAGTGACCAGATCCTTTGACCGTAATGATCATACGTAATTGTCATCTATGAGGAGACTTTGATTTGTATCCCACCGCCTGACTGAAATATGATGGCCATAATGGTGCACTTTGGGTATTCCAAAATAGATGGTTGATGAGTATGCAAATAGATCAAAGCAGGATTTCTCCATCCGAGTGACAGATAGGTACTCTGGGCCCACTCGCTGATATTGCATCATAAGGTTTGGGCAAACATGTGACTAGGTCACGGAGTTGTAATATCACGGGAACGAGTAAACATGTTTGTTGAGAACAAGGACGAACTACGTATATTGGATACCGATGATCAAACCTCGGGCAAGCAAAGTATCGTAGGACAAAGGGGACACACACATGGTTAACATATCCAATAGCGATTGAAGTTCATTCGATGGAAGCGCATGGGCCATCTAGGATTGTAACCAGATCTGATCAATGGTCATTGATCAAGAAAGTGTCTTGATCATGTCTACTGTTTCCCGGACCGTAGGGTGTCACACTTAAGGGTATTCGACGCATTAAGGATAGATTCGGGATCGCCGGAGAAATAAGAGAGAACTCTGAAATCGTTTCAGAGGAGAGACCGAAAGGTTTCCGTATTTTCGAATTGTTCAGAAAGTTATTTAAATATGTTTTATTATTTAATTAATTGAATTAAATATTAAAATATAATTTAAATAATTAATGGAATAGTTTTCCTTTTAGTTTTTGTTTTTTTCTTTAAAGAAAGAATAAAGAACAAAAAGGAAAAGGAAAAAGAAAAAAAAGAGGGTGGGTGGCGCCATGGGCCAAGTGGCCCATGTGCCACCACGTCCACCAAGGCCACTTGGCCACCTAGGCCTTGTGCGCCTAGGCCACATGGTGTGGCCGTCCACACACGGCTAGGGTGTGGTAATTAGTATCACCCCGCCTGCGTAAGAGTCTGCGCATCCCTTTTCCCCCTATATATAGATGTGGATGATTTTTCAACACAGAAAATTCCAGAAAAATACAGATAAATTCTGTTGATTTCTCTTTCCCTCTTTTTCCCTCCTATGAGCGGACTTCCCTTGTATGTAGTCTGCACTAGGTTGGGGATTTCTTCACCATACGCACGCCGTCATGCTACTGGAATCGGGATCTGAATCCATCTTCTTTTCGCTGCTCGCCTGGTTCGGAGCCCGAAGGGACATCGGGTACACCGTATGTGTGTAATCCCGTGAGGCAGTACACTTGTGGTGCTACTTCATCGTCGTGGCCGTATCGAGGCGTCTTCACCGACAACGTTCCGACGGGGACGCAATCCCGTCATCGGTCTCAAGGACCGGGTGGCTACTGGAGTCATCGTGGAGCTGCGCGGCATCGAGGATTGCCGGTACGACTACACCAACCATGTTCACGCGGGAAAGTTTCCCGCTTAACGGACTACATACTGGTATGTTAACTATTTCCATCCGTTACTTGCATCGCCATGGCATAGGTCTTGGGATTGGGTATCGTAGGTTATGGAAAAATTTGTGTTTTCTGCCCTGAACCACAACAGTGGTATCATGAGCAAGGCTATGCGTAGATGTATTGTAGAACACATCTAGTATGTGGGCATCAATTCTCCAATTTTTACCCTCTCACGTGTACTCGTTTAGCATTGCGGCAATGTCCTGATGAAGAGGTCCTGACCGACCTTACGCGTTTACGCGAGATTGGTTCCACGCTTGACATATGGCTTGTACCATATAAGTGGCTGGGGGGTTTCTGTCTCCCTAACATTAGCTTTGCGAAGACGTTTGCAACGGAGGGCCCCGACAGGGGTGTAATAGAGACAATTGCAGGATTGGTGTTGTGGCTTGTTTTCGTAGGATAGAAACGGTTTTTTTCTCGAAACCCCAAGCAGCCACGTAAACACATGCAAAAGATAAAGTAGAAAGGCGTTTTTAACTTTAATTTGCATGTCAGGGAGAATCATAGCATGTATGATTTACTTTTACATCCTGTTTTGCTAATATACTAGATATATCGACGGTAGCATAAATAGGATAATCTCTCACAATACCAACATTGTGTTCTCCCTTAATGGGCACCGCCTGGAAGGATCTCCCATATGGACGACATTCCGTATATATCGGGTGTCACACATATTAAATGGCGCTCGCATGAGGTTGGGTTCGGCAAGACTGTCATATGCATATATGTCCTTGTTGAACAACTACCATTAAGGTTGGATTGGCAGGCTTGACATATTTAGATGTGGGCCTGCAACACAGTAGATCGAAAGATCGAGCACGAGTCACATAGATGATGTGATTGGCATGATGGCCTACCTTAAACAACATAGTGATGGCCGTGACGATCGGGGGAGGTATGGTGTTCGAGGATTGTGTAATCACTTAGTAAATTGAGAGATGTTGCACTAAGTGGGAGTTTTAGAATTAATTAATAATTGAACTCCACATATTATGAACTTAATCTTCATGTCTTAGCAAATATCATTGTAGAAAATGTCATACCCAAAATGTTTATAACTATGGCTCTTTAGCGTTATGAAGAACTTAAGGTAGATGAGTCTTACTTCATTGATGTGTACGAACACCGTTAGAGACATACTCATTAGTAATGACTTGATAAACATAATACGAAGAACTTCTAGGAGATACACCTGATAACTCCGTAATCAAGTAAGATGATGATGAGTATCGTACTCACCGTCACTTATGAATGACTGTCCAATACACCATACTTCATTCTATGGAATCTGAATTGTGAATGCATGTTAACCAAGATGTATGACGTGCTAGGTGAACTTGAAAGCACTAAGTCACAAATCAGAGTAATGGAATATGAGTATATGGACGGAATTTCTTTCAACCATGGTGGAAGGAACAACCTGCTGAGAAAGTCACTTGGAAACTGTATAAGATACATGAACACCTTGTGCATAACTTGGACTACTAAATGACTGGTTACTTTGCGATAGTTGGGGAGTTGCATCCGCTTCCTTCCAGCTACAAAGACCATGTCTAGACTATGTCATGAAGGAGAATTGTTCACCTATCGTGTGGTCATGGTTAAAGTTAAGAACTTTAAGAGTAGAACCAATGTAGGAATAGTCATTGACGGAGAAAGTATATTTGATATACTAGTTATAAATGTCTTTCCCCACTAAACACTAATTGCGGTTGATTAAGTATTTGATGCTTGAACATACTTCTTGAGATTGGCTTGGAAGGGATGAGGTGACAATGTGTGCTGATGATAATCAATATAGTTGATGGTCGACAACACTTTCCCTCTACATCTATCAATTGATTATATATGAATAAATTTATGATCGTTTGAATGTGAACTTTATTAGTGTGTCTTGCATCTTGCGAAGACAATTATTCATATTAGTGAGAAACAAGCCAGTTGTTCTCCTTTTATGAATGATATATTTTATGGTCACATTACGGTTATAAATGGGTTATTCTTATATTGATGATAGTAGTTTGATCATTTATAAGAAATATTGTAATGCCAAGAAATTATCCAAACTTAATAATGACACTATAGTTTAAGTCATGGATGGTTTGATGAAGTCTTGGGATACTTGATCTCTTGACACATGCAAACCATGCCTCTTTAGGTGAGATGACTAAAACCTCGCGTTCTGGTAAAACAGGGTGTGTACTGATTGTTAAAATATCATACATTGTGATGTATCGTATATCAGCATGTAGTGAATTTCATTATTTCGTGAACTTCGTATGTGGACTTAGATGAATATGTGTATTCAATAATGAAACATGAGTCTAAAATAATTTGATATGATCAAAAGAGATTTCAGAGTAAAGATGGATATTAAATTAACAAGAAAGACAAGTCTCTACAATTTGATCAAAGTGACAATGTTTTGAGTTAGCCTTGGGCATAAAGGACTTGTGAAAGTTATTTCACAAATGACAATGCTTGGACACTTCAATATTTTTTATGTGCCTGAACATCATAATCATACTCTATTGAATAGTGTATGATCTAAGTTATCTCTTACCAAGTTACGTTATCGTTAAGAGTTATTAGTATAATATGAAAACACTCACTTCGGTATAGGGAACCATCGGAGTTCGTTGGAACCAACACTATATAAGTTATGGTGTGTCGTGGTTTCTAGGAAGCTTGATTTATATGATAAATCATCTTTGTAGTGTATCCTTAGTCAACTATGGATGCATCTTCCATAACTAAAACCAAAGGAGCAAAACTTGTATTGCTAAGTTTGGTGTTTTCAAGAATTGTTCTTGATAAATGTGGTAATGGAAGAAAACTGAAAGTTCAACCAAGGTAATTGACCTTGCCTCCAAATGTCAGAGTAGCGCAACGGAATATGTTCCGGAAGCAAAGCTCTACAATTAGAGGAGAAACTAATGATAATGATCATGATGTTTCGGTTAAAGCTTTTACTGAACAATGTAGGATTCAAGAATACATATTTGCCCCTTGTGCAGAATGATATTCATGATTCACTTGTCCAGTTAATGGAACAAGACATACCTACGAACTACGAAGAAGCGATGGTGGACCTAAGTACGAGATATGACTATTAGTCATGAAATCCTATATTGAGTTACATTTAAGGTTACTTGAATCGTATCGAGTAAACAAGTTACTTGATATTCTCAATAACTTCGGAGTTATAAGGAATAAATGTAAACATCAAAGAAGACATCAAGATTGATTTGTCACAAAGATTGTTTCTGACAAATTCAATAGATTGACTACAACATGTAGAAATGCTTGAGTCAATGGGATATTCACTACAATTGATCAAAAATTGTTATCAATACCGTGACTTCCTTAAATCCTGCATTTGAAGAAGTGTTGTAATTGGTACAACAAGAAGGTTTTGAAAAATATATGGAGACTAGTGTCTCGTAATCGGGATTCTCGATTTGATTAATGATCAAAGGATTTTGGACTTAACCAAAATATCTGAGTGGGAACTATGTGGATGTTATCCTTACCTTATATGTAACTGACATATTTGAGTGGGAGCGTGACAACATGTAACATCCCAGAATTCTCCGAGTTTTGGAATGTTAATAAAATTAAATAGATAATGATTGTTTCCTTGATGTGTTTAATTTGCTCTGGGATTTAAAACTTTTGGAGTTTATTGAATATTAAAAAGAGAGGGAATAAAAGGACTTTCCCTAATATTCATAATTGGGTGTTTTTGGAATTTATTATTCAAAACAAAACCAACAAAACAAAATGAGAGAAGGCAATATGACTCCTTCAACATATTAAAAGGTTGGAAAATGTTTTAAATCATTATTGGAATTCTCCTGAATATTCAAAACATTTTTCAAGTTAAGGAAACTCATTCGAGAGGATATAAAATGACTTATCCCCTTTTTAATAAAGTTGGAAAATATTTAGAATATTACTTTAAAGTTTTTAAAATTTATTATGAGTATTATAAATAATTCTAAAATTATTTTAGGGATTTTATAATGCTAAGAGAGTTTTTATTTCATTGAAATGATTTATTAAATATTTTAAAAAGAGTTGAAAAAGTATTCCAATGGGATATCTTTATTTTACCAAATTATTTATTGGTGTGACAATTTTAAAATTTATATTTTATTATTTATAAATGGTTTGTCAATGCTTTTGACCAAATAAAAATACTTTTAATAATTTATTGGATTTTATTTGATTTAGGAAAAGTATTTGATATTTAAATAAAGTATTTAGAAAATGGTTTTATTCTTATTTTACTTTTTGGAGAATGTATTCATTTGATAATTTTCTTTAGATTATTTGAAGAATTTAGAATTTTATTTCATATTTTTCGGAGTTACGGTTGATTTTATTTAATTGTTTGAAGTTTCGATTTTTGAATAAAAAGAAAAATTTGTAGCCTGGCCCAGTAGTTTGTTTCCGCCCGCGAGTGCAATTAGAGCCCGAAACGGAGCCAAATTCTGTTTTTTTCTTCTTTTGTTTTCTCTGTCTATATAAGCTTTTTCCAGAAATTCTTTATGTTCTTTTTTTTAAAACCCTAAAATCGCCATCGCGGGTCCCGCCGCCGCCGCCACGTCACCGCCGCCTCCGCCGGAACTTCGCCGCCGCCTCGCCAGAATACGCGCCGGCCGCGCCGGCCGTCTGCCCGCCGGACCACCCCCGGCTGCCTCCTCCGCGCGTGCCGTGCGCCGCCGCCGCCACGGCCGGCCACCGCGCGGGCCGCCGCTCGCCGCCCGGGCCGGCCAACCGAGCCGCGCCGCGCGCCCCACTGCTCCACGCCGCCTCCACCGCCGTGCCTCGCTAGAGGGCACGCCAAGCTCGCCAGAGCCGCAACTACCTCGCCGGAGAAGCCCTCGAATGTCAACTCCGGCCAGATCCGCCGCCAGGGACCCGATCGCTTTTTCGGGAAATATTTTAATTGCGGATAGGTCCTTTTTGCAGAAAAGACCCCGTTCTCGCGCCCGCAATATCTTCTACACCGTGCGTCGGATTGAGGTGAAACTTTTTCCTACGCGCTCGTGTTGTTCTGTACTTTAGCATGGAATAAACTTTCTACACTTTTGAACACTTTTGAATTTGAATTTATTTCAAATTCAAATTCCGGTGGTCGTATGTTTTAAACCGTTGATCCAATTCGAGTGATTCTTTTTGCGTTGGATCACTCGTTCCATGTACTTTATGTCTATAGCATGTGTACACAAAATTTCACAAGTTTCTTGATCTGTTTAAATTCAAATTGAATTCAATTTTGCACCTGCTATGACCTCGTTGTAGTATTCCGTTTCACGTGATTCTTTTTGCATATCGGATCACTGGAGACATGTTATCGGTAAGATTCACACACTTTTCATGTGGGCATGATATTCACCTTGAATTCATAAATGTCCATGATCACAATTCTTTACCGATGAATCTTTATCTGTTGGCTCTCTCGAGTTCACTTCCACCGACCACCTTCGAGCACATCGACACCTTTGCACTTCAAAGTTTTTGTTTTGTTGCTAAAACCATTGTGTTTGTTTGTTGATCTTTTGTTTGTCTCGTTGTGATGTGATTGCTTATTCGAGTTCCTTCGTTTGCGATAGATTTCTCAGAGTGTGACGAGTAGAGTTGACTGGACCGTGAGAGCGAAGAACTTCATCGAATGTAAAAGGCAAGTTACACTTGGACCATACCTCATCCTATATTTTTCATTATGCATGTAGCACTTATGACCCTATGCATGTGTAGGAAGCTTTATATTATTATTGCTGCAAACCTGGTAGGATAGCCATATGATCCGATCCTGTATTCTTTGTCGCCCTAGTTCGTGTTGGTTATATATTGCTATGCTTGTAGACGGGGATTGGTTTGAGATTTCATTGAGCTATGTGAGGATTTAATGATTGGACTAGCAACCTTAAATAAAATTCACCTCTGGACGGGCAGGGAGTGCTTCCTGGGGGCTCGTGCCTTATCTAAGATGAGACCAGGTTGTACCCCTAATGGTTGGTTTTGGTGGTTGACAGTACGTCATGGTGCTACCCTCTTGTTGGGGAACGGGGCAGAAAACACAAATTTTTCTTGATCTACGACTCCCAAACCCAAGACCTATGCTATGCTGATGCAAGTAACGGAAAGAAATAGATCACATACCAGTATGTAGTCTGTTAAGAGGGAAACGTTCCCGCATGAACGTGGTTGGTGTAGTCGTACCAGCAATCCCCGATGCCGCGCAGATCCACGATGACTCCTGTAGCCACCCGATCCTTGTAGATCGATGACGGAATTACGTCCCCGTCGGAACGTTGCTGATGAAGACCTCGCGATACGACCACGACGATGAAGTAGCACCACAAGTGTAGTGCCTCGCGGGATTATACACATACAGTATACACGACGTCCCTCCGGGCTCTGAACCAGTAGAGCAGCGGAAAGAAGATGGATTCGGATCCCGATCTCAGCAGCACGACGACGTGCGTATAGTGGAGAAATCCCCAACCAAGTGTAACTCCAAACAAGGGGAGTCCACTCGAGGAAGGAGAAATGAGGGAGAGAGAGATGAGAGAAACTTGTCTCAAATCAATTTGTATATTGTGTGCATTAAAAGGGCACCTCTACCCCTCCTTATATATGTAAGGCCCGATATGCGGTACTGTTCTAGATCTAGATGTTTCCATCCAGATCCGGGGCCAAAGCACATATCGGTCCCACCGTGACATATGACAAAGTCATATGCCCCGGATTTCCAACGTGATATCACAACATTACAGATACAAGGATACAACATCTCATACAATCGGCATACAACTGCCTCAAATACAATACAACAGCGGAAGGTACATGTCTGAGTACAGACTACAATCAAATGCCTAATGGAAAAGAGAAAAACATCGATTCCATAACCACACGGGTCCAGGCCCTCCGCCGGGATCCGCCTAACTAGTCGTCGTCGAGTCTCCATGTGAAACGTCGATCACCGTACCTGTTGTTGATCAAGAACCCTGAAAAGAGTTTGGGGGTAGTATCATGAGTACAGAGGTACTCAGCATCCAACTGTAGTGGTCATCTGACCCAGCAAGGACTTCATCACTCGTCATTCTAGGAAATCTAGTAGTTTACGGTAAGGAAGGGGTAAGTGGTGAGGTTGCTGCCGCACTAGCATTTATGAAGTGACTAACGATCTAGAGAGTAAGATAAGAAGCCAAGCATTCGATGAGGAATCGCCTCCAACAAGTCTTGCTATCATCTACTTACGCAAACATAACACCTATCCTATCCTTGTCCTCCTCTTCGCATCCCGACGAAGAAGAAGCAGTCAAGGCACACACACACGTTGATCAAGTTGTATTAAGATTATCTCAGTTGTTGTTTTCTATGAACAAGGAGTAGGTCTCAAGTCGTCCATAACCGTGGACACGGCTTCTCGAAAAGATTTAACCCTGCAGGGGTGTACCAACTGCCCATTACAAGGCTCCGCACGCACGCCCATCTCTCTTAGTTGCTACCCATGATAGGCAACCATTTTATGATTTAGTCCCAAGAGATCCGGAACGACAGGTCCCTCTAACTAACAACGAACAAATCCGGGTGGCCCCCGGGGAGTCGACACCCAATCCAAAGGCCGGCCGCGCTATCGGATCGGACTCTTCCGGATGGACGAGGTCGGGTTAGCTACCCAAACAGCTGTGGGCAGCCCCCTAGCTTCCAGGTGTGGACCAACAAAGAAACCATGTCTCCGCTGGCCCGAGTTGTTTGAAAATCTGCTGGGAGCTCACCAGTCACACACACGGTTTTCAAATGGTAAAACCAGCTTGGGCCACCTCTAGAAATGTTTGAAGCTAGGTAGGTAAGAAAAGGGGACACCATAAAATCCCACACGCGGTTAGGCACGCTCAGTCTTAAAACCAATACCCGGAACTCGGATCCTAGGTGACTCGAATGGAACAAAGCGTCGGGGCGGGATAGCCTAGACCTTCCATCCTTCGTCGAATATAGTCAACATTATAATAATCATATCATGAACAACAATATAATAATGTGATATCCCAAACCCAGGAGTAACAGGGTAACATCGTAGCATCCTAAGCATGCATACTAAGCAGGGGCTGAGCAACGAGCAATAGTAACATAGCAGTACAAGTTTTGCTGGGAAGGGACATGGCTGTATCGGTTTGAAAGAGGCTGTAAACATGTGGTAGGATCAAACATCGAACCTATCCTAGACTAGCATGCAAACCGCTGGTTGAAATAGAATGGATCATAAGTAATGTCTAGTCCTTGCCTGTTGATAAGTCGGATTCTGAAGGTGTAGTCGATCGCACGCTCGCAACATCTCCGAAGATACCTGCGGAAGCACACAAGATGATAAACATTGGAAAGCAATCAACGAGCAAGCACTCTATTACTACGAGGCAACACAAGATTAAGAAGACATCACATGACACGGCAACGCAATACGGATCTATCGTCGAGAACGGTTACTAACAGTTTAAGTGGGGTATCGGTCACACACGACGAATACCGCACGTTTACGGTGGTTCAAGTTGCTTAGCTACAGGTGATCAACCAACGGTTATTAACATGGCAACTCAAGCAAGCATGGCATATCACACAAACATGTCAAGAGGTGAAGCACAAAGAAAACTATCTATGCTAGTCAATTTAAGTGAGGCACAACCTAAACATGGCAATAACACTAAGTGCCGCACGATGATTAAAACATTTGGTACTGTTCTGTCCTAAACCATATTTTAGGTTGGTTAACAACAGAAAACATTAGCTTAAACACAAAGTACACAAAAAACTAATCAAGTTACATATAAAGAACACCCCAAACAGAGTTACGGTTAAAAAAATACAAGCAAAACAAGTTACGGGCACAAACTGCCAACATCAGGAAGCACACTTTAGAGCATTGCATAAACAGGATAATCAATGCAAACATGCTCAAAAATGACATGGAACTAAAGTAGACATGACATGGAAGGCATGGCAAGAAGAATCATGCAAATAGGCATCATAGATCAAAAGATATTAAGCAAACAACATGGCATCGCAAAGTAACAGACTTAGTGAAAAACTGAGGTGGCTGTCAAAAACAGCAGCATAGCAAATTTGGATCTCAATAACTATATGACCAGAAAGCATATCATGGCAATGCAATACATGGGATGCAATTAGACATGATGCTTAACAATATGCAATTGGAATCACTCAATTCCGATAAACGGCCGCGACACACTCGTCGACCGAAGTTGCAACAAAATAACAGTTTTCAGCACAGCAGCACATTAACATCAGGATCACCACTTTGGAGCAAGATTTAATATAGCAAAAGCACCCAAACATGACAAGTTAAAGCATGGAAATGAAGTACACATGATGCTTAACACCTAGGAAAAAGAATCAATGCAATAGGCCTCTTGGATGTGTCACAATCATCATGCAAAATTGCAACAAAATATAAACAGTAGCACTTAACAGGAATTAGTAGCAGTTTAACGGCCTGATGCCCACTTCAACACAAAATTACACAATAAAGACGACCTCAAACGGAAAAACTTTCTACATACGAATGCTAGAGCACGCAAAACTGAGCAACTTTCATTTTGGGGGCACGTTCATCGGAGCTACGGATCAACGGGAATTCGCAGCACAAAAAGCAATCAGCAGCAAATTTCTCCAACACTTAGCAAAAATGGCAGTGTCTATCCACTGAAAAAAAAAAGGGCTCACCACGGGCTTCGGCCCAAGTGGTCTGCAGAGGCCAGATCTAGCGCGGTGCTGGGCCGGGGCGCCTGGGCCTTAGAGCTGGTGGCCGGCCCACTGGCTGGACCAGGCCCACGTGGCCGGTACGGGGCGCTGGAGGCCGGCTGGCTCGGGCGCTCGTGCCTCCCGCACGGGACGCACCACGGCAGCGCCGGCACATGCAGCGGCGGCCTCCGGTGAGGCGGCGCCGATGGTGGGAGAGGCGGCGAGGAGGGGGTCTAGGAGGGGCGCGGGGGTGGCGGAGACGGGGGCGGCGACGCCGGAGTTGGTCGCCGGCGGGTCGTGGTGCGGCTTGGCAGAGCCCGAGGCCATGGCGGCCTGCAGCTCGGGCCACCCATGGTGCGGCGGCCGGCGAGGACCTGCAGGGGAGAGCGGGGCGGTGAGGAGAGGGAAGAGGAGGAGGGAAGGAGGAGAGGGGAATAAGAGGACCTGGCGCGGCGGCTCCGGTGGCCGGCCGGCTGCGGAGACGGCGGCGCACGTCCTCGGGCATGGGGGCGGAGGGAGTTGGGGAAGGAGAGGAGAGAGAGAAAGCGGAGAGAGGAGGTGGGCGCGATCTGGGCCGTCGGATCGCGAGATCTCACGGTCCAGATCTGAGAAGGCTAGGGTTGCTGCGAAAATGGGGGATTTTTCCAGATCTAGGGGGCTAGTGGCTGCCAAGGTGCTTAGGGAAAACCCTAAGTGGGGTGGTGGTATAAATATAGCCCCGGTGGCTGGCAGTTTGCATAAACATCCCCGGTTTTTCTCTCGCGCGCGCGGTGCTCACATTTCTGACCGCCGGGGGTCCGCAGTACCTCTGATTCGGGTAAAACTTCGAACTGCGCGATCAGCGCGTCGAGCCGGTGGCGTTCACCTAGCGTTAGAACCGTTCCGAGAACACTTTCCGGCGCGCTATAAAAATATCCCGTTTAATTATTAAACGGGCTTTTCGTTCCGTTGGCTGCGGCTGGTCTCGTGCGGTTTTCGCGACGGTGATCGGGTGAAACCCGGTGTCGCAAAGGTCGAGTGTCAGGGTGGCAAGGTCGGTCTTCGTACGGTACGAGATAAGAGGGGGGGGGGAAATAATCGCTGATCGATAAATCGGGGATGCAAACACCGCAAACAAATCAGACAATCAAACAATTCACACCGAAAACAAAATTTTTAATTTTTGCAAAAATTGGGCTGTTACAATATAGGCCAAGGAGGGGTGCCACCCCCCTCCACTTCCGGGGTGGGACTAATCCCAAAAGAGGGGGTGGCGCACCTATTAAGGGGGGTGGGCCCCCTCATGGCGCCATGGCCCATGGGGGAGGACTCCCTCTCCCCCTAATGGGCCCTATGAGGCCCATATGCCTTTTAATTACTTTTTATTTATATTTAATTATATTTTAATATTTTTTTCAGATAATTAAATAATAAAACATTATTAAATATATTTTGAACCTTTCAAAATACCCGGAACAACTTCCGGCCTTCATCGGAACAATTCCGGTGTTCTCTCTAATTTCTCCGGTGATCCCGAATCAATCCTTACTGCGTCGAGTACCCTTAAGTGTAACACCCTACGGTCCGGAAAACAACAGACATGATCGAGACAATTCTCATTGATCGATGACTAATCAATTGGACCTGGTTACAATCCTTGATAGCCCCTGCGCTTCCATCGAATGAACTTCAATTGTTGTTGGATCCGTTAACCGTGTGCCTGTTCCCTTTGTCCTGGGGTACTTTGCTTGTCCGAGGTTTGTTCATCGGTATCCACTATACCTAGTTCGTCCTTGTTCTCAGCAAACAAGTTTACTCGTTCCCGTGATATTACAACTCCGTGACCTAGTCACACGTTTGCAAACTTTATGATGTAACATCACCGAGTGGGCCTGGAGTACCTATCCGTCACACGGATTGACAAATCCCGCTTTGATCTATTTGCATACTCATTAACATATCTATTCGGAATACCTGAAGTACTCCTTTATGGCCAGCATATTTCCGTCAGGCGGTGGGTAGCAAATCAAGGCATCCTAATAGACAGTAATTACGTATGATCATTACGGTCTAAGGATCTGGTCATTACGTTATAGTTATGGCAATGTCGAACTATGTGACTTTATCACATCGCAACACTTCTGGTGGGTGTATGTCCATCATATCATTATCGAATGATACGAGTCCATTGTCAACAGACGCCATTTTCTCATGATCAGGAAACCTTGATCATCAATCGCCCAATGGACTAGTACACTAGGGTTGACTAGGGACCTGGTTGTTTGTATACCACACCTGTATTAATGTTTCCGCTTAATACAATTATAGCATAGTATCAAACGTATTATGAACTAATGGAATATGCTCGATAAAACATATTTTATTTGCCTCTAGGGCACATTCCCAACAGTCTCCCACTTGCACTAGAGTACAAATAATCTAGTTGCATTTTCTCTGGATCATAACTCCTTATTGATCATGCTTGCCCGTGGAAGAGGTTGTTTCAACGGTCTGGGTACCATTCAGAACCGTATGTCCTTTTTCAAGTCATAATGTCACCTAATTTGACATTCCTTCATTATCCACTATAATGATGAGGTATATATATTTGGCGGTGAAGTGAGACTTCGTTTGCTGTGTCATAGCAATGACATCCGGTGGGTCACGCGGACTTTCCCATAGTCATGCACACTTGAAACTCACTCAATCAGAAGTCGAACTTCTTAAGCCATAATATAACTCCTTCTACTTCTAAAGCATCCACATCAATGTAGATTCAATTCTTAGTGCATTGTATGCAACTTTGATGTCTAACCATGTTTCTTTCAACTTAGGCATTCATTAGTATGATATCTCAATTTTCTAGGTTAGTGTCAAAACTTGAACCAGAATAACATTTATGGTCAAGTCCACTATCCTTTACAAATTTGATATGTATCTTCAGTTCTGTTCAGACACTGAAGGATAACCTAACTCTTTGTTCAATGATTTACTCATAAATCATATCACAACATGTTCTTACTACTAAGAACTTGGGTCACATTACGTCGAGTACATAACTCTGGTTTTATATGAAAGAACCTATGACAAAGGCATAGAGGATCCAACTCATCCAATTATTTCATTAACCATTAACCATTGTTCTTGTACTGAGATTAACTCAACACTTCTCTTGGATATACAAGTAAGGACCACTTCTTGACTTGTCCCATTCTGAACTCCTTCAGAATCTTATCCAGGAAAGTATTACGACTCAATGTTATTAAACACATATCTATCTTAATAGATCTTCAATGCTTAATACTTATTCACCTTCATTTATGAAAGATTCAAATAATCATTAACACCAACTGCACCATTCATAATATGTTATCCATATATGAGAATGTTATCATGCTCCCACTCAAATATGTCATGCACATATTAAGTTATAGGATAACACTCATATTTCTCCCACTCAAATATGTCGGCCACATATAAGACAAGGATAACATCCACATGGCTCCCACTTAGATATGTCAGACACATATTAAGTTCAGGATACCAACCACATGGCTCCTACTCAAATATGTCATTTACATATAAGTCTAGGATAATACTCCCATAGCTCCCACTCAAAATATGTCGTCTACATATTAAGTTTCAGGAAACTATTCAGCTCCCACTCAGTTTCATGCAAATGCACGTTTCCTCGATATTTTGGTTAAGTCCAAAATCCTTTGATCATCCATCAAAATGAGAATTCAGTTTACGAGACACTAGTATCCATATGTTTTTCCAAAACCTTCTTGTTGTACCAATTACAACACTTCTTCAAATACAGGATTTGAGGAAGTCACGGTATTGATAACAATCCTGGATCAATCGTAGTGAATATCCCTTTGACTCAAGCATTGCTACACATTTTAGTCAACCCATTGAATTTGTCAGAAACAATCTTTGTGACAAACCAATCTTGACGTCCCTTTGATGTTCACATTTATTCCTCATAACTCTGAAGTTATTGTGAATATCAAGTAACCTCCTTACTTGATAAGATTCAAGCAATCTTAAATGTAACTCAACATAGGATTTCATGACTCATAGTCATATCTCGTACTTAGGTCCACCATCGCTTCTTTGTAGTTCGTAGGAATGTCTTGTTCCATTAACATGACAAGTGAATCATGAATATCATTTTGCACCAGGGGCAAATATATATTCTTGAATCCTACCTTTCTCAGTAAAAGCTCCCATCAAAAGATCATGATCATTATCATTAGTTTCTCCTCTTATTGTAGAGCTTTGCTTCCAGAACATATTCCGTTGCACTACTCTGACATTTGGAGGCAAGGTCAATTACCTTGGTTGAACATTCACTTTTCTTCCATTACCACATTTATCAAGAACAATTCTTGACAAACACCAAAGATAGCAATACAAGTTTTGCTCCTTTTGGTTCTAGTTGTGGAAGATGCATCCATAGTTGTCTAAGGATACACTACAAAGATAATTTATCTTACATAAATCAAGCTTCCTAGAAACCACAACACACCATGACATGTATAGTGTTGGTTTCCACGAACTCAGATGGTTCCCTATGCTGAAGTGAGTGTTTGCATATTAAATTAATAACTCTCAACAATAATAACGTAACTTGGTAAGATATAACTTAGACCATACACTTTTCGATAGAATATGATCACAATGTTCAGGCACGTCAATCATATTGAAGTGTCTCAAGACATTGCAATTTGTGGAACAACTTTCACACAAGTCTTTATGCCCAAGACTAACTCAAAACATTTGTCACTTTGATCAAATCGTAGAGACTTGTCTTTCTTGTTAATTTAATATCCATCTTTACTCTGAAATCCCTTTTGATCATATCAAATTATTTCAGACTCATGTTTCATTAGTGAATACAAATATTCATCTAAGTCCACATACGAAATTCACGAAATAATGAAATTCACCACATGCTGACATACGATACATCACAATGTATGATACTCAACAATCAGTACACATTCCGTTTACCAGAATGCGAGGTTTTAGTCATCTCACCTAAAAGGCACGGTTTGTATGTGTCAAGAGATCAAGTATCTTAAGACATCATCATACCATTCATGACTTAAACTGTAGTGTCATTATTAAGCCTGGATATTTCTTGGCATTACAATATTTCTTATAAATGATCAAACAACTATCATCAATATAAGAATAACTCATTCATAATCGTAATTTGACCATAAGAGATATCATTCATAAAAGGAGAACAACTGACTTGTTTCTCACTAATATGAATAATTGTCTTCGCGAGATGCAAGAAACACTAATAAAGTCCTCATTCAAACGATCATAAAATTTATTCATATATTAATTAATTGATGGATGTAGAGGGAGAGTGTTGTCGACTATCAACTATCTTGATTGCCGTCAGCACACATTGTCACCTCATCCCTTCCAAGTCACTCTTAAGCAGTAAGTTCAAGCATCGAATACTTAATCAACCCCAATTAGTGTTTCATGGGAAAGACATTCATAACTCGTATATCAAATATACCTTCTCCGTCAATGACCATTCCTTCATTGGTTCTACTCTTAAAGTTCTTAACTTTAACCATGACCTCATGAAAGGTGAACGATTCTCCTTCATGACATAGTCCAGACATGGTCTTTGTAACTGGGAGGAAGCGGATGCAACTCCCCATTTATCGCAAAGTAATCAGTCATTCAGTAGTCCAAGTTATACACAAGGTGTTCCATGTATCTTATACATTTTCCAAGTGACTTTCTCAGCAGGTTGTTCCTTCCACCATAGTTGAAAGAAACCCCGTCCACATACTCATATTCCATTACTCTGATTTGTGACCAAGTGCTTTCAAGTTCACCTAGCACGTCATACGTGTTGGTTAACATGCATTGACAATTCAGATTCCATAGAATGAATTATGGTGTATTGGACAGTCATTCATAAGTGACGGTGAGTGCGATACTCATCATCATCTTCCTTGATTACGGAGTTGTCAGGTGTATCTCCTAGCAGTTCTTCGTATTATGTTTAGCATGTCATTACTAATAAGTATGTCTCTAATGGTGTTGGTACACATCAATGAAGTAAGACCCATTTACCTTAAGTTCTATCATACTAAAAGAGCCATAGTTCTAAACATTGGTATGACGTTATCTACAATGATATTTGCTAAGACATGAAGATTAAGTTCATAATATGGAGTTCATGTTTCAAAAACAATTCTGGAACTCCCACTCAGACAAACATCCCTCATAGTTTATTCTAAGTGATTACACGATCCTTGAACACCATACCTCCCCCGATCGTCACGGCCATCAGTATGTTGTTCAAGGTAGGCCATCATGCCAATCACATCATCCATGTGACTCATGCTCGACCTTTCGGTCTCTTGTGTCCCGAGGCCATATCATATACATATGCCAGGCTCGCCACCACACCCTATGTGATTTGTTGCTGTGTCATGCAAGGCCATATCATATACATATGCCAGGCTTGCTACACCCACCTCATGTGAACGAAAAAATGTTTGACACACGTGTGACACGTGGTGCCTCCATAATGTAGAACTTTCCAGGTGGTGCTCACTAGGGTAAGGACACTATGTTGGTTTTAGTGAGGGATCATCCTATTATGCTACCGTCGTATATCTAACATATTAGCAAAACACGATGCAACATAAATCATACATGCTATGATTCCCCCTTACATGCAAATTAAAGTTGAAAACGCCTTTCTACTTTATCTTTTGCAAGTTTTACGTGGCTGCTTGGGGTTTCGAGAAAAGAACCGCTTTCTATCCTGCGAAAACAAGCCACAACACCAATCCCGCAATTGTCTCTATTACACCCCTATCGGGGCCCTCCGTTGTAAACATCTTCGCATCGCTAATGCAGAGAGACAGACACCCCCAGCCACTTTATATGGTACAAGCCATATGTCAAGCGTGGAACCAGTCTCGCGTAAACGCGTAAGGTCGGTCGGGGGCCGCTTCATCAAACATTGCCGCAACGCTAAATGAGTACACGTGAGAGGGTAACAATTGGAGAATTGATGCCCACATACTAGATGTGTTCTATCCGTACAATACATCTACGCATAGCCTTGCTCTGATACCACTGTTGGGGAACGGGGCAGAAAACACAAATTTTTCTTGACCTACGACTCCCCAACCCAAGACCTATGCTATGCTGATGCAAGTAACGGACAGAAATAGATCACATACCAGTATGTAGTCCGTTAAGCGGGAAACGTTCCCACATGCACGTGGTTGGTGTAGTCGTACCGGCAATCCCCGATGCCGCGCAGATCCACGATGACTCCTGTAGCCACCCGATCCTTGTAGATCGATGACGGAATTACGTCCCCATTGGAACGTTGCTGATGAAGACCTCGCGATACGACCACGATGATGAAGTAGAACCACAAGTGTAGTGCCTCGCGGGATTATACACATACAGTATACCCGACGTCCCTCCGGGCTCCAAACCAGTAGAGCAGCGGAAAGAAGATGGATTCGGATTCCGATCTCAGTAGCACGACGGCGTGCGTATAGTTGAGAAATCCCCAACCAAGTGTAGACTCCAAACAAGGGGAGTCCACTCGAGGAAGGAGAAATGAGGGAGAGAGAGATGAGAGAAACTTGTCTCAAATCAATTTGTACATTGTGTGTATTAAAAGGGCACCTCTACCCCTCCTTATATAGGCCAAGGAGGGGTGCCACCCCCCTCCACTTCCGGGGTGGGACTAATCCCAAGGGAGGGGGTGGCGCACCTATAAAGGGGGGTGGGCCCCCTCATGGCGCCATGGCCCATGGGGGAGGACTCCCTCTCCCCCTAATGGGCCCTATGAGGCCCATATGCCTTTTAATTAATTTTTAATTATATTTTAATATTTAATTCAGATAATTAAATAATAAAACATTATTAAATATATTTTGAACCTTTCAAAATACCCGGAACAACTTCCGGCCTTCATCGGAACAATTCCGGTGTTCTCTCCAATTTCTCCGGTGATCCCGAATCAATCCTTACTGCGTCGAGTACCCTTAAGTGTAACACCCTACGGTCCGGGAAACATTAGACATGATCAAGACAATTCTCATTGATCAATGACTAATCAATTGGACCTGGTTACAATCCTTGATAGCCCCTGCGCTTCCATCGAATGAACTTCAATCGCTGTTGGATCCGTTAACCGTGTGCCTGTTCCCTTTGTCCTGGGTACTTTGCTTGTCCGAGGTTTGATCATCGGTATCCACTATACCTAGTTCATCCTCGTTCTCAACAAACAAGTTTACTCGTTCCCGTGATATTACAACTCCGTGACCTAGTCACACGTTTGCAAACTTTATGATGTAACATCACCGAGTGGGCCCAGAGTACCTATCCGTCACACGGATGGACAAATCCCGCTTTGATCTATTTGCATACTCATTAACATATCTATTCGGAATACCTGAAGTACTCCTTTATGGCCAGCATATTTCAGTCAGGCGGTGGGTAGCAAATCAAGGCATCCTAATAGACAATAATTACGTATGATCATTACGGTCTAAGGATCTGGTCACTACGTTATAGTTATCGCAATGTCGAACTATGTGACTTGATCACATCGCAACACTTCTGGTGGGTGTATGTCCATCATATCATTATCCAATGATACGACTCCATTGTCAACAGACGCCATTGTCTCATGAGCAGGAAACCTTGATCATCAATCGCCCAATGGACTAGTATACTAGGGTTGACTAGGGACCTGGTTGTTTGTATACCACACCTGTATTAATGTTTCCGCTTAATACAGTTATAGCATAGTATCAAACGTATTATGAACTAATTGAATATGCTCGATAAAACATATTTTATTTGCCTCTAGGGCACATTCCCAACACCTCTGAACGTAAGTGGGCGCCGTCCAGGCTCAAAAAGATCAGACATACTTAGTGACTAGGAGCTTTCATGTACAGCTGCTGGCCATATGGGCTCTGGCTTAGTTGAGTACGATGTAGGAAGCCTCTCCCGTGCAAAGCTAGCATATGTAGATGTGATAGGTGGTACCGGCTTCCCGTTGGGTGTAGGTGACCTCTTCTGAAAGACTTCGTCTCAATCTTCGGGTTGAGTCCAGCGGGGAAAGTGTACTAACCTCTGCAGAGTAAAAACTAATCATGATTAGCCGTGTCCCCGGTTATGGACATCCTTGAGCTACTAGACATTACTGTTACTGGAGGATCTTGACATATGAATCACCATAATAATTTGAGTGGGCAAGATTTAATAAAGGGTGTGGATTGAGACTGGTGTGCCTAGTTCAATCTTAAGTAGTAAGTTAAATTAAATTTTTGACTAGGTAGATTGGGAAAATCAGCTTTCTGCAAAACAAAACCATAAGCCTTTCCTTTGACTTATCCTTCATGTAGATGTAGGTCTGTTATATATACTTTTTCGTGTGACTTGCCGTACAAATCAGATGTACTGACCCGTTGTCGGGCTGTAACCTTCGGTGTTGCAGGTTTCTCAGACGACCAGTAAGGTTTTTAGGGTTGAGAGTCTACACTCAGCATGTTCGCTTGTGGCTGTTGATGGGACTCCACGTTACTTGCTTTTGCTTCCGCTATATTTATGTTGAATAAGCTAGCCTTGAGCTATGCAACTTGTTATTTATTTTATTTTGGATCATATGTTGTAATAATGATGCACTTGTACTTTGATATACATCTATGATACTGTGTGTGCCAGCGAGTTCGATCCAGGGGCTGGCACTTGAGCACAGAAACTTCAATTCTATGTGAATTGGGTCGTTACACAACATTTTAATATAAGGATAACATATTGTGAATGGTGTAGTTGGTATTAATGATTATTTGAATCTTGCATAAATGAAGATGAATAAGTATTAAACATTGAAAATCTATTAAGATAGATTAATGTGTTTGATAAACATTGAGTCGGAATACCTTCCTGGATAAGATTCTGAAGGAATTCGGAACGAGACAAGTCAAGAAGTAGTTCTTGCTTGTATATCCAAGAAAAGTATCGAGTTAGTCTTAGTACAAGAACAATGGTTAAATGAAAGAAATGGATGTGCTACATCCTCTATGCCTTTGTCATTGGTTCTTTCATATAAAACAGAAGTTATGTACTCGACGTAATGTGACCCAAGTTCTTAGTAGTAAGAACACGTTGTGATATGATTTATGAGTAAATCATTGAACAAAGAGTTAAGTTTATCCTTCAGTGTCTGGAGAGAACTAAGGATACATCTCTAATTTGTAAAGGATAGTGGACTTGACCATAAATGTTATGCTGGTTCAAGTTCTGACACTAACCTAGAAAATTGAGATATCATACTAATAAATGCCTAAGTTGAAAGAAACATGGTTAGACATCAAAGTTGCATACAATGCACTAAGGATTAAATCTACATTGATGTGGTTTCTTTAGAAGTTGCAGGATTTATAATTTGGCTGGAGAAGTTCGACTTCTGACTAAGAGAGTTTTTTGTGTGCATGACTAAGTGAAGATCCGCATGATCCAACAGACGTCATTGCTGAAACACAACGAACACAGTCTCACTCTACCGCCAAATATATACCTCATAATTATATTGGATAATGAAGTAATGTCAAACTAGGTGACATTAAAGATTTGGAAAAGACATACGGATCTGAATGGTTTAGACCGTTGATACAACCTTTTCCACAAGCAAGCATGATCTATAACCATATACATGATATGGAGTTATGATCCACAGAAAAATGCAGCTAGATTATCTGTACTCTAGTGCAAGTGGGGGACTGTTGGGAATGTGCCCTAGAGGCAAATAACATATGTTTTAATAAGCATATTCCATAAGTTCATAATACGTTTTATACTATGTTATAACTGTATTAAGCGGAAACTTTAATACATGTGTGGTATACAAACAACCAGGTCCCTAGTTAACTCCAGTATACTAGTCCATTGGGCGATTGATGATCAAGGTTTCCTGATCATGAGACAAACAAATCTGTTAGCAATGGAGTCGTATCATTGTGATAATGATATGATGGACATACACCCACCAGAAGTGTTGCGATGTGATCAAGTCACATAGTTCAACATTGCGATAACTATAATGTAGTGACCAGATCCTTTGACCGTAATGATCATACGTAATTACCATCTATGAGGAGACTTTGATTTGTATCCCACCGCCTGACAGAAATATGCTGGCCATAACGGTGCACTTTGGGTATTCCGAACTAGATGGCTGATGAGTATGCAAATATATCAAAGCGGGATTTGTCCATCCGAGTGACGGATAGGTACTCTGGGCTCACTCGGTGATATTGCATCATAAGGTTTGCGCAAACATGTGACTAGGTCACGGAGTTGTAATATCACGGGAACGAGTAAACTTGTTTGTTGAGAACGAGGACGAACTAGGTATATTGGATACCGATGATCAAACCTCGGAAAAGCAAAGTACCGTAGGACAAAGGGAACATGCACATGATTAACGGATCCAACAGCGATTGAAGTTCATTCGATGGAAGCGCAGGGCAATCTAGGATTGTAACCAGATCTGATCGATGGTCATTGATCAAGAAAGTGTCTTTATCATGTCTGTTGTTTCCTGGACCGTAGGGTGTCACACTTAAGGGTATTCGACGCATTAAGGATAGATTCGGGATCGCTGGAGAAATAAGAGAGAACTCCGAAATCGGTTCGGAGGAGAGACCGAAAGGTTTTCGTGTTTTCGAATTGTTCGGAAAGTTATTTCAATATGTTTTATTATTTAATTAATTGAATATAATTTTAAAATATAATTTATATAATTAATGAAATAGTTTTCCTTTTAGTTTTTTTTTCTCTAAAGAAAGAAGAAAGAAAAAAAAGGAAAAGGAAAAAAGAAAAAAAAAGAGGGTGGGTGGCGCCATGGGCCAAGTGGCCCATGTGCCACCACGACCACCAAGGCCACTTGGCCACCTAGGCCTTGTGTGCCTAGGCTACATGGTGTGGCCGGCCATGCACGGCTAGGGTGTGGTAATTAGTACCACCCCGCCTGCGTAAGTGCCTGCGCATCCCTTTTCCCCTATATATAAATGTGGAGGGTGTCCCTTTTTTAACACAGAAAATTCCAGAAAAATACAGATAAATTCTGTTGATCTCTCTCTCCCTCGTTCTCCCTCCTATGAGCGGACTCCCCTTGTATGGAGTCTGCACTAGGTTGGGGATTTCTTCACCATACGCACGCCGTCGTGCTGCTGGAATCGGGATCCGAATCCATCTTCTTTCCGCTGCTCGCCTGGTTCGGAGCCCGGAGGGCCGTCGGGTACACCTTATGTGTGTAATCCTGCGAGGCACTACACTTGTGGTGCTGCTTCATCGTCGTGGCCGTATCACGGTGTCTTCACCAACACTGTTCCGACGGGGACGCAATCCCGTCATCGGTCTCAAGGATCGGGTGGCTACTGGAGTCATCGTGGAGCTGCGCGGCATCGGGGATTGCTGGTACGACTAGACCAACCACGTTCACGCGAGAACTTTTCCCGCTTAACGGACTACATACTGGTATGTGAACCATTTGCATCCGTTACTTGCATCGCCATAGCATAGGTCTTGGGATTGGGTATCGTAGGTTATGGAAAAATTTGTGTTTTCTGCCCCAAACCTCAACAGTCCCAACATCTCACTTCGTAGGGATGGTCAATGCAAGGTACTCCTATAGCTTGGAGCAAGGCCACCTGAGAGATGAATCTAGCATGGTACGATGGTCCCCCAACCGGGGCCAGCTTTCGAGACGTCGTGTGCTCCATCCATATTCTTAGTTGGACGTTCCCCTGGTATTGTCGGTGGCGAATTTCCTGATCACGAACCGAGGCCGGCTATGGTGATTTGGAGCAGGTCGATCAAAGCATATATGAAGTTGAGGTTGACATCCTGAGTGTTGATGAGTACTCGCAAAGCAAATGTGATGGAGCTGGGGAAATGTGCCACTCCTATAAGTGGAGGGACGGAGCTGTCCATTGTGTGGAGGCCTTCGGTTCCCATGCCCGGGCAATCTTTGCGGTGGCATAAAGCCGACGAGGGCGAGAGTAACAAGCAAAACCTTTAAAGCAATGAGCTCATCGTTAGTGACGACGACGCTTTGGTCCTCTTCAAGGCCAACCTCCTCTACCATCGTGACGAGGGGCTGAGTGATGTTGCCGCCGATCTCTGCTTTGTAGGCGTGGGCGTGATCTTTGGGCTCCATCTCCAGTGTGGCGTCCTTCTTCTTCAAGCTTGTCATTTTAATCTGTCTCCTTGGATTCCTCGGCCTCTCCCAAGGCTTGCTTGAGGACCATCTACTGCTATGGTTGATGTACCTTCTCACATGCGACGAGGATTCCCCATGTTCGAAACTAATGTTGATGTTCAAGAATCAACTTTCGACTAGGAGTATCCTAAGGAACAAGGTTTGAAATTTCTAGGTGGGGTATCTGCGATGGCCTTTCACTTGACAAGTTGACACAATGATGTTGTAAATATGTTATGTCCCCTCATGTGGGCACGACCTATGTCTGATGGGGGCCGTCGAGAAATGGTGCCCGGGGCACGGGACACTTGGAGTGTCATCGTTTTTGAAGTCTCATGACTCCCGACTAGTCCGCGCCTTACAAGTTTTCCTGAACTCTGAGCTCTCGGCCTTCTTTTTTCTCTAGAAGGGGCTTGGAAGAGGAGAGTGGTCCTCTTCTTGATTTTATTCAAGTGAAAGTTTATGAGTTCCATATCCATGTAGGGATTTTATAATCTAGGTGTCCTTGCCAAATGACAAATGCTATCCTTCAAGTAAGGAGGTGTGAAGGTTAGGACTAATTAATTTTTCATTCTATAATTTGGCACATGTGCTTTTCGTTGGGCTAAGAGATGGGTTGTGACCTATCACGAGAGAATGGCTATACTATGAGAAGACTTTTTTCTTGATATTTTTTCTCTTACCTTTATTTATTTATTTATTATCTTATGTGCTTTTTATCCTTCGAATGGTTGTCCATGAAGCTTTGTTCAGACTTTCGTTGACTGGGGTAACCTGCTCAAACTCATGGGCATGACATGAACTATTACTGACTTGTACTCTGTGGTGGCCTTATAGCGAAGGCCATCGTACACTCGATAAGGTGACAGTGACACAATGATGTTTTAAATAGGTTTATTCACCTCGTGGGAGCATGACCTATGTCCTATGAGGGTCGTCAAGAATAGTGCCCAGGTCACGAGACACTTGGAGTGTTGTCATTTCTGAAGTCTCATGACTTCCGACTAGTTCGGGCCTTACAAGTTTTCCTGAACTCAGAGCTCTCGGCCTTCTTTTGTCTCTAGAAGGGGCTTGGAAGAGGAGAGTGGTCATCTTCTTCATTTTGTTCAAGTGAGAAAGTGTATGATTTACATATCCATCTAGGGCATTATATATTCTAGGGGTCCTTGTCAAATGACAAATGCTATCCTTCAAGTAAGGAGGTGGGAGGTTAGAACTAATTAATTTTTCATCCTTTAATTTGGCTCATGTGCTTTTTATTAAGCTAAGAGCATCTCCAGCCATTCGGCCCCCAATCCGTTTTTTGGCGCTATTTTAGCGCCTCTTGGGGGGCGCTCGGGCGGCGAAAGTGGCTTGGGGCGACTGCCTCCCCAGCCGCGGCCCCAAGGTCGGCCGCAAACAAAACGGTGAATTTTGAAAACATTTCTTCCCGCTGATGCGCGAGATCATGATAATGGTTTCTCGCCCTTCGTTGGTTACCCCAAGTCGAAGGTGAGATTTAGGATAGCAACAAATTTCCCCTATGTAGAGGATAGGGTTTGTCTCCCGTAGGACTCCGGTAATGATAAGTAGGTGGTTCGGCGAATGATGCGCCATCTGAAAAGAATCACTTGCTTCTCCTGGACCTGCACACATAAACAAATAACTTTGCTCCCAACGAAGTTCAGAGAGGTTTTCAATCTCTCTGGTGTTGTTGTTTACAAAGGATCAAACACAAGGGATAATGATAATGGTGATAGCAACTAGAAAGTAAAAGCAGCAAATAAATGAGCGTGTAAAAAGCGATGAGAATATGGACCGGGGTCCTGTGATGTTCACTAGTGATGTCTCTCTCCCAAAAGACAATAAAACTGCTATGCGAGGTAAACAAATTACAGCTAGGCAATTGACAGGATTAAAAACGCACTGCAATGCTAACTATGCTACAAAGAATGGACGAGGCTCAAAAGCATGGACAGTACGCCAAAATAAGTAGACTGAAATCCAACTGCATCTACTACTAATCATCCACATTGAGATATCTATCCAGAACATCTCGCTGGCACTACTGGAATTCGCCTGTTTGCCGTCTGCCACGGCGGACGGCAAACACCTGAATGGCCGACGGCAAAACCCTTTGCCGTCTGCCCCCGCACGGTAAAGCACCCGTCAGCCATTTCATCGGCAAAGAGGTGTGTTGCCGTCTGTTGTATATCGACGGACGGCAAAGCTCTTTACCGTCCGCTGGAATAAGAAACAGACGGCAGAGAAGCTTGACGGCGAAGCTGTGCCAGCCGGCTCCGTCAGGCCCTTAACGGCGGGGTTGCCGTCTACGGACAGACGGCAAAGAACGGTGACGTCATCGGATAAGGTAATGACGTCACCACCCCCCCCCCCCCCCCCGTCATATGTTTGCCGTCCAGCAGCAGACGGCAAAGTCCTACGCTTTGTCGTCTGCCTTGCCGGAGGCAGACGGCATAATGACCAAATGGTCACCCAGCTGTTGCCAGATTGCACAGCTGGGCGCCACATGTCCTCTTTGCTAACTGCAAGCAGACGGCAAAGGCCTTTGCCGTCTGCTTGCTGACGGCAAAGAGGCTATATAGCCTCTGTTTTTTCTGTTTTTCTATTAATCCCTGCATTTGACAAAAACTACCAATATATATAGTGTAGGCACCCACACACATGTTGATCAACCAAATATTAATCAAAATCCATATATACACAAGTTCTCATACATATATAGGAAACACAAGTGACCAAATAGCAAGTTCACATACATAGTAAACAAGTACACGCAAGTGACCAAACAGTTTATAAACAAAGCTACAAGTCCAATTGCAACTCTCCATCATAGCATTACACCCATTAAGCAAATCTGCAAAATGAAGAAAAGAAAATTATAAGAAGATGAAGTAGAAGAAGAAGAATGAGAAGAGAAGAAGAATGAGAAGAGAAGAAGAAGAAGAGAACTCTTCTTCTTCTTCTTCTCCTTCTTCTTGTCTTCTTCTCTTTACAAGTGAAAATGCAGCAACTCCAAAAATGCATTACTTTAGTCATTTTTAGGCAATAAAGCTAATTTTACCATTTTGTGAGCAAATTAAGCTAACTTTGGCAACTTTGAACAAATGAAGCTAACTTAAGCATTTTTTGAGCCAATTAAGGTAACTTTAGCATTTTGTGAGCAAATCAAGCTAACTTCATCATATTGTGAGCAAATCTGGCTAATCATGCTATTATTAGGCTAACTTAGCTATATTTAAGAATTTCATAAGCTAAATATGCATTTTCAAACTAACTAAGCATTAATAAAGCAAAATATACAACACAACTTACCGGAGTGTAGCCCTCAAGGCTGAGGTGGCTGAGAAGCATCCGTCGGGTTGCCCGATGTTGACAGTGGAGAAGGGTCATGGGACGCAGCCCGAGAGTTATGCTGCACAAAAAGATCAACTAGAGGTTAGCACGACGCCACTCAATATGGTATTGATGATCATCGAAAGATACTCACCGTCCCCACAGGAGAAATGATCGGCATCGGTGGAGCGGCCTGACCAGTCTTCTCGCACATAGTCTGCACATTTGTTATTCATGAGTCAATCATATTAGGCCACTCATGACGCATTCTTTGGGTGAATATGAACAAGTGACTTACCACGAAGAGCTCATACAAGGCCCGGTTCGATGCATCGTGTCGTGCCGCGGCCTCCTCGAGAGCCTTCGCCGTCCTCTCCTCCGCCAGCCGCTCTCTCTCCGCTGCCTTCTCCTCTGCCAACCGCTCCTTCTCCTCCAGTAGCCGCTGGGTGTTCTGTCGCTCTTTCTCAAGAGCTTCCTGCAACCCCACTCCTCTAGTTAGCATTGTAATATTCGATGAGAGAAAACAAGAATGCAAGAGTCCTTATGGATAACCTGGATAGCGAGGTCGACTGGCCGCGGACGAGTCCTTATGGCAGGAGAAGAGCTCGTTTGGCGCGCCTTGATCTCAGGAAGAGTCTTATCGCACCTGATCAACTTATCTCCAATGGCCATGGCGCCTTCCGCCACCAGAGATCATCACCAGCTCCGGCTCAATAGGCTTCCCAAGAGGGTTATAATCCTCCCCGTGCTTCTCCTTCGCCACCTCAGTATAAGCCTTGAGCTTACTGTAGGCGGCAATGTTGGTGAAAGTCGAAGGACTGGCGAGATCAGACTCTGAGAGCGCCTTTGCCTTCTTGTACGATGCTGTATGGGCCATGCCATACATGTCGAACACCTGAGGCACCTCCGTTTTATTATGCTCCGCCTAAAAGACAAAGCAAAGCACGATATTAGTAAGTTGTGGGTGCCAAAAAGACAAAGAAAAGTAGAATTTGCATGAAAATTGAAGCAAAGCACATACCCATTTATTCCCGTAACCAGCTAAGTTGCGGCTTCGTTGATGGTGTGGCACACCAACCATTTGGGCGCGGCGCTCCTTGGCATTGTTGTGGATGGCCAACCAGGCATCTGAGCACCAGTGGTCCACAATGGCCTCCCAACAATCCATCTTGTCCGCACACCATCTCGGTGGCGCCTAAGTTAGTAAACAAGGAAACTAATAAGTAGCCTAGATAGGAATCAAATCAAGCAAACTATTCAAGACTTAAGAAGGGTTACCGTCATGTACTGGGCCCTGGTCAGAAACTTCTTGCGGCAGTCCTTCTTGCTACGCTTGCGCCCTTGCTTGGCGTAGTAGTCACGGACCGCCTGCACTCGCATCTCGTGCCTTGTGTTCTGCAAGAGGCGCGTGGCCTCTGCAACTAACACGTCCTCCGCCTCCTGCTCCTTGGACTCATCGACCTTGTAGTAGACCTGCAATAGCACGAGACAACACTGATGAGTGCACTGATGAGACAACACTGATGACAACACTGATGAGTGCACGAGACAACACTGCAATAGCATGATTTTATTGTGTGAAACAGAAATTACCCAAAAGCCGTTGATGACCATGTCGGCTCTGGTGTGGCATTCGACCCCGTTGATGGTCGTATCCGGCGGGGCCGGGGCAGCACAATAGTGCTCCCACTTGAGTCCAGGCTGCGGAACCTCATCAGGTCCGGGCAATTGAACCAGCCCCGGGAAGTTCTCCCTGACGAGCACACCAAGGATGGAGTTGGGATTGCGGACACCATTGCCGTATATCCAACCCCTGCAGTATAAAAAGACAAAGCCATCAGATAGACATAAGTATAGAAGGTACCGAAAGAGAGTATAAGTGAACTTACGTCTCTCCATCAGGCCTAATCAACCACTTATGGGCGGGAGTCACCGGCACGGACGGGAGCCGTGTACCCCCACGCTGGTACACGGTGGTACCCTCAGCTATCTCCTCCTCATCCGTAGTGTCCAGCTCGGCACCAGCCTCCCCCTCAGGCGTGTGCTGCTCCGGCTGGTCCGGCCAGGGACTCCAGGTCGTGCGGGTGGACGTAGCCTCCTCCTCCACCTCAGGCTGGTCCACCCTGCAGTGCTCTGGTGAATCAGCCGGAGGTGGCGGCGAGGAAGCAGCAGCAGGTGTTCGTCTCCCTTTCCCGCGACCACCACCTGCTTTGCCTCTCCCGGTCTTCTTCCGACCTCCTCTCCCCCTGGGCGGCTCATCAGTAGAAGGAGGAGGCGAGGAAATACTCTCGAGCAAAGACCTCCGTAGAGCCAGAGGTGGGAGCGCATGACCCCGACCCCTCCCTCGCGATCCTGAGGTCTCGCCCTCCATATCTGTCACGAACCTGCCAAGAATTAAAATAAAATAATTAGTACAATGAGAAAAAGAATTAATAATACAACAGTAATTACTGCAATAATGAGAATATATACAACTAATGAGAATAATGTAATTAAAGTTGAGATGCATACAACTAACAATAGTCGGGATCATCGGTCTCTTCTACGCGATCAATTGAAGGATCGTCATCGCTATCACGCGTGTCGTCGATAATGATGGCCTCATCAGGTTCAACAACACCAACATTTGGAAGGCCTTGATGTAAACGGTCAAGCATTGACAGGTCATCTGGAGCAGTAACCTCTTCTTCTTCAGGCTCTTCAACATCGTCGTTAGCGGGTTCACTCTCATTGTCTTCTTCCATGTTCTGGGGTTGCGTAGAGAGGTTTCGGAAACGTTTTTTTATCACGCATGTTTCTTGGAAGAATTCTCCTTCATATGTCTCTGGGTCAATGTGGGGTACATAATCCTCTTCATTTGGGGGAGGTGGTCTAATATGAGGTGGCACATCATAAACGACATCCCAACCTTTCAGGTTTTCAACCGTTTGGCAGGGGTAGGATAGATAGAAAACCTGGGTGGCCTGTTGAGCCGTAATATAGACATCGGGGACATTAAAATGGGTGTCTTGTCGAATTTCGACTAGACCTACATGTTCATGAGTTCGTCTAGTCCTCGACGGGAGAAACCAATGACATTTGAAGACAACGACGTTGGGAGGATTTTCACCATAGAATAGAAGTTCGTATATTGCTTCAACTCTTCCATAATACTCAATACCTCCGTCGCCGACAGCAGAGACACCCGAATTTGTACTTTTTCGATCGGCCATTTTTCGCTCTTTATCAACGGTACGAAAGCGATACCCGTTGTTGTTGTATTTCTCAAATACACGGACCTTATTGTCAAAACCATTAGCGACTTGTCTCAATTCGGCGTCCATAGGCTCCTCATTTGCCTATAAGTTTTATAGGAAAGGATTGTTATATTAGTGAAAAATAGGTCGAACCAACAAATGAAACCCTATATATGAATGATAGTTACGGTTCGTTTGAACCAAGAGATGAAACTAGGATTGCCGTCTCCTTGATTGGCAAGAAGCTCATACTCTGCGATGGAATCACTTTCAATAACCACTCCATTCGAGAATTTGGCGACGTATCGACTGTATGAATTCAGGGGAATTAATAAGAAACAAGAATTATTAGAAGTTGCGAAACAATGTACGTACCGAGCACTTACTCGATGTACGGTCGCACTTCTGTTAGGTTGGTGAAGATATACAGTGTAAGAGTCTGCCATTCTTTGATATCCAAAATCTTATTTCTCGAAGCACCAACAGGTCCAAGATTCCCTTTGAATAGGCTGAGGTTGGATTGACGCCGTTGGGGGTCGCCAGTATTGTACCGATGCTTTGGATTATGCAAATGGCGATTTTTGGCTTCATAATGTGCTGTCACGAAGTTTGCCGCCTCCTCGGTAATGAAAGCCTCGGCCATCGATGCTTCAATTCTACGTTTATTTTTACATTTTGCTCGAAGCGTCTTCTGCATTCTCTCCGTTGAATAGCACCAACGATTTTGCACAGGGCCCCCTAATCTTGCCTCGGTCGGGAGATGCAATATCAAATGCTGCATCGGATTAAAAAAACCCGGTGGAAAGATCTTCTCTAACTTGCAGAGCAACTCCGGCGCCATATCTTCCATGTCTTCTAGCACGCCATCGGATAGTTCTTTAGCACAAAGAACACGAAAGAAATAGCTCAGTTCTGCCAGTACTAGCCACTCTTCCTCGGGGATATAGCCGCGCAACATCACCGGCATTACCCGCTCAAGCCATATGTGCCAATCATGACTCTTCAGCCCTAATATTTTATGTTTTTCAGGACTCGCTCCCCTCCTCAGATTCGCTGCATACCCATCGGGGAACATCAAACTGTTTTGCACCCACAAGAGAATTTCCCTGATATGCCCCCTTTCAAGATTGAACCAGGCCCTTGGCTTGGACCAATTCTTCTTTCCTTTCGGCTGTCGCATGTTCTGTGAGGGTCTATCACATAGAGTCTCCTGGTCGACTCTAGCTTTAGGATTATCCTTTGACTTCCCATCTATGCCAAAAAATGTACCAAACAGGGCCTCGCCGATATTTTTTTCAGTGTGCATCACGTCAATATTGTGTGGAAGTTCGAGGTCTTTGAAGTAGGGGAGATCCCAGAAGCATGTCTTGTGAGTCCAGGCGTGTTCCGAATTATATCCCTTGAAATACCCGGGACGTTCTGGATCAGGCTCGAGAGAGTTCAACTGTGCCAAGACATGTTCGCCCGTCATCGTAGGTGCTCCCAGGTTTTTGACAACTTTGCCTTTGATGAAGTTCTTCTTGTCTTTTCTAAAAGGATGCTTAGGAGGCAGAAACTGTCTATGCAAGTCAAAGCAGGAATACTTGCCACCCACCTTCAGCCAATGAAACTGAAGAGCAGCCTTGCATGTTGGGCACCCGAACTTTCCATGAACACAGAAGCCAGCGAAAAGCGCATACGCCGGCAAGTCATGCATTGAGTACTGGTACCAAACATGCATTTTGAAGGTCTTTTTGCTAGCTGCATCGTATGTCTTGAACCCTTCGTCCCAAGCTTGTTGCAATTCCTCCTTAAGCGGTTGCATGTACACATCCATATTCTTCCCCGGATATTTGGGCCCTGGTATTATCAACGTCAGGAAAATGTTCTTCCTTTTCATAATCTCTGAGGGGGGGAGATTGAGTGGCATGACAAATACAGGCCAACAACTGTATGGGGCTGCCATCAGACCGAAAGGATTGAACCCATCTGTGCCGACGGTGATTCGGCAATGCCTTGGCTCCTTAGCTTTTTCCGAATGTTTTTCGTCAAAGTGCTTCCATGCTGAACCATCCGATGGGTGAGTCAACATCGGCTTCCCATCTGCATCAAATTCTGTTCTCTTCCCATGTTTGTGCCATGTCATATGTCTGGCTGTCTCTTCCATCATGTAAAGGCGTTGAATTCTTGGCATCACTGGAAGATACCTAAGAACATTTACGGGTATTTTGGTCTGCGTCTTCTCACCTTGACCATTGTCTACCACAACATACCTGGATGACTTGCATTTGGGACAATAGTCTTCGTCCGCATACTCTTTCCTAAATAAAGCACATCCATTTTCACAAGCATGTATCTGCTCATAGGGCATCTTAAGTACCTTGAGGATTTTATCCGATTGGTACAGGTTTCCAGGCATAACATGATCTTTTGGTAGAAACCGCCCAATTAGGGTCGTGATCTCATTGTAACAATCTGTGCCCAAGTTGAATTGTGCCTTCAAAGCCATCAACTGTGCGATGGCATCGAGCTGACAAAGCTCAGTGTGAGCGTGCAGCGGACGTTTCGAAGACTCCAACATATCATAGAAGGCCTTCGCAGATTCCTCCATCTCATCGTCCTCATCCCGCGCATCGTCAAAGTCCTGCACCATGTCTTCGATCCCGGTTCCGTACTCATCCGTGCGCTGACGGACCACCTCCTCTCTCCGTCGTCCGCCAGACTTGCCATGGAAGGTCCACACCGTATAACCAAGCTTATAACCCCACTTCTGCAAGTGTTTACCAATATCCACCTCTGTCGCCTGTTTATAATTGTCGCACCTAACGCAGGGGCACCAGGTTTTTCTCTGCCCATTTGCAAACGCCGCTCTCAGAAACTCCTTGGTTTTCATTGCCCATTCATTGGTGATCTCTTTCTGATTAGGGCGACCAGTGTACATCCACGCACGATCATCGCTCATCTTGTTGCTACAGCTAGCTACTAAACAACAAATATACCATTTTATTACGTCCACTTTTTATTGCTTTTATCATACATAGCTACGGCATATGCAGTTAACCTACACACTAATAGGTAAAGATAGGTCCTAATCCCACCCGAGTATGTGTAGATTGGGTCGGTTTCCATGCTTTGGTCCCGATCCGACGCGGTATTTCGGCAGCACCTCCCCGCTGTTCTCCTAATACACGTCTCGACAACAAGCCGAGAGGTTGTGTATCCGGAGAACAACAGGGAGGCGCTGACGAAATTCCGCGTCGGATCAGGACCAGAGCATGGAAAAACGACCCAATCTACACATACGCGGGTTGTTCATGGATAACGTTGGACAATTCGAAAGAATTACTATTATAAATATGCAAATGAATGCATATTTATACTGTAATCCTTTCGAATGGGAGACGCATACTGGTTACGCGACTGTATTTACCTAGCTCCGGTGGCGTCGAGTCGGTGGCGTCGAGGGGCTCAGGTGGCGGCGGAGGGGTGGCTCTGGCGTCGAGGGGCTCCTCCGAGGTGGAGACGAGGGGCTCTGGTGGCGGCGGCGGGGTGGCTCTGGCGTTGAGGGGCTCCTCCGAGGTGGCGCAGAGAGGTGGCTCCGGTGGCGGCGGCTAGCTAGGGCTCGATCGAGGGGGGTGAATGGGAACTGTTACGGGCAAGAGGGAGGGGGTGACGGAGCCTCACCCCCTCAGAAAGAGGGAGGAGGGGCTCACCGGCCGGAGTAGGGGACGGCGGCGGTGAGGGCGGGCCGGGGCGCGCCGTGGTGAGGGCGGCGGCGGGGAGAGCGGGCCGGGTGGTGGTGGGGGCGGTGAGGGCGGCCGGGGTGGGTGGATCCAGCAAGGGAGGGGTCGGGCCGGGGCGGGTGATGGCGGGGGCGGGCCGGGGCAGCTGGGCGACGACTCCAGCAATGGCGCGGCGGCGGAGACGGTGAGGGCGCGGCAGCGGCGTGGGGTGAGAGAAGGGGAGGCACGGGGGAGAGAGTGGAGAGAGTGGGAGAGAGAGAGGAGGCCGACGAGAAGTTAACGACCTCAGTGCTTTGCCGTCTGCGGCCGGACGGCAAAGAAGTCTATGCCGTCTGCTGGCAGACGGCACAACATCGCACCGTTAGCTAGGGCGAGCGAGGCATTCAAGTGGGACCCACTTTCACTTTGCCGTCTGTCTCTGCACGGCAAAGACCCCTTTGCCGTCTGTCGACCAGGCAGCAGACGGCAAACAAGCCTATTGCCATGTGCCAACCCTTTGCCGTCAGTCTTTAGGGCAGCAGATGGCATACAACCCCTTTGCCGTCCGCCCCGATGAAATGCAGACGGCAAAGAGGTTGACACATGGCAAACTTGTGAATTCTAGTAGTGTGGTATTAAGTTACGAGCCCCACCCAAAGTGTAAACACAAAGCAATAGACAACTGCATTAAAAAACACTTTGAATAAAGTAAACAATCCTTGCAACCGCAGTTACAAGCACCGTTTTCCCCCTTGTGGCAACAACACATCCCCTAGACTCATGTTTCTGTCACTCAAGCGTGTCATCGGGGGGCATGAACCCACAATCGAGCATAACGTTCCCTCTTGGAGTCACTACCTACTACTTGGCCAAAGCAATAAACAACAACAGAGAACATGCAAGATTTACACTTAGGAACAAAAATATAAAAGATAAGAACCAAATATATTACTCAATCACAATCTAAACATAATCTCATAATCCATCAGATCCCAGCAAACTCAGCATAGCAACAGCAGAAAATTACATAAGTGCCTCGATCATGTAGGGTAGCTCACGAGGACTAAAACCATGAAGAACAAAGAGGGGAGGAGAACATCACATAGCTACTGATCCCGGACCCATGGTCCAAGGAAAACTACTCGAGCACATCCGGGAAGCGTCCATGGTGGAGGGGAAGCTCCCGGAGGTCAATCCTCCCTCCGGTAGGGTGTCGGGAAGAAGTCTGCTGGCGCTCCCGATCTTGGAAGCGCAGCGGCGGCGGAACAGAGGCGAGATCGCAAAAAAGGGTTTTTGTCTTCGGGGGTTTTGCGTCATGGAGATTAAATAGGAGAAGGGGCAGCCAGGGGGACACTAGGGGTCCAGGCACCCCCCGGCGCGGCCAGACCCTAGGCCGCGCAAGGTGACTGCCTGGGTCCCTGGTGGTGGCCCTCTGGCCCCACCCAGGTGATTCCGAAAGGTTCCTTCATGCTGATTTTTTATCTGATTTTTCCCGAATTTTTGGAGCACTTTTAATATGGGGAAAACCTGAAATAGAAAAACAGTAGAAAACAGGAACTCGCACTGTGGTGCACTGAGTTAGTAAGTTAGTCCAAATACGATCAAAAGTGTATGAAAGTGTATCTATATCATAGCAATATCACACAAAACATGCATGGAGCAAGCAGAAATTATAGATACGTTTGGGACGTATCAACAACCCAAGCTTAATTCCTGCTCGTCCTCGAGTAGGTAAATGATAACAAGCATAATTTCTGTGGTGACATGCTAGCAACCATAGAAGAACTTTGAAAAGTAAAGCAATCAAGGTTAGAGATTCAATTCAAGTCATAACATGCAAGAGTCTATATTAGCATTGAAACAAGTAACAAAAGAACAAAAGGTGCAAGAGCTCTCGCTGTTCGTGACTCGAATGTCTCCAAATGGTGTTTGCGTGCAAGAAAGGGGATAGGGAATATGAGAAAAAGTATTTTTGTTGAGAGATCAATCTACTAAAGTGTCCCACTTGGTCTTCTTTGGAATCTTATCTTGACTCGTCCCCAGACCACTAGCAAGGTACAAGTCAATTTGATCCACTCCTTTTCGATATTTTGAGCACTCATGCAATGGATGAGTGTAAGCACGAAAGTTGACACTTAGGATGGAAAAGAGAGAAATATGGTGGAGGAGGAAGACAAAAAGGATGAGAAAGGCTCACATCAATGAGGACAATCATAGGCAAGAGATGCCACATGATAGATATGATGTGAGGAGTAGGGATTTCCATGCAACGGATGCACATATGAGCTAAAAATCTCTCCAATGGAACTTTTGGGGGTGCATCCAACTTGCTCGCTCATGAAGACCTAGAGCTCATTGAGGAGGCTCATCCTTGGAATATGCAAGCCAAGTTCTATAGTGTGAAGGTCCCCACATAGCTATATGCATAAATGATCATCTCTATGGAGTACAAGGATAAGAGGGAGTACTAGTGTGGACTTTCAAAACGATAGTAGTGTTGCCCCTTTCTCTCTTTTTATTTCTTTTTTCTCTTTTTTGTATTTTTTTGTAGTTTTTGGTGGCCTCAATGGCTCTTTCTATTTAACTCACATTTTTCCTCTTTGGGAACTTTTATTTTGTCCACTTTGGGATCTTTTCTTCACTTAAGGGCAACACTCTATTTTACAAGAAGGTATAGAAGATCTTTCACACTTTACAAGGTACTCAAACATAAAGAAGATGTAGCTATCATGATGTATGCAAGATATGCCGCTGCCAGTGTAGCAGGAACATGTATGACATGAAGATCAAGTCATAAAGAGGTGGATGTTGCATGGAAATATATCTCGGAAAGGTTATGGAAATGCCTTGATAGGTAGGTATGGTGGCTGTTTTGAGGAAATATATAAGAAGGTTTATGATGAAAGAGCGTATCATGCCAAGGGTTTGGATGCACCGGCGAAGGTGGACGCTAACCCTCGGAGTGAGAAAAGGGCAATGCACGGTACGGAAGAGGCTAGCAAATATGAGGAGGTGGAAGTGTCATCTTTTAATACTTACATTAGTCCGAAGAACTCATGCACTTATTATCGGTAACTCTCAATCTAATGAGGAGGTTCACAAATAGACAAGTACCCCGAGGAGGAGTGTATGGGGGTTTGGTTATCCTTGCGCATCCTCGACTCATGGTACGTGAGTGTACTCTAATATCCGATCCCTCGAAAGATTAGCGATCCATCTAGTAGCTAGAGTTCTCAACTAGTTTTGTAGGTTTTGAAAATAAACACGGATTTACCAAAATACGACACCTATAACTTATACTAGAGTTCTTGACCCCAAAAGTTCAAACATTACTCACAACAATACCTCAAAATTATTGCAAGTTACTACTACAATTAAATAGCAACCTCAATTACCTACTTTTCAAGACAAGACACAACTCAGTGCAACAACCAACTTTCTTAACAAGATAAAAATGAAAAATAAAGAGATTTCCAGCAACAAACTAAACAAAAGCCAAGGCTCTTGCTAAAGACAAAAACTAAAACTAAACCTAAACATTGCAGTAGCTACGAAAAGATAAGGAACACACAACAACAGAAAGATAAGCATGAAAATCCTATGATGTGTTCTAGATTGGAGTGGAGCGTGTTTCTCTCCCACGCAAAGTAAGCTGGGGTCTAACTTGTTATGAACAACAAGCAAAGCTAAAGAAAACTAAAAAGGAAACCTAAGAGCGAGACGCTCCAAGCATAGCACATAACGCATGAAGTGATAAAAATATAGTGAGACGAAGGACGAACTGATGATTGTTGATGGAGAAGGGGATGCACGGGGGCATCCCCAAGCTTAGACGTTTGAGTCTCCTTGAATATGCGTGGGCCATCCCCTATCTTGAGCGTTTGACACTCCTGGATCTTCTTTCATCATCTTCCCTCGCACACTTGAAAACTCCCTTCATACATAACTCATCATAAGCTGATTAGAGAGGTTAGTACCCTTAGTAAAATATTTTTCCCCGCTGGATATAAAGATATTCTTGAAGATCTACTCTTTCTCAAGATTTCCCAAAGGTTTTTTCAAAGAAAAAGCAAGCATAAGGTTTGCAAAAGTGAAGAGAGGCAAAACGTGGCAGAATCTGTGAAAAACAGAACAACAGGTAGTAGAGAATTTTTTTGGGGAACTTCTTGAACTCAAATAAAAAAACTCAGAACATACGAAAGTTTCACAATTGTATAGATCGTGCAGTGTAAAAATTTCAGCTCAAAAAGATGAACTGGTAATTTGTTCCGATATTTTCCGTCAAGTAGACATAATCTGTTTCTGGACATCATGGCACAACTTTTGCTTCCCTTATCATAAGAGGCTATAACTTGGCACAAAGGTTGAAAATAAAGATACAATGATGTTGCTACAGTAGTAAAAATCATCAAGACCACTAAAAACATAAGTAAAAACATCTTGGGTTGCCTCCTGACGAGGGGGTGACCCCACGACTCCTACGGATGAGCCTACCTGGTGTCCATGAAGGCAGAAGGCCCATGAAGATAGGGCCTCGGCCCACTAGATGGCACCGACGTAGAAGTCCTCGACTCATAAGGAAGGTGCGAAGACCTTCCGTACGGACCAAGCTAGGGTTAGGAAAGTTTACCTATACACGTAGATGAACTCCCCGAGACCTAGCCCGGTATATAAGGGCTAGGAGGGGCGACACCAAAGACATCGGATCTTACTTGTAACCGTAGCCTTGAGCGCTCCAGCCTTGGCCTCCACTGTAATCGCATCTCCCCAATCAATAATATCGAGCAGGAGAGAGCCTCCCTGTTTGCCGACGAGCTATCTTCCAACTTGCGCCTCTCATGACTAACCCAGGGTCCCTGACCATGGGATTTTCCGGGGTTGATCCCCGTCAATTGGCGCCGTCTGTGGGAACCGCGCAGGTTGGGAATGCGATCTCGGCGGCCTCATCATCACCAGCACTCATCGACTCGGCGGCTCCGGCAAGATCCAACCTGTTCGAGTCCCTCGGATTCACGGCCCACCTCCCACCCTCAAACCAGTCTTCACCGACCTACGCCCCGACATCAATCTGATCTTCGGAGAGTACCAGATCTACATCAACCACTGGGGTAGCCTCCGCCTCATCGACGACACCCGTGCAACCACGACAACATCTACAGCAACGACCATAGCAGACGCCACCCTCACGGACGATCTATCTGGCGGTTGTAGCTACGCACCCAACCCACGGCTCCACGCTACTCACGACCGCTCGAGTGAAGCCCCAACATGGATAAGCACGATCGCACGCATCGGCAAGGAAACGGCAAGGGCACCATCGCAGGTGTTCATGGCAGAAGTCGGCACATCAACGTCAGGTAACAACGGGCGAGCCAACGACCCGGGCACTCGACAAGACACCCCAACCACCAACAGGGCGGCTGGCCCTGGCAACACCAGTCAGATGGTCGTACAACTAGGAGAACCGGGGACCATACCAAAGAAAGTCCCGGTGGAGCAAGGACCAAGCAATCAAAAAAGCAGTCAGCTACCAAGCAACAAACAACAAGCACCTGGCCAGGGCAGCCAGCCATCGCGCAGCAGGCAGCAAACCCTGGTTGCAGCGGCGTGCGAACCACCCAAAGAAAAAATATACTTGTCCAAGGAATCGATGGCAATGGTAAAAGAAGCAGTCGCCCGCGCCGGGTTACTACCATCAGACGCCACAAGAGACGAGTTAAGGGCATACAACAAGCTAGAGGGAGAGCTAACAAAGAAGATGAGACAGTGGCGCCTAGCCATGGAGAAGCAAGCCATAGCGGAACCCGAAATGAAAAGCAGCCGCAGACAATCTCCCAGAAGCGACTCGCCAGGTCACGACTCCCCCATCCGCAATAGGTCGAAACTCAACAACCTGCGGAAGACAGAAACGGCGAGAGTAGTGCGGAAACTGGAAGACGACTTCAGATTAGAGGAAGATGGCGACGAGGAGGAGACTCTCACTCCGGCGGAAGCGCTCATAAGCGCCCAAGACTACCTGTCCCGTGCCCAGAAAAGCAGAAAGGGCAAAACGGATCGCTACACTTCCATAGCTCTGCAGATAATGAAGGACGCTAACGACGCCTCGGTACCTAAAAAATCCAGCGCAAAGCGGCAGACTCGCGAGCGGATGCCGGACAGGGACCCCAGTTCGCCAGACGACGACGACAACGACAGTAACGACGACAGACGCAGGCGGTCCGACAAGCACAAGAAACGCGACAGCGACGACAACGGCAGACGCTGCAGCACTCGACGAGATGCGCGAGACGACATCACACAGAACAGAGTCAACCGCAGCAGGCGAAGACGCGCAACACGCAAGGAGTACTCGGAGGAGGAGACTTCCGATGAGGAAATCGAGCCATGTGGAGCACTCTGCTTCACACGTGCCATACGTGAGACGCGCATGCCCAACGGGTTCAAACTGAACTCCACGACTCCAAAGTACAACGGACTCGAGGAGCCGGAGGCATGGCTCGACGACTACCTAACAGCAGTCAAGTTTCAAAGAGGGACCAATGTCACGGCGATGCTGTACGTACATCTCATGCTCGAGTTCTCCGCTCGACACTGGCTGAAAAATCTTCGGCGCGGATCCATCAGCTCCTGGAGCCAGTTCCGAGGAGCCTTCATAGAAAACTTCAAATCAACATACAAGCGACCAGCCTCACTCGAGGAGCTGCGGGCATGCAAACAAGGAACAAGGGAGGCCCTGCGGGCATACATCCAGTGATGGACGATACTCAAGAATTCAGCAGAAGACATCTCGGACGAAAGTGCGATCGACACATTCAGGCGAGGTCTTCAGCGCGTTGAATTCAAAGAGCAGCTCGGACAGATGAAAGTCCGAACAATCGCACGACTACTAGAACTAGCCAACAGCTGGGCAGACGGAGAAGACTCCGTTCGTAACAAAACAGAAACCCACACTGCACAATCTGAATACGACTACGACTACAACGGAGATAGAGGAGACGACAGAAGAAGGAAGCGACCTAGACGGAACTTCTAGAACGACAAAGGACCTGACATGGTCGCCGCCGATTTCTCGGACGACTAGAACGGCAGGCACCGTGATGACAACAGACCATAGCGTCGAGACAACCCAGAAGACGAGCCCCAGGCTCAAAGACGAGAATGGAGGAAGAGACAGCCACGCGACGGCACTCGCACATTCCGCTCCGCCAAAGAACAACTCGATGGACCGTGCTCTTTACACGGATTCAGAAGCGAGCGAGGAGAGCTCAAATCATCCCACACCCTCAGGAACTGTCGAAGCTTCAACGAGTTGGCCGAAGAGAAAAGCCGCTCCTCGGTCGCAGTAGCACGACCACTCGCAAGCGTAGCAGTTGGGCCAGTTGCCCACGGTGCGCCACCAGCCCCCCTGCCAGCAAGACAGGTGGCCGCCATCCAAGAACGGCAAAGGACGCTAGAAGAAGAAAACCAATACCCAGAAGCCCACGGGAGGATCTACATGATACAAGAAGGCAGACCTTCCAATAGGTAGCAGAAACAAGTCACCAGACAAGTTTTCCTGGCAACCGCCGCACACCCGGCCGTCCCAGAGCACCTGCGCGGGTCGGAGACAGAAATCTCCTTCTCCCGGGATGACCACCCGCCAGTCGTCCCCCAACTAGGGCACGCCGCGCTGGTACTCGAGGCCAGAATCGGAAATTACGACATGTCGCGAGTATTCATGGATGGCGGCAGCGGGATCAACATCATCTTCACCCGAACACTCGATGACATGCCCATCCAACACAACGCACTCAAACCCTCAGGCACAACCTTCCACGGGATCGTACCAGGAAAAGCAGTCTACCCCCTCGGGAGGATAAGCCTGGAGGTATTCTTCGGGAACGCGACGAACTTCCGCAAGGAAACACTTGACTTCGAAGTGGTCGACTGGAAGTCGCAATACCACGCAATCCTCGGGCGGCCAGCTTTCGCTCGCTTCATGGCCGTACCCCACTACGCCTACCTCAAGATGAAGATGCCAGGCCCAAACGGGGTCATCACAATCAGTGGCAGCTTCGTCAGATCCGACCGCTGCGACAAAGAATTCCACAAGATAGCAGAAGCATTCGTAGCCCACCAAGACAGCAGAACCACGAGACTCGCAGAAGAAGCGCTCCCGTAGAAGGAAAGGAACATCGCCCGAAGAAACCCAGAACTGGGAGACAAAGCTACCAGGCCCTTAGAGCCATTACATCATCGCCCTAAAATGAACCTACCCTCTTCATATTTGTAAAGGAACAGCAGGAAAGATATTTCATAAATATTTGTCCACAAAATTACTTGACACTCGGGGGCTCGCCGAAGCAGCCACCCCCCGACGCGTCCTCCGCAATCGCGGCAAATTAACTCGACACTCGGGGGCTCGCCAAAGCAGCCACCCCCCGACGCGTCCTCCGCAATCGCGGCAAATTAACTCGACACTCGGGGGCTCGCCAAAGCAGCCACCCCCGACGCGTCCTCCGCAATCGCGGCAAATTAACTCGACACTCGGGGGCTCGCCGAAGCAGCCACCCCCCGACGCGTCCTCCGCAATCGCGGCAAATTAACTCGACACTCGGGGGCTCGACGAAGCATCCACCCCCCGACGCGTCCTCCGCAATCGCGGAAAATTAACTCGACACTCGGGGGCTCGCCAAAGCAGCCACCCCCGACGCGTCCTCCGCAATCGCGGCAAATTAACTCGACACTCGGGGGCTCGCCAAAGCAGCCACCCCCCGACGCGTCCTCCGCAATCGCGGAAAATTAACTTGGCACTCGGGGGCTCGCCAAAGCATCCACCCCCCAATGCGTCCTCCGCAATCGTGGCAAATTAACTTGTCACTCGGGGGCTCGCCGAAGCAGACACCCCCCGACACGTCCTGCGCAATCGCGGCAAATGAACTCGACACTCGGGGGCTCGCCGAAGCAGCCACCCCCTGACACGTCCTCCGCAATCGCGGCAAATTAAACTAAGCACTCGGGGGCTCGCCGAAGCAGCCACCCCCCGAGGCGCCATACGCAACTACAAATACAGACGATATATACAATCAAGAAGAAACATATACAACGAAGGGAAGCACCTAATCTTTAGGCTCCAACTTTGCATTAATAAGTGCACCCAGATGGCGGTCATTCTCTTCGCAAACTCGCCTCACAACTTGTAGCGCATGCCTATCTACAGCCACGTAGTGCTCATTCATCGGGTGATCCCTACCACCTGGACGACCCGCCACCACCTGAGCAAAATCCACCCCTGGCCAATGACTACGGACCAAGCCCAAAGCAGCTCGAGCTCCAGCATGAATCTGGTGATCCATCACTCGACGCAACTCGGCAGGCTGAGAAACTATGCGACAAAGCCTCTCAAGAGACGAAGAAACTACCTCCAACGGATAGAACTCAGCATGGATACCACCCAATACCCGATGGAAGTAACTCAGAGCTTCCGGAACCCGCTCAACGCGGCGACGAAGCAACGCAAACGCTCGAGCACGATCCCCATCCGCCCAAAAAGGATTGCTCGCCTGCACACTAGGTCATCAAGCCGCGACATCTCTGACTGAACGACCCTCTCTTCATCCCGAGTTCGCCCTGCCAGCACTTCGAAAGTCAAGAACTACGATCAAGACAGAGACGGCGAAAACCCACCAAACGGAACTAAGTAAACAAACAGAGGCAAGACTCACCCCGCAGGAGGTCAGACAACTTCACCACCCACGATGCAAGGCCCTCAACCACGGACTCGGCACGTTCACGCCGAGTACGATGAACGACCACGGACCCCTTCAGTCGGACAACATCCCGCTCAGCGTCCTTCAGCCGCAAGCAAACGGACTCGTACGCACCCTCGCGAGCGTCATCCTTCAGTGAACTCCACGGACGAAGAAAGCCCGGAGCGGCCTACCGCAGGATGAACAAAAAGTAATCAAATTCAAACAAGAAGAACAGCCAAAGCAGACATTCAGATAGAAGTTGCAAAAGATCAATCGTCCCAACAGAGTCGCGAATTACAGACAAAAGTTTCCAAAAACGGCGTAACACTACTGCACCACCCCTTCACCTATGGCAGGAGGACCCTGAGCATCCACAACCTGTTGCAGGCGACGAGCCAGCCTATTGGCTCGGTCGTCCTGCTCTCCAGAATATCGCGGGATGGTCTCAACCAAGGAATCATCAAAGGAAACCCCATGCCCTATAAGGACGACCAGGGCCGTGGAAGAACCACTCACCACGCTCTCCGCCACCAGTTCCACCACATCTTTTCCATCAGGGCCGAACGCAGCAACCCGAGCACCCAGGCCATCGGGCACCTTCGTACCCTCCGGTATAAGGTGCTCGTACGCAAGACCCACAACATTGGAAGCCCAGGCACAGATGTCTTCGACCACTGCAACAGCATCTGCAACAGCATCAACAGCAGCTTGGAGAATCCCAGACCCCGACGCAGCAGCTTCCTTCGGTTTTGCACCTACAGCAGCTGCACCAAGCAAAGAAATGTCACCAAAGGCAAACAATGGAGATAGCAACAGTCAAACACCAAACTTACACACAAGCGAGCCCGCCAAGGCGCGAAGACGTTTGCCCTCGAGTACCTCCACCTGCCCATGCGCGTCCTCAGCCTCGCGAAGGCGAACAAGCTTCTCATGTTGACCATGCAACTCTGCCTCCTTGGAAGCCAAGGAAGCCTCGAGAACGGAAGCAGTCTTCTCCACCTTTTCGGCTCGTTTCTCGGCAGCCTGGCGACGACCTACGAGGCAAAGACAATACTCAGAACAAAAGACGAAGCACCCAAAAGCTCAGCAGCACAAGAACAAAACTCACCCTCGATAGCAGATAAGGCATCCTGAGCAGACTCATGGGCCCGCTGCCAACGCTCAGCATCCAGAACCAAACGCTCACAGTGTTGGAAAACAGGCTGCGAGAACCAGGCAATCAGACGTTAATCAAAGACAAGACTACAAGCAACTGCAAACAGTTACTTCTAGCCTCGGGGGCTACTCCCATCGGGAGCACTGCCGTGCCCCCGATGACAAAACGACACAGACACGAATCATCTTACCAACTTGGAGACATGGTCGAAAGCACGGGCTTTTTCTTCAATCGCCAGAACAGGACGACCAAAGTACGGAGGGCCAAGCTCGGTCGGCCTAGGCTCAGAAGCAGTAGTACCAGGCGCCCCAGAAGAAGGTACAACGGGAACTACACCGGCAGTCGAAACAACAAGAGTCGCCGGCGGCCCAGACTGGCCAGCTGCAGCCGAGTGGCCCTCAAGATGCTTGGCTGCCGCCCCAGAACTGGTTGACCTCAACTCAGTAGCAGCCGCGCTGGTGCACGAAGCAGCCGGTGCAGGCACAACACTACAAAATAAAAGCAGGAATCAGTCGCAAGAACAAGAAAAAGAAAACGGGCACCAATTCAGCAGAATCTTACCCGACACGCACACCACGAAGACGCATCAACCTCCCAAGCCTGGCCCTCTTCGGAGGAGGGGCCGGAGCAGCAGCCAAAGGGGAAGGCCTAACCAAAGGAGCAGCGGAAGGGACAACATCACCTAACGCGGCATGATCTTCAACATCCAAGGGGCGCGATCGCCTCACACGGAAGGGACTCGAATCCTCACTATCTCCGGTCTCCACCAGCACAATCTCAGCATTACCAACCGGCGCAGCATTATCAGCTGCGGAAGCATCGGGCTCTTCTCGAATATCGGTGTCTTCCGGCTGCGGAGGGTTACACAGAACTGGAGCATGGCCCTGCAAAACAAGAAATATCAACAACAAAACAAAACTAGGTACTCGTCCAAACAGATGAAGGAACATGGGAACCAACCGGCGGCGGAGGATGATCAGAAGCATATGGAAGGACAAGGCGCATCTTGGAAATACTAGAGCATTTGGTCACGTGCTAGATGCGAGCCAGCAGGTCATCAGTTTCTAGCTCTTCAGGCGAGCATCACGTCGAGTCATCGAGTCCCTTGTATTGCCACATAGGGTGATCTCGATGCTGCAACGGTTGAACTCGCCTCCCCATAAAAACAGAGATAAGTTGACCACCATTCAAGTTATCCTTCAACACAGAGATCCTCTCCAAAAATGGAGTCAGTTCAGACGACTCCACCTCGGTCAAAGATGAGACCACGAAGGTTGTCTGGCGACCCGTGTGCCCGGATTGAAAGAAGCAAGACCAAATTGCTGACCAACAATGAAGCGATCCTTCAGATAAAACCAGCCTTTCCGCCAGCCGCTAATGGAATCAATCTTCTCCAGGTCAAAGTATGAATGTTTATCCCCAATGGAGATACCCACTCGACCCACGGCGTACTCACAGTTCGTCCTTTTAACATTAAAAAGACGTCTCCAAAGTCCCCAATGGGGATAAATCCCCAGGAAAGCCTAAAAAAGAGTGATGAAACACGCAATGTGCAAAATCCCATTGGGAGTAAGGTCATGCAACTGGAGCCGATAAGAATACAGCAACCCCCGAACGAAAGGATGCAGCGGAAGGGCAAACCCACGATGGAAGATAGCCTGGAAGCATACCCGCTCGTCCGCCGCCGGCACTGGAGTCGACTCATCGCCAGGAAGACGGGCATCGCCCGCCACCAACATGCCATCAGGGACCAGCGCATCCAGATCTTCAGCCCCGAACGAAGACCGCTCCCACTTGTCGGACATCTTGGCCGACTCGATGGCAGCACGGGAGCGCTTGGACATAGATCTCACAGTAGCACACAGAGGAGAAAAGATGAAGACTCAGGAACACGAAGAAAAACAGAGAAAGAGGAGGAAGGCAATGGCTGGGTAAAATCTACAAGTCACCGGCCGCATGGTATTTAACTCAAGAGCCTGGCAAGAAGGGCCACCGACCGACCTTTTCGCCCAGTAAAACGTGCCACGATCCCCTAAAGAGGCGAAAAGCATGGAAAATCCAACCGACGTAGTAACAACACCGCCCACTACGCGCGCAAAAAGAGGACCATGATCGCGCAACGCGAAAATTTCGGCAGGACAGCGCCAAGTCACTTCACACGATAGACCGCAGCGGTCAACAAATTGCAGAAGACCACGCCAACGTCATATCACAGCAAGGCGTACTCTGTACGCCATCAAGGCCCAGAGATTCCATCTTTTCAGATCTTTTCCCCAAGGAAGAAAAACATCTTACTCCCATCGGGAGCGTACACTAATAAGAGTCTCGGGTGCTCCCTCACCTAAAAGCCAACCACGTGCTCGAGTGAACACTCGCACCAATGAGAGTCTCGGGTGCTCCCTCAACCCGACGCAAGACAAACAAAACACTCGCCAGGACCATATGGCGCTACGAGTCCCAGGTGCTCCCTCACCTCAGGAGCCGAAAACGGCATTCGAGTGGTTACTCGCAAAAAACCCCCCGACTGAGCACTCGAAACAAAGCTCCTCGGGTGAATGAGTGAACAGCTCGCTTGATGTTCTGTTCCAAGAGGGTGCAATGCTATAAGGCTCCGCGCCTCAAAAACACACATTCCTGGAACACGATACACTGTGCCCAAAAGCCACGCAAGATTAGCGTGTAGGTAAGACCCCGCTGCGAAGTACGGCCGGGCTGGGACTTGCCGAAGAGCGATTTCACTCCCAACCTTTCCCATGCGCAGAGCATGATAGATAAGCCGGGTGGACGTGCCTTAGGCTACACACATTACTGGCGGCAAATGAACACCGTAAGACCTGAAGCGTCCGGACTTTTGCTCGACACCAGTGTTCCAAACTCACGTCGAGGGACGTGGGTTTGATTGGGCTACTGAGGTATTTGCCCTAGTGCAATTCACCAAGGCTCGATCCGTCGACTCCTTGGGCCCTTTCAGCTTAGCATCCCTCGAAATAGGTTTTGTCATGGCCACCAGACTGCCAGCGACCCACGGATGAACCGTGCATATCAATGAACGACAAATGAATGTACTCGAGTCCCTGCGCGACTCTTCGAGTCCCCCAGGCACTCGGGGGCTACTGACGAGGGGGTGACCCCACGACTCCTACAGATGAGCCTACCTGGTGTCCATGAAGGCAAAGGGCCCATGAAGATACGGCTTCGGCCCACTAGATGGCACCGACGTAGAAGTCCTCGACTCACAAGGAAGGTGCGAAGACCCGCCGTACGGAGCAAGCTAGGGTTAGGAAAGTTTACCTGTACACGTAGATGAACTCCCCGAGACCTAGCCCGGTATATAAGGGCTAGGAGGGGCGACACCAAAGACATCAGATCTTACTTGTAACCCTAGCCTTGAGCGCTCCAGCCTTGGCCTCCACTGTAATCGCATCTCCCCAATCAATAATATCGAGCAGGAGCGAGCCTCCCTGTTTGCCGACGAGCTATCGTCCAACCTGCGCCTCTCATGACTAACCCAGGGTCCCTGACCATGGGATTTGCCGGGGTTGATCCCCGTCACATTCCAACAAGCGCTTTCTTTTATGCCTTTAAGCTAGGCATAAAGCAAAAGATCAAGTTGTATCAATCGAACCATCATGAAGATCATCAAAAAGCTCCTCAATTGTACATCTAGTCTTATGAGGTCTTTCAAATAAAGGCCTAATGAAGGTACTTCTGGGGATAAAACCAAAAGGCGAAAAATCAATGGGAGTTTCATTTATAAATTTGTTCAAGAGGGGTATTTCTTTCAAAGTTTTCATGGTTTCAACTCCCTTGGCAATGGGTGGATTATTTTTGGGTCGAGGAACCTTAGGGACATAATTGAACTTAGGTTTCTTCCTTGCCGGAGTCTCTACCTTTTTTGGTTTGATTGAGGAGAAAGTATTTCCCAAAGTGTCAATAATTTCCTCAATCTTATCTATCCTAGAAGGACCCAAATCATGGGATTTGATGGTCTCCAGAATTTTAATAATTTTATGAATGGAGCTATCAAGTATAATCAAATTCCATTGAATCTTGCGATCCAACCATTTATCCTACTTATGCTTGGTATTTCTAGTTCTATCTTTTCAATTTTTTTCATAATATGAACTAGAGTGTGATATCCTCTTGAATGCTAGCAACAGGGAGATTTCCAACAAGATTTTCAATAACATTAAGAGATTCCCAAATTGGGGCTTCTAGGAAATTCCCATTGATAGCCGTATCTAGAATGAACCTATTCCAAGGATTAATTCCAACATTAAAATTTCTAAGAGGGATAGTAGTGGATTGCTTCTTGGTGGCTCTTTTCTGAGAATCATTAATTCTATACCAAACATCTTTTAAACTTTCACCACCTTTTTGTTTAAAGGTGTGAAACTCTGTCTCAACAAAGGCAAAAGGAACAAACATACTGACAGCTACTAGCAAGATAAATAATTTTTTTGTGATTTTTGATATAGGACACAAATATAAAAACTGAAAGGTAAACTAACAAGACTAAAAAACAAAGGTAAAAGATAGTGTGCAACTCCCCTATCTTAGCACTCGGAGTCCCCGACAATGGCGCCAGAAATTTTCTTGATGCGCGAGATAATGATAATGGTTGATCGCCCTTCGTTGGTTACCCCAAGTGGAAGGTGAGATGTAGGATAGCAGCAAATTTCCCCTATGTAGAGGATAGGGTTTGTCTCCCATAGGACTCCGGTAATGATAAGTAGGTGGTTCGGCAAGTGATGCAACGTCTGGAAAGAATCACTTTCTTCTCCTAGACATGCACACAGAAACAAATAATTTTTCTCCCAACGAAGTTCAGAGAGGTTGTCAATCTCTCCGATCTTGTTGTTTACAAAGGAGCAAACACAAGGGATAATGATAATGGTGACAGCAACTAGAAAGTAAAAGAAGAAAATAAATGAGCGTGTAAACAACGATGAGAATATAGACCGGGGTCCTGTGATTTTCACTAGTGATGTCTCTCTCCCAAAAGACGATAAAACTTCTATGTGAGGTAAACAAATTACAGCTGGGCAATTGACAGGATTAAAAATGCACCGCAATGCTAACTATGGTACAAAGAAAGGACGAGGCTAAAAAGCATGGACAGTACGCCAAAATAAGTAGACCAAAATCTAACTGCATCTACTACTAATCATCCAACTTGAGATATCTATCCAGAACATCTCGCTGGTATTAAGTTGCGAGCCCCACTCAATGTGTAAACCCAAAGAAACAGACAACTGCATTAAAAAACACTTTGCATAAAGTAAACAATCCTTGCAACCACGGTTACAAGTACCGTTGTTTTCCCCATTGTGGCAACAACACATCCCCTAGACTCATGTTTTTGTCACTCAAGCGTGTCATCGGGGGGCATGAACCCACAATCAAGCATAACGTTCCCTCTTGGAGTCACTACCTACTACTTGGCCAAAGCAATAAACAGCAACGGAGAACATGCAAGAATTACTTAGGAAAAATAAAATAAAAGATAAGAACCAAATATATTACTCAATCACAATCCGAACATAATCTCATAATCCATCAGATCCCAGCAAACTCAGCATAACAACAGTAGAAAATTACATAAGTGCCTCGATCATGTAGTGCAGCTCACGAGGACTAAAACCATGAAGAACAAAGAGGGAGGAGAACATCACATAGCTACTGATCACGGAACCATGGTCCAAGGAAAACTACTCACGACACATCCGGGAAACGTCCATGGTGGAGGGGATGCTCCCGGAGGTCAATCCTCCCTCCGACAGGGTGTCGGGAAGAAGTCTGCTGGCGCTCCCGATCTTGGAAGCGCGGCGGCGGCGGAACAGAGGCGGTATCGCGAAAAAGGGTTCTGTCTTCGGGGGTTTCGCGTCACGGAGATTAAATTGGCGAAGGGGGGCAGCCAAGGGGGCCACAAAGTGTCCAGGCGCCCCCCGGCGCGGCCAGACCCTAGGCCGCGCCAGGTGGCCTCCTGGGTCCCTGGTGGTGAACCTCTGGCCCCACCCAGGTGATTCTGCAAGGTTCCTTCACGCTGATTTTTATCTGATTTTCCCGATTTTTTGGAGCACTTTTTTTATGGGGGAAACCTGAAATAGAAAAATAGCAGAAAACATGAACTGGCACTGTGGTGCACTGAGTTAATAAGATAGTCCAAATATGATCAAAAGTGTATGAAAGTGTATCTAGATCATAGCAATATCACACATAACATGCATGGAGCAAGCAGAAATTATAGATACGTTAGGGACGTATCACCCGCTTCCAAAAATTGCAAGGTTCGGCGATCAACATGCCAAGTTTCGGCGATCAAACATTCCACAGGCGGCGTGATCTACGCGGGGAACAAAAAGTGGGCCGATAGGTGCCTCAAAGGGGGCCGTCGAGGTCGACGGCATACTCCAGTGGCTCGCCGAGTTCTTCGTCTGGCGTGGATGGCGTGTCTGCAGTGGACGGCGTGCTCCTGGGAGACGGTGCCGCAGTCGGCGTAGGCGAGGAAGTGGACGGCGCATGCGACATGGTCACGGGCGGCGCCATTTGAGCCAAGATCTTGGCGCGCTCGGAGACGAACTACTCCCTGACCGGCGCGTCCATCGCCGCCAGGTCCATCGTCGCCATCGTCGCCAGAAACGTGAGGTCGGTGTTCCTCTTCTTTGCGGCGGCGCTCGTCCTTAGGAGGTCGAGCTTGACGTCTTGCTTCGTCAGCAACTCAGACCACCTCGCCCGGGCCTTCCCCTCCCTGATTGCGGCGTTGCTTGCGATGTCGGCGATGCACTTTTTGATGGCCGGCTGTGGCTGCTCGGCAGCCGGCGCCGCCGCCGGTGGCGGCGCGTCTGGGTCGTAGACGCCGTTCTTGGTCTTCGAGAGCTGGAGGCGGATCTCTTTCCATTTTTCGCACCACTCGAGCCGGCTGAAGACGGTGATGAACTTGAACTCGACGCCATTATCCTGCCGATACATGCCGAACATGCGCGCGATCTGCACGACGAGGTCAGGACAGACGAGTTCACGACGAGTTCAAGACGAGAGCGTACCTTTTGGTAGTTTCTTGCGCTGCTTTCCGGCAGGGGAAGCACCTCCTCCTGGATGCCGTGCCACTTGTTGCACGCCGCCTGGATGGTCGACCAATGGGAGGCCATGGCTTTCGGGCCGCGGTCCATGTAGACGTCGCTGAAATAGGGGTCGTCCGTCTTCCTTTCGTCGAACGCCGCCTTGACCCTTGTCCAGTACGTGTCGCCGTTCTGGTTGGCGCCGGTGATGGGGTCCAAGCTCACCGTCTTCCATGCTTCGGCCAGGCATTCGTCTTCTTTTGGCGTCCACTTGAAGCGATTCAGCGGAACCTCGCCGTACTTCCTCTTCTTCTTTCCTTTGGCGGCGGCCTGCTCCGGCTCCTCCGGCTCCTCCGGCGCTTCCTGGGTCTCTTCTTCCACGTCCTCCTCGACGCCCCCCTGTTCGGCCCCATCTCCCTCCTGGGTGAAGTCGGCGGCATCAGTGGCGTACACATCAGAGCCGGCGGTGATGATGTACTCCATCTCCGCTGCGTAGGCCGGCGAGTTGGCGACCGATGCTGGTCGCAGGGCGGACGCCGCGTGCGGTAAGGCGAGGTTTGGGTCGAAGCCGCTGTGGTCAGGCGACGGCGTGTACCCTCATGCCGAAGGCGTCGATGACGAGAAGTTGCCGGCGGGCGAGGCGACGCTCTGCTGTGTTGTGGGGCGGAACAGCGGCGCGCCGCTCGAGCGAGCCATGGCCGCCGCCGCAAGGGTCTCCGCAAGGTCCAGCTTGGCCACCGCCGCCGCCTCTTGGATGGCCTCCAGATTCTTCTCCGCGACGTCCTTCGCGACCCGGACTTTCTGAGCGTTGAGCCTCCTGCGCCGGTCAGTTGTCGTCCACGAGTGGCGGTCTTGGCCGGACTTCCACTCGTTGTCCGTCAAACCCGCGGCCTGGGCTTGGGGGTTCTCTGTTTCCTCTGCTTGGGGGCCGGCGGTGGTGGTGCATCAGCGCGGCGGGGGGCACATATCCCGTCTTCTTTGATGGCATTGGGGCGAATCTGGAGGAAATGGCGGGAGCTGCGGCGGGGAAGGGAGGAAACGGGAGGAACGACGGGAGAAGCGTCCTCTCTCGCGGACACCGCGGTCCCACGTGATGTTTCGTTTCATCCGGCGCCCCCAAGAGCCCCCCAGCGCGTTGGGGGCGGCTTGGGATCGCCAGATCCACTTTTGGCCCAATCCGGCGCTGTTTAGGCCCTTGGGGGTGCGACTGGGTGAAATTCGTCTGTCCAGGACAAATAGCGCCGGCTTGGGGGCCTCTTGGGGGCGTGGCTGGAGATGCTCTAAAAGATGGGTTGTGACCTATGAGGAGAGAATCGCTATAGTATGAGAAGGCTTTTTTTGCTTGAGCTTCTTTTTTTCTCTTCCCTTTTCCTTTCATTTATTATTTTATGTTATTTTTATCCTTTGAATGGTTGACCATGAAGCTTCGTTCAGACTTTCGTTGACTGGGGTAACCTGCTCAAACTCATGGGCATGACATGAACTATTATTGACCGGCTTGACTTGTACTGATCGTTTCATCGTGTAATTAAATTGTAGGATGAGATCTTAAGTAGGATTATAATTTGTATTACAGAGTATTACAACACCTTGAAGAAAATATCTAAAATTTATACGTTGATTTGGCTAGATGCTGTTGATTGGATCGAACTGGTGGAGCAAAGACAAAATTAATGCCTCACCTACTATGCACATCATGTACCGTATTTCTCTCTGCAGACGGCGACCACCTTTTTCTTCACCGTTAATTGTTGTACCTCGCGGGTATGAGGTATCCATGTGGCAGGATCTACTACTACATGTTTCTTCCTCTGCAAACTCAGACGAGATGTCCACAGTCCCCTAGGGCCTTAATTCTTATTTGGACCTTACGCACTTGCTTGTTTATGTTAAGCATCACCTAATCAGAAATCGGAGGTTCAAAGGGTTTAATTCGTCTGTTGCCGACCGTACATGATCTATGACATAAATGTCGACCGGTTCTAGATAGCTAGTCTGTGCGGACGATTGGTTTTGAGTTATCTTGTCTAGATCTATCTGACTCCAGCGTATGAAAACTAGGCTTGCACCATGATTGACGCTGGGGCATAATAGCATGTGCTCGTGTTCAATCCTGACTGGCCTAATTTCATTTTACATGTACTACCTTCTTAATACGAGTTTGCAGTTTTAAGGACTCTACTCTGTGTATTAATCTGTCATGAGAATTTATCTCAAATCCAGTTCTTCTTGTGTGCTCAAACCTGATGTTTTTTTTCTTCTTCTTCTTCAGTTTTTCTTCTAGACAATGGTGGTAGCTCTCTTACAGGAACCACATATATTTAATTTAGTTTGTGTTAGCTAGTTTAGAGGCAAAGGAACCTAGAATTAAGCATGCAAGTATGGTATTAAGGATGAAGAGTGCCACATGCAGCAAGTAGGCCCACCTGCATACGGAGATCACAACCCCACCTGCCACTATAATTGTTCCAGCTGCCCTGTAGACCCATCATTTAGGCTTATATATATTCCACGAGACTACTAGTCTAACAATTATCAAAGGTGTACAGTACGCTGTATAGTACGTTAAACATCATACAATCATTGTTAATATCAGTGGATGCTTTACACTCTAGTTGCTTCCCAACTTGGTTTTTTTTACAAGAAAATAGCCGCATTTGTGTTAATTGCACATCAATTTGAACAAACAGACAACTTTTCTTTCTTCTTTTTCCGAAAAGGGGTAACACTTTTGGATGATGTACACGTTTTCAAATACTACCTTTGTATCATAATATAGGATGTTTTTATAGGTTAGTTTAATCTACAAATGTTTTATATTTTAAAACGAAGGAAGTAGTATATAAATTCCTACGAAATCATGTTCGAGAACAAGTCTAGAAATAAATAGAGAATACCCTTATGATGTACAACTAACATCTAACATACTGTCTACGTGAGTACTTTTTGTATTTTGCACTCACTGACCTCATTATGGTATCCCTTTGAACTTACCAAGCGCTCAGTTGTGGAGCAGATGTTTTCTTTTTTAGAGAAAGAGGCATCGTCGAGCTCAAGAAAAGGTTCGAACTTAATTTGATTTTGAATTAGCAAAGCTATTAATTGGCAAGGATTACATCCACGAGCAACACACACATAACAAGAAATAAAGGAAAATACACACAATAAATATAGGATGCAGAAGGAAGGCAATAGACTACAAAACCTACCCGCAAAAAAATAGACTACAAAACCAACAACAAGCTCCTACATCGAATTCTTGACTGGTAGTGCTCCAGACCAGGAGAAGGCGATGTCTTAGGGAAAGTATAGCCGCCGGAGGAAGGACCAACCAATGATCGCACCCAAATGTCGGCGTCGTTGCGCCATCCTCCTTTACCTTCAAAGACGACCACCATATTCTCGCCCTGGCTCGTAGGGCTCCGAGAGGACGAATTTACACATGGCGCCCATACAATGGTGCCCACACAAGCATGACCGCCTAACCACAAGGAAAGCCCAAGGAGAATCATCTAAGGCCACGCTAGGAAGAACATAATGGGTCTAGCAGTAGAACGGAGTCGCCATCGAAGACAGGGCCTTCCAAAGTCGTGACGTCCTTGAAGATTAAACATGTCACCACCAGGACCCAACTGAGGTTGTTGCGCATAACCCCTCAACATGTGCCCAAGATGGTGCATCCAACGAGGGAATGGCGACCGAAGTGCCATCGATGTGGTGGGCGTCGCCGTCGGCCAAGGTTTTCCCCCGGACAAGCTCGCTACATGGCATCCTCCGAGACAACTACTAGCTCATACGAGAAAGGGCACTGGAGATCAGGGCCGACCGGAGGAGCTGATCCGCGAACGAGTATGGGACGCCTCAGATCTGGCGAGGGGATCACATTAAGTCTCCCCACACTGCGAGCTCTGCCAACCGTGACCTCGTTGCTCTTGCAGTCAAGGTGCCCGATCGACTGCACCGGCGAGAGCCCAAAACCTTCAGAGGGATGCCGCCGCCACCCCCAAAGGTCAATGTAACGGACCCAAGCCCTCCAGCTCTAGGAAGAGTGGATCGAGCATACCCTCGCCGCCCCCTTCACCGATGTCCTCACGGAGAGCAGGAGGCCCCCTTCGAAGGAAACGAGGGAGATGGGGAGGGGAAGAGACGGAGGTGGGTAGGGTTCGGTGCCGTCCGAGTCACCCCTGTTGGAGTGACGCATAGGTCGTTTATCAAGAGATGTTTTCTCGGGCCAACATATCAACCATTCTTGGAATTATGACATTCTAGAAAGGCATGCCATGAAGTAAAAAGTACATTTACAATTGGGAATGAAAATGAAGTTGGTGAGAACGCATAATTTATGAATGTACATAATAATCATTTCTTTACATGGTATATTGGTATCTCCCGTGTGAATATTGACGCATACACATGCAAAATGAGTACACATTGGACATAAGTGGGTCTCATGTATTTGTGGAAATACATAAACCCTCTCAAATTTGGATAAGATACTAATTGACGGGGATCAACCCCGGCAAATCCCATGGTCAGGGACCCTGGGTTAGTCATAGAGATAGGCACAGGTTGGATGATACTCGTCAGCTAACAGGAGAAGCACTCTCTGCTCGATATTATTGCGTGAGGGGGTGATTACAATGGAGGCCAATGAGAGTTCTCGCAAGGCTAGATGAATAGATGCGTATTGAGTTGTCCTGGACGTCTCCCCTCCCAGCCTTTATATATTAGGCTAGGTCGCAGGGAGTCCGTACTAGGTTACAGAGATGGTTTCCTAGTTCTAGTCTTTGCCTTGTACGCCAAGTTGCACATTCCATGTTAGTCGCGGACTCCTACGTCGGTGCCTGGTTGGGCCAATCGTGGGCTTGTCGTAGCTTCCCAGTGGGCCTTCTGTATTCATACGCACCAGGTAGCCTTTCATGCAGGAGTCGTGGGCTCATTCCCTCTTCAGTAGCCCCCGAGTGAGTGGGGGACTCGAATTCATCTGCGCTTTATTGTTTGCAAGCGTGGCATCGCCACGGGTCGCTGGCATTTTGAGCCATGAAAATATCTGTTTCGAGGGATTGCTAAGCTGAAAGGGCCCAAGGAGTCGACTGGTCGAGCCTTGGTGAATTGTGCTAGTGACAAATACCACAGTAGCCCAATCAAGCTCACGTCCCTCGACATGAACTTGGAACGACCGGTGTCAAGCAAAGTCATGTCGATGCAGGTCTTATAGGATCAATTGCTGCCAGTCTAAGCACATAGCCTGAGCGCGTTCGCTCGGCTCTTTCTATCATGCAAGCGCATGGAAAAGGTCGGGAGTGAAATCGCTCTGCGGCAAGTCCCGGCCCGGCCATTCTGCGCAGCGGGGTCTTACCTACATGCTAAGCTTGCGTGGCATCTGGGTACAGTGTGTCGTAGCCCAGGCATAGTTGTTTTTGTAGAGGCACGGAGCCTGGTTAGCGATGCACCCACTTGGAATAAACAATCAAGTGAGCTATTTTAGCAGTCACTCGCGGAGTGTTGTAATGAACTCAGGCGAGGAAAATAAGAAAGCACCCACTCGGAATGTCGTAGAGGGCGTGAGTAAGTCATGTTTGTTGAATTGCTGAGTCTCTTTTGCGAGTAGTCACTCGAATGCTTTACTGCTTTCAGGGTGAGGGAGCACCCGAACTCTGAGAGTATGTTTTTTTTGCTCGTTCGAGTGATCACTCGAGCACATTTTGCCTTCGGGGTGAGGGAGCACCCGAACTCGAATAAAGGTACTCCCGATGGGAGTAAGAATTTTTGTGGAGTCAGAAAATTTGGACGTATAGTTGGCTATTGGAATCTTTTGGTTTTTGGCCAACTGTTTGTATCTTGATCCGTCCCTCTTGAGATGTCGTGCTGACATGCATTGTTATGCTGTTTGATGACCTATGATGATGTTTGATTTCTTGATCTGTCGCGTCTTCTGGACCGTCATAATGATGGTTTGGATGTCGTGCTGCCTGTTGCCCATTGGGTTTCCAAGTCTTCGTATGGGAAACCGGCGAGATTTGACTCGTCCTGTAAATAATTCTAACCGTGTGAAGGAATCTTTGCCTTGGAATTCATAACGCCCGGCCCAGCGGTCTTTGATTCAATGATGACGCCGCCTGAGCTTCCTCGTGCTTTTCCTGGTTTGCCCTTGGATTGCGCTATAAATACTTCCTGTGGTTGCCCATCCTTGGGATCCATTCTTCTCATCTTTCTCTTCTTCTTCTTCTTCTTCATATGGCGCCCAAGTGTGGTAGAGGTGTGGCTGGGCGAGGTCGTGGTCGCCGTGGCCGTGGTGGCCGCACGCCTCGTTCTTCACGAGGTGATAGTTCATCCTTGATTTTCCTTGGGCTTGGCTAGAGGGTGTTTTCTCCTCAGTTGAATCTGCGCGGCGGAGGTAGCCTTTGTTGTCATTTTAACGGCGAAGATACTGTTATTATCGGCGCATTTGATGCTGGTGGCAACCGTCTGGATCCATACTATGGGGAAACAAGCAGCGACGATTCCGATGGCTCGAGTGGTAGTTCGCCTGCTTCTCCTGTGTCTTCGTCTTCGGCTGATCCCTCGGGCGATGGTGTTTGCTCTTCTAGTTCTAAGGAAGAACCGGACGTCAAACCGGTCATCAAGCGGCTGCGTCAGTAGGCGAGGCACCTTGTAGAACTGGAGGACGGCGAGCTTCTTCTTCACCGGCTGAGTTGCTACTTTGTCTGTGGTGATGCCCGTCGGGTTGTGGCACGAAAGTGCTAATTATCTCAGCATGAGGACACATGTAGAAGTTGAGCGTAGTCCATCTTGCAGTTCTACGGGTTTTTCTGTAGCGGCAACTGTCGTTTCGACTTCTTTGTAATGAAAATGAATGTCTTCGACTCCTTTGTAATGAAGATGTCTTCGACTCCTTCGTAATAAGATGAATGTCTTCGACTCCTCTGTAATAAGATGAATGTCTTCGACTCCTTTGCAATGAAATGAATGTCTTCGACTCCTTTGCAATGAAGATATTCTTCTCGGGTGCGTGCCAGCCCTCCTGATGGGAGTAGCCCCCGAGGCTGCGTTTGATTTGTAGAATCGAGCGCATGCTTTATGAATTTTTGTCTTACTGGTTTGTAGCTGCTTTTTTGAATTTTTCCAACTGTGAAGTGGGTGCGCATCAGCGCTCCCGATGGGAGTAGCCTCCGAGTCTTTAGGTGATCGCTTGCGATCAGGTAAAGACTAAAGAACCGTGCGCTTTTTGATGTGACTTTCTTTGTTGAGAGTCTTGCGTTCTTTCCTCCCTATGTATGTAGGTAAGGTCACGTTTTTTGGCGAGTATAGCGTCTCTCGGGGGGAGTTTCGACTCGAGCCCGCGAGTGCTTTTAAGTAAAGGTCGCTTTTAGCGAGGATATCGTCTCTCGGGGGTAGTTTAGACTCGAGCCCCCGAGTGCTTTTAAGTAGAGGTCGCATTTAGTGAAGATAGCGTCTCTCGGGGGGAGTTTAGACTCAAGCCCCTGAGTGCATTTAAGTAGAGGTCGCATTTAGCGAAGATAGCGTATCTCGGGGGGAGTTTAGACTCGAGCCCCCGAGTGCTTTTAAGTAGAGGTCGCATTTAGAGAAGATAACGTCTCTCGGGGGGGGGGAGGGGTTTAGACTCGAGCCCCTGAGTGCTTTTAAGTAGAAGTCGCATTTAGCGAAGATAGCGTCTCTTGGGGGGGGGAGTTTAGACTCGAGCCCCCGAGTGCTTTTAAGTAGAGGTCTCATTTAGCGAAGATAGCGTCTCTCGGGGGGGGGGGGGGGTTAGACTCGAGCCCCAGAGTGCTTTTAAGTAGATGTCGCATTTAGCGAAGATAGCGTCTCTCGGGGGGAGTTTAGACTCGAGCCCCCGAGTGCTTTTAAGAAGAGGTCGCATTTAGCGAAGATAGCGTCTCTCGGGGGGAGTTTAGACTCGATCCCCCGAGTGCATTTGAGTAAAGGTGCTTTGGGCAACACTACTTTATTCCTTCGAATTGTACATGGGTTTGCCGATCGGTGCTGCTGCCGATGTCTTGGTAGTGTCTGGAGGGCTATGGGTAGAACAGGCGTAGGTTCGCTACGTTCCATGGATTTCCCTCGTCCTCATTGGTCTTCAGGTTCTTTAATCTGTATGCCCCTCCTCCTATGACTTTCGAGATGATGAACGGCCCCTCCCATTGTGGGGCAAGTTTGTGCACTTTTTCCTGTATCATCCGTAGCACGAGGTCTCCTTTGTTGAACGTTTTGGTCCGCAGGCGACTGCTTTGATAGGTGCGTAATTTTTCCTGGTATCCTTCAGATCTTGTGATGGTTGTGTCTCTTTCTTTGTCTACTACGTCTTTGTCATTTTGCAGCGGTTCTTCTGCCTCTTCCTCTTCGTATCCTGAGATTCTGGGCGCTCCAAATTTTAAGTCGTGCGGCAGCACTGCTTCTGCCCCGTATACCAAGAAGAAAGGTGTATACTGGGTTGAGCTGTTTGGGGTGGTGCGCAGGCTCCATAGAACTGCGGGGAGCTCCTCTACCCAGTTGCCTGCGGCTTGTTCTAGTGGTTCTAGGAGTCGCTTCTTTATTCCTCGGCATACTAGGCCGTTTTCTTTCTCCACCTGGACATTGGACTGCGGGTGTGCGACTGATGCGTAGTTGATTTTGATGCCCAGCTCCTGAAAAAAGTTTTGGAACTCTGCTGCTGTGAAGTTTGTACCATTGTCTGTGATGATGTTGTGTGGTACCCCGAATCTGAAGATGATTGATTTGATGAAGTTGACTGTTGTGAGGGCTGTTGAGCTGGTGATTGGTACTGCCTCGATCCACTTGGTGAACTTGTCTACTGTGACTAGTAGGTGTGTTCGTCCTCCTTTTGATGATTTCTTGAGTGGTCCCACCATGTTGAGTCCCCATGTGGCAAAGAGCCATGATAATGGTATGGTTTTGAGTTCCGATGCTGGGGCGTGAGGTCCGCTGGCAAACTTTTGGCAAGCGATGCAACACCGTACGATATCCTCTGCATTTGTCATAGCCATCGGCCAATAGAAACCTGCCCGAAAGGCTTTTGCCACGAGTGCTCGGCTGCTGGCATGGTGTCCGCAGGTGCCTTCGTGGATCTCGAGCAGTAGGGGTTTGCCATCTTCTTCGTCTATACACTTTTGGAGGACCTAAGAAATGCTGCGCTTGTAGAGCTTTCTGTTGATTACTGTAAAGGCTTTAGATCGTCGACTGATGCGTCGGGCTTCTGCAACGTCTTGTGGTAGAGTGCATTCGACTAGGAATCGAAGGAAAGGTATTGCCAGGCCGGGTCTTCGGGTGCTGCTGGTACTTCGTCTTCGATTGCTTGATTGTTTGTATCATCAGCTGCGCTCGTTGCTGCAACCTGTGCTGGCTCATTAGTGTCGTCTTCTTCTGCGACTACTTTGGGCTCTGCTGGCTTTTCTTTTATTGATCTCTGATTGATGCTCTCAAGGAAAACGCCTGGTGGTATTGGTCCTCGAGTCGATCCGATGTTCGCGAGTTCGTCGGCTTCTGTATTGTTTGCTCTGGGGATGTAGTTGAGTTCACAACCGTTGAATCCTCCCTCTAGTGCACTATAGAGCTTCTGGTAGGCTGCCATGTTGTCTGCGACTGCGTTGCAGTTTCTCATCGCCTGCTGGACGACGGGGTTGGAGTCTCCATAGATTGAGAGGCGAGTGGCACCGCAAGTTTTTTCCATGCGCATGCCGTGAATTAGTGCCTCTTATACTGCTTCGTTGTTGGAGGCGTTGCTGAAGTTGATCTGGAGGATGTATTTGAGCTTCGTTCCTTCGGGGGAGACTAGGACGACGCCTGCTTCGGCTCCTTGCTATCTTTTAGATCCGTCAAAGTACATCGTGCATGAATTGGATAGGTCTGGGGGACCCGGTGTTTGGACTTCTGCCCACTCGACCAGAAAATCTGGGATTACTTGGTTTGATTGCTTTCGGGTGTTTGAACTGCAGGTCTCACGGACTGAGCTCCATGTTCCACTCGGCGACTCGACCGGTCGCTCCAGGATTGTTGAGGATGTCCGCGAGTGGTGCACTACTTACGATTGTGATGGAGTGTTCGTCGAAGTAGTGCGATACTTTCCTGGAGGTCATGATGATGGCGAGCAGGAGCTTCTGGTAGTGTGGGTACCGCTGCTGTGGCTTCGTGAGTAGCGTGCTGAGATAGTAAATTGGTCTTTGGATGCTCTGGATTTTGCCTTCTTCTGCACGCTCGACGACGAGCACTGTGCTCACGACGCTGCTGCGTGCTGCTATGTAGAGATACAACTTTTCCCTCTCTTTAGGAACGCCAAGATTGGTGGGGTTGAGAGGGTCTTCTTTAGGTCTGCGAATGTGTTGCTAGCTTCTTCGGTCCATTCGAATTTTTCTCCCTTTCTCAGCAGTTTGTAGAACGGTAATGTCCTTTTGCCCAATCTACTGATGAAGCGGCTCAGTGCTGCGAGCTTTCCTGTGAGCTGCTGTACTCCTCTAATGTTGGTTGGACTTTGCATCTTGGCGATTTCTTGAACCTTTTCGGGGTTTGCTTCGATTCCTCGGGCAGAGACCATGTACCCGAGTAGTTTTCCGGATGGGACACCGAACACACATTTTTTGGGGTTGAGCTTGATCATGTACTTGTTGAGGGCCGCGAATGTCTCGCGGAGGTCATCGAGTAGCGTGTTTGCGCTATAGGTTTTGATGACGATGTCGTCCACGTAGACCTGGACGTTCCTGCCAATCTGGTCTCTCAAACATGCTTGGATCATCCGATGGTACGTGGCTCCCGGGTTATTGAGGCCAAAAGGCATTGTTTGGTAGCAGAATACTCCGTAGGGGGTGATGAACGAGGTGTGTGTAGGGGAACGCGGCAGAAAACAAAAAATTTCCGCACTACGAACAGCCCAGGACCACTATGGAGACTGCATACAAGGTTTTGATCTGATCGTTACCGACTCGTAGCGCAGCGGAAGTAGAGTCGATGTAGATCGTTGGTGCAGACCCCCGCAGCTAGGATTTACAACCTCCCAACCGCGAGGATGTCCTCCCTCGTCTGCTCCTCGGACAGCGCTCCGAGAGGCGGTCGGACAGTCCCTCGGACGATGTCACGGACAGCCCTTCGGGAGGCCCCTCGAAACTCGATCGGTAACTCGGACAGCCCTTCGGGAGGACCCTTGAAACTCGAACGATAATTTGGACAGCCCTTCGGGAGGACCCTCGAACAGCCCCTCAGGAAAAAGATCGAAACTACGACCTCTCTACGGGGTTGCACACATACGGTGTCATCTATCCGGCAGGGCTTCGCCGTCCAGAACTAGTTCCTGCCGGAACCTAGACAGCCTTTCGGCTCTACGAAACTATTTCGTGGGAGGGAGAGAAGAAAGCCAGATCATGCAATGGCACTTGTTGAGAGTTCAAGTGAGAACTTGGATCAGATTTGAGAGACCCCTCTCCACCCCTATTTATAGGGTGAGAGGCTATGGGGAAAAACCCAAAATGCCCTCCAAACTGCATCATTGCCTGCATCATCATGCAAGCTGCATCATCGCCTGCATCATCATGCAAGCTGCATCATCGCCTGCATCATCATGCAAGCTGCATCATCGCCTGCATCATCATGCAAGCTGCATCATCGCCTGCATCATCATGAATAGTGTATCCACTATTCATGAAGACATTTATCTGCGACCGTAAAATCCGAAACTTTTCTGTAGGTCTTAGAAAAATTCCAGTACCCACTAAAAGGATTTTGGACGCGTTCCGAAACAATTCCGGATTAGTGATTTTCATCTGCGAAAAGCAACCAAAGCGGTTCCGGCAGCTCCGGAACATTTCCGGTTTTTTCTCTTTGGAAAAATCCCAGAAGTTCCCAGAACAATTCTGGCACCCTCCAAGAATTTCCAGGCGTGTGCCGAAACCATTTTGACTTAATGATATATTCCGAAACAACTTTTCGGTTTTACCAAAATTATTCCGGTGTTCTCTTTCCGGAACTTTTCCGTTTTCTCCGAAACCTTTCCGGTGACTTTCTCTCAGACTCCCTGTCTAGTATTCAGCAGATAGATGACCCTTAAGCGTGTGACCCTATAGGTTCGGTGAAGTATAGACATGACCCGGAACACTTTCCGATCAATGATCAACATCGGAGCCGTGGACACCCATATTGACCCCTATACCCACACGAATAAATATTCGAGTGAACCTCCAGTTGCCGTGTGCTATTCCTGTTGCTTCGTGATATGTTACAAATACCCGAGGTGAGACTTATCGGCATCCCCGTGGATCAACACTTGTCCACTATGCCAGTTACCTCGTTACTAGTATTGTTCTCTTTTCTCGTTCCCGCGTTCCGGCATCCCTGTGATCAAATCACACTGTGTCTGGCCAGACAATGGTGGATACCGTAACACCGAGAGGGCCCGAAGAATATCTCTCCATCGACGGAGGAGCAAATCCCAATCTTGAGCTACCTAGTTCCTTGTCATACTTTTCCGTGAACCCGTAAGCCGCCGTAATAGCCACCCTTTTACAGATGACGTTTAACAAACCCCAAAGTTCACGAAGCAAGTACGAAGGAACTCGATACTCTCATGGTCTAAGGAATTATGCAAACGCTCAACTTTCTCTGTGTTATAATCCATTAACTGGTGACGAATGTATCTCATAGCATAACATCAATCTGGGTCGATTCAACACAAATGTTCTTCTAACATTGTGCCCTCAAAATTGCCGGCATAGTCATGCCCATGATCAGGAAAACAGAACCATCATGCAACACTTGAGCTAGTCTTAGAGGCGAGACTAGGAATATATATATTTTATCCGTTTATTATTCCACACGTGCATATGAGTCTTCCTCCAAGCCTCGTGGTTATTGCAGACTCGAGAACCATAGCAGTTATAGCATGGAATATAAACATAATTAGGAACATGGGGATAAATAATAACATTTATTATTGCCTCTAGGGCATATCTCCTACAGTGTGCTCTTCGTCTTCTTCCTTCATCCTGATCTGATTGTATCCTGAGTATGCGTCGAGGAAGGAGAGGAGGTCGCATCCTGCTGTGGAGTCGATTATCGGATCGATTCTTGGCAGGGGGAAGTGGTCTTTTGGGCAGTGCTTGTTGATAGGCCCATAGTCGACGCACATCCTCAGTACCTCGGTGTCCTTTTTAGGGACTAGGACTGGGTTTGCTATCCATGTTGCTTTCTTCGTCTCTCGGATGAACTGTGCGTCGAGTAGTCGGTTGACTTCTTCTCTGATTGCTCTGCGCTTGGATTCTGAGAATCGTCACAGTGCCTGCTTTACTGGCTTGGTGTTTGGATTTATGTGGAGCGCGTGTTCTGCGAATTCTCGCGGTATCCCGGGCATGTCGGCTGGGCACCAGGCGAAAATTTTTCACTCTTCGCGAAGTAAGGTTATGAGGGTGGTTGCTTGCTCTTCCGGAAGGTGGGCATACACGCGAACCGTCTTCTCTGGGTCTGTTGGGTGGACTTGGTGTGTGATTGTGTCGCTGTCGATGCTGAAGTCGCGGCCAAATTCTTTTGTCTCGCTTCGGTTTGCCAGCGGGAATATGCTTTTGTCCTTCACCATGGCTATTTCTTTGAGCTGTTGCTGGGCTCCAAATGTATCGGAGACTTTGTGGAAGTCGCGGTCGCACTGGTCCGATTTGGTGAAGCTTCCTTTGACTGTGATGATTCCTGCGGGTCCTGGCATCTTGAGCTTGAGGTATGCATAGTGTGGAACCTCCATGAACTTTGCGAACGCTGGTCGTCCGAGTATGGCATGATACTGCGACTGCGAGTCGAGCACTTCGACTCGAGCGCTTGCTTTGCGAAGTTGCGCTTGCTGCCAAAGATCACATCAAGCTTTATTGTTCCGATGGAGGTGGCTGCTTCGCCCGGAACTACGCCGTATATTGTGGTGCCTGACTTCTTCCAAACTGATCGTGGGATTAAAATCTTGCGTAGGGTGTTGGCGAAGATTATGTTTAGACTGCTGCGTCTGTCCATGAAGACTCTATCCATGTCATAACCTCCGATCTGTGCTTCGAGGACCAAGGGTGCGTGCCCAGGCCTCGGGACTGCGGGCGAATGGTCGCTCTGTGAGAAGGTGATGCTGGTCTCGGCGCCGCTCAGTTGGTAGGTTTCAGTTATCTTTAGGTCTTTGGCTGCTTTGGCCTGCAAGGTGTAGGAATCTTGCTTTGCTTTCGGAGGTCTTCCTTCTTGGATCATGCAGACTCGTCCCTGGGATGCGGGGTATTGCTCTTCTGTAGTTGGTGCGGGCGACTGCGCGCTCCTTCGAGTGCGTTTGGCTTCGCGCTCCTCCTTGAGGCTGTTGGAGAGTTCGGCGAATTGGCGGCAATCTCCTAGCGTGTGGCTTGCTGTGAGATGTCCTCGACTGTCTTCAAAACAGTGGATCGCGCAAGGTCCTTCCAGTTGCTCTTTGGCTGTGAGTTTGCTGGAGCCGGCGTGCCTTCTTCTCCTCGAGATTTGGAAGATCCGCGAGTGGTCTTCCACTCGGCTATGGAATCTTGGGTCAATTTCTATCCTGTCGCCAAGTGATTGGCTTCGGATGAAGTTGGAAAATTCTTCTGACCTTCGATCTGGGTCGTAGTACTCTCCGGTCTTGGTTTCAGAGTCGTTGTCTTGGCGTGTGGTGGGAGTCGGACGAGTCTTCGGCTGCGCGCCGCGACTCTTCGAGTGGGGTTCCCGAGTAGGGTCCTCGTGTTTGTCTTCTGGATCGTTGAGTTATTTTCTGTCGGCGATTGATCTGACAGTCGTCAGGATGCTGGACTTGGCTCGGCTGGAGGCTAGATGATCTTGACGAGATGATGGAGACGCTTGTGGTGATCTTGAATTCCTCGAGCGGGCTAGATCTGGTTCTAGTCCTCGACTCTTGATCTGCTGAGGGCGGGACCGTCGAGATCGTGTTTCCAACCTGTGTAGTCCCCACAGACGCCGCCAATTGACGGGGATCAACCCCGGCAAATCCCATGGTCAGGGACCCTGGGTTAGTCATAGAGATAGGCACAGGTTGGACGATACTCGTCGGATAACAGGAGAAGCACTTCCTGCTCGATATTATTGCGTGAGGGGGTGATTACAATGGAGGCCAAGGCGAGTTCTCGCAAGGCTAGATGAATAGATGCGTATTGAGTTGTCCTGGACGTCTCCCCTCCCAGCCTTTATATATTAGGCTAGGTCGCAGGGAGTCCGTACTAGGTTACAAAGATGGTTTCCTAGTTCTAGTCTTTGCCTTGTACGCCAAGTTGCACCTTCCATGTTAGTCGCGGACTGCTACGTCGGTGCCTGGTTGGACCAATCGTGGGCTTGTCGTACCTTCCCAGCGGGCCTTCTGTCTTCATACGCACCAGGTAGCCTTTCATGCAGGAGTCATGGGGTAACCCCCTCGTCACTAATAGATGTGTTGCATAAGGCGGGAATGATGAAGGTTATTCTAGGCATGGTATGTCTTAGTGGTGGTGTGGACCTTAAAGCTAATTTATTTTTACAAAATAGGTTGTAAGCAATAATAGTTCATCAATCGCTACTTTGTAAAATGCGGTCCCTCCGAATAAATTGCAATTCAACTTGTTGGGGCAAAAACACACAAAACCATAAATAGGAAATAAAGAGAAAAATAAAATAAGGACCCAAGAGGTCGCGCACAATACTTAGGAAGGGCTCGGTGATGTCATCGTCTGCGCTGTCTTCGTTAGGGAATACATCAAGCGACCAAGGCAGTCTCTATCCCACATGTTAGAAAGTGGGAACAAGTGTTGCAGTAAAGCCAAATATTTGAAGAGTGAGTCACACGCCAAATGTAACACCCCCAGTGTCATGCTACAACAATCCTTTTTTAAAGTCAAAACACTATACTTAATCATGATGTGATCATCACTGATTCCAATCACATTTAAATCCCCCTTGGATGGAATTGAAAAAAAAGTGATACGTCAACTTCAACCAAAAATGCAAATGACAGTCAAGGTAAATCTTTTCAAAACAACTTATATAAAGATGTCCTTAATATAGTAAATAACCTCAAAGCCATTGAAACAAAACAAAAACTAATAATTGGGGAATATTAAATTTCCCTGGAAATTAAAATAAAGGTGGAAATTATGGTGAAACCAAAAATGCCTCAACCACTTTTATTAAATGCGAAAAAATCAGTAGGTCACAATAAAATAGCAATGATATTTTATTATATTGTTTAAATGATATAAAAAAATCAAACAGTGACTAAACCAGCCACTTTTAATCCTTTTTAAATAAAACGAAACCCAAGGGAATTTATTAGAAACCCAAAGTTTTTGTGTCACTGCTATACTGTGTAGCACTAATATTTAAGCTAGTTGTAACTTTGTATAAAATCAAATGTGGGGTAAATAAATATAAACAAAAAGAAATGCTGGAAGAAAAACAAAAGGGAAAAGAAAGAGGGAAAGACCTATGCTACGCCGCCCTGGGAAACTAGTGCCTGGCCCAACCCACCCCGGCCCTTTTCTCCTACCTCACGCTACTGGAGGAGGAGGCAGGGCCATGGCGCTGGTCGTGCGGACGCACGCCGTCCACGTCGCAGATTGCCACGCGCCGGCCATCCCGCGACTCTCCATGTGGATAAGGTCACCCATTCCTCCCGCTGCTAACCCTAGCCGCCCCGTGCCCATTCCCTTCCTTCCCCTCATGCTGCCCCTGCTCCTCCCCAACCTCACCCGAGCCGCCGTGGGCGCGCACGTCGTCGTCCACGTGGCCACCGCCGTCCCCAACGCTTGAGACCATGTCCGGGAGCCGCTTCGCCGTCTTCCTCGTCATCTCAAGTGAAGACTTGAACTCGGGACGCACTACAAGCTCACCATCGAGCCTGCGATTCCCGCCACAGCCGCCGGCGTCGACGATGAATTCGTCGTCACCGCGAGCTCCCCCGAGCCCCGGCTTGCTCTGTTGACTCGCTGTGAGCTTCCCCCTCATACCCCCATCTGCCGCTTGTTCTGATTCGTCGCTATTTCGTCGCCTGCTCGTGCCTTGGACGCCATGGACAGGCACGCGCTGATACTCTCTCCTCGTTGGTTACCCCAAGTGGAAGGTGAGATGTAGAATAGCGGTAAATTTCCCTCGGTGAAGATACCAAGGTTTTTCTCCAGTAGGACTCCGGAGATGATAAGTAGGTGTCAACGGGGCAAATAACGTGGACCTGCACACAACACAAATAACTTTTCTTCCCAACGAGTACAGAGAGGTTGTCAATCTCTCCGTCCTTGCTGTTCACAAAGGATCAACACAACAGATAATAATGATAATGGTAGCAGCTAGAAAGTAAAAGCAAGAAAATAAAAAAGTGTCTAAGCAATGATGAGAATATGGACCGGGATCCCGTGATGTTCACTAGTGATGTCTCTCTCCCAAAAGACGATAAAATTGCTATGCGAGGTAAACAAATTACAGCTGGGCAATTGATAGGATTAAAAACGCACCGCAATGCTAACCATGCTACAAAGAAAGGACGAGGCTCAAAATCATGGGCGGTACGCAAAAATAAGTAGACCGAAATCCAACTGCATCTACTACTAATTATCCACCTTGAGATATCTATCCAGAACATCTCGCTTGTATTAAGTTGCGAGCCCCACCCAAAGTGTAAAGCCAAAGCAACAGAAAACTGCATTAAGAAGCACTTTGCGTAAAGTAATAGTCCTTGCAACCGCGGTTACAAGCACCAGTGCTTCCCCCTTGTGGCAACAGCACATCCCCTAGACTCACGTTTCTGTCACTCAAGCGTGTCATCGGGGGGCATGAACCCACAATCGAGCATAAAGTTCCCTCTTGGAGTCACTACCTACTACTTGGCCAAAGCAATAAACAGCAATGAAGAACATGGAAGAATTACTTAGGAACAAAAATATAAAAGATAAGAATCAAATATATTACTCAATCACAATCCGAACATAGTCTCATAATCCATCAGATCCCAGGAAACTCAGCATAGCAGAAGCAGAAAATTACATATGTGCCTCGATCATGTAGGGCAACTCACGAGGTCTAAACCATGAAGAACAAAGAGGGGAGGAGAACATCACATAGCTACTGATCACGGACCCATGGTCCAAGGGAAACAACTCACCGATCATCCGGGAAGTGTACATGGAGGAGGGGAATCTCCCGGAGGTCAATCCTTCCTCCGGCAGGGTGCCGGGAAGAGGCCTGCTGGCGCTCCTGATCTTGGAAGCGCAGCGGCGACGGAACAGAGGTGAGATCGCGAAAAAGAGTTCTATCTTAGGAGGTTTCCCGTCACGGGGAATAAATAGTTGAAGGGGGGCAGCCAAGGGGGCCACCAGGGGTCCAGGCGCCCCCCGGCGCGGCCAGACCCTAGGCCGCGCCAGGTGTCCGTCTGGGTCCCTGGTGGTGGCCCTCTGGCCCCACCCAAGTGATCCTAGAAGGTTCCTTCACGCTGATTTTTTATCTGATTTTCCCGAATTTTTTGAGCATTTTTAATATGGGGGAAACCTGGAATAGAAAACATCAGAAAACAGGAACTGGCACTGTGGTGCACTGAGTTAATAAGTTAGTCCAAATATGATCAAAAGTGTATGAAATTGTATCTAGATCATAGCAATATCACACAAAACATGCATGTAGCAAGCATAAATTATAGATATGTTTGGGACGTATAAACATCCCCAAGCTTAATTCCTGCTCGTCCTCGAGTAGGTAAATGATAACAAGCATAATTTCTGTGGTGACATGCTAGCAACCATATAAGAACTTTGAAAAGTAAAGCAATCAAGGTATGTGATTCAATTCAAGTGATAAATGCAAGAGTCTATATTAGCATTGAAACAAGCAACAAAAGAACATTAGGTGCAAGAGCTCCCGCTGTCTGTGACTCGAATGTCTCCAAATGGTGTTTGCGTGCAAGAAGGGGGAGATGGGAATACGAGAAAAAAGTATTTTTTGTTGAGAACTCAATCTAGTAAAGTTTCAAACTTAGTCTTCTCTGGAATCTTATCTTGACTCGTCCCCAGACCACTAGCCGGGTACAAGTCAATTTGATCCACTCCCTTTCGATATTTTGAGCACTCATCCAATGGATGAGCGTAAACACAAGAGTTGACACTTAGGATGGAAAAGGAGAGAAATATGGTGGAGGAGGAAGAAAAAAAGGTGATAAAGGCTCACATCAATGATGACAATCATAGGCGAGAAAGACAAATCATAGATATGATGTGAGGAGTACGTATTGCCATGCAACGGATGCCAATATGAGCTAAGAAAAGCTCTCCAATGGAACTAGTGGGGGTGCATCCAACTTGTTCGCTGATGAAGACCTAGAGATCGTTTGAGGAGGCTCATCCTTGGAATATGCAAGCTAAGTTCTATAGTGTAAAGGTCCCTACATAGTTATATGTATAAATGATCATCTCTATGGAGTACAAGGATAAGAGGGAGTACTAGTGTGGATCTTTCAAAAGGATAGTAGTGTTGCCCCTTTCTCTCTTTTTATTTTATTTTTCTCTTTTTTCTATTTTTTGTATTTTTTTGGTGGCCTCAATGGCTCTTTCTATTTAACTCTCATTTGTCCTCTTTGGGATCTTTTATTTTGTCCACTTTGGGATCTTTTCCTCACTTAAGGGCAACACTCTATTTTATAAGAAGGTATAGAAGATCTTCACACTTTACAAGGTACTCAAACATAAAGAAGACGTAGCTATTATGGTGTATGCAATGTATGCCTCTGCCAGTGTAGAAGGAACATGTATGACATGAAGATCAAGTCATGAAGAGGTGGATGTTGCATGGAAATATATCGCGGAAAGGCTATGGAAATGCCTTGATAGGTAGGTATGGTGGCTGTTTTGAGGAAAGATATAGGAAGGTTTATGATGACAGAGCGTATCATGCCAAGAGTTTGGATGCACCGGCAGGTAGACAACAACTCTCGGAGTGAGAAGAGGGCAATGCGCGGTACCAAAGAGGCTAGCAAATATGAGGAGGTGGAAGTGTCAACTTTCAATACTTACATTAGTCCGAAGAACTCATGCACTTATTATCAGTAACCCTCAATCTAATGAGGAGGTTCACAAAGAGACAAGTACCCCGAGGAGGAGTGTATGGGGGTTTGGTTATCCTTGCGCATCCTCGACTCATGGTACGTGAGTGTACTCTAATATCTGATCCCTCAAAAGATTAATGGTCCATCTAGTAGCTAGAGTTCTCAACTATTTTTGTACGTTTTTGAAAATAAACACGTATTTCCCAAAATACGACACCTATCACTAATAGGCTAGAGCTCTTGACATCAAAAGTTCAAACATTACTCACAACAATACCTCAAAGCTATTGCAAGTTACTACGAAAATTAAATAGCAACCTCAATTTTTTTTGAAGCTTTAAAACTGAAGGGTATAACACCCCCAGCATTTTATTAAAAGCCACAATATTTACAGAATTTACAACAAAGCTTAAAAAAACATGCCCTCAAGGGGTAAAAAGTCGATACATCTAAGGAGCTCCTCTTTAAACCTAGGTTTAATCCTGTAACTAAGCAAGGTGAGATCATGAGTGAAGCCCATTTTCCACTTTGCAAAGGATGGCCTCTCATGTTTAAAGCACTTGGCATTCCTGACCATCCAAATATGCCACCAGGCAGTGAACACAACCTCAACAAAGAAAGGTTTTTGAAATGCCTTTCTAGCTTGAGTTGCTACTTGCACCATATCAGTCCCCAAAGACCAACTGATTTGAAGGTATGTCCATATCCTAGCACTGAAGTTACAGTGGAAGAACATGTGATCTCGGGTCTCCAGCTGTTGAGTGGGGCATAACACACATTCTGGCCCATCCTCAATATGCCAGTGTCTTCTAATGATCATGTCCTTGGTGTTCAGACGATCCATAATCACTAGCCATGCAAAGACCTTAGTTTTGAAGATGCAACAGGATTTCCAGATCCAATTTAACAGAGGGTTGGATTGTATGGAAGCATGAACCATGGTATAAAATTTCTTTGCAGTGTAAGTCTCCTTAGAACTGTGCCTCCATGTCCAGCAATCTGTAGCCAACTGTGAAGTGTGATTCTGAAGGATCAAGGTAAGTTCCATGAGCTCCTCATATGCTTGAGCAGAGAGTGGGAGATTAAACAGTTTAGTGAGCTCAGTAGAACCCAAAGCCTCCTGGACAGAAATCAAAGGATCTTTAGCATAAGAAAACAATCTAGCAAATTTGTTAGCTAGAGGTCTGTTCATCTGTTGAATCCAATGATCCTACCATAACAGCACAGAATCCCCAGGGCCAATCTGAATCTTGGAGACCGCCACAAAACTATCCATGTGTTTGGCTACATCCCTCCACCAGAAAGAACCACAGAGCTCAGTTGCATGTGGTACTCTTTGATGGTAATATGAGTTCCAGATAAGAGTCACCCAGGGCACCTCCTCTTTGTTATAGAATTTCTTTAGGTGCTTCATAAGAAGGGCCTGATTCTGCAACTGCAAATTTAAAATTCCCAGTCCTCCTTTGTTTTCGGGTCTGCAAACCAGATCCCAAGCAGCCAGAGATTTACCAGAGTCCTGACCATATTTTCTCCACAGGCACTGCCTCTGAATCCTTTCAAGCTGCTTAATTATACCAATGGGTAAATGCAGAGAGCAAAGGAAATAGATGGGCAGAGAGGAGATAACTGAGTTTAATAACTGTAACTTTCCTCCCTGAGAGAGAAAGCAGGAACTAGCAGTAAGCCTTCTCTCCATGCATTCAACCAGAGGCAGAAGATCCACCATTCTAGGTCTTGTGGTTCCAACTGGTAGCCCCAGATAGGTGAAGGGAAATTTCCCCACTTGACACCCAAAAGCAGCAGCCAATTGGGAGAGAGTAACCTCATCAATGTTAATGGAGATCATTGAGGATTTATTGTAATTTATCTCCAGTCCAGTGGTCTCAGAAAAGTGCTGAAGAGCCTCCTTCAACACCAAAACTTGTTGGACATTAGCTGGCAGCACCAGGATGGTATCATCAGCATACTGCACAATAGGAAAATCAGTATCATGGCATGGAATGGGTAGGCTGAGGAGGCCCTTTTGGAGAAGATCATTGATCACTGATTGCAGCAAGTCAGAAGCAAGGACAAAAAGAAGTGGTGACAGAGGATCACCCTGCCTAACTCCCCTTCTGCATTTAAACTGCCTCCCTGGAATTCCATTCAATAGGACAGATGAAGGACCACTCTCCAAAAGCTGCTGCACCCAAATCCTACACTTTGGAGGAAACCCTTTGTATTTGAGAATCTCAAGGATAGCAGAGTGCTCAATGGAATCAAAAGCCTTCTCAAAGTCAATTTTGAGCAGCAATAGTGGTCTCTTAGATTGATGGCACTGATGTAGATACTCTAGAGTCCAGGCAATGCAGTCCTGAATAGATCTGTCCTTGATAAAGCCATATTGGTTTTTGTGAATGCACCTTCTAATATCCCTTTGCAATCTATTTGCAGCCATCTTAGTGATGAACTTGATACCAACACTAGTAAGGGAAATAGGTCTGAATTCATTCACCGTTTCAGGACTAGCTTTCTTTGGGATTGGGATGATGTAAGAACCATTGAGACCCTCCAAATGAGCCTTGACAGTATGGAACTCAGCAGCCAGGTTATAGAAATCATTGCAGATGATAGGCCAGTAGGTTTTAAGAAATTTACCATTGAAGCCATCAGGTCCAGGTGATTTATCAGTAGGCATGGAATGCACAGTGTCATCCATCTCCTTTTTACAAAAAGGATCCACAAGGGAGTCCAAATCCTCCACCTGATGCAATAGGGCTGGCAGATCACATTTCATTACAATGCCTTTGGCCACCCCCATCCTGTTCTTGAAAGCAGACCAAAAAGTTGCAGCAATTGCATCATGCTGATCACAAACAGTTCCATCAGGAAAGTTCAGGGATGCAATGGAATTCCTCCTGTGCCTTTCTGAAGCCATTGCTTGGAAGAATTTTGAGTTTTCCTCCCCCACTTTCACATATCTCTGAGTGCATCTTTTTTTCCAATACAAGTTTTGCCAGAACAAAAGTTTCTCTAGATGCACTTTCACAATCTTCCCGAAGTTGGCTTCATGAACATATAAAGGTCTAATGTCCTCCAAACAATCCAAAATGAATATCACTGTATTGCATTTGGAAATCAACATTTTAAGGGAGGAGAGTCCTCTTTGCCAGGACTTCAAAGACTTCCTTATCCTTTTGAACTTGTCCACAATTATGGCCACAACATGGCATTTAGCAGAAGGAATCTCCCATGAGTTTTTCACACAGTCCATAAAACCAGTCATCTCCACCCAGAAATTCTCAAATCTGGAAATATTGGCCTTAGGAATAGAAGTATTGATGACAACCAAACAGGGCACATGATCCGATGCGGTTTTAGCCAAAGGGAGCACTTGAGATGAAGGATAACATGTAATCCAATTGGAAGAAGTAAAAAACCAATCAAGCTGCTCCAAGAGAGGGTTATCCTGCATATTAGACCAAGTGAATCTTCTACCCTTTAAAGGAAGCTCAAGAAGGCCAAGATGACCAATGATTTCATTAAAGATGAACATGTCATTCATGTCCCCTCCAGGAAAATTCCTGTTCTCCATTGATCTGATGAAGTTGAAATCACCAAGTATCATCCAGTTAGCATCAAAAGGAATAGATAGATGATAAAGCCAGCTCACAAAATTATCCCTGCTATGTTGCTCATAAGGACCATAAACATTGACCAAAGTCCATGTCTCTGCATTATGTGTGGAAGTGAAATTAATCACCAGTCCAAAGTCCTGCGACTCCACAAGTAGCCCCTCAAACATGCTGGAATTCCAAATTGTAAGAATACCCCCAGAAGCTCTCCTAGATGGCACAAATGCAAATTGATCAAACCGGCGAGGACAAAGCGCCTGAATAAGCTTTCTATCAATAGAGGGACATTTAGTTTCCTGCAAGCGGATAATGGCACACTGACTTTCCTGAACTTTCGCTCTAACTGCTCTTTCCCGCGCATCAGAATTGAGACCTCGAACATTCCAACAAAGAACATTCCAATTGCGAGTTGAAGTACTATCCATAGAAAACCCAGCAGCAGTAAATAAAATTAACTGTAAACATTACAGCTAACCACCCACAAAAACAGGGCCTACGCCCAGAAAAGTATTGCCCCAAGGTTTCATAACAACTGGCCAATTTAGGGGCTTTCCAAACCCAAATATAGAAAGATGCATTAAACATTTGCATCACTGCTGGAGGTAGCATTCGCAGAAGAGGTCGCCATAAGCTTCTCTTTAGAAAGCAGGGATGGATCAATTTGAAGATCAGCCCCAATTGTCTGGATGACCCTGACAGGCGTAGGTGGCACAGATGGCATCTCCTCTTGTGCTGGGCCTTGGGCTGGTTCGTCCACAGGCTCTTCAATCACCAGTTGAATGGGCTTGGTCTTGGGCTTTTTCCTTTTAGGGGTCATTGGAAGTTCAGCAAAGCTTCCCGCCTTGAACCCATCCCTCTTGATACAGCTTCTGGTGCAACGTCGGACAGAGGTCTCTACCACTGGAGTGCTCTTCTTCTTGCGTCGAGTTGTTGCAGGCTTCTGCAGAGGAGGGCTGGCAAAACATGTGACTTGCGGCACATCCTCAAGAGGTAGAGCAGGAGTAAAAGAAGGCGCCACCAGGTTAGTATCCTCCTCAATATATGAAATGGAAAGCTCCATGTTTTCCTCATGAAAAGCCATCGCCCAGGTACGCTTAGAGCAAATCAGAGGCAGTACATGAGAGAAAGAAAGTGGCTGAGGGATATGCATGACACTTATCTCAGGGAGCAGCCTGGAGAAAGCTCTGCTCCAGATCATCTCAGGTGGAAGAGGAGGGCCCGCCACCACATTGATCATTCCAACAAAAATCTGCTGCTGTGGAATTGGTGGTGGCTGATAGACCACCAGAGCCAGATTGGGCTCCTCCTGAGCAGGGGCATGAACCTGTTCCTCATCGTCAGGAATACGAATCACTTCTAGCACTGGTTGCTCCACAAAATCAGACAATTCCGGATGATCAAGTACCATAGACTGCTGGTCTTGCTCTGGTACTCCTTGTTGCTCCTGCTGAACCTCATCATTTGGGGCATCGTCCCCCCCATACAACCTGTCCCCAGCCAGGTGCCTCATTGTGATCGTTATTGTGATTCACAGGAGGAGGAGCAGGCACATCGTTCCAACCAATCTCAGGAAACATAGGCAGCACCCAATGAAGATTGTCCGGCTGAAACTGCCCCGGCAGGGGATGAGGATTGCCATTGAGAGGCATCTGATCCTCATCTTGTGGCATTTGGTTTGCCCAATCTTCTCCCAACACATAGCATGCCGCATTCCAGTTCACTCTATGCCCACCCCATTCCGCATAATCTCCAAATACAATGTCCCGTGGAACAAGTGCAGTACAGGGGAAAGATGCATGAATCACGGAACGCGCCAGATATGGATCCTCAGAGTTCCAAGAATGGAACTTACCAAAGGTGTTAATGGCTTCAGTCAAGTTCTGGGTGTTGCGGTAGTCCAGTGGCACCCCTATGAGCATAATCCATCCAGTGCGGAAATCGTCCGCGCCGCGGAAACCCTCGCCCTGGTCATGGTTGAAGAAACGGACGAATCCGTCGTCCCCAAGCTCTAAAGGAGCATGTTGAGTAAGCGTATATCTTACCGCAGCATCCCGCAACTGGAACAGACCCACCCCAATGAACTATGGCTGAAATGAGCGTACCATGAATCCTCGGGCTTGAAGAAACTCCGCCACCTCCTCGCGAACTTGGCCCATCTGCTCAGGCAGGGGCGGCGGAATTACCTCCGCGACGACATATTCTTCATGGCACCTCTCTGGTCTTCTTCCCGCCGTGACGAAAGTGCGAGGTAGGCGAGTTGGTCCGCCGTCAACGATGACATGACCGGCCGGAAGGAAGCGGTGGGGGTCGACCTCATAGACAACCATTGGCGAGCTCTTCGATCTAGGCAGTGGCGATTCGAAGCTGGGCGGCGGAGCTCAATAGGCGACGGGGGTTTTATCGTTGGAGGAGTGCGAATCGACAAGGCAAGGAGAAGGGGCACAGGTCCCAATATGAACCGGTGTGGACTCAATGTGAAGCTGCGTGGAAAGAAGTCTCCAGACGCGACCCTCCTGACGTGCAATCAAATCGCAGTCCCTTCGGCGGTGGCCCACACGGTTGCATGCCATGCACACCCTAGTAGTTGGACACGCCGATGACAGGTGGCCCTGCACTTTGCAGATGGAACATGTCATGATTCGGGCCACCATGTCATCCGCCATGGATTCAAATGCAACCGGTGGTTGCATTGAAGAGGCATCCCTCGTGACCGAATCTTGACGCTGCTCCTGTTGAGATTTTGCCAGATTTGTTACGGTTTGGTCCTCCAAAACCGGTGCAACACAGCGCTCCAAGGAAGGCAACAAATTTCGTTGCACATTATCTGATCCTGAAGATTCGGGATTCCTCCCCATGGAAAGAGGAACTGTCCCAAATTGGATGACCGGCTCCGCCGTCGTCCAATGCTTCGCAGGCAGTGGCGAGGGAGGTGGACACTCATCAAGAAGCAACTCATAACCCGCGTGAATGATCTCTTTACGTACCTCAGGTTGCACACGAAAATTGTAGCTCTTGCAGGCGTCATAATCAATGATAGTTGCAAAACATAGAGATTTACCCTTAGGAGGCCCAGCCTTCATGGCGGATTTCTTAGGGAATGAACGTAGAGCATTCAAACCCGCTTGAACCCGTTTCTTAGTCAGACTAACAAGAGTCCATTCTTCATTGCATTGCTTCTGCCATCGCTTGAACTCATATTGCCATTGAGGTCCGCCGTAGTTCCAAAGGTAGAAGTAACAAATGAACTGATGAGAAACAAATTTACGGCGACCAATGAGAAGGAATCCAACCTTTTTATTCGCCACCGTGAAGCTAAAAACCCGATCACGTAGGATAGACACTTTAAGTGCATCACATCGGCCGCCAGTGATAGACTCCAGTGCTACCGCCGCCGAGTCCTCCGTCAACTGGAAGGAGGTACGTCCAAAAGCCACCACCATTGTGAAGTGGCCAGAGTGTTGATTCGGATGAACCGAAGAGAAACAAGTGCGTCGAACCTCCTCAGCGAACTCCACGCTGGGAGCCAGATCCAAACTCATCTGGAGGGCTGCATAAACTGCCATGAAATGGCTATCTATGCAAAGAGGAGGAGACGCCGGAGACAATGATCGGAGCCAAAAGTTGATGAAGAGGCTCAATCACCGAGGATCTTGGATGGAAGGGCTAGGGTTTAGGGGCGGCGACATGGGGTTGGGAGCGTGATACGTCCCAAACGTATCTATAATTTATGCTTGCTCCATGCATGTTTTGTGTGACTTTGCCATGTTTTGGTTGAACTTTATTACACTTTTAAACCAATTTGGACTAACCTACTAACTCAGTGCACCTACTAAACCAAGTTGGAGCTTGCTGTCAAGAAATAGATTCTGTCTTCTTGACGGGAAAATTCACGATAAATCACCAGATCATCTTTTTGATCTGAAATGTTTTGAAAGCATGCTCCATACAATTGGCTTGCTAGCCCCTGTTCAAAGTTTTTTGATTTGAGTTGCAGAAGTACCTCGAAAAAATTCCCCTTTCTCTGTTGTTCTGTTTTTCTTAGCTTCTGCCCCAGTTTTTCTTTTCACAGTTTTGCAATCCTTAAGCTTGCTTTTTCTTTGCAAACTTTTTTGGGCAGGCAAGATAAACAGTAGCTCTTCCTGGAAATCTTTATTTGCAGTAGAGGAAAATTATTTTATTAGGGTACTAACCTCTCTAATCAGCCTACAATGAGTTATGTATGAAGGGAGTTTTCAAGTGCGCGATGGAAGGTGATGAAAAAAGATCCAGGAGTGTCAAGCGCTCAAGCTTGGGGATGCCCAAGTGCACCCCCAATAAATATTCAAGGAGACTCAAGCGTCTAAGCTTGGGGATGCCCCCGGTGCATCCCCTTCTTCATCAACAATCATCGGTCTGTCTTTCGTTGCACTATATTTTTATCACTTCATGCGTTATGTGCTTTGCTTGGAGCATCTCGCTCTTTACTTTTCTAGGTTTGTTTTGCTTTATTTGCTGTAGTAACAAGTTAGACCCCAACTTACTCTTTTGTGTGGGAGAGAAACACGCTCCACTTGAACTAGAACTCCTCATAGGATTTGCATGCTTATTTCTTTTAGCTGTGAGTTGTTCTTTTTCTTTTCTTAGCTGCTGGTCTGTTTAGCTGTAGTGCTTTAGTTTTTCTAGAGCTTTTATTTTCAGGTTGAACTTTCTATAGGTTGCATGTTTTATCTTGTTAGAGAGTTTGCCTGTTGCACTGAGTTCTGTGTTTTGACTAGAAAGTAGGTAGTTAAAGTTGCTTTTCTTTTTGAAGTAGTAACTTGCAATAGTTTTGAGGTATTGACTAGAGTAATGTTTGAACTTTTGGTGTCAAGAGCTCTTGCCTATTAGTGATAGATGTCGTATTTTGGGCAATCCGTGTGTTTTTCGAAAACCAAAAATCCCTGTTGAGAACTCTAGCTACTAGATGGATCACTAACCTCTGGAGGGTTCGAATATTAGAGTACACTCACGTATCATGAGTCGAGGATGCGCAAGGATAACCAAACCCCCATACACTCCTCCTCGGGGTACCTGTCTCTTTGTGAACCTCCTATTAGATTGAGAGTTACCGATAATAAGTGCATGAGTTCTTCGGACTAATGTGAGTATTCGAAAGTTGACACTTCCACCTACCCATACTTTTTCTAGCCTCTTTGGTACCGTGCATTGCCCTTTCTCACCTCAAGAGTTGGCGCATACTTCGCCGGTGCATCCAAACCCTTGGCATGATACGCTCTTTCATCATAAGCCTCATTATATCTTTCCTCAAAACAGCCACCATACCTACCTACAAGGCATTTCCATAGCTTTTCCGAGATACATTGCCATGCAACATCCACCCTCTCATGACTTAATCTTCATGTCATACATGCTACTTGCTTGATTGATGAGCCGCATGCTAGTTGGGCCTTGCCCTAATCATTGCTACATGACGCGCTAGTATCATTGCATATCCTGCTATCCTGGCAGAGGCATACATTTGCATCATGATTAGTTACATTTTATTTTTGTGAGTACCTTTGTAAAGTGTGAAAGATCTCCTATATTCTTGTAAAATATAGAGTATTTCCCCTAAAGTGAGGAAAAGATCCCAAAGAGGACAAAATCAAAAGATCCCAAAGAGGACAAAAGAGAGTTAAATAGAAAGAGCCATTGAGGCCACCAAAAAAATAAAAAATAAATAGAAAAAGAGAAAAAGAAAAAATAAAAAGAGAGAAGGGGGCATACTACTATTCCTTTTGAGAGATCCACACTAGTACTTCATCTTCTATCCCTTGTACTCCATAGAGATTATCATCATGCATATAGCTATGTGGGGAACTTTTACACTATAGAACTTGGCTTGTATATTCCAATGATGAGCCTCCTCAAACGAGCTCTAGGTCTTCTTGAGCAAGCAAGTTAGATGCACGCCCACTAGTTCTATTGGAGAGCTTTTAGCTCACATGTGCATCCGTTGTATGGCAATCCCTACTCCTCACATCATATCTATCATATGGCCTTCTCTCGCCTATGATTGTCCTCATTGATGTGAGCCTTTCACACACCTTTTTGTCTTCCTCCTCCACCCTTTTTCTGTTTCGCCTTTTAGGTGTCAACTTTCTTGCTCACGCTCATCCATTGCATGAGTGCTCAAAATATCGAAAGGGAGTGGATCAGTTTGACTTGTACCTGGCTAGTGGTCTGGGGACGAGTCCAGATAAGAATCCAAAGGAGACTAAGTGTGAAACTTTAGTAGATAGTTGTTCTCAACAACCTTTTTTCTCTTTATTCCCAGTCCCTTGCTTGCACGCAAACACCATCTGGAGACATTCGAGTCACGGACAGCAAGAGCTCTTGCACCTTTTGTTCTTTTCTTGCTTGTGTTAATGCCAATATAGACTCTTCCCTGATAAGACTTGAATTGAATTGCATGCTTTGATTGCTTTACTTAAAAGTCCTTATTTGGTTGTGTGGCATGTCACCACAAAAATTATGCTTGTTATCATTTACCTACTCGAGGACGAGCAGGAATTAAGCTTGGGGATGTTGATACGTCCCAAACGTATCTATAATTTCTGCTTGCTCCATGGATGTTTTGTGTGACTTTGCCATGTTTTGGTTGAACTTTATTACACTTTTAAACCAATTTGGACTAACCTACTAACTCAGTGCACCCAGTTGCCAGCTTCTAGTTTTCTGCTGTTTTTGTTTTTCAGATTTTCCGGCTGATTAAAGTGCCCAAAAAATTCCGCAAAAATTATATTAAAAATCAGCGGGCAGGAAGCTTCCGGAATAACCAAGGGAGAGAGCCGGGACCACCACCAGGGAGCCAGAAGGGTCCCTGGCGCGGCCCCAACCCTAGGGCGCGCCAGGCAACCTCCTGGCTGCCCTGGGTGGCCCCTCGAAGCCCCCTTCGCCTATATAACCTCCTCGGGGTAGAAACCCCTAAATAAGAACTCTTTTTCGCGGAAACCTCTCTGTTCCGCCGCCGCCGCCGTTTTCAGGTCGGGGCTGCCTGGAGAAGCTGCCCCGGCACCCTGCCGGAAGGAGATCACCCCTCCGGGAGACCATCCATAGCCATGGACGCCTCCCGTATGTACCGTGAGTAGTCCCCCTTGGACCATGGGTCCGTGATCAGTAGCTATGTGATGTCCTCTCCCTCTTTTGTGCTTCCACTTTCGAGACCTCGTGAGCTGCCTCACATGATCGAGGCACCTATGTAATTTTCTGCTGTTGCTATGCTGAGTTTGTTGGGATCTAATGGATTATGAGACTATGTTCAGATTGTGATGAGTAATATATTTGGTTTTCCCTTTTATATTTTGTTCTTCAGTAAATTCTTGCATGTTCTCCATTGCAGTATTTTCTTTGGCCAAGTTATTTGCTTGCAACTCCAAGAGAGAGCGTTATGCTCGATTGTGGGTTCAGCCCCCTGATGTCTAGCTTGAGTGACAGAAACATGAGACTAGGGGATGTGCCGTTGCCACCAGGGATAAAACAACGGTGATTGTGCCTATTGGTGCAAGAATTTTTTACTTTACGCAAAGTTCTTTTAATGCAGTTGTCTGTGTCTTTGAGTTTACACTTTGGGTGGGATTCGCAACTTAATACCAGCGAGATGTTCTGGATAGATATCTCAAGGTGGATGATTCGTAGTAGATGCAGATGGATTTCGGTCTACTTACCTTGGCGTACTGCCCATTGCTTTTGAGCCCTTCCTTTCTTTGCAGCATAGTTAGCATTGCGGTGCCTTCATAATCCTGTCAATTGCCCAACTGTGATTTGTTTACCTCGCTAGCATTTTTTATCGTCTTTTGGGAGAGAGACATCACTAATGAAAATCACGGGACTCCGGTCCATCTTCATACCATTGTTCACACCCACTATTTACCTTTCTGTTTTTACTTTTACTAGTACCTTTTTATCTCTTGCGTTTGATCCTTTGTAAACGACAAGGCCAGAGGAATTGACAACTCCTCTGAACTCGTTGGGAGCAAAGTTATTTGTTTTGTGCAAGTCCACGACAACTCCACGCATCAGAATAATTTCTGGCGCCGTTGCCACCGATCGTACTTATCGTTGAGTCCTACTGGAGACAAACCTTGGTATCTTTACTGAGGGAAATTACCGCTACGCTGCATCTCAACCTTCCACTTGGGGTAACCAACGAGGGGCGAGAAGCCATCAAGCTAATTTCTGGCGCCGTTTCCGGGGACTCAAAGGAAGTACAAATACGCGAGTCCTGATAACCGCCAATTTCTGGCGCCGTTGTCGGACTCCTGTATCAAAAATAGGGGAGTTACACGCTATCTTTTACCTTTGCTTTTTAGTCTTGTTAGTTTACCTTTCAGTTTTTACTTTTCTGTCCCTAATCAAAAATACCAAAAATACCTACTGATGCTATCTTCACCATGGGTGTGGAACCACCCAAATATGGTAGGATGGACATGTTTCACTTGGATCATCTTCGATCAATTTGTGCTCGCGCTAAAAACCCAACCGACTTGGTTGAAGGAAAATCATTGGATGAGCATGCTCATTATACGCGGCACCGCCTATCTCAGAAAGGGAAACACTTATGGGATCAAATACATGTTTCTTATTGCCATGCTAAACTTTTGTGCCACATTTATGATTTTACTTGCTGTTCTAATATAGATCATAAACACCTCCCTTTCCAATGTGAGTTTAATGAAAATGAGATCTTATCTTCTTATGCTAAAGATTTTTATGATTAATTTGACGTTGAAAAGATTGAAGAGTTTGTTGCTTTTAAAGGTGCCTATGAGATTGCTTCTTTGATTGAAAAGTATCACGATACTATTTTCGAGTCTGAAAACTTTGCAGTTCTTGCTTATTGCTTCGATAATTATACTTCCAATTCTTATATTGAGGATTTTAAAAATAGAATGCTTTCTTCCCAAGAAGAGGGTAATGATTTCTATGAAGAGGAATCCTATGATTCCGAGGACTCACTTGATACTTCCCTTTCTGATGATTTTGATACTTGCTTTGTTGATGGCCGTGATGCCACTATGGATGATGCTTACGGAAATGAACTTTCTATAGTTCCTCATGTTAAGCATGAAAATTTTGCTATTGCACCCACACTTGCTTGTCCTATTATCCTTTTGAAATCTCCAACTATTCCGGAGAATTTTTCTCTTATCAAGGCTCAATGTGATGGGTTGCATCTATCTTATCATCCTAAAAACCGTGTTGAAAACTATACACGTGTGATTGTAGGTCATGAACAACATGATTTATGTGATAGTTATATTCTTGATGTTGTTCATGATGCTACTGAAAATTACTTTGAGAGAGGAAAGTTTGGTTGTAGAAACTTCCATGTTACGAAAACACCTCTCTTCATGTTGAAAGTGTTGAAGTTGTTCTTGTTCTACCTTCCTATGCATGTCACTTTGTGCTTCTTTGATTTATTTTCTTACAAGATGCCTATGCATAGGAAGTGGGTTAGGCTTAAATGTGTTTCATATTTGCTTCTTGATGCTCTCTTTTGCTTCAAAATTCTTATTCTTGTGAGAGCATCTTCTATAATCTTTACGCCTAGCTAATAGCTCTAAAGAAGCGCTTTCGGGATGCAGCCCGCAACGAATTTAGGTTTTTCTTTTTGCTTTTGTTCTGTTCTTAGTGGTCTTGATGATTGTTACTACTGTAGCAACATCATTGTATCTTTATTTTTCAAGCTTTGTGCCAAGTTTAGCCTCAGAGTGCTTGAAAGTTCAAAAGTTGGAGCTTGCTGTCAAGAAATAGATTCTGTCTTCTTGACGGGAAAATTCACGATAAATCACCAAATCATCTTTTTGATCTGAAATGTTTTGAAAGCATGCTCCATACAATTGGCTTGCTAGCCCCTGTTCAAAGTTTTTTGATTTGAGTTGCAGAAGTACCTCGAAAAAATTCCCCTTTCTCTGTTGTTCTGTTTTTCTTAGCTTCTGCCCCAGTTTTTCTTTTCACAGTTTTGCAATCCTTAAGCTTGCTTTTTCTTTGCAAACTTTTTTGGGCAGGCAAGATAAACAGTAGCTCTTCCTGGAAATCTTTATTTGCAGTAGAGGAAAATTATTTTATTAGGGTACTAACCTCTCTAATCAGCCTACAATGAGTTATGTATGAAGGGAGTTTTCAAGTGCGCGATGGAAGGTGATGAAAAAAGATCCAGGAGTGTCAAGCGCTCAAGCTTGGGGATGCCCAAGTGCACCCCCAATAAATATTCAAGGAGACTCAAGCGTCTAAGCTTGGGGATGCCCCCGGTGCATCCCCTTCTTCATCAACAATCATCGGTCTGTCTTTCGTTGCACTATATTTTTATCACTTCATGCGTTATGTGCTTTGCTTGGAGCATCTCGCTCTTTACTTTTCTAGGTTTGTTTTGCTTTATTTGCTGTAGTAACAAGTTAGACCCCAACTTACTCTTTTGTGTGGGAGAGAAACACGCTCCACTTGAACTAGAACTCCTCATAGGATTTGCATGCTTATTTCTTTTAGCTGTGAGTTGTTCTTTTTCTTTTCTTAGCTGCTGGTCTGTTTAGCTGTAGTGCTTTAGTTTTTCTAGAGCTTTTATTTTCAGGTTGAACTTTCTATAGGTTGCATGTTTTATCTTGTTAGAGAGTTTGCCTGTTGCACTGAGTTCTGTGTTTTGACTAGAAAGTAGGTAGTTAAAGTTGCTTTTCTTTTTGAAGTAGTAACTTGCAATAGTTTTGAGGTATTGACTAGAGTAATGTTTGAACTTTTGGTGTCAAGAGCTCTTGCCTATTAGTGATAGATGTCGTATTTTGGGCAATCCGTGTGTTTTTCGAAAACCAAAAATCCCTGTTGAGAACTCTAGCTACTAGATGGATCACTAACCTCTGGAGGGTTCGAATATTAGAGTACACTCACGTATCATGAGTCGAGGATGCGCAAGGATAACCAAACCCCCATACACTCCTCCTCGGGGTACCTGTCTCTTTGTGAACCTCCTATTAGATTGAGAGTTACCGATAATAAGTGCATGAGTTCTTCGGACTAATGTGAGTATTCGAAAGTTGACACTTCCACCTACCCATACTTTTTCTAGCCTCTTTGGTACCGTGCATTGCCCTTTCTCACCTCAAGAGTTGGCGCATACTTCGCCGGTGCATCCAAACCCTTGGCATGATACGCTCTTTCATCATAAGCCTCATTATATCTTTCCTCAAAACAGCCACCATACCTACCTACAAGGCATTTCCATAGCTTTTCCGAGATACATTGCCATGCAACATCCACCCTCTCATGACTTAATCTTCATGTCATACATGCTACTTGCTTGATTGATGAGCCGCATGCTAGTTGGGCCTTGCCCTAATCATTGCTACATGACGCGCTAGTATCATTGCATATCCTGCTATCCTGGCAGAGGCATACATTTGCATCATGATTAGTTACATTTTATTTTTGTGAGTACCTTTGTAAAGTGTGAAAGATCTCCTATATTCTTGTAAAATATAGAGTATTTCCCCTAAAGTGAGGAAAAGATCCCAAAGAGGACAAAATCAAAAGATCCCAAAGAGGACAAAAGAGAGTTAAATAGAAAGAGCCATTGAGGCCACCAAAAAAATAAAAAATAAATAGAAAAAGAGAAAAAGAAAAAATAAAAAGAGAGAAGGGGGCATACTACTATTCCTTTTGAGAGATCCACACTAGTACTTCATCTTCTATCCCTTGTACTCCATAGAGATTATCATCATGCATATAGCTATGTGGGGAACTTTTACACTATAGAACTTGGCTTGTATATTCCAATGATGAGCCTCCTCAAACGAGCTCTAGGTCTTCTTGAGCAAGCAAGTTAGATGCACGCCCACTAGTTCTATTGGAGAGCTTTTAGCTCACATGTGCATCCGTTGTATGGCAATCCCTACTCCTCACATCATATCTATCATATGGCCTTCTCTCGCCTATGATTGTCCTCATTGATGTGAGCCTTTCACACACCTTTTTGTCTTCCTCCTCCACCCTTTTTCTGTTTCGCCTTTTAGGTGTCAACTTTCTTGCTCACGCTCATCCATTGCATGAGTGCTCAAAATATCGAAAGGGAGTGGATCAGTTTGACTTGTACCTGGCTAGTGGTCTGGGGACGAGTCCAGATAAGAATCCAAAGGAGACTAAGTGTGAAACTTTAGTAGATAGTTGTTCTCAACAACCTTTTTTCTCTTTATTCCCAGTCCCTTGCTTGCACGCAAACACCATCTGGAGACATTCGAGTCACGGACAGCAAGAGCTCTTGCACCTTTTGTTCTTTTCTTGCTTGTGTTAATGCCAATATAGACTCTTCCCTGATAAGACTTGAATTGAATTGCATGCTTTGATTGCTTTACTTAAAAGTCCTTATTTGGTTGTGTGGCATGTCACCACAAAAATTATGCTTGTTATCATTTACCTACTCGAGGACGAGCAGGAATTAAGCTTGGGGATGTTGATACGTCCCAAACGTATCTATAATTTCTGCTTGCTCCATGGATGTTTTGTGTGACTTTGCCATGTTTTGGTTGAACTTTATTACACTTTTAAACCAATTTGGACTAACCTACTAACTCAGTGCACCCAGTTGCCAGCTTCTAGTTTTCTGCTGTTTTTGTTTTTCAGATTTTCCGGCTGATTAAAGTGCCCAAAAAATTCCGCAAAAATTATATTAAAAATCAGCGGGCAGGAAGCTTCCGGAATAACCAAGGGAGAGAGCCGGGACCACCACCAGGGAGCCAGAAGGGTCCCTGGCGCGGCCCCAACCCTAGGGCGCGCCAGGCACCCTCCTGGCTGCCCTGGGTGGCCCCTCGAAGCCCCCTTCGCCTATATAACCTCCTCGGGGTAGAAACCCCTAAATAAGAACTCTTTTTCGCGGAAACCTCTCTGTTCCGCCGCCGCCGCCGTTTTCAGGTCGGGGCTGCCTGGAGAAGCTGCCCCGGCACCCTGCCAGAAGGACATCACCCCTCCGGGAGACCATCCATAGCCATGGACGCCTCCCGTATGTACCGTGAGTAGTCCCCCTTGGACCATGGGTCCGTGATCAGTAGCTATGTGATGTCCTCTCCCTCTTTTGTGCTTCCACTTTCGAGACCTCGTGAGCTGCCTCACATGATCGAGGCACCTATGTAATTTTCTGCTGTTGCTATGCTGAGTTTGTTGGGATCTGATGGATTATGAGACTATGTTCAGATTGTGATGAGTAATATATTTTGTTTGCCCTTTTATATTTTGTTCTTGAGTAAATTCTTGCATGTTCTCCGTTGCAGTATTTGCTTTGGCCAAGTTATTTGCTTGCAACTCCAAGAGAGAGCGTTATGCTCGAATGTGGGTTAAGCCCCCTGATGTCTAGCTTGAGTGACAGAAACATGAGACTAGGGGATGTGCCGTTGCCACCAGGGATAAAACAACGGTGATTGTGCCTATTGGTGCAAGAATTGTTTACTTTACATAAAGTTCTTTTAATGCAGTTGTCTGTTGCTTTGAGTTTACACTTTGGGTGGGATTCGCAACTTAATACCAGCGAGATGTTCTGGATAGATATCTCAAGGTGGATGATTCGTAGTAGATGCAGATTGATTTCGGTCTACTTACCTTGGCGTACTGCCCATTGCTTTTGAGCCCTTCCTTTCTTTGCAGCATAGTTAGCATTGCGGTGCCTTCATAATCCTGTCAATTTCCCAACTGTGATTTGTTTACCTCGCTAGCATTTTTTATCGTCTTTTGGGAGAGAGACATCACTAGTGAAAATCACGGGACTCCGGTCCATCTTCATACCATTGTTCACACCCACTATTTACCTTTCTATTTTTACTTTTACTAGTACCTTTTTATCTCTTGCGTTTGATCCTTTGTAAACGACAAGGCCGGAGGAATTGACAACTCCTCTGAACTCGTTGGGATCAAAGTTATTTGTTTTGTGCAGGTCCACGACAACTCCACGCATCAGAATAATTTCTGGCGCCGTTGCCACCTATCGTACTTATCGTTGAGTCCTACTGGAGACAAACCTTGGTATCTTTACTGAGGGAAATTACCGCTAAAGGGGCTGCATCTCAACCTTCCACTTGGGGTAACCAACGAGGGGCGAGAAGCCATCAGAGCGCCATCAATAGAAACCTCAATTACCTACTTTCAAGACAAGACAAAAACTCAGTGCAACAACCAACTCTCTTAACAAGATAAACATGAAAACTAAAGAGAGTTCCAGAACACACAATAGTAAAGAGATAGTCATGAAAAATCCTATGATGTGTTCTAGATTGGAGTGGAGCATGTTTCTGTCCCACACAAAGTAAGCTGGGGTCTACCTTGTTATGAGCAGAAAGAAAATCTAAAGAAAACAAAAAAGTAAACCTAAGAGCGAGACGCTCCAAGCATAGCACATAACGCATGAAGTGATAAAAATATAGTGAGACGAAGGACGAACTGATGATTGTTGATGGAGAGGGGGATGCACGGGGGCATCCCCAAGCTTAGACGCTTGATTCTCCTTGAATATTTATTGGGGATGCATGGGGGAATCCCCAAGCTTGAGAGCTTGACACTCCCGAATCTTCTTTCATCATCTTCCATCGCACACTTGAAAACTCCCTTCATACATAACTCATCATAAGCTGATTAGAGAGGTTAGCACCCTTAATAAAATAATTTTTCCCCACTGGATATAAAGATATTCTTGAAGAGCTAATGTTTATCAAGATTTCCAAAAGGTTTGCAAAAGTAAGGAGGGACAAAACGTGGCAGAATCTATGAAAAACAGAACAGAAGGTAGTAGATAATTTTTTTGGGGTACTTCTGCAAATCAAATCAAAAAACTCAGAACATACGAAAGTTCCGCGATTGTATAGAGCATGATGTGTCAAAAATTCAGCTCAAAAAGATGAACTGGTGATTTGATCCAATTTTACCCGTCACAAAGACAGAATCTGTTTTCTGGACAGCATGTCACAACTTTCGCTTCGCTTGTCATATGAGGCTATAACTTGGCACAAAGCTTGAAAATAAAGATACAATGATGTTTCTATAGTAGTAAAAATCATCAAGACTGCTAAAAACTGAAAGTAAAAACTCAAAGTAAAGATACAAGAAGACTATGTTGGGCCTCCAAGCGCAGAGGTTTGTAGGACAACAGCAATTTCCCTCAAGTGGATGACCTGAGGTTTATCGAACACAGGGAAGTAGAGGTTTAAGATGGTCTCTCTCAAGCAACCCTGTAATTAAGATACAAGAAGTCTCTTGTGTCCCCAACACACCTAATACAACTAGGAGTTGCATAGGTGCACTAGTTCGGCGAAGAGATAGTAAAATATGGGTGATAGGTGTGGCAAATCAAGGTAATATAAATCTATAATAAAAAGTGTAGCAAGCAAACATGTGACAAAAGTGAGCACAAACGGTGTAACAATGGTGGAAACAAGGCCTAGGCTTCATACTTTCACTAGTGGCAACTCTCAACAACATTAACATAGTCAAATCACATGATATTTCCACTAAAACATGCATTGGAGACGTACTCGGAGGTCATTCCTTTGTGGTCAAGAGAGGACGAGAATTATGTAGGGCTACAAAAGCACACCTCAAAGTTCATAGTTCTCAATCTGTGGATTTCCCAATGTCACCGCGGCCATCCAAAGAGAGTACCACAATCACCACAACATATCTCAAGGATAGTCAAAGACAAGCACCAAGAGACTCTCAATCTTCAATCAACACACAAAAGAGGAAATCACTCATGAAAATATTCTTCTAACCCATGTCCAATAGACTGCTGTCACCATGGTCTCGGTGATTATACTAGATAAGATCAAGTGAGTACATCAATGCAATGCATAGAGGAAGGGGAAATATCATGGGATCACCGTAGATTAACATAGCCTATGATCACAACGAATATCACATCATGGGAGAGAAAATTGACCACATAGCTACTGGTACAAACCTCAGCCCCGAGGAGGGACTACTCCCGCATCATGGAGGGAGGAAGCAACGTTGATGGGGATGAATCCGAGGGCACTTCCCCGTCCCGGCAGGGTGCCTTCATAGGAATTCCGGTCCCCCGAAGCTTGTTGGCGATGACGGCGGAGATCGGAATTGCTTCTTGAGAAAAGGGGTACGGAATCATGGTTTTCGAGACGGGAGAATAAATAAGGGCCAAAGGGGGGCATCGGGGGTGGTCCTAGTCGTCCAGGCGGCCTCCCGATGCGAGTGGACCCCTGGCCGCGCCAGGGGGGTGCCTGGGGGCTGTGGGCCACCCAAGGCCCCATCCTCCGGCTGGAGGACTCTTCTAGAACGCTGATTTTTATATATTTTCCGCGGAATTTTCTGAGCACTTTTAATAATGGGAAAACCTGAAGTACAAAAACAACAGAAAGCAGAAACTGGCACTGGGGTGCACTAATTTAATAGGTTAGTCCAAATATGATCAAAAGTGTATGAAAGTGTATCTAAAACATAGCAATATCACACAAAACATGCATGGAGCAAGCAGAAATTATAGATACGTTTGGGACGTATCAGCGGTGCCGCGTATAATGAGCATGATCATCCAATTATTTTCCCTCAACCAATGCGGTTGGCTTTTTAGCGCGAGCACAAATTGATCGAAGACGATCCAAGTGAAACTTGTCCATCCTACCATATTTGGGTGGTTCCACACCCATGGTAAAGATAGCTTAACTAGGCAAAGTAAGACAAAGGCAAAAGGTAGCAACTATTTTTGTGGTTTTTCATAAAGGACACCAAGATAAAACTAAAAGATAATCTAACAAGACTAAAAAGAAAAGGTAAAAGATAGTGTGCAACTCCCCTATCTTGGCAGTCGGAATCCCCGACAACGGCGCCAGAAATTTGCTTGATGTGTGAGATATTATAATGGCTTCTCGCCCTTCGCTGGTTACCCCGAGTGGAAGGTGAGATGTAGGATAGCAGAAAATCTCCCCTATGTAGAGGATAGGGTTTGTCTCCCATAGGACTCAAGAAGTGATAAGTAGGTGACAACGATGCTAGAAAATTTAGCGGTTGACGTGGACCTGCACACACAACAAATAACTTTGCTACCAACGAAGTTCAGAGAGGTTGTCAATCTCTCCGGCCTTGTTGTTTACAAAGGATCAAACGCAAGGGATAAAGGATAATAGTGATAGCAGCTAGAAAGTAAAAGAAGGAAATAAAGTGAACGTGTAAACAATGATGAGAATATAGACTGAGGTCCCGTGATGTTCAATAGATGTCTCTCTCCCAAAAGATGATAAAACTGCTATGCGAGGTAAACAAATCACAGCTGGGCAATTGACAGGATTAATAACGCACCACAATGCTAACTATGCTACAAAGAAAGGACGAGGCTCAAAAGCATGGGCGATATACCAAATTAAGTAGACCGAAATCCAACTTCATCTACTACTAATCATCCACCTTGAGATATCTATCCTGAACATCTCGTTGGTATTAAGTTGCGAGCCCCATCCAAATTGTAAACCCAAAGCAACAGATAACTACATTAAAAGAACTTTGCGTAAAGTAAACAATCCTTGCAACTGCGGTTACAAGCACCGTTGTTTTCCCCCTTGTGGCAACAAAACATCAACTAGACTCAAGTTTATGTCACTCAAGCTAGTCATCAGGGGGCATGAACCCACAATCAAGCATAACGTTCCCTCTTGGAGTCACTACCTACTACTTGGATAAAGCAATAAATAGCAACGGAGAACATGCAAGAATTACTCAAGAACATAAGTATAAGAGATAAGAACCAAATATATTACTCAATCATAAACTGAACATAGTCTCATAATCCATCAGACCCCAGCAAACTCAGCATAGCAACAGCAGAAAATTACATATGCTCCTCGATCATGTAGGGCAGCTCACGAGGTCTAATCCATGAAGAACAAAGAGGGGAGGAGAACATCACATAGCTGCTGATCACAGACCCATGGTCCAAGGTAGACTACTCACGGATCATCTGGGAAGTGTCCATTGTGGAGGAGAGGCTCCCGGAGGTCAACCCTCCCTCCGGCAGGGTGCCGGGAAGAGGTCTACTGGCGCTCCTGATCTTGGAAGCGCGGCGGCGTAAGATCATAGGCGAGATCGCGAAAAAGGGTTCTGTCTTTGGAAGAATCCCGCCACGGAGAATAAATAGGCGAAGGGGGGCAGCTAGCGGATGCACCAGGTGTACAGGCGCCCCCCTGGCGCGACCAAGACCTAGGACACGCCACCAGGGCGCCTGGACTCCTGGTGGTGGCCCTCTGGCCCCACCCAGGTGATCCCGGAAGGTTCTTCTGCACTGATTTTTATCTGATTTTCCCGAATTTTTGGAGCACTTTTAATATGGGGAAACCTGAAATAGAAAAACAGCAGAAAACAGGAACTCGCACTGTGGTGCACTGAGTTAATAATTTAGTCCAAATATGATCAAAAGTGTATGAAAGTGTATCTAGATCATAGCAATATAACACAAAACATGCATGGAGCAAGCAGAAATTATAGATACGTTTGGGACGTATCAATAACCAAACCCCATACACTCCTCCTCAGGGTACTTGTCTCTTTGTGAATCTCCTTATTAGATTGAGAGTTACCGATAATAAGTGCATGAGTTCTTCGGACTAATGTAAGTATTGAAAGTTCACACTTCCAACTCCTCATATTTGCTAGCCTCTTCGGTACCGTGAATTTCCCTCTTCTCACTCCGAGAGTTTGCGTCCACCTCGCCGGTGCATCCAAACCCTATCAAGGCATTTCCATAGCCTTTTCGAGAAATATTGCCATGCAACTTCCACCTCTTCATGACTTGATCTGCATGTCATACATGTTCCAGCTACACTAGCAGAGGCATACAATTCCATACATCATGATAGCTACATCTTATTTATGTTAAGTACCTTAGAAAGTGTGAAGATCTTCTATACTTCCTTTAAAATAGAGTGTTTCCCTTAAGTGAGGAAAATATCCCAAAGAGGACAAACTTAAAAGATCCCAAAGAGGACAAATGAGAGTTCAATAGAAAGAGCCATTGAGGCCACCAAAAAATAAAAAAAATAAAAAAATAAAAAAAGAGAAAAAGAAATAAAAAAAGAGAAAGGGGCAACACTACTATTCATTTTGAAAGATCCACACTCGTACTCCCTCTATATCTTGTACTCCATAGAGATGATCATTTATGCATATAGTTATGTGGGGACCTTCACACTATAGAACTTGGCTTGCATATTCCAAGGATTAGCCACCTCAAACGAGCTCTAGGTCTTCTTGAGTGAGCAGATTGGATGCACCCCCACTAGTTCCATCTGAGAGATTTTTCTTAGCTCATATGTGCATACGTTGCATGGCAATCCCTACTCCTCACATCATATCTATCATTTTGCCTTCTCGCCTATGGTTGTCCTCATTGATGTGAGCCTTTCTCACCCTTTTTGTCTTCCTCCTCCACCATATCTCTCTCTTTGCCATCCTAAGTGTCAACTCTCGTGCTTACGCTCATCCATTGCATGAGTGCTCAAAATATCGAAAGGGAGTGGATCAAATGGACTTGTACCTGGCTAGTGGTCGGGGGACGAGTCAAGATAAGACCTCAAAGAAGACAAAGTGTGAAACTTTTGTAGAATGAATTATCAACAAATATATTTTTTCTCGTATGACCATCTCCCACTTCTTGCACGCAAACACCATCTGGAGACATTCGAGTCACGGACAGCGAGAGCTCTTGAACCTTAATGTTCTTATGTTGCTTGTTTCAATGCTAATATAGACTCTTGCCTGTTATGACTTGAATTGAATTATATACCTTGATTGCTATACTTTCAAAGTTCCTATATGGTTGTTAGAATGTCACCACAGAAATTATGCTTGTTATCATTTACCTACTCGAGGACGAGCAGGAATTAAGCTTGGGGATGTTGGTACGTCCCAAACGTATCTATAATTTCTTCTTGCTCCATGCATGTTTTGTGTGATATTGCTATGATCTAGATACACTTTCATACAATTTTCATCATATTTGGACTAACTTAATAACTCAGTGCACTCCAGTGTCAGTTCCTGTTTTTTGCTATTTTTCTATTTCAGGTTTCCCCCATATTAAAAGTGCTCCAAAAATACGGGACAAATCAGATAAAAAAATCAACGTAGAAGAACCTTCCTGAATCAGCTGGGTGGGGCCAGAAGGCAATCACCAGGGGCCCAGGTGCCCTGGTGGCGCGCCCTAGGGGCTGGTCGCGCCAGGGGGGGGGGCGCCTGGACCCCTGGTGGCCCACCTGGTTGCCCCCCTTCGCCCATTTATTCTCCGTGACAGGATTCTTCCGAAGACAGAAACCCTTTTCGCGATCTCTCCTCTGTTCCACCGCCGCCGCGCTTCCAAGATCGGGAGTGCCAGCTGACCTCTTCCTGGCACCCTGCCGGAGGGAGGATTGACCACCGGGAGCTTCTCCTCCACCATGGACGCTTCCTGGATGATCCGTGAGTAGTCTACCTTGGACCATGGGTCCGTGATCAGTAGCTACGTGTTGTTCTCCTCCCCTCTTTGTTCTTCATGGACTAGACCTTGTGATCTTCCCTACATGATCAAGGCACATATGTAATTTTCTGCTGTTGCTATGCTGAGTTTGCTGGGATCTGATGGATTATGAGACTATGTTCAGTTTGTGATTGATTATTATATTTGGTTCTTATCTTTTATATTTTTGTTCTTGAGTAATTCTTGCATTTCTCTGTTGTTGTTTATTGCTTTGGACAAGTAGTAGGTAGTGACTCCAAGAGGCAACGTTATGCTCGATTGTGGGTTCATGCCCCCTAATGACTAGCTTGAGTGATGGAAACATGAATCTTGGAGATGTCTTGTTGCCGCAAGGGGGAAAACAACGGTGCTTGTAACCGCGGTTGCAAGGATTGTTTACTTTATGCAAATTTCTTTTAATGCAGTTGTCTGTTGCTTTGAGTTTACACTTTGGGTGGGGCTCACAACTTAATACCAGCAAGATGTTCTGGATAGATATCTCAAGGTGGATGATTATTAGTAGATGAAGTTGGATTTCGGTCTACTTATTTTGGCGTACCTCCCATGCTTTTGAGCCTCTTCCTTTCTTTGTAGCATAGTTAGCATTGTGGTGCGTTTTTAATCCTGTCAATTGCCCAGATGTGATTCGTTTATCTCGCATAGCAGTTTTATTATCTTTTGGGAGAGAGACATCACTAGTGAACATCACGAGACCCTGGTCCATATTCTCATCACTGTTTACACGCTCAATTTATTTTCTACTTTTACTTTTTAGTTGCAATCACCATTATCATTATCCCTTGCGTTTGATCCTTTGTAAACAACAAGGCCGGAGAGATTGACAACCTCTCTGAACTTTTTTGGGAGCAAAGTTATTTGTTTTGTGTGCAGGTCCATGTCAACCGCTAAATTTCTAGCGCCGTTGTCACCTACTTGTAGCTTTCGGAGTCCTACGGGAGACAAACCATATCCTCTACATAGGAGAAATTTGCTGCTGTCCTACATCTTGCCTTATACTTGGGGTAAACAACGAAGGGCGAGAAGCCATTATCATCTCTCGCACATCAGCCGACTGCTCCTATTGTTGATGATTTGTCTGCTCCTCCTGTTCCACCAAAAATTTGTGCCCAAGAGACTATCCGTGAGACTGGTCCAGCTTCTTCCTCTCCAATCCTTATTATTACTCCTATTGAGAATGCTATAGTCAGTGGGTTAAAGGATTCCCTGCTGAAGGCTTCCTAATTTTAGGTACGCTTGCGCGAGCTGGCCACTAAGGAGGAGTCCATGAAAGCGAACATGCACGTAAGTACTTATGTAAGTTTCTCACCCGCAGGGGCTTCAAGTAACTTTTGTCGGAGTTACTTGGACTTTTATTGGTTTGTAACTGTTTTTGTGGGAGCACCTCTTATTGCACCCGCTGGGTGTAGCCCAAAGTCTCCGAGTAACTTCTTGAAGTTACTCGGAGTCTTTTGATAGGAGATTTTTCATACATGTACTTCCAGTGGGAGCACTTCTTAGTGCACCCAGTGGGTGTAGCCCCCAAGGCTCCGAGTAACTTCTTGAAGTTACTTGGAGTCTTTTGATCGGAGGCTTTTATTTTGATCCTTCCCCTGTACCAGGAGGCTTGCAAGCTGGGCTCTTCCTTTGTGAAGTTACTAGAGTAGAATGCAGCCACGGAGAAAGCATATGAGATGCTGAAAGAAGAACACAACAAGCTGAAGAAACAACATGCTGAGGATAATGGTAAGTGGGTTGTCACAAATGGTTTTTAAGGAATAAACTCCTAACATTGTAATACCCTTCTCCTGATACTATGCAGAGGGTGCTAAAAAATATTTTGATGCCAAGGTGAAAGAGAATGATGACTTTGTTAAGAAAATGAAGAAAGAGATTGATCAAGCTGAGAGGCATGCTAAGGGGAAAAAGGCTCTAGAGAAGCAGGTGCACGAATTGCAAGAGGCCAAGAAGAAGAATGAGGCCACCCTTCCCAAACTTCAATCTAATCTGGAGAAGGTGACCGAGCTGCGGTCGAAACAACATGAGTTCCACAAGTTTGAACTGTAAATGGCTCAAAAAGATGTGAGGGTTGCTGAAGAATATTGTGCTGGTAGATTTGCTGTTTTCAGCGAGAAGCTAGCTGGTAAGTTCAGTCTGTTTCTCAAGATGAGCACTTATCTCTTGTCAGGTGAATATATGTTGATTGGTATCTTTGCAGTATATTCCGTGAACCCGGAAGCAGAGCAAGCCCGGATGGCTGAGTTTGCGGAGATTATGAAGAAGGACAATTACAAGCCAGTTACGGTGGAATTTTCTTTGGCCCTTGGCCTATTGCACATGCGGACGTCCAAAGCCGCCAATTTTGGTGAAGAGGCGATGGTGCCCACCTTGGGGCTGAGTTGATCAGCAATCGCAAGGATTGTTTTCTCCTCGTCATCGTCACCGGCACGCGGCTCCAACCTCGTCCACGGCGAGATTTTCCTTTTCGGATCATTGACTTTCGTCGCCGATGATTGTGCTTGGCTTGTGAATTCACTGCTCCAAGCGCAATTGCTGCCATCAAGAGGCAGTGCTCATTTTAGAGTTGATGAGTCGGGAGCCCTGGATCTCCAATTACCCATCCAGATGAAGGCATGTGCCCCTTTGACAGTTCACCGCAAGAAGAAGCGCTCGGGCCGTCCCCGAGTCCCACATCGCGGCAGGATCATTGTGCAACAAGTAGCAATCATAGATTCCATTGAGTCTGCTCAACATGATCTCGACGTTTTGATGGAAAGAGAAGGTCCAGCAGCATCTATCATGCATCTCTTCAATTCGGAGGAAGATGAAGACATGCAAGTGTCTGACCTAGAAGGTGAAGTAGAAGAAGAAAACAATAGTGGATCCCCCATCACTATTGCTGAAGTATGCATGGCGGGAACACCACCACCTCAATCATCACCAGCAAGAGAGGATGTAGCTCGGGACGGAGCTGAGTATCATGAACCACTCGGCGGCACCCATTGAGAGCCAGCTCGGTTCGTATCTGCTTTCCGGAGGCTGGAGCTCGGAGGTTCAAGTCATCAACCTCGACCGCTTACTCGGGAGGAACAAGAAGATGAAGAAGCAACAGAACAGTTGTTCCACACCCCCATTGACACAACCGCGCAAGCGTGGCGATGTTTAGAAGCAGCCAGGTTAACCAATCTTTATGAACGAGCATGTTTGGCCGAGTTGGAAAATACATTGGAACGCCGAGCTCAGGAAGTTGCTCGCCTCAAGCAAAGTAGAACCAGTCGGCAACTATGGGGCCAAGAAGAGGGAGAGCCCTTCCGAGAGAACCTATAGCAGCAACTCGGATCACTAATTCTTTGCAACCGAGTGGGTGAGCAGCTAAAGGAATCCAACATTTAGCATTTCCGCTGCCAAAGGCAGTAGAGCAGAACAATGTGGTTAGTCAATCATTGCAGCGTATTCATTCTCAGTCTCATCCTATCGGAACTTTGTAGTCTGTGCACACACCTTATGGTAATACCCAGAGAAACAAAAACATCTCTCCTCGGCATAGGAATAATCCTCGAGGAGGATATCGCCATGATCAATATCGGCGCCCAGAACCTCGGAGGCAAGATGATTACATCGGAACCCATATGTCTGATCGTGGTGTTTCAAGAAGAGAGGATTTCCATCAACGTCAAGTTGGTTATCAGGGGGATCGATACACCAATGTCGATGATGATGCTCGTAGTCATCTCGTCCAGGTCCGGGTTGATTGAGCTAGGTTTTAGCGGCAGGATCAGGCTCGTCCCTCAATGGCTATGGGGCCAGTATGCTTCAGTGAGAGGATCCGTTCCACTCATATCCCTCCCCACTTCCGAATAGCGCAAGGGGTATATAAGTATCGGGGTGACGCAAAACCCCAAACATGGTTAAATGATTACCGAATTGCGGTACAAATTGGAGGTGGGGGAGATGAAATAGCTATTATGCATCTCCCACTTAGGTTGGATGCTTCATCTAGGACATGGTTGAATCAGCTGCCCCCCAATAGTATATGGATTTGGGAATATTTGGAAACAATTTTTATCAAAAACTTTGAAGGAACCTATAAGAGACCCGGAGGCCTGACCGAGTTGCAGCTTTGTGTTCAAGGGAATAGTGAGTCCACTCGGGACTATATTCAGCGATGGATCACACTTCACAAATCGGTAGAAGGGGTCTCCGAGTTTCAAGCCATACATGCATTTAAGCAAGGAGTCAAATATAGAGAGTTGAGTCTCAAGTTGGCATGATCCCCTCATGTCACCTCACTCGAAAGATTGATGGAGATTGCAAACAAGTATGCCCATGGCGAGGATGAAATCCGTCAGAAGAATCAACAACATCGTGGTGGAAGAAGCTCGGCGCCAAATCCCAAGTCAAATTCTGGAGGAAATAATAAGAGAAATGCGGAGGATGCCCCTACTGATGCAGAGTTAGTAGCAGCGGCAAACGCCTCGGGCATTCATGGTAGGATGCAGCCAAAGAAGGAGTGGCAACCTCGTCAGAAAAATCCGTAAAATGATGATGGCGTCTTAGACCAACCATGTCCTCTTCATACAACCCGAGATGCTGATGGAAAGTTAATTCTCCCAAATCATACAACTCGGCAATATCGTCTGATTAAAAGAGCAGCTCAGGCAAAGGTAGGGCCTCAAGAAGCTAAGAATAATAACAAGAAAAAGGTGGATAACTCGGACGTGGACATCGATGGATTTCCTCGTGAAGATGGTGTACTGGTTGTTTTTGCTGGTCGAGAATCCAAGTGGGTTGAGAAGATACGCATCAGATAAGTTAACTCGGTAGCTCCAGTAATCCCGAGTCATATGAAGTGGGAAGACACCCCAATTATGTTTGACCAATCGGACCATCCCCCTCATATTCTGCATCCGGGAAGACACGCTTTGATCGTTGACCCATTGGTGGAAACAGGGAATGGAAATATGAGATTGAGAAATGTCTTACTGGATGGAGGCAGCGGCTTTTGTATGCGAGTACTCTAAAGAGCATGAACATTCCAATGTACAAACTTCACACAAGTCATCTGGAGTTTCATGGAATTATACCAAGGAAGAAAGCACATTCATTGGGCATGATTACACTCACTGTTGTTTTTGGCACGCCGAGTAACTTCCTGAAGGAGAAAATAACCTTTGAAGTAGTCGGCTTTCCGAGCGCATATCATGCCTTACTCGGAAGGTCCTCCTATGCGAATTTTATGGACATACCTTATTATGTTTATCTGAAACTAAAGATGCCTGGCCCACGAGGCATTATCACTGTCTCGGGAGATTATAAACAGGCAGAAGAATTGCTACAGAAAGGTTCATTGATTGCTGACCAGCAGATGACCGAAGTGGAGATGGCAGAGTACAAGAAAGCGACTGATTCGTCCGAGTTGCTCCAACCCAAGAAAATATCATCATTTGGGTCAGCAGGGGAGACCAAAAGGGTGCAAATCCATCCTACTGATAAGGATAAGTTCACCAACATTGAAACTGATTTGGACCCCAAATAGGAACTCGAGCTCGTCAACTTTCTCTGTGAGAATTGGGATATCTTTTCATGGAAGCCTTATGATATGCCTGGAATCCCAAGGGAGTTGGCTAATGTAACAACCCAGATTTCACAAAAATTAAATTTTTTGTTTTTGGTGTGAATTGTTTGATTTGTCTGATTTGTTTGCGGTGTTTGCATCCCCGATTTATCGATCGGCGATTACCCCCCCCCCCTATTGTCTCGTACCGGACGGAGACCGACCCTTGCCACCCTGACACTCGACCTTTGCGACACCGGCTTCCACCCGATCACCGTCGCAAAAACCGCACGAGACCAGCCGCAACCAACGGAACGAAAAACTCCGTTTAATAAGTAAACGAGATATTTTTATAGTGCACCGGAAAGTGTTCTCGGAACGGTTCCAACGCGAGGTGAACGCCGCCGGCTCGACGCGCTGATCGCGCACTTCGATGTTTTACCCGAATCGGAGGTCCTGCGGACCCCCGGCGGTCAGAAACGTAAACGCGCGCGAGAGAAAAACCAGGGATGTTTTTGGAAACTGCCAGCCACCTGGGCTATATAAATACCACCACTCTCCCACCCCTTTCTAGGGTTTTCCCTAAGCCAAAATTGCAGCCACCCCCTCACTTTTGCCCCAAAACTACCCCATTTTTCGCAACCCTAGCCCATAAAATCTGGAATTTTGGTCTACTTATTTTGGCGTACTGCCCATGCTTATGAGCCTCTTCCTTTCTTTGTAGCATAATTAGCACCGCGGTGTGTTTATAATCCTCACAATTGCCCATCTGTAATTTGTTTACCTCGCATAGCAGTTTTATCGTCTTTTGGGAGAGAGACATCACTAGTGAATATTACGGGGCCCCAGTCCATATTCTCTTCATTGTTTACATGCTTATTTACTTTTCTGCTTTTACTTTCAGTTGCTATCATTATCATTATCCCTTGTGTTTTTGATACTTTGTAAACAACAAGACCAGAGAGATTACTAACCTCTCTGAACTTCGTAGGGAGCAAAGTTATTTGTGTTGTGTGCAGGTCCAGGTCAAGGAAGCAACATTTTTCGTAAACGGTGCCATTGCTTTCTTTCCATCTACTTATCATTATCGGAGTCCTACGGGAGACAATCTTAAAACCTCGGTATCTACACTGAGGGAAACTTGCCGCTACGCTGCATCTCACCTTCCACTTGGGGTAACCAACGAAGGGCGAGAAGCAATTATCATCTCTCGCGTATCAAGCAAATTTCTGGCGCCGTCACCGGGGACTCCGAGTGATAAGATTGGGGAGTTTCCCAGTACCTTTTACCTTTACTTTTTAGTCTTGTTAGTTTACCTTTCAATTTTTATCTTTGTGTCTTATATCAAAAATCACAAAATCTGTTAATGTTATTGAAAATCTTGTTGGAAATCTCCCTGTTGCTAGCATAAAAGAAGATATAACTCTAGCTCACATTATGAAAAAACTTGAAAAGATAGAGTTAGAAATACCAAGCATAACTAGGATACATGAGTTGGATCGCAAGATTCAAGGGATTTTGAATAGGCTCGATAGATCCATGCTTAAAATTATTAAAACTTTGGAGAACATCAAATCCCATGATAAGGATCCTTCTAGGATTGATATGATTGAGGAAATCATTAATACTCTAGGAACTACTTTCTTCTCAATCAAACCAAAAAATGTGTTGACTCCGGCAAGAAAGGAACCTAAGTTCAATTATGTCCCTAAGGTTCCCCGACCTAAAAATAATCCACCCATTGCGAAAGGAGTTGAAACCGTGAAATCTTTGGAAGAAATACCCCTCTTAGATCAATTTATAAATGAAACTCCCATTGATTTTCCGCCTTTTGGTTTTCTTCCTAGAAGTATATTCATTAGGCCTTTATTTGAAAGACCTCTTAAGACTAGTTGTACAACTGAAGAGCTTTTTGATGATCTTGATGATGGTTCGATTGATACAACTTGATCTTTTACCCTATGCCTAGCTTAAAGGCGTAAAAGAAAGCGCTTGTTGGGAGGCAACCCAATATGTTTTTACTTCTGTTTTTAGTGTTCTTGATGATTGTTACTACTGTAGCAACATCATTGTATCTTTATTTTCAAGCTTTGTGCCAAGTTATAGCCTCATATGACAAGGGAAGCAAAAGTTGTGACATGCTGTCCAAAAAACAGATTCTGTCTTCATGAAGGAAAAAAATCGGATCAAATCACTGGTTCATATTTTTGAGCTTTATTTTTTACACAGACTGCTCTATAAAATTGCGGAACTTTCATATGTTCTGAGTTTTTTGATTTGAGTTGCAGAAGTACCCCAAAAAAATTCTCTACTACATGCTGTTCTGTTTTTCACAGATTCTACCACGTTTTGTCTCTCCTTACTTGCTTTTTCCTTGCAAACATATTTTTGAAATCTTGAGAAACAGTAGCTCTTCAATAATATCTTTATATACAGTGGGGAAAAATTATTTTATTAAGGGTACTAACCTCTCTAATCAGCTTATGATGAGTTATGTATGAAGGGAGTTTTCAAGTGTGCGATGGAAGATGATGAAAGAAGATCCGGGAGTGTCAAGCGCTTAAGCTTGGGGATGCCCCCATGCATCCCCAATAAATATTCAAGGAGACTCAAGCGTCTAAGCTTGGGGATGCCCCGTGCATCCCCTTCTCCATCAACAATCATCGGTTCGTCCTTCGTCTCAGTATATTTTTATCACTTCATGCGTAATGTGCTATGCTTGGAGCGTCTCGCTCTTAGGTTTTATTTTTAGTTTTCTTTAGCTTTGCTTTCTATTCATAACAAGTTAGACCACATCTTACTTAGTGTGGGAGAGAAACATGCTCCACTTTCAAAATCTAGAACACATCATAGGATTTTTCATACCTATCTTTTTGCTGTTGTGTGGTCTTTATCTTTTCGTAGCTACTGCCATGTTTAGTTTTAGTTTTAGTTTGTCTTTAGCAAGAGCTTTGGATTTTGTTTAGTTTGTTTCTGGAACTCTCTTTAGTTTTCATGTTTATCTTGTTAAGAGAGTTGGTTGTTGCACTGAGTTGTGTCTTGTCTTGAAAGTAGATAATTGAGGTTGCTTTTTAATTTTAGTAGTAACTTGCAATAGTTTTGATGTATTGATGTGAGTAATGTTTGAACTTTTGATGGAGGGATCGGATATTAGAGTGCACTCACGTACCATGAGTCGTGGATGCACAAGGATAACCAAACCCCCATACACTCCTCCTCGGGGTACTTGTCTCTTTGTGAACCTCCTTATTAGATTGAGAGTTACCGATAATAAGTGCATGTGTTCTTCAGACTAATGTAAGTATTGAAAGTTGGACTTCCACCTCCTCATATTTTCTAGCCTCTCCTGTTTCATGCATTGCCTTCGTCTCACTCCGAGAGTTGGCGTCCACCTTCGCCGGTACATCCAAACCCTTGGCATGATACACTCTGTCATCATAAACCTCCTTATATCTTTCCTCAAAACAACCACCATACCTACCTATCAAGGCATTTCCATAGCCCTTCTGAGATATATTTCCATGCAAAATCCACCTCTTCATGACTTGATCTTCATGTCATACATGTTCCTGCTACACTGGCAGCGGCATACTTTGCATATATCATGATAGCTACATCTTCTTTATGATTTGAGTACCTTGTAAAGTGTGAAAGATCTTATATACCCTCTTGTAAATTAGAGTGTTGCCCTTAAGTGAGGAAAAGATCCCAAAGTGGAAAAAAATAAAAGATCCCAGAACAAATGAGAGTTAAATAGAAAGATCTATTGAGGCCACCAAAAAATAAAAATAAAAAAAAAAGAGAAAAAGAAAATAAAAAGAGTGAAAGGGGCAACACTACTATCCTTTTGAAAGATCCACACTAGTACTCCCTCTTATCCTTGTACTCCATAGAGATGATCATTCATGCATATAGCTATGTGGGGACCTTCACACTATAGAACTTGGCTTGCATATTCCAAGGATGAGCATCCTCAAAAGAGCTCTAGGTCTTCATGAGCGAGCAATTTAGATGCACCCCCACTAGTTCCATTGGAGAGTTTTTTAGCTCATATGTGCATCCATTGCATGAAAATCCCTAGTCCTCACATCATATCTACCATTTGGCCTCCTCGCCTATGATTGTCCTCATTGATGTGAGCCTTTCTCACCCTTTTTGTCTTCCTCCTCCATCATATTCTCTCTTTGCCATACTAAGTGTCAACTTTCGTGCTTACGCTCATCCATTGCATGAGTGCTCAAAATATCGAAAAGGAGTGGATCAAATTGACTTGTACCTGGCTAGTTTTCTGAGGACGAGTCAAGATAAGATTCCAAAGAAGAACAAGTGTGAAACTTTAGTAAATTGAGTTCTCAACACAAAAATACCCTTTTCTTGTATTCCCTATCCCTCTTGTTGCACGCAAACACACTTTGGAGACATTCGAGTCATGGACAGCAATAGCTCTTGCACCTAATGTTCTTCCCTTACTTGTTTCAATGCTAATATAGACTCTTGCCTGTTATGACTTGAATTGAATCACATGCCTTGATTTCTTTACTTTTAAAAATTCTTATATGGTTGCTAGCATGTCACCACAAAAATTGTGCTTGTTATCATTTACCTACTCGAGGACGAGTAGGAATTAAGCTTGGGGATGTTGATACGTCCCAAACGTATCTATAATTTATGCTTGGTCCATGCATGTTTTGTGTGATATTGCTATGATCTAGATACACTTTCATGAACTTTTGATCATATTTGGAATAACCTATTAACTCAGTGCACCCTAGTGCCAGTTTCTGTTTTCTGCTGTTTTTCTATTTAAGTTTTCCCCCATATTAAAAGTGCTCCAATTTTTTGGGAAAAATCAGATAAAATATCGGCGTTAAGGAACCTTCCGGAGTCCTGAAGGGGGACCAGGTGGGACCCACCAGGGGCCGAGGCACCTAGCTGGCGCGGCCTAGGGCTTGGCCGCGCCAGGGGGGCGCCTGGACCCCTGGTGCCCCCCTAGCTGCCCCCTTCGCCTATATATCTCCCGTGACGTGAAACTTCCGAAGATAGAATCCTTTTTCTCGATCTCGCCTCTCTTCCGCCGCCGCTGCACTTTCAAGATTGGGAGCACCAGCAGGACCCGTCACGGCACCCTGCCGGAGGGAGGATCGACCTCCAGGAGCTTCCCCTCCACCATGGACGCCTCCCGGATGTGTCTTGAGTAGTTTCCTTTGGACCATGGGTCCGTGATCAGTAGCTACGTGATGTTCTCCTCCCCTATTTGTTCTTCATGGTTTAGACCTCGTGAGCTTCCCAACATGATCAAGGCACATATGTAATCTTTCTGCTTTTTCTATGCTGAGTTGATGGGATCTGATGGATTATGAGATTATGTTCACATTGTGATAGAGTAATATATTTGGTTCTTATCTCTTATTTTTTTGTTCCTAAGTAATTCCTGCATGTTCTCCGTTGCTGTTTATTGCTTTGGCAAAGTAGTAGGTAGTAACTCGAAGAGGGAACGTTATGCTCGATTGTGGGACCATGCCCCCTGATGACACGCTTGAGTAAAAGAAACATGAGTCTAGGGGATGTGATTTTGCCACAAGGGGGAAAACAACGGTGCTTGTAACCGCGGTTGCAAGGATTGTTTACTTTACGTAAAGTTCTTTTTAATGCAGTTGTCTGTTGTTTTTGGTTTACACTTTTGGTGGGGCTCGCAACTTAATACCCGCGAGATATTCTGGATATATATCTCAAGGTGGATGATTAGTAGTAGATGCAGTTGGATTTCGGTCTACTTATTTTGGCGTACTGCCCATGCTTACGAGCCTCTTCCTTTCTTTGTAGCAGAGTTAGCATCGCGGTGCGTTTATAACCCTGTCAATTGCCCATCTATAATTTGTTTACCTCGCATATCAGTTTTATCGTCAATTGGGAGAGAGACATCACTAGTGAACATAACGGGGCCCCGGTCCATATTCCCTTCATTGTTTACACGCTTATTTACGTTTCTTCTTTTACTTTCAGTTGCTATCATTATCCCTTGTGTTTTTGAACCTATCTAAACAACAAGTCCAGAGAGATTGACAACCTCTCTGAACTTTGTTGGAGCAATGTTATTTGTGTTGTGTGCAGGTCCAGGTCAAGGACGCAACGTTTGTCGTAAACGGTGCCATTACTTTCTAGCCACCTACTTATCATTATCGGAGTCCTACGGGAGACAATCTTAAAACCTCGGTATCTTCACCGAGGGAAACTTGCCGCTACGCTGCATCTCACCTTCTGTAAGGCCCGATATGCGGTACTGTTCCAGATCTAGATGTTTCCATCCAGATTCAGCGACGAAGCACATATCGGTCCCACCGCGACATATGACATAGCCATATGCCCCAGATTTCCAACATGATATTACAACATTACAGATACAAGGATACAACATCTCATACAATCGGCATACAACTTCCTTAATACGATACAACAGCGGAAGATACATGTCTGAGTACAGACTACAATCAAATGCCTAGTGGCAAAAGAAAATCATCGATTCCCATAACCACACGGGTCCAGGCCCTCCGCCGGGATCCGCCTAACTAGTCGTCGTTGAGTCTCCACGTAAAACGTCGATCACCATACCTGTTGTCGATCAGGAACTCTGAAAAGAGTTTGGGGGTAGTATCATGAGTACAGAAGTACTCAGCATCCAACTGTAGTGGTCATCTGACCCAGCAAGGTCTTAATCACTCGTCATTCTAGGACAACTAGTAGTTTACGGTAAGGAAGGGGTAAGTGGTGAGGTTGCTGCCGCACTAGCATTTATGAGGTGGCTAACGACCTAGAGAGTAAGGTAAGAAGACAAGCATTCGATGAGGAATCGCCTCCAACAAGTCTTGCTATCAACTACTTACGCAATCATAACACCTATCCTATCCTTGTCCTCCTCTTCGCATCCCGACGAAGAAGAAGCAGTCAAGGCACACACACACGTTGATCAAGTTATATTAAGATTATCTTAGTTCTTGTTGTGTATGAACAAGGAGTAGGTCTCAAGTCGTCCATAACCGTGGACACGGCTTCTCGAAAAGATTTAACCCTGCAGGGATGTACCAACTGCCCATTACAAGGCTCCGCACGCACGCCCATCTCTATCAGTTGCTACCCATGATAAGCAACCATTTTATGATTTAGTCCCAAGAGATCCGGAACGACAGGTCCCTCTAACTAACAACGCACAAATCCGGGTGGCCCCCGGTGAGTCGACATCCAACACAAAAGCCGGCCGCGCTCTCGAATCGGCCTCTACCGTCTGGACGAGGTCGGGTTAGCTACCCAAACAGATGTGGGCAGCCCCCTAGCTTCTAGGTGTGGACCAACAAAGAAACCATGTCTCCGCTGGCCCGAGTTGTTTGAAAATCTGCGAGGTCGACACTCGCACACACACGTTTTGCAAAAGGTAAAACCAGGTTGGGCCACCACTAGAAATGTTTGAAGCTAGATAGGTAAGAAGAGGGGACCCCATAAAATCCCACACACGGTTAGGCACGCTCAGTCTTAAAACCAATACCCAGAACTCGGATCCTATGTGACTCGAATGGAACAAAGCGCCGGGGCGGGATAGCCTAGACCTTCCATCCTTCGTCGAATATAGTCAACATTATAATAATCATATCATCAACAACAATAAAATAATGTGATAGCCCAAACCAAGGAGTAACAGGGTAACATTGTAGCATCCTAAGCATGCATACTAAGCAGGGGCTGAGCAACGAGCAATAGTAACATAGCAGTACATAGTTTGCTGGGAGGGGACATGGCTGTATCGGTTTGAAAGAGGTTGTAATCATGTGGTAGGATCAAACATCGAACCTAACCTAGACTAGCATGCAAACCGCTGGTTGAAATAGAATGGATCATAAGTAATGCATAGTCCTTGCCTGTTGATAAGTCGGATTCCGAAGGTGTAGTTGATCGCAAGCACACAAGACGATAAACACTGGAAAGCAATCAACGAGCAAGCATCTATTACTATGAAGCAAACACGAGAAAGCATCAACAAGAAGGCAACACGAGACATCGCACCTACCGTCGAGAGAGGTTACTAACAGGTTAAGTGGAGTACTCGTCACACACGACGATACCGCACGATTATAAGGGTTCAAGTTGTTTAGCTACAGGTTATCAACAAAGGTTGTTAACATGGCATGTCACTCAAGAATGGTATATGGCACAATCTGCCAACATCAGGAAGCACACTTTAGAGCCATGCATAAACAAGTTAATGAATGCAAACATGTTCACAAATGATATGAAACTAAACTATACATGACAGGGAAGTTATGGAAAAAAGAATCATGCAAATAGGCATCATAGATCAAAAGATATTAAGCATGCAACATGGCATCGGAACGTTACAGACTTAGAGAAAAACAGAGGTGGCTGTCCAAAACAGCGGGATAGCAACTTTGGAGCTCAAAAACTATATGACCAGCAAGCATATCATGGCAATAATATACATATAATGGAAGTAGACATGATTCTTAACAATATTCAATTGGAATCACTCAATTCCAATAAACGGTCGCGACACACTCGTCGACCGAAGTTGCAACAAAATATAAACAGCAGCACACTAACAGCAGGGTAGCTACTTTGGAGCAAGATACAATCATGATGTAGAAAGCAATTATGGCATGTTAATGCATGAATCTGAATTAGAAACAATGCTTAACGCAACGCAAAAGGAATCACTCAATTCCGACGTACGGTAGCGAAGCAACCGTCGCCCGAAGTTGCAATAAAATAACAATTACAGCAACTTAGCAGCAGTTAACGACAGGTAGCCCTGTTTGAACAGCAATAACTATATCTAAACAACCTCAAAATAATTAACTCACAAAATATAAAAGATAGAGCACGCAATTCTAAACAATTCGTCTTTTGGGCGCAACGCGATCCGAGCTACGGTTCATTCGCAATCTACATTGCAAAACTGAATACAGCACACATTTTTTACAGGACTTAGAAAAATTACAGAGTTCTCAGGAAAAAAAAGTCAAAAGGGGCCTCACCATGGGCCTGGCCCATCTGGCCGGATCTGGCCTGGCCGGGCTGGCGGCTGGACTAGGCCATGGGTGACGTGGTGGGCCTCGGGACGAGGCTGGCCTGGCTCTGGGGTGGGCCGGCCCACGTGGAGCTCCCCTGCCCCGATCCGATCGGGACCGAGGCCGGCGGCGGCGCCCCTGGCCGGCGACGGGCGACGCGCGGCGACGCAGGAGGGAGTGGCGCGGCGGCCAGGATACCGGGGTAGCGGCGGAGGACCCGCAGGCGGCGGCTCCGACGAGCTTCGGCTCGGGCGGCGACCTTCGTAGGCGCCATGGTGGCTCCTCGTCAATGGCGCGGGGACGGCGAGCTGCTGCAAGGTGAGAGAGGAAGGGTGAGGCAGAGGGGAGATGGAGGAGAACGGAGCGGTGGAGGCGGCAATTTTGTGGCTAGGGAAACCCTAGAAATGGGTGGGAGTGTGGTGGTCTTTATATAGCCCCGGTGGCTGACAGTTTGCAAAAACATCCCCGGTTTTTCTCTCGCGCTCGGTGTTTACGTTTCTGATCGCCGAGGGTCCGCAGGACCTCCGATTCGGGTAAGACTTTGAACTGCGCGATCAACGCGTCGAGCCGGCGGTGTTCACCTTGCGCTGGAACCGTTCCGAGAACACTTTTCGGCGCGCTATAAAAATATCCCGTTTAATTATTAAACGGGGTTTTTCGTTCCGTTGGTTGCGGCTAGTCTCGTGCGGTTTTCGCGACGGCGATCGGGTGAAACCCGGTGTCGCAAAGGTCGAGTGTCAGGGTGGCAAGGGTCGGTCTCCGTCCGGTACGAGATAAGAGGGGAAAATAATCGCCGATGGATAAATTGGGGATGCAAACACCGCAAACAATTCAGACAATCAAACAATTCGCACCGAAAACAAAATTTAGAATTTTTGTGAAAACTGGGCTGTTACACCTTCCACTTGGGGTAACCAACGAAGGGCGAGAAGAAATTATCATCTCTCGCGTATCTATTATCCACCTTGAGATATCTATCCAGAATATCTCGCTGGTATTAAGTTGAGAGCCCCACCCAAAGTGTAAACCCAAAGCAGCAACCAACTGCATTAGAAATCACTTGGCGTAAAGTAAACAATCCTTGCAACCGCGGTTACAAGCACCGTTGTTTTCCCCCTTGTGGCAACATCACATCCCCTAGACTCATGTTTCTGTCACTCAAGCGTGTCATCGGGGGGTATGAACCCACAATTGAGCATAACGTTCCGTCTTGGAGTTACTACCTACTACTTGGCCAAATTAATAAAAAGCAACGGAGAACATGCAATAACTACTTAGGAACAAAAATATAAAAGATAAGAACAAAATATATTACTCAATCACAATCTGAGCATAGTCTCATAATCAAACATATACCAGCAAACTCAGCATAGGAACAGCATAAAATTACATTTGTTCCTCGATCATGTAGGACAACTCACGATGTCTAAACCGTGAAGAACAAAGAGGGGAGGAGAACATCACATAGCTACTTATGACGGACCCATGGTCCAAGGGAAAGTACTCATGGATTATCCGGGAAGCATCCATGGTGGAGGGGGAACTGCCGGAGGTCAATCCTCCCTCCGGCATGGTGCCGGGAAGAGGTCTGCTGGCGCTCCCGATCTTGGAAGTGCGGCGGCGGTGGAATAGAGGCGAGGTCGCGAAAAAGGGTTCTGTTTTTGGAGGTTTCGCGTCATGGGGAATAAATAGGTGAAGGGGGGCAGCCAGGGGGCCACCAGCGGTCTAGGCGCCCCCCCGGCGCGGCCAGACCCTATGCCGCGCCAGGTGGCCGCCTGGGTCCATGGTAGTGGACCTATGGCCCCTCCCAAGTGATTCCGGAAGGTTCCTTCACGATGATTTTTTATCCGATTTTTCCTGAATTTTTGGAGCATTTTTAATATCGGGGAAACCTGGAATATAAAAACAGAAGAAAACAGGAACTGACACTGTGGTGCGCTGAGTTACTAAGTTAGTTCAAATATGATCAGAAGTGTATGAAAGTGTATCTAGATCATAGAAATATCACACAAAACATGTATGGAGCAAGCAGAAATTATAGATATGTTTGGGACGTATCACGCGCTCACCGTGCCTCTGCCCCCCGCCCAGCGCGCTCTGGCCGCCCATGGCCACGTCCTGGGGCACCCTCGCGTGTGCCCATGTGATACATCCCAAACGTATCTACTTTTCCAAACACTTTTTCTATTGTTTTCCCTCATTCTTGCATGATTTGAACTAAACTTACCCAGACTGACGCTATTTTCAGCAGAGCTGCCTGTATGGTTTTATTGTGTGCAGGAAAGTGGATTTTTAGACATCTCAGAAAATTCCCAGAAAAATACAGAAAATCCATGCACCCGGAGGGACCTAGGACCAGAAGGTGGGCCAGAATGGAGCCAGGGGGTCATAGGCGCCCTACTGGCGCGGCAACCCCCCTGGCCGCACCGGGAGGCCACCTGGGTGGGTCCCACCCCCTCTGGTGACCTACCGAGGACCCTATTTATTCCCGTGACGCAGAAAACCCGAAACAGAAGTCGCTTTTCCAGAACCCGTTGCGGAGCCGCCGCCACCCTCTGTTCTTCCTCGGGAGGGCTAATCTGGAAGCTGATCTGGCCTCCGGAGAGGGGAGATCGTCGCCATCATCATCACCATCACCAATCCATCCTCCCTCCATGAATTCTCTTCCCATGTGTGAGTAATTCCCTCCTGTAGGAAAAGGGGATGGTAGGGATTGGATGAGTTTGATCATGTAATAGTTCGTCAGATCGTTGGGGGCATGTTGCCTATCATCTACTATGGCGTTTATCATGTTTGCTACAACTTGTTTTTCTTAATGCTAGTCACTTTGGGCTCGAGTGCCATGTTTTCAGATCTGAACCACTTATCTTTTCATGAGTATATTTATGTTTGAGATCCGATCTATGAGTTGTATGCACCTATTATGGTCCGGAACCGGCGATCCCAAAGTTGATACCTTGGGACACCAAAGGGGATGGTCCATAATTTGAGGATTCCATGTATCCATTGAGTTTATTGCTTTGTTCCGGTGCTCTTTGACAGGAGCACCTTAATCTCCGTAAGTTCCCTTTGGCCCCGTTTGTAGCGGGATGGTAGGACAAAAGATGTTGTGCAAGTTCTTATTGCAAGCACACACAACTACCTACAGGATACATGCCTAATGTTTGATATTTGCCTAGATGATCATTTCTTTTCTGTGTGCCTTTCCCTGTGTTAGAATCTATTACATGTTCACTCTTATTCATGCAGCGCCCAACCATCCATCTCCCTAACCTACACTGCTTTAATCCTGCTGGTCACTACTAGTTTATTTTCGCTGGTTTACTTTTGCTGTTACCACCATTGCTACCACTATCATACCACAGTTGCTAATAATACTTTGTTGCAAGCAATTATATTTCAGGTGCAGTTGAATTGACAACTCAACTTTCAAAGCTTATAAATAATCTTTGGTTCCCCTCGTGTCGAATCAATAAATTGGGTTAACTTACCCGCGAGAACACTACAATCGATCCCCTACAGTTGAGGGTCTTCAAGTACTGTTTTCTGGCGCCGTTGCCGGGGACCATAGAAATATTTACAAGTCTACTTGAAGTATTGTCCCTGCCACACTTCATCCATTATGGGTAAGAAAGGAGACCCCAAGGTTCCGATTCTACCATCTACTACAAGAAAAAGTACCGTTCTGAGTACCAGTGCTACGCTTGATTCACCTTCCGTTATAAGTAAGTTTGCTTCACCTCTACCACCACAAGCTACTTCTACTGAGTATGTTACTATGTCCGATACTTTTGATAATGCTTCCACTACTCTTGATGATACTAGTTTTCTTGGTCACTATATTGAAACTCAGACTGCTAAGGTTGTAGCAGAATCCGAGGCCGAGACTCCTGCTACCTATATTCCTACTTGCAAGACCTTTGGTTACCCAAACTTACATGAACTCAAGGAGAGGATCCTTGATGATTATTATATTACTCTTGATGATGATTTTCGTAGGGAACTCAAAGAGTGTGTCGACTCTGACCCTGGTGCTGTTAAGGAGCTCCTTGAAAAGCACTCCATGAAGAACAAGATTACTGCCGATCCTAAATTTGCTACATCTCCTATATGCATCACTGATCCTGATTATGATTTTTCTGTTGATCTTTCACTTACTCTACAGTCGAGACTGACCCTTTTTATGGCAGAGAAAATGATGATGCTATAGCACACTTGACCAAACTCGCTGAGTTAGGCAACCTATTTACTACTGATCAAAAGATACGAAATTTCTATGTGGCCAAGATTTTTCCTTTTTCTTTGAAGGAAGACGGTAAATCATGGTACGATGCACTACCTTATGGTTCCATTGAGAGTCCTCAGGACTTAGTTCAATTCTTTTTTGATAAATATTTTCCTGCTCATATGCAACATGCTGCTTTGCAAAGAATCTATAACTTTAAACAATTGCAGGATGAGCACCTCCCTAAAGCTTGGGGGAGGTATGGTGACTTAATCAAGGTTAGACTGGGACATGAAGTCCCAAAGAATGAATTACTTGATATATTTTAATACTGGTCTAATCGATGAATCCAGATCCTATCTGGATAGTTGCGTTGGTTGTGTTTTGAGGGAAAGAACACCGGACGATGCCGAAGAATTAATGGGCAAGTGATACGTCCAAAATTCATCACTATTTTATATCGTAATTCATCTTTATTCATTGATATGTTTCATGTTACGATGATCTTCTTATGTTGTTTTGGCTTATTTTACACAGTTTGCAACTTTCCGGTGCCGAAGCAGCAGACGCAGGATTCAGCGGTAAAAAGTGGTCGCTGAGTTACTGAAGAAGAATACGTCCAAATTACCTGAAAATTGACGGAGGGTAATTTCCAGAAGAATAACGAAAACTCGCCGAAGAGGGGCCAGAGGGGGCCCACAGGAGCCCTAGGTGGCCACCTGGCGCGGCCCCACCCTTGGCCGCGCCGGGAGGGCGCCTGGAGCCCTGGGGCCACTCCTGGCTCCCCCCTCTGGCCTATATACTCCTCGTTACGCGAAAACCTTAAGAGGGGAGGCCATCACGGAGTTCCGCCGCCGCTCCGTGGCGGAAACCTACAGAGAAGAAAAGGGCTCTTCAGCGGGCAGATTCCTCCGAGGAGATCACCTCCCGAAGGGGGAGATCATCACCATCGTCACGGGCATCATCGAGATCATCATCAGCATCATTCCCAACATCAGCACCATATCCACCACCATCCAATCTCACCTCACAAGTTCATCTTGTGTTGTAATCCGTACTATCTATCCTCTCTACTCTACCGTTGTAGATTACTCCTTTGTGGTGAATGCTATTGAGTTTTGTTGGAGAAATACCATTATGTCCAGATTGTTTATCATATATTTATCACCTCTGATCATGATCTCTTTTATGTCTTGTGAGTAGTTACTTTAGTTCTTGAGGACATGGGAGAAGTCTAGTTGCTAGTAGTCATATGATGTTGAAGTAATTTGTGTTGTTTGATATTTAAGTTGTGTTGTTATTTTCCTAGTGGTGTTGTGTGAGTCGAACACTCAACACTTCGCCTTCTTAAGGACCTAGGGGAATACATTGTGTATTAAGAATTCTTACGGTGGGTTGCCGGAGTGACAGAAACCTGAACCCTAGTTTGCACACTTTTGCACAAGGGAGTAATGGATCCTTGATCTTATTGTTGTGGTTAGGCTTTTCCTTAATTTCTATCTTGTATTTGCGGATGCTTGCAAGATGTTTAATCATAAGAGTGCACTTATCTTAGTCTAGAATGTGTGCTAGCATAGATCCACCCACTCAACACTTATCAGCACAACACTTGTTATCGATATGGAGTATGGCGAGAGCACGTGACTACCTCTCCATGTGTCCTCAAGAACGCTTTAGTCTTTATAAGTTCAGTTGTCAGGCTTATCCTTTGTGCAAAAGGATTGGGCCACTTGCTGCTCCTTAGTGCTATTTACTTTGCTTGCTTTTAGTCTTATCGTTGCTTATATCGAAAACCCCTAAAAAGTTACCTTTCAGTGTTTGCGGTTATTCCTTGCCTACTATCGCCTATCAATACCTTTCGCTCCTCGTTCGGTTCGACACTCTTACTTATTGAAAATGCTACAATAGATCCCTTTACGTTGAGGTTCATCAGCAAGATTGCCAAGAACCATGAAGATTGGTCCGTCCCTGAACCACATCCACCACCAAAGAAGAGGGGCATGCTCGCCCTGAGCCCCGAAGATATGCAAGAAAAAATAAGTCAATAAAGGAGAAAGGCATTAAAGCCGAAGACGTGAAGAATCTACCGCCTATCGAGAAGTTGTGTGAGCCGACTACTCACCCTCCCTTGGTAGAGGTACACTCTTTATTAGACTTTACTGAAAGTGACAACCCTAAAGGTAAGCCTCCCGACCAATGCTTAGATGAGCTTGATAATTTTATCATTAAGCAAGATCATTTAAATATGAGGATACAAAGTCAGTTGCATGATAATTCTCTTGCTATCAAAAGTTTGTTTGGTGTTCTAGAAAGAACAGTTAATGATGTTAAATGTCTTGTTAAGCATTTTCATATGGTTCAAACTCAGCTTGAAAAAATTTCTAATGTGAAAAAAGATTTGCTTGCTAACAATGCCAAATAGGACATACAAGCTTATGGTATCAAAACTAGGGGTGGAACACACACCCAGGACCCACTCTATCCCGAGGGGCATCTGAAGAGGATCGAGCAAGATTCTCAAGTACAGGTAGAAGACGAGATTGTTAGCTCCCCTAAGAAGGAAAAGAAGAAGAAGAAACACAAGGAGGCTGACAACTCCAATGATCCTATTACAAGTCAAGAACCTGTTGTTGATCCTAACATCATATCTACCTCTAATGCTGAAACAGAAGACGGTGCTGAGCCTGAAGAAAATGATAAGGAGAAGAATGGTCCTCCCGAGGTGCTAGAAGAAGAAGTACCTGATAAACGCAAGAAGTATACTCGAGAATACTTCATAGAAAGAAGACATGGGAAGGAAAGAGAACCATGGGTGCAGAAACCCATGCCCTTTCCAAGTATGTCTCTCAACTCTAAAGAAGAAGAGCATTATAATAAATTGTGTGAATGGATGAAGCCTCTTTTTCTTCAAATTCTTTTGACTGATGCTATTAAGTTACCTCCTTACTCCAAGTATATGAAAGATATTGTTACTAATAAAAGAAAAATTCCTAATGAGGCAATATCTACTATGCTTGCTGACTACTCTTTCAGTGGCAAGATTCCTGAGAAGCTTGGTGATCCAGGTATACCCACCATTCCTTCCTCCATAAAAAATAATTATGTCAAAACTGCCTTATGTGATCTCGGGGCAGGAGTGAGTGTTATGCATTTTTCTCTTTATAAAAGGCTATGTTTAGATAAGCTAACCCATACAGATATCTCTCTTCAGATGGCTGACAAGTCAACAGCCGTCCCGATTGATATTTGTGAGGATGTTCCCGTTGAAGTTGCTAATTGTTTGATTATTACAGATTTTTTGTGCTTGACATGCCCGAGGATGAGAGAATTTCTATTATTCTTGGTAGACCGTTTCTTAACACCGCAAGTTCCATTATTGATTGCAATAAAGGAAAGGTCACCTTCAACGTTGATGATAAAGAACACACGGTGTATTTTCCGAAGAAGTTCGACAAAAGGCATGGCCTTAACTCAATAGAGAATATCCAGACCGTGAAGATTGGAGAATGGGACTATCCACTACATGTGCACCACAAATACAAAACCATTATGGTAGGGACAATGTCCATTAAAGTAAAGGCGCAATGATCACTTCATAAGAGGTGAGACTTTCTACTCTATATATTGCCGGTTTGTTGGTAAGACTGGATCAACCTTGCTAGTGAGCATGTTTTATATAGGTAAAAAGTGGAGCTTCTTATGTTTCGATTTGATTTAGCTTTTATTCTCTTTGCTGTACCAAGTTTATTTGTTTTTGAAGCTTCACAATTCTAAGCACTGCTCCAAGTTTTCAGAAAGTTTCGCAGCTTTTTGAACTCCGGAAAATTTTCAACAGTGAAGTTTTCAGAAAATTCCAGAAAAATTAGAATAAAATTTTCCATGTCGGGAGTGACCCAGAGGCACCTAGGGCTGACCAGGGGGGCCCACCAGTGGCCCAGGCGGCCAGATAGCGCGGCCAGCCCCCTGGCCGCGCCCACAGGGCGTCTGGGGCCCACAGGCCCCATCTCTAGGTGAGTCTTCTTCCTCTCTCTCCCTTTCTTCCCCAAAACACGAGTTCTTCAGCTAGAACTTGTGTTATTGTTGTTGTCCGTCCAGAATTTCGATCTCTCTCTACGACCCATCATTTGAGCTGAGATTTTGGGCAAATACTCCCTGGTATGTAGCTCATCCACCCCTCCAATTAGATTTTTGATTGGTGACTTCATTTGTGAGTATTTAGTAGTTCTTGGTGCTGTTTATATGAGCTTGCATGCATGTGTAGAAATTTATTTTCGAAGTTTTGATGCAAATTTATGCCTTAGGTAAGTGAGTAGAGTAGTTTGCCTCAACTCACTTTGTTTAAATCCTTGTTTTTGTGAATTCTTAAAAATTTCAGAAACGAGTTTGCTAGGAAAAGCAAAGGGGTGGCTTGGGAAGAAGAAGCCCGAGCGCTCCGATCGAGTTACTAGAGCTGTAGCTTCACCCTTGGCGGCTAGGGTGAGCTACAATGAAGATCATGTGCCCCTGGAGTTGTTAGAAGACACAAGTCCAGCATGCGCAATGATGTATCCATGCGATGATTTTCTTGGAGCTGCAGGAATCAAGGAGGATTTTTATGGCCTTTGCGCCAATGCAGGTTTGACACGGCTAGCGCTATGCCGTGTGGTACAATATAAGAAGCTCACCTCCTGCTTTGTTAACAATTTTTGTTACAACCATACAGCTGTAACCGACGAGTTCAAAATTTATAATAATCTTATAACCATGTCTTTGGCACAGTTTTGTGATATAATAGGTGTGCCGAACGCTGGTCAGACGGAGAGGATGAACACTCAGCCCTCCGAGTTGAGGACTCTCTTCAACTCTATTTGTAGCCAGGAAGAGAGCGATATTCGGCCTACAAAGATTTCCAGCATTTTATTCCCCCACATTAGGTATTTTGCGTCTTTATTGCTAGAGGGGTGTTGGATCGTGACAACTCGAGCAATGGTTCTGCACCAGATTTTGCTATCTATGCGAACGCCCTCTTCTGTAGGAATGATTATAATGTGGGTGCCTTAATTGCTCGACGCCTTGTTATGAATAGTAACAAGGGTGATTTATTTGGTGGTGCTTACGCCACACTTATCCTTGATTCTCTTAAAGGCACCCCGCATCCTGACAATGTTCCCTTTTCTTACGCAAGTCTTGATCTTGCTGCTATGAAGAGGCATAATTTTGTTACCATGACTTCCAAGTTTGGTAACCGTGTTTATATTTTGAGGTTTGAAAAGACCATTACTCGTGAGATCCGTCTACCTGCACCACTTTTGTTTGATCACACCCGCATGAACGGCTGGTCCTTCAATGATGTCCAGTTCGACGAGTTAATTGACTAGTATCAGCTGCATAACCCCATGGAGGGGGTTGTGCCCGACGAGGAGAAGCATGGTGAGTTCCCACCTTTCCAGGGGGAGACCGTCACCCAGCATGGTGAGGGGTCTTCTTTTTCTTGGAGCGCAGGATCTTCCTCATGGGAGGACCCAAGGACTTCGGTGTACGCACCGGAGGGCTCATACGACTCTTGGACTTACCCGTACCACCCTGGAGAAGGAGGCTCCTGGGGGCAGTGGCTGCTACCAACTTAGGCCAAAAGCCTAAGCTTGGGGGAGTACGTGCCCTTCTCACTTTTCCATTGTGTTAATCCGTTTTTATTTTGTTCGCCTTGATCTTTTCGAAGTTTTTTCCCGTTCTTCTTTGTTCTTTTAAATTTGCAAAAAAACAAAAAGATTTCCCTTTTCTTTTTCTTTCGTTAAACCTTTGAACATACCCAAAAATATTTCCTTTCTCTCTTTAGTTTGCTTTGTTTTCAGAGTCCAGCTCGAGTCCGTGATGGCATTTGATTATATATTTCCCACGTTCGGTGTGCAAGTGACAAGGCAGTAATGACGAAGATCGACGGAAGGGAAGCAAGAAGGAAAACCGGTATGAACTCTTCTTGTTTCTACTTTTGTACATATGCCTGTACTTATGATCTAGAAACCAGCTTGTAGCGACATAGTGCTATGTATACAATGCTTTCCCAGTGTTCATGCTTTCTTTGTGGCTGATCTCAAATAGCTAGAGTGCATAATGTGTTGTTGAAATGATTTACATGCATTGCATTATTCATGGTTTGGCATATTGAAGTGGTATTTCCCTTCGGAGAATTCTTGGATTGACTTGGCACATGTTCACACATGTTTATGACTAAAATGTCTATCATGCCTTGATGATCTTTTTATTTTAGAATAGTTATATCACTTTCATGCCCGATTCAATGTTGCTTTGTCGCTCTGCATGATTATGAAAATTATTTCTCTCTAGTTGGTCACTTCCCAGTCTTTTGCTAGCCTTCGCGCACACTAAGCGGAATTCTGCTTGTGTATCCAAACTCCTTTTCAAACCAGTTATTCCACTTGAGTCCACCATACCTTCCTATATGTGGTATTTACCGACCATTCCTAACTTAGACCTTCTTGTTCCATCTCGAAATATATTCAAAATCTTCCCTTTTGTAACCGTACAAGCTCATGGTGCGGTGAGGGAAAATCAGTATCTACCATGCCAAAAATATTTTGACGGAAGTTTTAACTAGTCAAATTTATAAAAAAATATAGAGAGTTACACCTCCCCCCATACTTGATGATGGAATGAAATGGACCAAATGCTGCTAATGATAGATGGAACGATAACCTCCTTCCATACTTGAGGCAAAATAAAAGGTTCCATAGACCGTCAAACGATGGATGGATAAGGGAACGAAAGTGTAAGCAAAATCATTAGTATGGTTTGCATGGGAGATATTGAGAGACCTTTACCGTTCACCATTGACTGGAAATTTGCACTCCTCAAAAGAATTTTTCCTCTATTTACAAAACCAAGAGCTCTAGCACATGTTTAGCCTTTGCTTCCAACCACGGGTTTTCAACCTTGCCATCAAAAAGCCACGGTTCGAGAGTCTCCCCTTCTTTCTTCAAAGCACCAACTATTGAGAGCATAATTTTCAATCTTAGTGTAACATGCATTGTCCTAAAGTACCACATTGTCTTCTGCATGATTGTGATATTGCTAGTTTGAAATGCTTAGTTCTAGCCTCCTTGAAAACCCCGGAGGAGTTTCTGCATTTATGTTTTTCTTCACTCATGGAGGCTAGCGAGATACCACTCTAGTTGTTCAAGCTATGTGCATTGTGATCTTGTCTGGATTTTTGGCAGCATATTGTTTACTTTTGGTTGTTTGTGATTGATCACTTGAAAGAAGGATTGCTTCGTGCATTGTTATCATAGCATTGTTTTGATACTTGCTAAACTCTTTTCGTAGTACCAGCTTATATACATCTTATGAAGCAAAAGAGTTTGTCAAAGTTTTATTTGTCGTGTCTAGTTCGTTGAACTGAATTGCTTGAGGACAAGCAATAGGCTAAGCTTGGGGGGGGTTGATACTTCCCAAACGTATCTACTTTTCCAAACACTTTTGCTATTGTTTTGCCCTCATTCTTGCATGATTTGAACTAAACTAACCCGGACTGACACTGTTTTCAGCAGAGCTCCTGTATGGTTTTATTGTGTGCAGGAAAGTGGATTTTTAGACATCTCAGAAAATTCCTAGAAACAATACAGAAATTCCACGCACCCAGAGGGACCTAGGACCAGAAGGTGGGCCAGAGGGGTGCTACGGGGCCCCAGGCGCCCTGCTGGCACGGCCACCCCCCTGGCCGCGTTGGGAGGCCGCCTAGGTGGGTCACACCCCCTATGGTGACCTACCGAGGACCCTATTTCTTCCAGTGACGCAGCAACCCCGAAACAGAAGTGGCTTTGCCAGAACCCATCGCGGAGCCGCCACCACCATCTGCTCTTCCTCGGGAGGGCTCATTTGGAGGCTGATTTGGCCTCCGGAGAGGGGAGATCGTCGCCATCTTCATCACCATCTGATGTCACGAGAGTTTACTTCCCGCCCCTTGTTGGTTACCCAAAGTGGAAGGCGAGATGTAGCGTAGATGCAATTTCCTTTAGCGAAGATGCTAAGGTTGAGTGTCGAACCAATAGGACTCCAACAACGATAAGTAGGTGGTTCGGCAAGTGATGCGCCGTTTGAAGATAATCACTTGCTTCTCCTGGAATTGCACACACAACAGATAGCTTTGCTCCCAACGAGTACAGAGAGTTTGTCAATCCCTCCGGCCTTGTTGTTTACAAAGGATAAAACACACGTGATAATAATGATAGTGATAGCAACGGAAAAGTAAATAAAGAAGTAAATTGATAGCAGGTGTAAATAGTGTTGGAAATATGATCCGGGGTCCCAAGAGGTTCACTAGTGATGTCTCTCTCCCAAAAGACGATAAAATAGCCATGTGAGGTAAACAAATTACAGCTGGGCAATTGACAGGATTATGTGCGCAAACCAATGCTAACTATGCTATAAAGAAAGAAAGAGGCTCACGCCAAGACAAGTAGACCGAAATCCATCTACATATACCTACTAATCATCCACCTTGAGATATCTATCCAGAACATCTCGCTAGTATTAAGTTGCGAATCCCACCCAAAGTGTAAACTCAAAGCAACGGACAACTGCATTAATTAACTTTGCGTAAAGTAAACAATCCTTGCACCTGCAAGTACAAGCACCGTTGTTTTCCCCCTTGTGGCAACAACACATCCCCTAGACTCATGTTTCTGTCACTCAAGCTACTCATCAGGGGGCATGAACCCACAATCATGCATAACGCTCCCTCTTGGAGTCACTACCTACTACTTGGCCAAAGCAATAAACAGCAAAGGAGAACATGCAAGAATTACTCTAGAACATAAATATAAAAGAGGAGAATCAAATATATTCTTCAAATACAATCTGAACATAGTCTCATAATCCATCAGATCCCAGCAAACTCAGCATAGCAACAACAGAAATATTACATATGTGCCTCGATCATGTAGGGCAGCTCACGAGGTCTAATCCATGAAGAACAAAGAGGGGAGGAGAACATCACATAGCTACTGATCATAGACCCATGGTCCAAGGTGGACTACTCATGGTTCATCCGGGAAGTATCCATGGTGGTGGAGAAGCTCCCGGAGGTGGTTCCTCCCTCCGGCAGGGTGCCGGGAAGAGGTCTCCTAGTGCTCCCGATCTTGGAAGCGCGGCGGCGGCGAAACAGAGGAGAGATCGCGAAAAAGGGTTCCCGTCACGGGGGTTTCACTTCACGGAGAATATATGGGCGAAGGGGGGCAGCCAGGGGGGCCACCAGGGGTCCAGGCGGCCCCCTGGCGCGGCCCCACCCTAGGGCGCACCGAGATGGCGCCTGGGGCCCTGGTGGGTCCCCTCTGCCCCCCCTCGGTTATTCCCGAAGCTTCTGCAGCGTTGATTTTTCCCGAATTTTTGGAGCACTTTTAATATGGGGGAAACCTGAAATAGAAAAATAGCAGAAAACAGGAACGCCATCGTAGATGATAGGCAACATGCCCCAACAATCTGACGAACTATTACATGATCAAACTCATCCAATCCATACCATCCCCTTTTCCTATAGCAGGGAATTACTCACGCATGTGAAGAGATGGCATGGAGGGAGGATGGATTGGTGATGGTGATACGTCCCAAACGTATCTATAATTTCTGCTTGCTCCATGCATGTTTTGTGTGATATCGCTATGATCTAGATACACTTTCATACACTTTTGATCATATTTGGACTAACTTATTAACCTAGTGCACCAGAGTGCCAGTTCCAGTTTTCTTCTATTTTTTTATTCCAGGTTTCCCCCATATTAAAAGTGCTCCGAAAATTCGGAAAATCGGATAAAAATCAGTGCAACGGAACCTTCCAGAGCCCCGAAGAAGGGACAGAGGGGGCCCACCTGGTGCCCAGGTGGCCAGGTGGCGCGGCCTAGGGTGCGGCTGCGCCGGGTGGCCGCCTGGACACCTGGTGGCCCCCCTGGCTGCCCCCTTCGCCTATTTAATCTCCATGATGCAAAACCCCCGAGGACAGAATCATTTTTCGCGATCTCGCCTCTGTTACGCCACCACCGCGCTTCCAAGATCGGGGGCGTCAGCAAACTTCTTCCCGGCACCCTGTCAGAGGGAGGATTGACCTCCGGGAGCTTCCCCTTCACCATGAAAGCTTCCCAGATGTGTCGTGAGTAGTTTTCTTCTGACCATGGGTCCGTGATCAGTAACTATGTGATGTTCTCCTCCCCTCTTTGTTCTTCATGGTTTAGTCCTCGTGAGCTGCCCTACATGATCGAGGCACATATGTAATCATTCTGCTACTGCTATGCTGAGTTTGCTGGGATCTGATGAATTATGAGGTTATGTTCAGATTGTGATTGAGTAATATATTAGGTTCTTATATTTTATATTGTTTTTCCTAAGTAATTCTTCCATGTTCTCCGTTGCTGTTTATTGCTTTGGCATGCTTAAGTAGTGACTCCAAGAGGGAACGTTATGCTCGATTGTGGGTTCATGCCCCCGATGACACGCTTGAGTGAAATAAACATGAGTCTAGGGGATGTGCTTTTTCCACAAGGGGGAAAACAACGGTGCTTGTAATCGCGGTTGCAAGGATTGTTCACTTTATGCAAAGTGCTTTTAATGCAGTTTTATGTTGCTTTGGGTTTACACTTTGGATGGGGCTCGCAACTTAATACGAGAGAGATGTTCATGATAGATATCTCAAGGTGGATAATTAGTAGTAGATGCAGTTGGATTTCGGTCTACTAGTTTTGGCGTACTGCCCATGCTTTTGAGCCTCGTCATTTCTTTCTAGCATAGTTCGCATTGCGGTGCGTTTTTAATCCTGTCAATTCCCCAGCTGTAATTTGTTTACCTCGCATAGCAGTTTTATCGTCTTTTGGGAGAGAGACATCACTATTTGTAACAGCCTAGAAATTCCACCCTAATTAAAATTTTGTTTTTTGCTTTATTTTGCTGATTGCTATAATTGTTTGTAGTATTTGCTTCGCTCATTTATTAATCGGTGAATATTCCGCCCTCTTTCTCGTATCAGATGCGGGACCGAACCTTTTTCCCAATGGCACATGACCTTTGCGACTCCGGGTCCTACCCGAGCACCATCGCAACTTCCGGCACGAGACCAGCCATAGCCATCGGAACAAAAAAACCCATTTAATAATTAAATGGATTATTTTATTGGGCACAGGAAAATATTCTCGGAACAGTACCGAAGTGAGGTAGAATCGATGGGATCGCCGCGCTGAGCGCGTGGTTTGAGATTTTGTCCGAATCGGAGGTCGTATGAACTCCCGGCGGTCAGAAACGTGGAGTACCGGACGCAAGAGAGAAAACCCGAGGGATTTTGCGTAAACTTGCCAGCCAGGCCACCTATATAGAGACCACCACTCCCCCTATCCCATCTAGGGTTTCCCCTAGCACAAAATTGCATCCACCCCCTCCACTTTTCCCAGATCTGCCAAAATACCCCCAAAAATCTGAAACACTAGCCCCCTGGCCCTCTAGAGCCGTCAGATCTAAGATCTGACGCTCCAGTACGCGCCATGTCGCCTCTGTAGGGATCCAGCCTTCTCCCAGCCACCAGCCGGGCCCCACAGGGCCCTCTCCACACCACCGCGGCCCGCCAGGGCGCCGATCCGGGCCGAGCCCCGCCGCCGCCTCCCGTGGTGCTCCATCTAGCTCGCAGCAGCCGACCGCCGCGTCAGCCCCGCCGCCGGCCGCCACCTCCCTGTCCTCCCTCTCCCTTCTCTACCTCTCCCTCGCAAATCACTCCGTCGTCGGATTCATGAAGCTCTCCGCCGACCCGTGCCATGGAGCTCGCCACCACCGCCGCCTCGCGTCCGAGCTCGCGCCGCCCGAGCACGCCGGCGCCGCCCTCCCGCTGGACCTGGCCAGCCTCGTGTAACACCCCGGGTGTCACGCTACAGTAATCACCTTGTGCTAATTCCAAGTAACCTTGATTAATTTGTGATGATCACCTTGATCAAAGCTTGTTCCAATTCAAACCAAATAAAAATTCTAGATACAAGTGGAAATAAAACTTAATCCAAAAATATTGCAACCACTTTTATTAAATGTCTAAAAATCAGTAGGTCACAATAAAATAGCATTGGTATTTTTTTGCATTGTTTAAATATTGTAAACAAAACAAACAGTGCCTAAACTAACCACTTTTAATCCTTTTTAAATAAAACAAAACCCAAGGAAATTTATTAAGCACCCAAAACTTTTTGTGGCATTCTATTGTTGTGCCATAGTAATTATGGGACATATTACATGTTTTATAAAAATACAAAAGTTAAGAAAATAATTGCTAGCAGAAAGAAAGAAAACCAAAATAAAAGAAACAGAAGAAAAGATTATCCCTCGCCCTAGGCGAGGCCCACCTTCTTCCCGGCCCACCCCGGCCCAGCCACCCCCTCCCCTGTTTCTTTTTTCTAGCGCTATAGGAGAAGCCGATGGAGACACCATGGCGACCCACGCCGTTCCGGTCGCGCCATCTCGCTGCCCACGCCGATACAGGAACCCTGGGAGGATAAGGAGGCCACCATGACACCCCCCCCGTAACCCTAGATCGAGTTATCCCCCCCAGCTTCGATCCTGTCTTTCCCCCCACCTTGAACAGAAGCCACCGCCGGCCACCGACGCGCACACGCGCGGCCACCCTTGCCCCCAGTCCACGCCATGATGTCCATGTTGTTCGCCATCGACGGCCATGTCTCCATGCAGAAGGAGCCGTTCCCGGGAGCCACCACAGCCGGCGAATCGCTTGATCCCGTCGCCACGACCATCGGCGCACCTCGCCGGAATTGGCGCCGCCCCGGACACGTCTGCCTCCCCGAGCCCACTGCCACCCCCTGCGCCTCGCCATGAGCCCCCCCTCTGCGAATCCCCCTCCCGCCCTATGTTTTTTCCGCCGGCGAGCTGGGTCCCGTCTGGCCCGCCATGGACGGAAGCTTCCGTGTGTGCTCGCCATGGTGCGTGTGCTGATCGACTCGCCATGCGTGACCGCACCCCTACCACGCTGCTGCCCGCCACCTCGTGCCCGATGACCGTGCTCCTGCTTCTGTCGCAGCTAACTTCCTTCGATCCCGTGGCCTTGGCGTCGCCACGAGGTTCGTAACCGTCGCCGCCATCGCCACGAGGGTCTTAACTGTCGCCGCCGTCGCCGGTACACCCCACCTCTGGCCACCCCGATGCCACAAATCGAAGCCCCACCCTTTCATCTTCCTATAGCCCCCATCCACGCTAGCTAGAGCCGCCGGAAACGGCCAGCCAAAGCCCCTCCGTCGCGCCGGCGCTAACTGCAGACCTGGCTGGTTAGTTTAGCCCCTAAAACCCCCTAACCCAGCCGCAGACAGTGGGCCCAATGCCAATTCACTTAAGTTAAATAACTTGTTAATATAATGTCCCTATGACAGCCTGGGCCCACCCCTTTTAACTAAATTAAATTGATTTAAGTTGCTGTGTGACTGACCAGTGGGCCTTGGCCTTTTAATTAAGTTAATAAAACTGTTGGAATAAATCCCTCCCCACAGTCAATGACACATGGGCCCTACCCCTGTTAAATTAATTTACTTAAGTTATTATAACATTGAGCCTATGACATGTGGGACCCCACTGTTATCTAAATTTAATAAATTGGTTAATTAAAATGTGAGGCTGACCAGTGGGACCCACTGGTTAGGTTTGACCAGTAAAAGTTCCTTTTGTGGATAAAGTTTATTAAAGAATTAAAAGAAATCCAGTAAATGTTTTTAATTGATTAAAACTTTGAAAATTAATATCTTTTAAACCGTAAGTCGGATTGAAAAACTTTATACATCAAAATTGATCAGAAAAATATACTGAATACGGTTACCCTATTTGTTTGTCTACCACACACCCCCCTAACACCACGATGATCGACACCCCCCTCCGGACCATCTGTCTAATGATTGCCCGATACCGTATAACTATCTGGATGAATTTATTCTGAACATGAAATCTGTTCGGAATGGATCAATGTAAGGCCCGATATGCGGTACTGTTCCAGCTCTAGATGTTTCCATCCAGATCCGAGGATGAAGCACATATCAGTCCTACCGCGACATATGACAATGCCATATGCCCCAGATTTCCAACATGATATCACAACATTACAGCTACAAGGATACAACATCTCATACTATAGCATACAACTGCCTTAATACAATACAACAGCGGAAGATACATGTCTGAGTACAGACTACAATCAAATGCCTACTGGCAAAGAAAAACATTGATCCCATAACCACACGGGTCCAGGCCCTCCGCCGGGATCCGCCTAACTAGTCGTCGTCGAGTCTCCACGTGAAACGTCGATCACCATACATGGCGTCGATCAAGAGCCTTGAAAAGAGTTTGGGGGTAGTATCATGAGTAGAAAAGTACTCAGCATCCAACTGTAGTGGTCAACTGACCCAGCAAGGACTTCATCACTCGTCATTCTAGGACAACTAGTAGTTTACGGTAAGGATGGGGTAAGTGGTGAGGTTGCTGCCGCACTAGCATTTATGAAGTAGCTAACGATCTAGAGAGTAATGTAAGAATGCAAGCATTCGATGAGGAATCGCCTCCAACAAGTCTTCTACCCACCTACTTACACAAACATAACACCTATCATATCCTTGTCCTCCTCTTCGCATCCCGACAAAGAAGAAGCAGTCAAGGCACACACACATTGATCAAGTTATATTAAGATTATCTCAGTTGTTGTTGTCTATGAACAAGGAGTAGGTCTCAAGTTGTCCATAACCGTGGACACGGCTTCTCGAAAAGATTTAACCCTACAGGGGTGTACCAACAGCACATTACAAGGCTCCGCACGCACGCCCATATCTCTCAGTTGCTACCCATCACAGGAAACCATTTTATGATTTAGTTCCAAGAGATCCTAAACGACAGGTCCCTCTAACTAACACCAACAAATCCGGGTGGCCCCCGGGGAGTCGACACCCAATCCAAAAGATGGCCACGCTCTCGGATCAGAATCTTCCGTCTCAACAGGGTTTGGGTTACCGAGCCGCCTCACGTGAGGCCTCGGGCCCTCGCCGGTCAAAGGTGGACCAATAGGGAAACCATGTCTCCGCTGGTCCGGGCTTGTTTTAAAGGATATCTGCTAGGAGCGACCCGACAGACATATATGCATTGTTTTCAAATAGTAAATCATCTTGGGCCACCTCTAGAAATGTTTGAAGCTAGATAGGTAAGAAAAGGGGACCCCATAAAATCCCACACGCGGTTAGGCACGCTCAGTCTTAAAAACAATACCCGGAACTCGGGTCCTAGGTGACTCGAATGGAACAAAGCGTCGGGGCGGGATAGCCTAGACCTTCTATACTTCGTCGAATATAGTCAACATTATAATAATCATATCATCAACAACAATATAATAATTTGATAGCCCAAACCAAGGAGTAACAGGGTAACATCATAGCATCCTAAGCATGCATACTAAGCAAGGGCTGAGCAACGAGCAATAGTAACATAGCAGTACATGGTTTGCTGGGAGGGGACATGGGTGTATCGGTTTGAAAGAGGCTGTAAACATCTGGTAGGATCAAATATCGAACTATCCTAGACTAGCATGCAAACCTCTGGTTGAAATAGAATGGATCATAAGTAATGTATAGTCCTTTCCTGTTGATAAGTCGGGTTCCGAAGGTGTAGTTGATCGCAGGCTCGCATCATCTCCGAAGTTACCCGCGAAGTACACAAGACGGTAAACACTGGAAATTAATCAACTAGCAAGCATCTATTACTACGAAGCAAACACGAGAAAGCATCAACAATAAGACAACACGAGACATCACACCTACCGTCGAGAGCGGTTACTAACAGGTTGGCTAATAGGAGTACTCGTCACACACGACGATACCGCACGTTTATGATGGTTCAAGTTGTTTAGCTAAACAACATGAGAAAAGGTTGTTAACATGGCATTTCACTCATGCATGGCATAGAACACAACCATGACAAGAGGTGAAGCATAAAGTAAACTATCTAATCTAGTCACTTTAAGTGGGGTTAAACCTATACATGGAAAACTACTGCGGACCCCACAAAAATTATAACGTTTGGTACTGTTTTTCCCTAAACAATATTTTATTATTTTTATTAGCAAGAAAGATCAACATAAACATAATCTACATGAAATTCTAGTCAAGTTACATATAAAGAACATTTTAATCGGAGCAACGGTTAAAAAGTTATTACAGATTACATTTACAGTGGCAAGTCTTGTAATTAGCAGGTAAACAACATCTAAACAAAGTCAAACATGGCAAAGGAGCACATTTTATGAAACTAGACAAAATTCTAAGCAACTTTCATGTTTAAAGAGTCGCGATCCGAGCTACTGTTAAAAACATATAAGCGTTGCAAAAATATAACTTAATCTGCCATAAATTATAACCAGAAAAAAATACTAAGCCTCTCTGGGCGAAAACTGCTCTAAACCGGCCCAACAGGGGGCGGCGTAGAATATCTAACACGCTCTCACGGCGCTTCTTAGGCCATGGGCTGGCCCAACACGCGGTGCAAAAGAAACAGAAAAAAGGCATGGGGCTCTCACCAGCGCGGGCCGAGGGCCAAGTCGTGGTATGGGCGCGAGATAGTGCATAGCGCCCAGGGCGCAGAGGACGTGCGGGGTCTTGGGTTGGGATCGCAGGCGCTGGAGGCGGCCCACGAGAGTTCTGGCGACGAGGAACCAGATCGGGACACATCCCGATCCCGTTCAGGCCAGCGGCGGCAGGTGATGCCATGGCCATGAAGGTCGGCGGCGGTGGTGCAGGGGGGGCTCCGGCGAGGGGCGGCACCACGGATCTGGCCGACGGCGTGGTTCCAAGAGCGGTGCAGCGGCCGGGGCGCCAGTTCCTCGAGCTCCTCGATGGGCATCCATGGTGGCTCGGTCCTGGTCGCGAGCAGAGAGGGAGATGAGAGAAAGGGAAGTGAGGGAAGAGGAGAGGAGCGGCAGGGGGCGCGACCTGCAGGGGCTTCGGTGGCGCAGCTCGCCGGAAGGAGCACGGCGGCGGGGCGAGGACAAGCACGGGCGGCGGCTACACGAGGATCGGGCTCGGGGAGAGGGAGGAGCTCCCATGGCGTGCTAGGACGTCTGGTGACGTGGCTCGCCCTGGGCCACTCGATCCAGATCCGACGGCCCGGATTGAGCCACCTGATCTGGACGTGGGTGAGAAGTTGGTGGGGTTTGGGTGCTGCGAGGTGGCGGCTGGGGAGAGGGCTAGCACAGAATTTTAGAGGAGTATGGACTAGGGTTTCCAGATTAGTGAGGGGGGCTTGGCTATTTATTGAAGGTTTTTTACGAATGGCTAATTGGGCTAAAAAATGGCTGGATAGAAGGTATTTTGGGGCTGGTTTTCAGGTGGGCTAAGTTGCGAAGATAAGAAAATAATCCTGTTGGTCAGTTGGCTGTCTGCGTGAAATCTTGCAAATACACACCTCGAATACATACCGGCTACTATGCCTGGCGCATCCGAAAGGTCACCTATCCGACGGAATCGGAATCGCACGAAATTCAAAACACATCATCGCAACACGATAACCACGTCGTGTACAACGTTTAACTCCAAAAGAGAACGTCGAGCACCTCCCGATAAAATAACCCATTTAAATATAAATGGGGATTTCCGCACCGATAGTGATGGCTGGTCTTGTGCTGGTTTTGCGACGGTGATCGGGTGAAACCCGGTGTCGCAAGGTCGAGTGTCAGGGTGGCAAGGGTCGGTCTCTGTCCATTACGAGATAAGAGGGGGAAAATAATCGCCGATCGATAAATCGGGGATGCAAACACCGCAAACAAAGCAGGCAATCAACCAATTCACACCGAAATTATTTTTTTGTTAAATCTGGGCTGTTAGAATCAACTAACACGGATACACCATCCATATGCTTGTCAGATGTCCACGACACCTCCGGCATGGTGCCTTCCCCCTCCGGACACCCTGTCCGGTAATTACCCCGGAGCCGGTATTTCATCCCCGGATGAATTCCCGCTCCGAGCAGCGTGCATTGCACTGCGTTAGAATACCGTTAACATTTCGTTTGCCATGTCTTGTATTTGTATTGCTATTATTGCCGTGTATTTATTGTTTCTACCCCCTCACATTGTCCGATCGACCCGGCGACCGCTATTGAGGCCCGTGTGGTCGACTACGTCGTCGACGATCGTACCCCCTCCCGCGAGCTTCCAAACAAGCAGAGCCATTATCTTCCCCAGCTATTGCCTATCTTTCCGTACTTTTCTTTCACTAGGCATTGTTACTGCTGCTGCTACGTTGCAATCCTATTCAATTGCATAGCCTGTCATTGTCTCCCCCTGATGTACCTTCCTTTATCCTATGCTGCCTATATTTATATATATATTATATTCAGCAGTGAGCCCTGCGCTTTGTTAGTCAACTAGGATTAGATAGAGGGACGTGGCCACTCAGGGGACTGATCGTGAATACGATGATTATAACTGCACAGGTACGGTACATTGCAGACACCGCCTAAGGCTCCTAGCTCGGCTCTGCCGGGCCACCATCAAGTGTGGGCTATCAAGGAGTAATCCTTGTACTCCACTTTATTGATGGCTCTGTATAGCCGCTCTAGGTACCTGAGCAACGATTTTCATTAAGGTAAGAAGTCGGGCGACCCAACGTTGCCCGCGAGCGGTATTGCGTCGGGAACGACAGGGAGGGTACGACCGACGTTACTGGCATGCTTGTCTCCTGCTCGTATCTCGCGAGAATGATCAAACCATGAAAGTCGAGCTCTACCAAGAGCACACGCGCGATAAGGTAAGGAGTCGGTTCACCCTGTTGGTAACCGCAGAGACTTGGTGGGACGACAAGACAGGCACCGATGTGCCAGTGGTCCTAACTGCTGCCGTTGTCCGCAGGTCAGTTAAGTCGAGGCAACGATAACGGTTGTCACGCATGTTAATTAAAATGCTAAATGGTTCGGCGGATGACTTGAGAGGCCCGTTGGTATGTACGCACTACCTTCACGTGGGATAAGGAGTTATGGGCTCCCCTGCGTCGTAGTTTGTCCGAAAGCTCTTCAGACGTCAGTAGTACCGCGACCTGCGCCGGGAAGTGGTGTCTTCTTCGTCCGGACGGTGTATTTTGATTTGCTTTTGCTTCACCGGCCAACCACGCATCGTGCAGGAGCGTGAAGGGTGAGGGTTCCTAGACCCCTGATCGCATAGGATATAGTCCGACGGATGGCCTCTCTGTTGAGCCTAGGATGGGCTGCGTCGTGTCGGATAGATTTGGTGGAGCGTTCCCTAACAAGGTTCCCACCACCCTGGAGATCCGAGCGTGCAGGCTGAACAGTAGTGCACCCCTGCAGGGAGTTTAATCTATTCAAATAGCCGTGTCCACGGTAACAGGACGCTTTATGCTGAAGCTGGATCTTACCACTACAAACTACTACAATTAAACTGTATGGTTCCGAGTTTTCTTCTTCGCAGGGAAGTCGAGGAGGGGAACTCAGAGGCATTATTATTATTAATCATTACAACTTACTATTATACAATGCTGCAGCAACTTCTTCTTCATTGTTACTTTATGCTTTATATGAACTGTTGGCTATTCTTTTCTCATGCTGCAAGACATCGTCGGAGGATGCTAGTCTTCATTAGGCCTAGCTTCTTACCCTTATTCTGATTTCTACCTTGCAGTCCACTATATACAGCCTCCCCTTTCCATTTGATACAAATGCATAAATGCTTAGTACGGACGTAAGACTCGTGGGTATGCTAGATATTCACCTTTGCTTTATTTCCCCCTTTTTTTGCCTGATCGGCCGCTGCAGTCGACGTTGGAGCCTTGCAGTCCAAGAGCAGGAGATCCCGATGCCGACCACCGCAACATGAAGATCCTCGATGCCTTCCACGACGTCGAGTTCCCCGTTGACCAGGAGTAGTTTGGAGGTTCGCAGGCAGGAGGCCTCGCCTTTTCGATCTATTGTTTTTTGTGCTAGCCTTATTAAGGCAACCTTGTATTCTTGTGTCTGTACTCAGATACTTTTGCTTCCGCTAACTTTGTGCTCTTGAGCTTTTGTATTCGAGCCCTCTTGGCCCCTGGCTTGTATTAAACAACTTTTATTATTTTATTTGTAGAGTTGTGTTGTGATATATCACCGTGAGTCCCTAATCTTTATCGTGTACCTTGCGTGTATGATTACTATACACTGTCTGATTTTGGGGGCGTCACAAGTTGGTATCAGAGCCGACTGCCTGTAGGACACCCCCTTCCAACTCCTTGGTCGATGTCGAGTTTGGTCGTTGCAAAACTAGTTTACTAACAGTGTCGTGTGGCTTATCGGCCCACATCCCAAATGGGTGGTATTAGGATCCTTTTCTCCGCATCTTTACTCCGGGACTCTGATCTCTCTCCTCTTTCGGGTTAAAGATTTTTGCTAACACTGACTCTAGGTTCTCGTGATCACATCCTCCCGGAGACCCCTCATTCCAGATGATCGCTTGCTTCACGAGAAGATCCCGAAGCTACTTGCTGATAAATTCTCGCGACCCTATGTGCCCATCGCCTTAACAATTCCCTGCCACCGATAAGTCCGTATGTATAACCACATACACATTCTGTTCATCCATTAAATCCCAGTTTCTCTTGTCTTCACAAGATGCATCGAATTACTTTCCATTGTTTCGGGAATCCTTTGAGCCTACTACCTTGCCGCTTCTTTTCACCATGCGGATAATTCCTCACATTTATCGAGGATCCGTTCGTTCTAAGTGGTTCCTATGATTCCCAAAATACTTTGAAATACTATTCGATCTCGCGACAATCCTCGGCAGCCTACCGGTTTGGAGGTTCTTCTTACCTGCTTGCACTATGATTAATCCCATTTGTCTTGTAGTCTTTGATGACCTCCCTTGGCATTGTCATTCTGATCTGTTGAATCATCGTGTGTGCTGGTGCACGCAATCATCAGTTGATCCCTATGAATCCATTCTTCTAGCTCAGACGTCATTCCGGACATGAGCTGGTTCTCGGTAAATCAAACCTTACTTGATTAACCGTCAAGCTTCTATTCAACTTACTCATGTTTGATCGATGTATCTGAATCTGATACACCGATATGGAAGTAATAATTCCTTTGTACTTAAGCATCGAATTATTCTGATGCTTCTATCTCCAATGCTTTGGCATTCTTTCTTCTTATGGTTGAGTACCGATACTCTCACCAGACTCTTTGTACGCCGCCAGACCTTTTTGGTGGATTACTACCTGCCGTCCCCTTGTGTCCTAAATCATTGACGAGCTTCCCCTGGTACGAAATGCCTTTGGCGAACGGTATCATCTGGTCTGTGTCATCAACCTTATGCTTTCAAACTTGTATCTCTTATTTCTATTGTTTGACATATAGATTCGTAAAATGTCCCTATGGGTTGTATCTATGCTTCATCCATCTGTGTGAACCCATGAACTTCTACGGGTCTTACTCTACTAGTGTTATGCCAGATAAATTTTTGAACGCTACAAATTCATCGACATCAAGAAGTGAATGAAACGTTACGCATTGAAGAAGTGGGAGTCGACCCTGAACCTTTGTGTTCATGCCCATGGATACTATGTAGAACTTATCATGAAAGCTTCTCGTAAAGATAATTAACCCCCTTGGTATAAATACTTCTGCACCTATGATACTCCATTCTACCTTCGAGTATTACCTCCTGGTATCTCGAGGATATCACGCCTTTGCACTACATCTTATGAATTGTGATGAAACAATGCCTATCCCTATCATAGCCATTTCATGGTTCTGGGTTGTCGACAACCGTGAACCCCGAATACTTTTGCTTTACCATTCCTTTTGCTTCATGTCGCCGTTGTTAGATTGTATTTTCTTGAAGCCTTTTGACATGATGTGTCGTGGTCATCATCGACGTTTTGACTTCTACCAAGTGTTAATTGGATTCATCATGTGAAATTCCATCCTTGCCCCTCGATGATTTGTGTTATCATCGACAACCTCCTTTGACTCCCCGCCAATACAAACTTGGTCATATTTATCTCGCCATGTTTTCCCTTGGGAAAGATATACACGTGATACTTGTGTATCATTACATTTTCCCTTCCATTGGTCTGATTAATCAGATAATCACATCTTCCTTTCCATTGGTCTATTTAACCTTTTCTTTTAATATAAATTATCTGAGCAGTGATAATTCCCTGCTTATGTAAACACTTCGGTGTACTACTTTGTCCGTACAACCTATTACTATTGTTGATGACTTTTCGGTGACCGCCGATGGACAAGAACATTGCCAATTGGTCTGCCTCGTCTTAACGAGCAGGAAAATGGTTCTCTTTGTCCCTCGCCCTTGGTACCGACGTTGTTGCCGACATAGCTAACACGTTGTTCTCTGACTTACCTTGCAACTTGATTGCATTGTTTGCCACCACCCTTCTTATTCAATGTGGGCCCATAACCCACAGTTCCACAGGATCGAAACCTGACTCTCTTTTACCTTTCTGTTCTCGAGGTTATTCCTCTTAATTTACCTCGTATGCTACTCACGAGTCCACTACCTTGTGATATTCAGTTCGATATCAGACTCAGTGCTTATGCCTGATGCTCTGGACCCCTTTTCATCCTCCGTTATCCTCGTCGAATGCTTGCATATCTGCTTGAAAACTTCTCATGCCCTCTTTTGCTTCTTTGGATGTATTTCCCTGAGTTTAACTCGTGAGATACTTGGTACACCATTACCTTGGATGACCACAGTTGATTAACCGCTGATACGTCCAAAACGTATCTATAATTTCTGCTTGCTTGATACGTCCCAAACGTATCTATAATTTATGCTTGCTCCATGCATGTTTTGTGTGACTTTTCCATGATTTTCTTGAACTTTCATACACTTTTGAGCATATTTGGACTAATCTATTAACCCAGTGCACCCAGCTGCCAGTTGCTGTTTTCTGATGTTTTTGTATTTCAAGTTTTCCGGCCATTAAAATAGCTCCAAAAAATCCGGAAAAATCAGATAAAAAATCAGCGACACGGAAGCTTCCGGAAACACAAAAGGAGGGAAGGGGGACCACCACAGGGACTCCAGAAGGGTCCCTGGTGCGCCCCACCCTAGGCCGCGCCAGGGAGCCTCCTGGCTGCCCTGTGGCCCCTCTCGGTGCCCCCCCTTCGCCTATATTTACCCCCCGTGACGGAAACCCCTAAGACGAACCTCTTTTCCACAATCTCGCCTCTGTACCGCCGCCGCCGCCGCCGTTTCTAGATCGGGGCTGCCTCGAGAAGTTGCTCCGGCACCCTGCCGGGAGAAGCTACCCCCTCCGGGAGACCATCCATAGCCATGGACGCCTCCCGTATGTACCGTGAGTAGTCCACCTTGGACCATGGGTCCGTGACCAGTAGCTATGTGATCTATCTCTCCCCTATTTGTGCTTCCACTTTCGACACCTCGTGAGCTGCCTCACATGATCGAAGCACCTTTGTAATTTTTTGCCGTTGCTATGCTGAGTTTGTTGGGATCTGATGGATTATGAAACTATGTTCAGATTGTGATCAGTAATATATTTGGTTCTTCTCTTTTATATTTTGTTCCTGAGTAAATTCTTGCATGTTCTCCGTTGCCGTATTTTACTTTGGCCAAGTGATTTGTTGCAACTCCAAGAGGGAGCGTTATGCTTGGTTGTGGGTTCAGCCCCTTGATGTCTAGCTTGAGTGACAGAAACATGAGACTAGGGGATGTGCTGTTGCCACCAGGGATAAAACAACGGTGCTTGTATCCGCGGATGCTAGGATTGTTTACTTTACGCAAAGTTCTTTTAATGAAGTTGTGTGTTGGTTTCGATTTACACTTTGGGTGGGATTCGCAACTTAATACCAGCGAGATGTTCTATATAGATATCTCAAGGTGGATGATTCGTAGTAGATGCAGATGGATTTTGGTCTACTTACCTTGGCGTACTGCCCATTGCTTTTGAGCCCTTCCTTTCTTTGTAGCATAGTTAGCATTGCGGTGCCTTTATAATCCTATCTATTGCCCAACTGTGATTTGTTTACCTCGCTAGCACTTTTATCGTCTTTTGGGAGAGAGACATCACTAGTGAAAATCACGTGACCCCGATCCATCTTCATATCATTGTTTACACCTTTAATTTACTTTCAGTTTCCACTATCATTATCTCTTGCGTTAATCCTTTGTAAACAGTAAGGCCGGAGGAATTTACAACTCCTCTGTACTCATTGGGAGCAAAATTATCTGTATCTGTGTGCAGGTCCAGGTGAAGTTAGCATTATCGGCGCCATTGTTCACTTTACCACCTAATTGTATCTCTGCGAGTCCTACTGGAGACAAACCGTATCCTCTACATAGGGGAAATTTGCTGCTACGCTACATCTCACCTTCCACTTGGGGTAACCAACGAGGAGTGAGAGATTCTCACCCTATCAAGCCAATTTCTGGCGCCGCTGCCGGGGATTCCAAGGTACAATAAGTAGACTGGTCCCGTCAACTCCCTAGCCAGAAAGCCAATTTTTGGCGTCGTTGCCGGGGACTCCAGTCTACAAGATAGGGGAGTTGCACACTATCTATTTCTTTGCTTTTTAGTCTTGTTAGTTTACCTTTCAGTTTTTACTTTTGTGTCCCTTATCAAAAATACCTAAAATACCTGCTGCTACTATGGTTTCCAATGAAAACACCAAGTTGTGTGACTTCACTAGTCACAACAGCAGTGACTTTATCTGCACTCCTATTTCTACACCTTCTACTTCAGCACGTTCTTATGAGATTAAACCTGCTTTGCTAAACCTTGTTATGAAAGATCAATTCTCTGGTGCTAGAGATGATGCTGCTTTGCACTTAAATAATTTTATCGAGCTTTGTGATATGCAAAAGTACAAAGAAGTAGATGGTGATATTGTTAAGATTAAGATTTTTTCCTTTCTCCTTGAGAGATGAAGCTAAAATCTGGTTTCAATCCTTGCCTAAGAATAGCATAGATTCTTGGGATAAGTGCAAGGATGGTTTTATCGGGAAGTACTATCCCCCTGCTAAAATTATTCAATTGAGGAGTAACATTATGAATTTCAGCCAATTGGATAATGAACACGTTGCCCAAGCTTGGGAACGTATGAAGACGCTTGTCAAGAACTGCCCCACACATGGACTGACTACCTGGATGGTTATCCAGACTTTTTATGCAGGCTTGAACTTTACCTCGCGGAACCTGTTAGATTCGGCCGCGGGTGGAACTTTTATGTCAACCACACTTGGTGCTGCCACAAAGCTACTTGATGAGATGATGCTGAACTACTCTCAGTGGCACACCGAAAATCTCCAACTGGTAAGAAGGTAAATTCTGTCGAGGAGATCTCCTCTCTAAATAAAAAAGTTGACCTTATCATGTCTCTACTTACCAAGCAAGCTCCTATTGATCCTCAAAATGTTCCTTTAAATTCTCTGATTGCTCAGGATCAAGTAGATGTGAACTTTATCTCTAGAAACAACTTCAACAATAATGCTTATAGGAGTAATTTTGGTAGCAACAACCCTAGGCCTTTCCCATCCAACAATTACGGGAACAACAACACTTATCCTAGCACCAAAAACTCCACCTCTGAACTAGAGAGTATGCTTAGAGACTTTATCACTACCCAAAAAGCCTTCAACAAGAATGTGGAAGAAAAACTAGCTAAATTAGATAATCTTTGTTTGAAGGTAGATAACTTAGCCCTTGATGTTCAGATGTTAAAAATTAGAACCTCTCCCCTTGAGGAGAGTAAGGTCACTCCTATTAACGCTATCCAGTTACAAATCAATGAAAAAATTAGGATGATGGCTTAACTTAAAGAGAGATGGGATAGAGAAAAGGAGGAAGAAGAGAGAGTTAAGAGCCTTCCTACCTACCACACAGTAGCCACTATCAAAGTAGTTGAGGATGTCCAAACTGTTAGCACCCATCACATCCCTTGTCCCACTGGACCTATCAATGGTGATGCTACCACCTCAACCATAGATGAAGAAACCTCTATGAACATACAGGCTTTCAAACAAGTGAGCTTAAATGATATCACTACCTCCTTGATAGATAGTAGTGATCTAGACTTTCACAACTGCACTTTATCTGAAGTTATTGGTTTCCTACACAAGATGTCTAGAGAACCCCACACTAGCACATTTAATCTTGCCTTCACAGAGCATATCACTAATGCTCTAATCAAAGTCAGGGAGGAGAAGCTTAGACTAGAAGCCTACATACCTAGGAAGCTAGAAGATGGTTGGGATCCTATGATAAAAATCAATTTGAATAACTTCTCTTGTTATGCTCTTTGTGATGTTGGAGCAAGCACCTCTGTTATGCCCAAAAGAATGTATGATATGCTTGAATTGAAACCTTCCGATCCTTGTTCTTTTGGTGTTCGTCTTGTTGATTCTTCTGTAAAGAAACCTTTGGGGAAGATCGACGATGTTCTTATCATTGTCAATGACAATTATGTTCCCGTTTATTTTACTATTATGGACATTGAATGTGAACCTTCTTGTCCAATTATTTTGGGACGTCCTTTTCTTCGCACAGTTGGTACTGTTATTGACATGAAAGAGGGGAATATGAAATTCCAATTCCCACTCAAGAAAGGGATGGAAAATTTCCCTAGAAAAAAGATTAAGTTACCTTTTGAGTCCGTCACACGGGCTAGTTATTCTCTTGAAAAGACTTGATTTTTTTGCATTAAGCCTAGCTAATGGCTTTAAAGAAGCGCTTTCGGGAGGCAGCCCGCAACGAATTTAGGTTTTTATTTTTGCTTTTCTTCTTTTTTTAGTGGTATTGATGATTGTTACTACTGTAGCAACATCATTGTATCTTTGTTCTTCAAGTTTTGTACCTTTTATAGCCTCATACGACAAGGCAAGTGAAAGTTGTGACATGCTGTCCAGAAAACAGATTCTGTCCTCGTGACTAGAAAAATCAGAGAAAAATCCCAGTTCATCTTTTTGAGCTGAATTCTTTTACACAGAGTGCTCAATACAATTACGAAACTTGCGTATGTTCTGAGTTTTTTTATTTGAGTTGCATAAGTACCCCTAAAAAATTCTTTCGACCTACTGTTCTGTTTTTCACAGATTCTGCCACGTTTTGTCTCTCTTTACTTTTGCAAACCTTAAGCTTGCTTTTTATTTGCAAAAACTTTTTGGCAATCTTGGGAAACAGTAGCTCTTCAAGATTATAATTATTTCCAGTACGAGAAAAATTATTTTATTAGGTTACTAACCTCTCTAATCAGTCTACAATGAGTTATGTATGGAGGGAGTTTTCAGGTGTGCGATGGAAGATGATGAAAGAAGATCCTAGAGTGTCAAACGCTCAAGCTTGGGGATGCCCATGTGCACCCCCAATAAATATTCAAGGAGACTCAAGCGTCTAAGCTTGGGATGCCCCCGTGCATCCCCTTCTTCATCAACAATTATCAGTTCGTCCCTGGTTGCACTATATTTTTATCACTTCATGCGTTATGTGCTATGCTTGGAGCGTCTCGCTCTTAGGTTTTATTTTTAGTTTTTCTTTTGCCTTGTTTTCTGTAGTAACAAGTTAGATCCCAGATTAATCTTTTGTGTGGGAGAGATACACGCTCCGCTTGAACTAGAACTCCTCATAGGATTTGCATGCTTATTCTTTTAGCTGTGAGTTGTTCTTTTTCTTTTCTTAGCTGCTGCTCTATTTTGTTGTAGTGCTTTAGTTTTTCTAGAGCTTTTCTTTTGCTTTAGGTTGAACTTTCTATAGGTTGCATGTTTTATCTTGTTAGCGAGATTTCCTGTTGCACTGAGTTTTGTGTCTTGACTAGAAGTAGGTAGTTGAGGTTGCTTTTCTCTTTGTAGTAGTAACTTGCAATAGTTTTGAGGTATTGACTAGAGTAATGTTTGAACTTTTGGTGTCAAGAGCTCGAGCCTATTAGTGATAGATGTCGTATTTTGGGAAATCCGTGTGTTTTTCGAAAACCAAAAACCCCTGTTGAGAACTCTAACTACTAGATGGATCACTAACCTCTGGAGGGTTCGAATATTAGAGTACACTCACGTACCATGAGTCGAGGATGCGCAAGGATAACCAAACCCCCATAGACTCCTCCTCGGGGTACTTGTTTCTTTGTGAACCTCCTGATTAGATTGAGAGTTACCGATAATAAGTGCATGAGTTCTTCGGACTAATGTGAGTATTCGAAAGTTGACACTTCCACCCACCTATACTTTTTCTAGCCTCTTCGGTACCGTGCATTGCCCTTTCTCACCTTGAGAGTTGGCGCATACTTCGCCGGTGCATCCAAACCCTTGGTACGATACACTCTGTCATCATAAACCTCCTTATATCTTTCCTCAAAACAGCCACCATATCTACCTACAAGGCATTTCCATAGCCTTTCTGAGATACATTGCCATGCAACATCCACCTTCTCATGACTTGATCTTCATGTCTTACATGTTCCTGCTACACTGGCAACGGCATACATTTGCATCATGATAGTTATATCTTCTTTATGGGAGTAACTTTGTAAAGTGTGAAAGATCTCCTATATTCTTGTACAATATAAAGTGTTGCCCCTAAGTGACGAAAAGATCCCAAAGAGGACAAATGAGAGTTAAATAGAAAGAGCCATTGAGGAAACCATAAAATATAAAAAAATATAAAAAAGAGAAAAGAAAAATAAAAAAAGAGAAGGGGGCACACTACTATTCCTTTTGAGAGATCCACACTAGTACTTCATCCTCTATCCCTTGTACTCCATAGAGATGATCATCATGCATATAGCTATGTGGGGACCTTCACACTATAGAACTTGGCTTGTATATTCCAATGATGAGCCTCCTCAAACGAGCTCTAGGTCTTCTTGAGCAAGCAAGTTAGATGAACCCCCACTAGTTCCCTTGCAGAGCTTTTAGCTCACATGTGCATCCGTTGCATGGCAATCCCTACTCCTCACATCATATCTATCATATGGCCTTCTCTCTCCTATGATTGTCCTCATTGATGTGAGCCTTTCACACCTTTTTGTCTTCCTCCTCCACCTTCTTTCTGTTTCTCCTTTTAGGTGTCAACTTTCTTGCTCACGCTCATCCATTGCATGAGTGCTCAAAATATCGAAAGGGAGTGGATCAATTTGACTTGTACCTGGCTAGTGGTCTAGGGACGAGTCAAGATAAGAATCCAAAGGAGACCAAGTGTGAAACTTTAGTAGATAGTTGTTCTCAACAACATTTTTTTCTCTCTTTCCTAGTCCCCTGCTTGCACGCAAACACCATCTGGAGACATTCGAGTGACGGACAGCGAGAGCTCTTGCACCTTCTGTTATTTTGTTGCTTGTGTCAATGCTAATATAGACTCTTGCTTATTAAGACTTGAATTGAATTGCATGCTTTGATCGCTTTACTTAAAAGTCCTTATATGGTTGTGTGGCATGTCACCACAGAAATTATGCTTGTTATCATTTACCTACTCGAGGACGAGCAGGAATTAAGCTTGGGGATGTTGATACGTCCCAAACGTATCTATAATTTCTGCTTGCTCCATGCATGTTTTGTGTGACTTTTCCATGATTTGCTTGAACTTTCATACGCTTTTGAGCATATTTGGACTAATCTATTAACCCAGTGCACCCAGCTGCCAGTTGCTGTTTTCTGCTGTTTTTGTATTTCAGGTTTTCTGGCCATTAAAAGTGCTCCAAAAAATCCGGAAAAATCAGATAAAAAATCAGCGACAAGGAAGCTTCCGGAAACACCAAAGGAGGGAAGGGGGGCCACCACAGGGACTCCAGAAGGGTCCCTGGTGCGGCCCCACCCTAGGCCGCGCCAGGGAGCCTCCTGGCTGCCCTGTGGCCCCTCTCGGTGCCCCCCCTTCGCCTATATTTACCCCCCGTGACGGAAACCCCTAAGACGAACCTCTTTTCCACGATCTCGCATCTGTACCGCCGCCGCCGCCGTTTCTAGATCGGGGCTGCCTGGAGAAGCTGCTCCGGCACCCTGCCGGGAGAAGCTACCCCCTCCGGGAGACCATCCATAGCCATGGACGCCTCTCGTATGTACCGTGAGTAGTCCACCTTGGACCATGGGTCCGTGACCAGTAGCTATGTGATCTATCTCTCCCCTCTTTGTGCTTCCACTTTCGAGACCTCGTGAGCTTCCTCGCATGATCGAGGCACCTTTGTGATTTTCTATGCTGAGTTTGTTGGGATCTGATGGATTATGAGACTATGTTCAGATTGTGATGAGTAATATATTTGGTTCTTCTCTTTTATATTTTGTTCCTGAGTAAATTCTTGCATGTTCTCCGTTTCCGTATTTTACTTTGGCCAAGTGATTTGTTGCAACTCCAAGAGGGAGCTTTATGCTTGATTGTGGGTTCAGCCCCTTGATGTCTAGCTTGAGTGACAGAAACATGAGACTACGAGATGTGTTGTTGCCACCAAGGATAAAACAACGGCGCTCGTATCCACGGATGCAAGGATTGATTACTTTACACAAAGTTCTTTTAATGCAGTTGTCTGTGTCTTTGGATTTACACTTTGGGTGGGATTCGCAACTTAATACCAGCGAGATGTTCTGGATAGATATCTCAAGGTGGATGATTCGTAGTAGATGCAGATGGATTTCGGTCTACTTACCTTGGTGTACTGCCCATTGCTTTTGAGCCCTTCCTTTCTTTGCAGCATAGTTAGCATTGCGGTGCCTTCATAATCTTGTCAATTGCCCAACTGTGATTTGTTTACCTCGCTAGCACTTTTATCGTCTTTTGGGAGAGAGACATCACTAGTGAAAATCACATGACCCCGGTCCATCTTCATATCATTGTTTACACCTTTAATTTACTTTCAGTTTCCACTATCATTATCTCTTGTGTTAATCCTTTGTAAACAGCAAGGCCGGAGGAATTGACAACTCCTCTGTACTCGTTGGGAGCAAAGTTATCTGTATCTGTGTGCAGGTCCAGGTGAAGTTAGCAATATCGGCGCCATTGTTCACTTTACCACCTACTTGTATCTCTGCGAGTCCTACGGGAGACAAACCCTATCCTCTACATAGGGGAAATTTGCTGCTACGCTACATCTCACCTTCCACTTGGGGTATGATGACCCACGACGCAATGGGATCTATTGCAGTGTTTTCGATAAGTAAGAGTGTCGAACCCAACGAGGAGCAGAAGGTAGTAGTAAGTGACTTTGGTAAGGAGATAGTTGCAAGCACTGAAAGATAACTGTTTAGGGGTTTTCGTGGTATAAGCGACAGGATAGTAAAAACGAGCAAAGTAAAAGATGCTGAGAGCAAAGAGTGGCCCAATCCTTTCTTAGCAAAGGAGAGGCCTAGCAACTGAACTTATAAAAGCTAAATTGTTCTTGAGGACACATGGGAGAGGTAGTCACGTGCTTTCGCCATATTCCGTATCGGTACTATGTGATGTGTTGATAAGTGTTTGGTGGGTGCATCTATGCTAGTGCACCCTCTAGACTAAGATGAGTGCACTCTTATGATTAAACACCTTGCGAGCATCGGCAAATACAAGGTAGTAATTAAGGAAAAAGCCTAACCATAGCAATACGATCGGTGATCCATGATTCCCTTGTACAAAAGCGTGCAAACTGGGGTTTAAGGTTCTGTCACTCCGGCAACCCACCGTAAGCATTCTTTGTACACAATGTATTCCCCTAGGTCCTTGATAAGGCGAAGTGTTGAGTGTTCGACTCACACAACACCACTAGGAAAATAACAACACAACTTAAATATCAACCAACACATATTACTTCAACATCATATGACTACTAACAACTAGACTTCTCCCATGTCCTCAAGAACTAAAGTAACTACTCACAAGGAATAAAAGAGATCATGATCAGTGGTGATAAATAGATGATAAACAATCTGAACAAAATAATATTTCTCCAACAAAACTCAATAGCATTCACCACAAAGTAGTAATCAACACTGATAGAGTAGAGGGGATAGATAGTACGGATTACAACATGAGTTGAAATTGTGATACAAGATTGGATGGAGATGGACATGGTGCTGATGGTGGGGATGATGTTGATGATGATCTCGATGATGCCCGTGACGACGGTAATGACGATGGCGACGATCTCCCCTTCCGGGAGGTGATCTCCCCAGCGGAATCTGCCCGCCAGAGATGGCTTTTCTTCTCTGTAGGTATCCGCCACGGAGCGGCGGCGGAACTCCAGAAACTCTCTTCTTTCTAGGGTTTTTTGACGACGAGGGGTATATGGGCCAGAGGGGGGAGCCGGGAGTGCTCCAGGGGGCCCTGGCGCCCTCCCGGCGCGGCCAGAGGTGGGGCCGCGCCAGGTGGCCGCCTGGACACCCTGTGGCCCCCCTTTGGTTGCTCTTCTGCGTGCTTTCGTTATCCTTCTGAAAAACTGCCTCCGTCAAATTTCAGGTAATTTGGAGGTGTTCTTCTTCAGCAACTCAGCGTCCACTTTTTACCGCTGAATCCTGCGTCTGCTGCTTCGGCATCGGAAAGTTCCAAACTGTGTAAAATAAGCCAAAACAACATAAGAATAGCATCATATCATGAAATATATCAATGAATAAGAAAGAATTACTATATAAAATAGTGATGCATTTTGGACGTATCAGGGTAACCAATGACGAGTGAGAGATCCTCACCGTATAATTGCTCCATGCTTCTTTTTTGTGATATTTCTATGATATTGATGCACTTCCATACACTTTTGATCATATTTGGACTAACCTATTAACTCAGTAGACCCCAGTGCCAGTTCCTGTTTTCTGCTGTTTTTGTATTTCAGGTTTTCCCATTACTTGAAGTGCCTGAAAAATTCCGGGAAAAATATAGGAAAAATCAGCTTACATGAAGCTTCGAGAAGAGCCCAAGTGGGGCCAGAGGGGAGCCAGGGGTGGACCAGGCGGCCACCTGGGGCGGCCACCCCCTAGGCCGCGCCAGGAGGGCGCCTGGGGCCCCTGGTCCACCTCTGGCTGCCCCCCTTCGCCTATATATCCCTCTCGTCCCGAAACCCTCGAAGACAGAACCCTTTTTCGCGATCTCTCCTCTGTTCCGCCGCCGCCGTGCTTCCAAGATCGGGAGCACCGGGAGCCCTTTTCCCGGCACCCTGCCGGAGGGAGGAACCACCTCCGGGAGCTTATCCACCACCATGGATGCTTCCCGGATGAACCGTGAGTAGTCCACCTTGGACCATGAATCCATGATTAGTAGCTATGTGATGTTCTCCTCCCCTCTTTTTTCTTCATGGTTTAGACCTCGTGAGCTTCCCTACATGATCGAGGCACATATGTAATCTTTCTGTTGTAGCAATGCTGAGTTTGCTGGGATCTGATGGATTATGAGACTATGTTCATATTGTGTTTGAGTAATATATTTGATTCTCCTCTTTTATATTTATGTTCTTGAGTAATTCTTGCATGTTATCTGTTGCTGTTTATTGCTTTGGCCAAGTAGTAGGTAGTAACTCCAAGAGGGAGCGTTATGCATGATTGTGGGTTCATGCCCCCTGATGAGTAGCTTGAGTGACAGAAACATGAGTCTAGGGGATGTGATGTTGCCACAAGGGAGAAAACAACGGTGCTTGTACTTGCGGGTGCAAGGATTGTTTACTTTACAGAAAGTTATTTAGTGCAGTTGTCTGTTGCTTTGAGTTTACACTTTGGGTGGGATTCGCAACTAAATACCAGCGAGATGTTCTGGATAGATATCTCAAGGTGGATGATTAGTAGGTAGATGCAGATGGATTTTGGTCTACTTGTCTTGGTGTACCGCCCCTGCTTTTGAGCCTCTTCCTTTCTTTATAGCATAGTTAGCATTGGTTTACGCACATAATCCTGTCAATTGACCAGCTGTAATTTTTTTACCTCGCATGACTATTTTATATTGTAATTTCATCCTATTCATTGATATATTCCACTTTAAAGTATTGTTCTAATGTTGTTTTGGCTTGTTTTACACAATTTACAACTTTCCGGTGCCGAAGCAGCAGAACCAGAATTCAGCGGTGAAAAGTGGACACCAAGTTGGTTAATCAGATCAAGTCCAAATGCGATGAAAATTTACGGGGAATAGTTTTATGTGAATTGATTGGGGATCACCGAAGATGGAGGTGAGGGGACCCACCAGACAGCCAGAAGGGTGCCTGGCGCGGCCCCCCTCCTAGCCGCGCCAGGCACCCTCCTGGATGCCTGGTGGCCCCCTCGGTGCCCCCTCTCTCCTATAAGACCCCCTGGGGTGAAAACCCTAAGTACAGAAGAGTTTCCGCGTTTCGCCGCCGTCACGGGGCGGAAACCTACAGAGGAGAAAAGCCATCTCTGGCGGGCGGATTCCGCCGGGCAGATCACCTCCCGGAAGGGGAGATCGTCGCCATCATCATCATCATCGTCACGGGCATCATCGAGATCATCATCAACATCATCCCTAACATCAGCACCATCTCCATCTCCATCCCATCTCATCTCACAATTGCAACTTGTGTTGTAATCCGTACCATCTATCCCCGCTACTCTGTTGGTGTTGATTACTACTATGTTGTGAATGCTATTGAGTTTTGTTCGAGAAATATCATTGTGTCCAGATTGTTTGCCACCCATCTATCACCTCTGATGATGATCTCTTTTATGTCTTGTGAGTAGTTACTTTAGTTCTTGAGAACATGGGAGAAGTCTAGTTATTAGTAGTCATATGATGTTGAAGTATTATGTGTTGTTTGATACTTAAGTTGTGTTGTTATTTCTCTAGTGGTGTTAGGTGAGTCGAACACTTAACACTTCACCTTTAATGGGCCTAGAGGAATACATTGTGCACAAAGGATGCTTATAGTGGGTTGCCGGAGTGACAGAAACCTGAACCCCAATTCGCAAACTTTTGCACGAGGGAGTTATGGATCCTTGATCGTAATGCTGTGGTTAGGCTTATGCCTTAATTACTACCTTGTATTTGCGGATTCTTGCAAGGTGTGTAATCATAAGAGTACACTTATCTTAGTCTAGAAGGTGTACTAGCATTGATCCACCCACCAACACTTATCAACACAATACATATTACTTGGCGGAGTATGGTGAAAGTAACTTGACTATCTCTCCCGTGTGTTCTCAAGAACGCTTTAGCTTTTATAAGTTTAGTTCGTAGGCTTATCCTTGTGAAAGGATTGGGCCACTTGCTACTCCTCAGTTGCCCTGTTTACTTTGCTTGTCTTTTACTTTTCTGTTGCTTAAACCAAAACCCCTAAATATTTACCTTTGAGTGTGTGCAGCCTTTCCTTATCCAGTGTCACTTATCAGTACCTTCTTCTCCTCGTGGGATCGACATCCTTATTTATCAAAAATCTACAGTTGATCCCCTAGACTTGTGGGTTATCAAGAATCGTTTATTGGCGCGGTTAGCAGGGGAGGCATCCCAACTAAACCTATTAACTTCTCCGTCATCAACGAGCTTTTCTGGCGCCGTTGCCGGGGAGATTAGCGCTATTGGTAAGTGAAGCCGGTAAGGAAATATTTACTTTTTGTTGTTACTTTCAGTCCTTATGGACTCTGCTGTTGTTGGTTCGTTGCTGGTAAGGAGCCGCCCCACGACTGTGGTAGTCACTCCTACCCCTACTGAAATTGCGCCCTATAAAATACCACCTGGTATTATTGATCATGTGTTTTCTAATCGTTATACAGGAGAAGGACATCCGGGAGAACACCTGCTATATTTATGAAAATTATGTTCTCTATTTAAGCTTGCAGGTGTAACGATGGAGTTCTTCATGAAGAAATTATTCTCCGTATCACTCAAAGATAAAGCTTCAGATTGGTATAAGCTACTTGATAACTCTGATCTTCTTGAATGGACAGAGCTTATGTTTCTCTTTTATGCAAATTTTTATCCTCTTTGTGAAATTCACCAAGACAGGAACTACATCTACAACTTTTGGTCTCGCGACGGAGAGAGCATCGCTCAAGCTTGGGGAGACTGAAGTCCCTGATGCTCAAATGCCCAAACCATGAGCTCCCCAAGGAAATCATACTTACAAATTTTTATGCCAGGCTTTCTCGTCAGAACAAGGAGATGTTGGATGCCTCCTCTAGCGGGGTATTCCAGACCAGGAGTATGGAAGAAAAATGGGATCTTCTAGAAAGGATCCAGAAGAACACTGAAGACTGGGGAATTGATAAAGGTATTGAACCCGCTATAAACTATGAGCATGACTACATTGAGAGTTATGTGAAGACTTATTACTTTAATACCTTTTGCTCTAAAATTGGTCTTGATTCCCAGCTAATGGTTGAGTTTTGCAAGGACTTTGCTTCTCATATTGATTCTTCTAAAAAATAAGGAGAGTCAACATCATAAACCTTTCAAGGAGTCACCTATTGAGATTAATGTTACTGATCCTGTTTTACCTGCAGTTGTGTATGAACAGCCTCCTTATCCATCAAGGATAAGGAGCACTCTTTTCTTACAGGTATTCTGAACAAGAACGGAAGGACGATTGACGAACCTGAGGACATGATCAAGGTCAAGCCTAAAGTTGCAATGGTCAAGGATCTGGTAACCAGTGATATTAAAGAATCCACTATTAGTTTTTGTGTTGTTTCCACTAACATTGTCACAGCCAAGAACAAAGGCCCAATTTCAGGTACACCAGTTGTATCTGTCAAAATAGGAAATCATAATTACTATGGGCTATGTTATTTGGGATCTTGCGTCAGCGCTATTCCCTTCACACTTTATCAAGAGAACATGCATGAGATTCAGCCGTGTGAGATCGAGGACATTGATGTCACGATTCATCTTGCAAATAGACAAACAATCTCTCCAGTTGGGATTGCGAGAGATCTTGAAGTACTCTGCGGGAAGGTAAAATATCCCACTGACTTTCTTGTACTTGGTTCAGTACAAGATAGTTTTTTCCCTATTATCTTTGGTATGCCCTTCCTCAGCACTTGCGGAGCTATAAAAGATTGCAAGAAAGGTAAAGTTTCTATTGAATTCAACGGTGAGCCGTATGAATTTAATTTTTCTAAGTTTTCTAAGCAGCCTCGTGGTACTGACTTGTCAAGTAATGACAAAATTATTGAATAAATTGCTTCTATTGCTATTCCTCCTAATGATACTTCTACAGCAATTTATGGAAGACCACGAGAATGACATACATATGCAGGAGAGGGATAAACTAGAAGACATCTTTTTAGGACAAACTCCTATCCTGAAGCACAAACTCCCGGTTGAACCTTTAGGAATCCTCTCGCAACCAAAATAAGACCCGGTGTTTGATCTAAAACCACTGCCCGATACCCTCAAGTATGCTTATTTAGATGAAAAGAAAGTATATCCCGTTATTATCAATTCTAACCTTTCATGGTATGAAGAAGAGCGATTATTGTAGACACTCCGCAGACACTGAGGTGCTATTGGCTATACTCTTGATGATCTCAAGGGTATTAGTCCATCCATTTGCCAACATAATATCAATCTCGAGCCCGATGCTAAACCAGTTGTTGATCATCAATGACGGTTGAACCCAAGGAAGAAGGACGTGGTTAGGACGGAGGTTCTCAAACTTCTAGCCGCATGTATCATATATCCTATAGCTGATAGTAAGTGGGTAAGTCTCGTTCATTGTGTTCCTAAGAAAGGAGGTATGACTGTTGTTCCTAATGATAAAAATGAACTAATACCTCAGAGGACTATTATTGGATATAGAATGTGTATTGATTTCAGGAAGTTGAACAAGGCCACCAGGAAGGACCACTATCCTCTGCCTTTTATTGATCAGATGCTCGAGCGGTTGTCTAAAAATACCCACTTCTTCTATCTTGATGGGTATTCTGGCTTCTCCCAGATTCACGTTAACACCGCGGATCAAGAGAAGACCACCTTTACATGTCCTTACGGTACTTATGCTTATAGGCGTATGCCGTTTGGTTTGTGTAATGCACCTACTACTTTTCAGAGGTGTATGTCTGCAATATTTCATGGTTTTTGTGAGGAGATTTTAGAAGTTTTCATGGACGACTTTTACGTCTATGGAAACTCGTTTGACCACTGTCTCCACAATCTTAATAAAGTTTTGCAGAGATGTGAAGAAACTAATTTGGTGCTCAATTGGGAGAAGTGCAATTTCATGGTTAACGAAGGGATAGTTCTTGGACACAAGATTTCCGAAAGGGGAATTGAAGTGGACAAGGAAAAAATTGAAGCTATTGAAAGGATGCCCTATCCAAAGGGACATCAAAGGTATTCGTAGTTTTCTAGGTCATGCTGGTTTCTATAGAAGATTTATCAAGGACTTTTCTAAAACCTCGAGACCCCTTACCAATCTTCTCCAGAAGGATTATCCTTTTGTATTTGATAAAGATTGTAAGGAAGATTTCGAAGTTTTTATGAAAGCCTTGATAACCGCTCCTATAGTACAACCAATTGACTAGAATTTTCCCTTTGAAATTATGTGTGATGCTAGTGATTTTTCCGCTGGAGCTGTTTTAGGACAAAGGGTTGACAAGAAGCTGAATGTCATCCACTATGCCAGCAAGACACTTGATAGTGCTCAAAAGAATTATGCTACTACCGAGAAGGAATTCTTGGCAGTGGTGTTTGCTTGTGATAAGTTTAGGCAGTATATCGTTGATTCTAAAGTTATTATTCATACTGACCATGCTGCCATTAAGTATCTAATGCAGAAAAAGGATGCCAAACCAAGACTCATTAGACGGGTATTCCTTCAAGAATTTGATTTACATATTGTCGATAGAAAAGGAGAAGACAATCCGGTGGCGGATAATCTTTCAAGGATGGAAGATATTCCACATGATCCTATTCCAGTCAACGACAGTACCCCAGATGAACAACTTGTTGTTGTAAAAGTACAATCTCATTCCGACCCTTGGTTTGCAGATTATGCTAATTTTATTGTTGCAAAGTTTTATCCTCCAGGTTTTACATTTCAGCAGAGGAAGAAATTCTTCACAGATTTGAGGCACTACTTTTGGGATGATCCACACTTTTTCAAAGAGGGTCCAGATCGGATCGTGAGAAGATGCGTACCGGAACACAAGCAGCAGGACATTCTTCGACAATGTCTCGATAGCCCCCATGGAGGACATCATGCCAGTGAAAGGACCGCACATAAAGTATTACAATCAGGTTTTTATTGGCCTACTCTTTTTAAGGACGCCTGAAGGTACGTTCTATCTTGTGATAAGTGTCAGAGAGTTGGTAACATTAGTAGGAGAAATGAGATGCCTATGAATTACTCATTAGTGATCGAACCTTTCGATTGCTGGGGTTTTGATTTTATGGGTCCTTTTCCCTCCTCACACAAGTATACACACATCTTAGTTGCTGTTGATTATGTAACCAAGTGGGTAGAAGCAATCCCCACTGAGAGTGCTGATCACAAGACATCTTTGAAAATACTCAAGGATGTAATTTTTCGTAGGTTTGGAGTACCAAGGTACCTCATGACGGATGGAGGGTCACACTTCATGATGGAGCTTTTAGGAAAGCTCTAGCCAAGTATGATGTCAATAACAGGATTGCATCACCGTGCAACCCTCAAACTAGTGGGCAAGTTGAGCTCACCAATAGAGAGATCAAGTTGACCTTACAGAAGAAAGTCAATAGAAATAGAAAGGATTGGTCAAATAAGTTAGGAGATGCTTTGTGGGCGTATAGAACTGCTTACGAAAACCCCATGGGCATGTCTCCGTCTAAAATGGTCTATGGCAAGGCTTGCCATTTAACATTAGAGTTAGAGCACAAGGCTTTCTGGGCTGTCAGAGAGCTAAATGCTGACCCAAAGATAGCTGGTGAAAAGTTTCTCATGAACTTGACTTCTCTAGAAGAGTGGAGGAGTGAAGCTTACGAGAGCGCTAAAATGTTCAAGGAAAAGGTAAAGAGGTGGCACGATAAAAGAATTTTGAAACGTGAATTTAATGTTGGTGATAAAGTTTTGTTGTTTAGATCTCGTTTCAGGTTTTCTCCAGGCAAAGTACTTTCCAGATGGGAAGGACCTTTTCTTATCGAAGAAGTATATCGGTCTGGTGCAATCAAGATCAATAATTTCGAAGGCACCAAACCTCAAGTTGTGAATGGACAAAGACTCAAACATTACATAGCAGGTGATCCTGTCAATGTGGATGCAAACATGATATATACAAAGACTCATGAAGAACATGTTGCAGCCCAGTTTCAGACTCCGGCAGGAGCAGAATAAGAAAAGGTATGTATTACGGTAAGGAAACATCGCGAACATCAATAAAAGTCTACTTTTCAAAGTTTTTGCAAAATTAGGAAAATTCCAAGCCCGAGTGGAGCCGGAGAGGAACTCCAGGGGGGCCAGGAGGCCTCCTGGGCGCTCCAAGCACCCTCCCGGGTGCCCTGGACTCCTACTCCGACTCCACCTAGGCTTGAAACCTTCCTTCTGTTGCGGAAATTTTTGCTATATATTTTCCCGGATCGTCCCGGCACCGTATCTCTCGATTTCACGTGTTTTCTTTCTCGGTCTGTTTCTACCAGGAAAACTTTCAGTAGATCTAGGTGCCATGGCTTCCCCAAGTTCCCCCAAGGACAAGTTCGTCGTCAACGTCATCAACCCTTACCTCGCTGAGGTGAGGAAGCACCCCCAGGTCCTTCGTGTGGAGGACGGTGTTCTCCACAAGGAAGATCTGAAGGGACCAGTCAAGGAAGGGAGCACCGAGGAGAGGCTGAAGGAGATGGAACATGAGGTCTTCCAGTTCAAGAAGATGGCGGAGCGTGGTATTGAAGCCAACTTCGACATCAGGAACGAGATCGAGGCTTCCCACGAGAAAGAGATGAAGGAGATGTGGTCAAGTTTGTCGGCACTAGAAGAAAAAGTTTATGGGCTCCAAGAAGAAATCTATGATCTGCACAACCAGAACTGTGAGTATGAACTAAAGTTTTTGCGCATGGGTTTAGGTGCTGAGTGCAGGATCCTGGAGACGGGAATGTCCTTCGAGACTGGAGAGGAGCTACCATGGAAGGGCTTCGCCAAGGAGTACTTGACTGAGAAGAACAAGAATGAGGAGTAAATCTCCTCGGGTAATGGCATCCCCTCAGCTTGTTCCAAGCTTCGGGGAGTGCCGGGTATCTTTATCTTTATCTTTGTCTTTAGGAGTCAAGTAGAGTCGTATCATGTCTAGGGAAGTTGCTTTAACTAATAGGTGTTGCTTTGAGGTATATCACTCCTTTTGTGGAGAGCTTTGTATCCGTGAGTGTGGAGTCGTCTATGAAGGAATATTAATGAGAAGTCTATTGGTTTCTTCGCTGCACTCAGTATTCTCTTCACACAATCAACATTATGAGCTGATTCTTATGGGGAGTATTGACCTTATACCAGGTATGGCTTCGAAAACTTTATTTAAATCTTGGCACGTATAGCTTTGGTCATAACAACAAGCATGTTTTTCTCAAAGTAGCGACATAGCTAAAACCTTTGTGTTATTATGCTTGAAGTGTTATGTTGACAAGGAAGACAACTTGATGTTTCATGCTAGTTTTAACTTTTATGCTTTGTATTGCTTGCATCTAAGTTTTCATCAATTGTCTGGTCTCTCAAAGCCTTTCTAGCCAAAACTCTGTACTAAGCGGAATTATGCTTGTACTTCCATACCCTGAAACCAACATCTTCCACTTGAGTCCACCATACCTTCCTATTTGTGGTCTTCCACTACCACTCCTAAAGCATATAATTTGTGTGCTATCTCTAGATGTTCAAAATCTTCTGTTTTGTGCCACTGATTCAGCTCATGAGGAAGTGGTGGGTAACCCATGATCTTCTTAATTTGGACAAGTTTTATCTTGGGATTGCATGCCTAATCTGCAAACCCCTAATACGAGAAGGGACTGGCATGAGTGCCCAGCTCGTAAAAGATAAATACTAACACACAAGTTCCTTCTGTTGGGAAACGTAGTAGACAACAAAAATTTTCGGCCTACGAATCAAGAACCCAAGATCATCCAAGAAGATTGCATACAAGGTTTTAGGTCATGGCTCACCAACCGATGTAGCAGAAGTAGAGTTGGTGAAGCTCGTGGACGTAGTGGAAGTAGATCTCGCAAGTTCTCCCACGAACAGTCCCTCGATCAATCCCATGAACAAGTCCCGTGATCTAGTCCCACGGACAAGTCCCATGAACAAGCTCCTCGAAGAAGGATCGAAGGTACGACCCCTCCATTAGTATCCACACATCCCGTAGCAACAATCCAGCAGCGCTCCGCCGTCCAGAGATGAACGCCACCGAGAAAACTAGAGGGAGAAAACCCTAACGGATTCCGATCTAGAACAGCGTCTAAACCGGGGTCTAAAAGTGGAGCAACGGGGTTTAGAGGAGGGAGGGTGGCGCATAGGCCTTGGGGATTGATTGTGTGTTTCTTCCCCCACCCTTGGCTCACCTTATATAGGTGGCCAAGGGGCCTAGGGCGCAGCTCAAGGAGGTTTGGGAGTCCAACTTGGACTCCCAAGCCTTCCAAACCTACACATACCTTCCCACCGGAAACCTTCCATAATGGTATTTGGAAATCCCACCTGGAGGATCTCCCACCCCTTTTTGGTGCGCCCCCACCACCTGGCCGGCCAGGGCAGCCTAGGTGGATTGCTCCCCAAGGCCAGGGGCGCAGGGCAGTGGGTGGTACTGCCCGGAACCTTCCGGAACCTTCTAGAAGCTTCCAGGACCTTCCGGGACCTACCGGGACTGTTTCGGGACATTCCGGACACTTTTGGAGCACTTCCAATACCTTCCGGAACCTCTAACGAATGTTCCGGAGCCATCTAAATGGGTTTCGGAGCCATCCGGGCAAATGTTATTATGTCCGGTGAACACAACATATTGTTTAAGCTGTCCACCGATCACCGAAGCTATTCAGGTTGATCGTAAACTTTCCCATTACCATTTTCATATGTTCCGGAACCACCTGGGACTACTCCAGAGTGATCCGGACATATCCTTAAATACCCAAAACTACTTTTGGTGCCCTTATGAACTATTTCATAAATCCCCGGAACTACTTCCGGTACCCGTATGAACTATTCTGCTTTGCTTCCACTAAACCTTCTACCATTCTAGTATTCTAACAGACTACTGCTCGTTAAGTGTGTGACCCAATAGGTTCGGTATAATGCGGACATGACTCAGAACAACTTCCGGACATTGGTCAACAGCCTTTTGTCAATAGCCAATAATCAACAGCGGAGCCATGGACACCCATGTTGACTCCCGCACATACACGAAGAAACTTCGAGTGAACCATTATGTTTATTCATGTACCATTCCCTTTGCTTCGTGATATATGACAAAGTTAGAGGAGAGATGTTTGGCACCCATGCGTAACAACTTCTTGAACACAAGCCACTCGTTATCCTCTTTGCTCGTTTGTCCATTTTCTAGTTATCGTATTCCGGTATCCCCGTGATTAAATCACAATGCGTCTGGCCAGACTAAAATGGATACCGTCATACCGAGTGGGCCCAAAGTCAATATCTCTTCATCGTGAAGGAGCAAATCCCATTCTTGAACTATCACAGTCACTAGCCACACCATCTGACATACCCAGAACTTATTTTACTACTTCCCATTTACGGGAGGATTCATCTAAGAACCAAAGCATGTCTTCCTGTGTGAAGCAACTCGATACTCTCATGGTCTAAGGAATTACGTATATGATAACATTTCATGATATGACTTATAACGTTGTTACGATGTGATCTCTAAGTATATCATTCAATACTGGGGTCGGTTCAACATCATTGTTCTGCTAACAATATGTTCCCATTGCTACTGACATCCTTGTTACAAGAACAATGTCCATGATTAAGAAAACGTAATCATCAGTTAGCACATGAGCTGGTCTTAGAGGCTAAACCAGGAACTCTTGGTGTTTACATTTCCACACATGCAAGTGAGTTTTCTTCTGAATCTCATAGTCAGGGTCATTGCAATTATAGCACAGAAATATAAACATTAATTACGAACGTGGAAATATATATAATAACATTTTATTATTGCCTCTAGGGCATATTTCCAACAGTCTCCCACTTGCACTAGAGTCAATAATATTATCAGTGCTTGAGCATTTTACACCTATGGCATACCGGTGTAATACATGCTTCATTTGTGGTATAGACTTCATCATCGGATCTGATGTTTCAGGCCCGTTTGTATCTTGCATATCTTCGCGTTTTCACGCTATCATAAAATTCACTAATTTTATCAGTTTAGCTTTGTATATGTTTGAATCATTTGGCAGGACCTTGGTTCCTTTAGAATAAGTCATGAAATCATTCATAAATGTTCCATGAGCTTTAAGCATCTTGGAAACCATACCATTTTCATAAATGAACTGATGATTCAAAATACCCTCCCTTGTTACTTCTTTAAGCAACAATATACTTAGCCAGTGTTATAGAATTCGCCACAGTATCGAACTTGACAAAGTTCCTTCATACTGCGCCACCCTTACGTGTGAAACACATAATCCCAATTAAAATCGAAAATCGGTCGGAGTAAGTATGAAGACTGAATTGGTGTAACTATTTACATCAAAAATTCAGCTGGTGTAACCCATTACAACGAGCTCTTCATTCTCTCCATTTTTCGAGAAACAAATCTTATCTATCATAAGTTTAACTTTTCATTGTTTGTCCAATGATCAACATATTGATCACTTTGGTATCTTGCTCACAACCTTTTGGAGCGTTGGACATATCTGGTCGTTTTACATATTATGGTGTACATGATTAATCCAAACACACAGGTGAGTGGAATTCAATTCACGTGTTTTTGCTTATCTGTGTTCATGAACACTGATATCTGCAAATAATTTTTCACCGTGACCTCGGCAAGAACATTCTTCTTGGCGTTTTCATACTAAACTACTTTAGTATCATGTCAACATGTAATGTTGGTCTTAGCATGATCATGCACTTACTATCTACATAGATCATTGTGCTCAATCCTAATGCTATATCAGCCCAAATTCTTCAACTGAAAACTATTTCCAACGAAGTCCTTATTCGTGTCAAGAAATTTATATCATTTCCAATCAACAATATGTCATCTACATAAGGTTTTAGAAATATCATTCAGCTCCCACTTACTTTCTTGAATATTCAAGCATTTTCTTTATTCCTGATGACAAATAAACTCTTTTGGCAATTTCATCATAACGAAAATTCCAACTCCATTGTGCTAGCTTCAGTCCATCACTGGACATCCAAGGCTTGCATCTATTTTAGCATCCTTTGAATCGACAAAACATTCCGGTCGTATCACATATACGTCCTTTGTTATTTTTCCGTGTAGGAACGTTGTTTTGACGTTCATTCTACCATATCCTATAAATGAGACATGTAGTAATTGCTAATATAACCCAAACTGACTAAAGCATCTCTATGGTCGAAACTATTTCGCCGTAGTCAACCTTTGAACTTGCTAGAGAACAATTTTCCAACGAGTTGAGCTTTATGGATAAAACAATTTCATCTGAATCAATTATAGATCCATATATATATATTCTTCAGACTTTTAGTCTTTCGGAGGGTCTACCAAGTTCAAAACTTGACTTACTTCCATGGATACTATCTCGGATTATTTGGCATTTAGCCAAATCCCGGAGTCAGGGCCCATCAATGCTTCTTTGTATATCACAGGTTTATCATTGTCGAACAACAATATCTCGTTTTACATATCATGAATGTTTGTACGAGTTTTGTCTAACCTGTGTGGTTCAGCTGCGCACTCATTTGAAGATTCAACAATCTTTAACAAGTTGCACTGTCCTCCCACTCACTATTTTTCAAGAAACCATTTTCTTCAAAACACATTGTTCTTAACAGCAAACAGTTTTGCTTTTGTGTAGTGATAGAGGAATACCAAAACTTTTGGCATAACCTTAACAAAGTAGCACTTATCTGATTTGGGGTTTTGAGTATGTCAAACATATGCCTCATATACCCAAATTTTAAGAAAAGACAATATGGTTTTAACACTTCCATTCCACATCTAATATGGTGTCATTTCAATAGATTTGATGGTGCTCTTTTCAGTGTAAAAGCCATAGTCTCTAACGCATAACTTTAATAAGTATAATGGCAAATTGATAAACATCATATTTGATCTTACCGTGTCATACATGGCTTGATTACATCTCTCGAACACTTTACTCATAGTGGTGTTCCGGGAGATGCAAGTTATGACACTTCTTCACAACTCATCAGACGTTCGCTAAACTTGTAACTCGAATATTACTTTCTATAATCTAATTTGCAGAAGCTTTATTTTCTCATTAAAATGAATTTCTATTTCACTCTAAAATTCCTTGAACATTTCAAAGTTTTCAGACGTATGTCTATTGAACAGATATCCACATATCTACTTCAACTCATGAGTGAAGATAGGGAATCCACTGCACACAACTACACTTATTGGACTACACATATCATCATGTATGATTACCAATGGTTTAGTTGCCCGTTCATGTATGGCCTATCAACGGTGTTTTAGTCACATTACTTCGAGACAAAGATCGCAAGCGTCAAGTGATTCGTAGTCATATGACTCGAAAGTCCATCACTTATGGAAATTCTTCATGCATGTTATGTCACTTGTGATAAACGGCAGTGCCACATCTATGTGGTATTTCTGTCAGTCTTGCGACGTTTAGCGTCAGTGTTATGGATGTTTAGTATTATTATCAAGATTCATAACATACAACCTATTCATAATGGAAGTATGGCCTTTACGTTATTCATAGCTTTGAACAACTCTCTTGCAACAAACATGATTCAAAATGATGTTTTGCAACAAGGCTAAATTGTAGTAACAATTTACTCAACTCTAAAATGAATTATGAAGATAATCATAGAGTCAACACACGGTATAGTAAACCTTTTACCGTGTTCCCGAGCGTGTCAAAACTCATCATTAGCTAGTCATAAAGGCCATAGTATTTCTTGCATCGAGTTGCAACAATATGCAATTGAAGTGATATTCTAGTGATCAACAGTTTAATCACAATATACAAGAATTAAGATTAACCGCTTAATCATGATTCCCAAGAATTACATCTTTTGACCAGCAATGAATTCATCTATAACTTTGTATGACTTTTATTTCTGAGCTGGTTATTCCAGTCTTCTTTCGTTTTGCCTTTATACGTATCATAGTTCTATTTCCAATGTCACTCCTACTCACAAAAGCTCACACATGATTAAGGATGGCACAGGCCATGGAATTTCCGGCGTGTAAGTCTTACTAACATCCTTTGGACTTCCTTTCCCTTAATTCTCATCATCATATGATCGGTGTTCTTCTGGAACCCACACTTATCAGTTTTGTATAGAGCATAGTGAACATTTTCACTAATGCTTACAATCATACATTGTACTAGATATCTTATATCCAACATTAATTGTCTTACTACTGAAAACAATTTTCAGTTCCATGAATATAACATAACTATCCCAAACTTTTTGAAGTTCGGGTTTCATGGTGGTGAAGACAATGCACTTAGCTGTGGTGGAATTCTAGCATTTTGGATTATGGACGTAAGTCACATCATCCATAGCATCAGCGGGAGAGCATCAAAAATTTGCGATAGGACATGGTCCTTCTCGGCACTATTGAGGATAGTCCTCACAATACGGTACCAATCATAAAGTTTTTACCAGATGATACAGTCAATCAAAATCAATTGGGAAGGTGGTAATGCGAGCCAATTATTCTACAACGATAATGCAAATACTTAGACTTTGTTCATAATTAAGTTGCACTTGTGATTAATCAATTTAATTACTAAGTGCGCTCCCACTCAGATCAATATCTCTCGTAATTGATGCTGGAGTGATTCAAGATCCAACCCAATCGTCCGCCATTGATGTGACATCACTGATGACTTAGACTGGACCGGTAGGCCAACTTGCCAATCACGCCAAAGGTGATTCTTGTTCATCTTTCGATGGGCGTGTTCCGGTAGCAAACTTTTATCCAAACCGTCAAGACAACCAAGTGTAATGCGCTGTGTGTTCTTTTAACACACCCGCCTTTTATGCGTCACACACGTGTGCACCCATGTGACATGACCTGCTCCGGTGTGAAACATAGTATAGACGGTGCTACAGTTGGGAGAACACTATCAACTTGATATGGTTTTGCGAGAGATCACCCTAATAAAACACGACTACCGCGCATCAAACAAGGGTGCAACAAAGGGATAAACATCACAGGCAGTTCATAAAATTATGTGATATAGTATAGCCCTTTGCTTCGTGAAGTCTTCATTGTCTTCACGTCGTCGTGGTTGAAGTCACCGTGTCCACCAACTTTGTCCTTGGCGCCGGGAACATCACCACGGCTTCCGGCATGTGCGTCGGGGTCCACCTCCGCATCGTAGATCATCACCTTGCATCTATCTATTGCTTTGCCTCGAGCTAATAAATAGTTCTGGCACGCAGGCCATAATTAAGTGACAATCATATGACTCCGGTCATCATGCCGTACCACGACACGCAGGTCGCGAATAAATATTACATAACATATAGCATCTCATACAAACACATTGCAAATCTTGAAGGCTATACCACATCACATGCATACTCAGCAAAAACGAGTTAGATCGCCATCTACACGGGTTGTTGAAACTTTTATCGTGGTTGTTAAGCAGGTTTACAAGGCAAACGAGAAACCCTAGATAAAACAAAACACGATACTTCTTTTGTTGCTAGTTTAACATACGGGGTGCGTGCAACAACTAATGCCACAAGCCAAACTTCGTTCAACGCGTGACCCCCGTGTGGATTTGAGTTCATAAAATCCACAAGCCCCTCCATGTTAAATCTTCTATTGCGAGATTAAGATGAGATCCAAGGAGTTTGATGTAGACCATGATCAAGGCAACCAGCATACTGAAAGCAGCATAGAGGGATCGATGGAAAACTCAATCCTTGTAGCAAAACCTCAACTTGCCATCAAGCATAGAAAAATCCACATGACAGGTAAGCAACAAGAAAATCAATGCCTCATATCACACATATGATCTAGACCTAAACATGCATCTAATCAAGGATCGCTCTGATACCACTGTTGGGAAACGTAGTAGAAAACAAAAAATTTCGGCCTACGAATCAAGAACCCAAGATCATCCAAGAAGATTGCATACAAGGTTTTAGGTCATGGCTCACCAACCGATGTAGCGGAAGTAGAGTTGGTGAAGCTCGTGGACGTAGTGGAAGTAGATCTCGCAAGTTCTCCCACGAACAGTCCCTCGATCAATCCCATGAACAAGTCCCGTGATCTACTCCCACGGACAAGTCCCATGAACAAGCTCCTCGAAGAAGGATCGAAGGTACGACCCCTCCATTAGTATCCACACATCCCGTAGCAGCAATCCAGCAGCGCTCCGCCGTCCAGAGATGAACGCCACCGAGAAAACTAGAGGGAGAAAACCCTAACGGATTCCGATCTAGAACAGCGTCTAAACCGGGGTCTAAAAGTGGAGCAACGGGGTTTAGAGGAGGGAGGGTGGCGCATAGGCCTTGGGGATTGATTGTGTGTTTCTTCCCCCACCCTTGGCTCACCTTATATAGGTGGCCAAGGGGCCTAGGGCGAAGCTCAAGGAGGTTTGGGAGTCCAACTTGGACTCCCAAGCCTTCCAAACCTACACATACCTTCCCACCGGAAACCTTCCATAATGGTATTTGGAAATCCCACCTGGAGGATCTCCCACCCCTTATTGTTGCGCCCCCACCACCTGGCCGGCCAGGGCAGCCTAGGTGGCTTGCTCCCCAAGGCCAGGGGCGCAGGGCAGTGGGTGGTACTGCCCGGAACCTTCCGGAACCTTCTAGAAGCTTCCAGGACCTTCCGGGACCTACCAGGACTGTTTCGGGACATTCCAGACACTTTTGGAGCACTTCCAATACCTTCCGGAACCTCTAACGAATGTTCCAGAGCCATCTAAATGGGTTTCGGAGCCATCCGGGAAAAGGTTATTATGTCCGGTGAACACAACATATTGTTTAAGCTGTCCACCGATCACCGAAACTATTCCGGTTGATCGTAAACTTTCCCATTACCATTTTCATCTGTTCCGGAACCACCTGGGACTACTCCAGAGTGATCCGGACATATCCTTAAATACCCAAAACTACTTTTGGTGCCCTTATGAGCTATTTCATAAATCCCCGGAACTACTTCCGGTACCCGTATGAACTATTCTGCTTTGCTTCCACTAAACCTTCTACCATTCTAGTATTCTAACAGACTACTGCTCGTTAAGTGTGTGACCCAATAGGTTCGGTATAATGCGGACATGACTCAGAACATCTTCCGGACATAGGTCAACAGCCTTTTGTCAATAGCCAATAATCAACAGCGGAGCCATGGACACCCATGTTGACTCCCGCACATACACGAAGAAACTTCGAGTGAACCATTATGTTTATTCATGTACCATTCCCTTTGCTTCGTGATATATGACAAAGTTAGAGGAGAGATGTTTGTCACCCATGTGTAACAACTTCTTGAACACAAGCCACTCGTTATCCTCTTTGCTCGTTTGTCCATTTTCTCGTTATCGTATTCCGGTATCCCCGTGATTAAATCACAATGCGTCTGGCCAGACTAAAATGGATACCGTCATACCGAGTGGGCCCAAAGTCAATATCTCTTCATCGTGAAGGAGCAAATCCCATTCTTGAACTATCACAGTCACTAGCCACACCATCTGACATACCCAGAACTTATTTTACTACTTCCCATTTACGGGAGGATTCATCTAAGAACCAAAGCATGTCTTTCTGTGTGAAGCAACTCGATACTCTCATGGTCTAAGGAATTACGTATATGATAACATTTCATGATATGACTTATAACGTTGTTACGATGTGATCTCTAAGTATATCATTCAATACTGGGGTCGGTTCAACATCATTGTTCTGCTAACAATATGTTCCCATTTCTACTGACATCCTTGTTACAAGAACAATGTCCATGATTAAGAAAACGTAATCATCAGTTAGCACATGAGCTGGTCTTAGAGGCTAAACCAGGAACTCTTGGTGTTTACATTTCCACACATGCAAGTGAGTTTTCTTCTGAATCTCATAGTCAGGGTCATTGCAATTATAGCACAGAAATATAAACATTAATTACGAACGTGGAAATATATATAATAACATTTTATTATTGCCTCTAGGGCATATTTCCAACACCTTCGCCCATTTATGAGTGATAAACAAAGGAATTTAAGAGGATGTGATCGTCCCCGCATGGGAGCCGTTCCTCGAAACTTGTCCAAATCATGAAGTGAGTGAGTTATCTATCAGCTGTCGTTGACGGATCATGCACCTCCCAAAAGTCTGTTTTTTATTCTGTTTGATCTAGAGATGGCACAAGAGTTTTCCCTGCTTACCCTTTTGCACGGGGGTTAACCTTTATTTTGTGCTGAGTCAGTCCTTCCTACTTCCTTCCCTCTTGAGAGAGAACAGATACTTGATGTTAATAAAGATTCTTGCATACAAAGCTGCATTGAAAGTTAGCATGTTACATCCTTGTTGACATTATCTTTTGATAAGTGAGTTGTTTGCAAAAGCTTGCTGAGTAAACATCTTCCTTTGTGTTAACATGTGCACTTCTTGACTGATAACATGTTCTTTCCAAAGCTTCAACTGATTCCATTTTAAATGAAAGAACAAAAGTAAAAGTTATAAGTTGTTCCTTGACCAAGGCTATGTTTGCCATGATTTGATGAGTTTTCCAGGTCCTACTTTGTTATAATTGTTACTACTTTCTCATAAGGACCTTATGAGTTGAGGTTGCTGTTGAGGATGCTTCAGTTTGGTGAGAAATCTTGATGCTTATTGTCTGTATTCTTTTATCGACACTTCACTCTCTAATCTTGTGGACAGGTTTACCGAGCTCAGTAATCACTTGGGGACAAGCGAGGTCTAAGCTTGGGGGAGTTGATACATCAAAAAAGTATCACTATTTTATATTGTAATTTCATCCTATTCATTGATATAATCCACTTTAAAGTATTGTTCTTATGTTGTTTTGGCTTGTTTTACACAGTTTACAACTTTCCGGTGCCGAAGCAGCAGAACCAGGATTCAGCGGTGAAAAGTGGACACCAAGTTGCTTAATCAGATCAAGTCCAAATGCGATGAAAACTTACGGGGAATAGTTTTATGGGAATTGACTGGGGATCACCGAAGATGGAGGTGAGGGGACCCACCAGGCAGCCAGAAGGGTGCCTGGCGCGGCCCCCTCCTGGCCGCGCCAGCCACCCTCCTGAGGTCCTGGTGGCCCCCCTCGGTGCCCCCTCTCGCCTATAAGACCCCCCTGGGGTGAAAACCCTAAGTACAGAAGAGTTTCCGCGTTTCGCCGCCGTCACGGGGCGGAAACCTACAGAGGAAAAAAGCCATCTCCACGGGCAGATTCCGCCGGGGAGATCACCTCCCGGAAGGGGAGATCTTCGCCATCATCATCATCATCGTCACGGGCATCATCGAGATCATCATCAACATCATCCCCAACATCAGCACCATCTCCATCTCCATCCCATATCATCTCACAATTGCAACTTGTGTTGTAATCCGTACCATCTATCCCCGCTACTCTGTTGGTGTTGATTACTACTTTGTGGTGAATGCTATTGATTTTTGTGTGAGAAATATCGTTGTGTCCAGATTGTTTGCCACCCATCTATCACCTCTGATCATGATCTATTTTATGTCTTGTGAGTAGTTACTTTAATTCTTGAGAACATGGGAGAAGTCTAGTTATTAGTAGTCATATGATGTTGAAGTATTATGTGTTGTTTGTTACTTAAGTTGTGTTGTTATTTCTCTAGTGGTGTTATGTGAGTAGAACACTTAACACTTCACCTTTAATGGGACTAGAGGAATACATTGTGCACAAAGGATGCTTATGGTGGGTTGCCGGAGTGACAGAAACCTGAACCCCAATTCACACACTTTTGCACAAGGGAGTTATGGATCCTTGATCGTAATGCTGTGGTTAGGCTTATGCCTTAATTACTACCTTGTATTTGCGGATGCTTGCAAGGTGTGTAATCATAAGAGTACACTTATCTTAGTCTAGAAGGTGTACTAGCATTGATCCACCCACCAACACTTATCAACACAATACATATTACTTGGCGGAGTATGGTGAAAGTAACTTGACTATCTCTCCCGTGTGTTCTCAAGAACGCTTCAGCTTTTATAAGTTTAGTTCCTAGGCTTATCCTTGTGAAAGGATTGGGCCACTTGCTACTCCTCAGTTGCCCTGTTTACTTTGCTTGTCTTTTACTTTTCTGTTGCTTAAACCAAAAACCCCTAAATATTTACCTTTGAGTGTGTGCAGCCTTTCCTTATCCAGTGTCACTTATCAGTACCTTCTGCTCCTCGTGGGATTGACATCCTTATTTATTGAAAAGCTAAAACTGATCCCCTAGACTTGTGGGTTATCAGGAATCGTTTATTGGCGCGGTTAGCAGGGGAGGCATCCCAACTAAACCTATTAACTTCTCCGTCATCAATCACTAGTGAACATCATGGGACCCCGGTCCATATTTCCACATTGTTTACACCCACTATTAATTTTCTGCTTTATTTACTTTTCTGTTGCTATTACTATCATTATTATCCTGTGCGTTTGATTCTTTGTAAACAACAAGGCCAGAGGGATTGACAACCTCTCTGAACTCGTTGGGAGCAAAGTTATCTATTGCGTGTGCAGGTCCACGTCAACCACCTAATTGTTGGCGCCTTTGTCACCTTCCTGTCGTTGTCAGAGTCCTACTGGAGAAAAACCTTGGTATCTTCACCAAGGGAAATTTGCTGCTGTCTACATCTCAACCTTCCACTTTGGGTAACCAACGAGGGGCGAGAAGCCATCAACCGCATACCGATCCGACCCCCCCCCCTTAAGTGTTTCCTCCTAGCCTATCCGTAGGTACGATGAAGACCCTGAAGGAAGAATGAAAATTCGTCGCGGTGCACCGATGCAGAGAAATGAAGACAACATCATCAAGGATTAACTTCTTCGAGAAGGGCAACAAGAACCAGAAGATACGTTAGAATACGAAACCGCAACCTTGCCCCTTTCACTACCTTTAATTCTTTCGACGAGAATTCCTTGTAGTGGTGGAGATTTGTAACACCCCGGGTGTCACGCTACAGTAATCACCTTGTGCTAATTCCATGTCACCTTGATTAACTTGTGATGATCACCTTGATCAAAGCTTGTTCCAATTCAAACCAAATAAAAATTCTAGATACAAGTGGAAATAAAACTTAATCCAAATATATTGCAACCACTTTTATTAAATGTCTAAAAATCAGTAGGTCACAACAAAATTGCAATGGTATTTTAATACATTGTTTAAATATTGTAAACAAAACAAACAGTGCGTAAACCAACCACTTTTAATCCTTTTTAAATAAAAAAAATCCCAAGGAAATTTATTAAGCACCCAAACCTTTTTGTGGCACTCTATTGTTGTGCCATAGTAATTATGGGACATATTACATGTTTTATAAAAATACAAAAGTTAAGAAAATAATTGCTAGCAGAAAGAAAGAAAACCAAAATAAAAGAAACAGAAGAACAGCTTATCCCTTGCCCTGGCGAGGCCCACCTTCTTCCCGGCCCACCCCGGCCGAGCCACCCTCTCCCCTGTTTCTTCTTCCTAGCGCTACAAGAGAAGCCGACCGAGACGCCATGGCGACCCACGCCGTTCCCGTCGCGCCATCTCGCTGCCCAAGCCGATGTAGGAGCCCTGGGAGGATAAGGAGGCTACCATGGCAACCCCCCATAACCCTAGATCGAGTTATTCCCCCCAGCTTCGCTCCTGTCTTCCCCCCCCCACCTTGAACCGAAGCCGCCCTCGCCCCTAGTCCACGCCATGATGTCCGCATTGTTCGCCATCGACAGCCACGTCTCCCTGCAGAAGGAGCCGTTCCCGGGAGCCACCATAGCCGGCGAATCGCTCGATCCAGTCGCCACGACCGTCGGTGCACCTCGCCGGAATTGGCGCCGCCCCGGACACGTCTGGCCTCCCCGAGCCCACTTCCACCCCATGCGCCTCGCCGTGAGCTCCCCCTGTGCGAATACCCCTCTGCCCCTACGTTTTTGCCGCCGACGAGCTGGGTACCCTCTGGCCCGCCATGGACGGAAGCTTCCGTGCATGCTCGCCATGGCGCGTGCGCCGCTCGCCTCGCCATGCGCGACCGCACCCCTGCTACGCTGTTGCCCGCCACCTTGTGCCCAATGACCGTGCTGCTGCTTCTGTTGCAGCTAGCTTCCTTCGAGCACGTGGCCATGGCGTCGCCACGGGGGTCGTAACCGTCGCCACCGTCGCCGGTACACCCCACCTCTGGCCACCCCGCTGCCACAAACGAAGCCCCACCCTTTCATCATCCTATAGCCCCCATCCACGCTAGCTAGAGCCGCCGGAAACGGCCGGCCAGAGCCCCTCCGTCGCGCCGACGCTAACTGCAGACCTGGCTGGTTAGTTCAGCCCCTAAAACCCCCTAACCCAGCCGCTGACAGTGGGCCCAAGGCCAATTGATTTAAGTTAAATAAATTGTTCATATAATGTCCCTATGACAGCCTGGGCCCACCCCTTTTAACTAAATTAAATTGATTTAAGTTGTTGTGTGACTGACCAGTGGGCCTTGGCCATTTAATTAAGTTGATAAAACTGTTGGAATAAATCCCCCCCCCACAGTCAATGACACATGGGCCCTACCCCTGTTAAATTAATTTACTTAAGTTATTATAACATTGAGCCTATGACATGTGGGACCCCACTGTTATCTAAATTAAATAAATTGGTTAATTAAAATGTGAGTCTGAGGTTTGACCAGTCAAAGTTCCTGTTGTGGATAATGTTTATTAAAGAATTAAAAGAAATCCAGTAAATGTTTTTAATTGATTAAAACTTTGAAAATCAATATCTTTTAAACCGTAAGTCGGATTGAAAAACTTTGTACATCAAAATTGATCAGAAAAATATACCGAATACGGTTATCCTATCTGTTTGTCTACCACACACCCCCTAACACCACGATCATCGACACCCCCCTCCGGACCGTCTGTCCGATGATTGCCTGATACCGTATAACTATCCAGATGAATTTATTCTAAACATGAAAGTTGTTCGGAATGGATCAACTAAGACGGATACACCATCCATATGCTTTGCAGATGTCCACGACACCTCCGGCATGGCACCTTCCCCCTCCGGACACCTGTCCGGTAATTACCCCGGAGCCGGTATTTCATCCCCCGATGAATTCCCGCTCTGAGCAGCGTGCATTGCACTACGTTAGAATCCCGTTAACATTGCGTTTGCCATGTCTTGTATTTTTATTGCTATTATTGTCGTGTATTTATTGTTTCTCCTCCCTCTTATTGTCCGATAGACCCGGCGACCGCTATCGAGGCCCGTGTGGTCGACTACATTGTCGACGTCCGTACCTCCTCCCGCGAGCTTCCAGGCAAGCAGAGTCATTCTCTTACCCAGATATTGCCTATCTTTTCGTACTTTTCTTGCACTAGGCATTGCTACTGCTGCTGCTACGTTGCAATCCTATTCAATTGCATAGCCTGTCATTGTCTCCCCTTGATGTACCTTCCTTTATCTTATGCTTCCTATATTTATATATATATTATATTCAGCAGTGAGCCCTGCTCTTTGTTTGTCAACTAGGATTAGATAGCGGGCCGTGGCCACTCAGTGGAGTGAACGCGAATACGATGATTATAACCGCACAGGTACGGTACATTGCGGACACCGCCTAAGGCCCCTAGCTCGGCTCTACCGGGCCACCATCAAGTGTGGGCTATCAAGGAGTAATCCTTGTACTCCACTTGTTGATGGCTCTGTATAGCCGCTCTAGGTACCTGAGAAACGGTTGTCCTGAAGGTAAGAACTCGGGCGACCCAACGGTGCCTGCGAGCAGTATTACGTCGGGAACGACAGGGAGGGTACGACCGACGTTACTGGCGTGCTTGGCCCCTGATCGTATCTCGCGATAGTTACCAAACCACGAAAGTCGAGCTATACCAAGAGCACACGCGCGATAAGGTAAGGAGTCGGTTCACCTTGTTGGTAACGGCAGAGATTTGGTGGGACGACAGGGCAGGCACCGATGTACTGGGTGTCCTGACTGCTGTCGTTGTCCGCGGGTCAGTTAAGTCGAGGGAACGATAACGGTTATCACGCAGGTTAATTAAAATTCTAAATGGTTTGGCGGATGACTTGAGAGGTTCGTTGGTCTGTACGCACTACCTTCACGTGGGATAAGGAGTTATGGGCTCCCCTGCGTCGTAGTTTGTGCGAAAGCTCTTCAGACGTCAGCAGTACCGCGGCCTGCGTCGGGAAGTGGTGTCTTCTTCGTCCGGATGGTGTATTTGGATTTGCTTTTGCTTCACCGGCCAGCCACGCACCGTGCAGGAGAGTGAAGGGTGAGGGTTCCAAGACCCCTGATCGCATAGGATATAGTCCGGAGGATGGCCTCTCTGTTGAGACTAGGATGGGCTGCGTCGTGTCGGATAGCTTTGGTGGAGCGTTCCCTAACAAGGTTCCCTCAACCCTGCAGATCCGAGCGTGCAGGCGGAGCATTAGTGCACCCCTGCAGGGAGTTTAATCTATTCACATAGCCATGTCCACGGTAACGGGACGCTTTATGCTGAAGCTGGATCTTACCACTACACACTAGTACTATTAAATGGTATGGTTCCGGGATTTCTTCCTCACAGGGAAGTCGAGGAGGGGAACTCGGAGGCATTATTATTATTAATCATTACAACTTACTATTATACAATGCTGCAGCAACTTCTTCTTCATTGTTACTTTATGCTTTATATGAACTGTTGGCTATTCTCTTCTCATGCCGCAAGGCATCGTCGGAGGATGCTAGTCTTCGTTAGGCCTAGCTTCTTACCCTTATTCTGATTTCAACCTTACAATCCACTATATACAGCCTCCCCTTTGCATTTGATACAAATGCATAAATGCTTAGTAGCGGACGTAAGACTTGCGGGTATGCTAGATACTCACCTTTGCTTTATTTCCCCCTTTTTATTTTGCCTGATCGGCCGCTGCAGTCAACGTTGGAGCCTTGGAGTCCAGGAGCAGGAGATCCCCGTTGCCGACCACCGCAACATGAAGATCCTTGATGCCTTCCACGACGTCGAGTTCCCCGTTGACCAGGAGTAGTTTGGAGGTTCCCAGGCAGGAGGCCTTGCCTTTTTGATCTATTGTTTTTTTGCTAGCCTTCTTAAGGCAACCTTGTATTCTTGTGTCTGTACTCAGATACTTTTTCTCCCGCTAACTTTCTGCTCTCGAGCTGTTGTATTCGAGCCCTCGTGGCCCCTGGCTTGTATTAAACAACTTGTATTATTTTATTTGTAGAGTTGTGTTGTGATATCTCACCGTGAGTCCCTAATTTCGATCGTGTACCTTGCGTGTATGATTACTGTACACAGTCTGATTTTGGGGGTGTCACATCTTGGCCCGTGAGGTCTATTTTTTTTCCTTTCCTGTTTTTTTTTCTAAGTCTGACATAATTGTGTCGCTAATCGTTTTTGCTCTCTCGCTTGCGAGAAATCGGTAGCCCGTATGACGATGCGCCCAAAAGGAAAATTGTTGCCTGTGATGTGTTCTCACATTCCTCTTTTATGAGTTGTTTGATTTGAGGTGGTTTAGATGTGGTTATTGTGTGCTGAACAGGGCTTCCCGTCGTTAACTGTTGCTAAGCTGCTGAAACTGTTATTTTGAGCCAGTTTCGAGCGACGTTTGCGTCGCGACCGTTTATCGGAATTGAGTGATTCTTGTTGCATACTGTTAAGCATCATGTCTAATTCAGTTATATGCTTTCACTTGTCATGTTGGCCGGCTGCATGGTTATTGAATCTTCACCCAAAGTAGCTACCCTGCTGTTAGTGTGCTGCTGTTAACGTAAGATGCAAACTTTGCTGCCCTATATCTTTTTAACCGTGCGTCCTATTGAGCATTGCAATATGTCATTTTGATCTATGCCATGTCTACTTTCATTATATAAATTACATTGTCATTTTTGCATTTCTGGTCATAGATATTTTAGCTCCAAAGTTTCTATCCCACTGTTTTTTGACAGCCACCTCTGTTTTTCACTAAGTCTGTAACTTTTCGAACCTGTGTTGCACACTTAATATCTTTTGATCCGTAAGGCCTGTGACCATGATTCTTGTTTTTACCTGATCACCATCATGTCTACTTAATGCCCATATATTGATATGTCATATTGCTGCACTTTTGCATATAGTTTTACCCCTGCTTATACAGTTTGGTAACAACAGTTTTTGTCCTGTTTACCTGTTTTTCACCAAGTCCTTGACCAGTAATAATTTATAGCTTCTTGTGTTGCTTATAACTAGTAAACAATGATGCCTATTTGCATGATTACTTTTGACATGCCTTGCCTACCATGTCTACTTTATTTTCATATCATTTTTTTGCATGTTTACAACCTTTTGCTTGTTTATTTGTTGCTCTAAAGTGTGCTACCTGATGTTGGCAGATTGTGCCCGTAACTTGTATTCTTGTATCTTTTTAACCGTAACTCCGTTTGGAGTGTTCTTTACATGTAACTTGACTAGAATTTCATGTACTTTGTGTTTATGCTATTGTTTGGTTTTTTTAACCAACCTAAAATATTGTTTGTACAGAATGGTACCAAATGCTTTAATTGTCGTGGGGTACTTAGTGGAATGCCATGTTTAGGTTGTGCCTCATTTAAATTGACTAGCATAGATAGTTTACCTTATGCTTTACCTAATTTCATGTTTGTGTGCTATGCCATGCTTTCGTGATAGCTAAACAACTTGAACCATTCTAAATGTGTGGTATCGTCGTGTGTGACGAGTACTCCACTTAACCTGTTAGTAACCGCTCTCGACGATAGATGCGATACCGTAGCATGTTGTATCGTGTTGCCTTATTGTTGATGCTTTCTTGTTATTCTTTGTAGTAATAGGTGCTTGTTCGTCGTTTGCCTTTTCTAGTGTTTCCTTCTTGTGTGCTTCCGTGGGTACCTCTCGGAGACGATGCGAGCTTGCGATCGACTGCACCTTCGGTTTCGCCTTCTCATCAGGTAAGGGGGAGAATATATCATGCTTATAACTTTCAGTTCACTCGCTCCTAGATGTAGGATAGAACGATTTCTTGATCCTACCACTTCATATTCATGCCTCTCAAATAAACCAAAACAGCCATGTCCTCCACATCCCAGCAAACCTTGTTCGGCTTTGTTACTGTTGCTCAGTCCTCAGCCACTGCTTAGTGTGCATGCTAGGATGTTATCAACTGTTAACTCCTGTTACTCCTTGGATTGCGCTATCACATTATTATATTGTTGTGGTTGATATGATTATTATAATGTTGACTATATTCGACGAAGGATGGAAGGTCTAGGCTATCCCGCCCCGACGCTTTGTTCCATTCGAGTCACCTAGGACCCGAGTTCTGGGTATTGTGTCTCTTGACGAGCGTGCCTAATCGCGTGTGGGATTTTATGGGGTCCCCTCTTCTTACCTACCTAGCCCCAAACATTTCTAGAGGTGGCCCAAGCTGATTTACCATTTGAAACCGTGTGTGTTCTTGGTTGGGCCCCCAACAGATTTTAAAAAAACCCGGGCCAGCGGAGACATGGTTTCTCTGTTGGTCCACACTGGTGAGCTAGGGAAGTCCCCTGCTGTTCAGGTGAGACTAACCCCGACCTTGGCCATATGGAAGAATCCGATCCGAGAGTGTGGCCGGCTCTTGGATTGGGTGTCGACTCCTCGGGGACCACCCGGATTTTTGCGTTGTTAGTTAGAGGGACCTGTCGTTCTGGATCTCTCGGGACGAAATCATAAAATGGCTGCCTGTGATGGGTAGAAACTGAGAGAGATGGGCGTGCGTGCGGAGCCTTGTAATGGGTAGTTGGTACACCCCTGCAGGGTTAAATCTTTTCGAGAAGCCGTGTCCACGGTTATGGACGACTTGAGACCAACTAATTCATAGACAACAACAACTGAGATAATCTTAATAACTTGATCAACGTGTGTTTGCCTAGACTGTTGATATGTCCAAAATGCATCACTATTTTATATCGTAATTCATCCTTATTCATTGATATATTTCATATTACGATGATGTTCTTATGTTGATTTGGCTTGTTTTACACAGTTTGCAACTTTCCGGTGCCGAAGCAGCAGACGCAGGATTCAGTGGTAAAAAGTGGATGCTGAGTTGCTGAAGAAGAATACCTCCAAATTACCTGAAAATCGACGGAGGGTATTTTCCGAAAGATTAACGAAGGCACGTCGAAGAGGGACCAGAGGGGGGCCACAGGGGCCCCAGGCGGCCACCTGGTACGGCCCCACCCCTGGCCGCGCCGGGAGGGCGCCTGGAGCCCTGGGGCCACTCCCGGCTCCCCCATCTGGCCTATATACTCCTCGTTACCCGAAAACCCTAAAAAGAGAAGCTTTTACGGAGTTCCGCCGCCGCTCCGTGGCAAAACCTACATAGAAGAAAAGGGCTCTCCGGCGGGCAGATTCCACCGAGGAGATCACCTCCCGAAAGGTGAGATCATCGCCATTGTCATCACCATCGTCACGGGCATCATCGAGATCATCATCAACATCATCCCCAACATCAGCAGCATCTCCACCACCATCCAATCTCACCTCACAAGTTTATCTTGTGTTGTAATCCGTACTATCTATCCTCTCTACTCTACCAGCGTTGATTACTACCGTGTGATGAATGCTATTGAGTTTTGTTGGAGAATTATCATTGTGTCCAGATTGTTTATCATATATTTATCACCTCTGATCATGATCTCTTTTATGTCTTGTGAGTAGTTAATTTAGTTCTTGAGGACATGGGAGAAGTCTCGTTGTTAGTAGTCATATGATGTTGAAGTAATGTGTGTTGTTTGATATTTAAGTTGTGTTGTTATTTTCCTAGTTGTGTTGTGCGAGTCGAACACTCAACACTTCGCCTTATTAAGGACCTAGGGGGATACATTGTGTATAAAGAATGCTTACGGTGGGTTGCTGATACGTCCAAAATGCATCACTATTTTATATAGTAATTCTTTCTTATTCATTGATATATTTCATGATATGATGCTATTCTTATGTTGTTTTGGCTTATTTTGCACAGTTTGCAACTTTCCGGTGCCGAAGCAGTAGACGCAGGATTCAGCGGTAAAAAGTGGACGTTGAGTTGCTGAAAAAGAATACCTCCAAATTACCTGAAAATCGACGGAGGCTATTTTCCAGAAGTATCACGAAGACACGCAAAAGAGCTACCAGAGGAGGGCCACAGGGTGCCCAGGCGGCCACCTGGCGCGGCCCCACGCTTGGCCGCGCCGGAAGGGCGCCTGGACCCCCGGGGCCACTCCCGGCTCCCCCCTCTGGCCTATATACTCTTCGTCATCCAAAAACCCCAAAAGAGAGAGAGTTTCCGGAGTTCCGCCGCCGCTCCGTGGCGGAAACCTACAAAGAAGAAAAGCCATCTCTGGCGTGCAGATTCCACCGGGGAGATCACCTCCCGGAAGGGGAAATCGTCGCCATCGTCATTACCATCTTCACGGGCATCATCGACATCATCATCAACATCATCCCCATCATCAGCACCATCTCCACCTTCATCCAATCTCATCTCACAATTGCAACTCATGTTGTAATCCATACTATCTATCCTCTCTACTCTATCGGTATTGATTACTACTTTGTGGTGAATGCTATTGAGTTTTGTTGCAGAAATATTATTGTGTTAAGATTGTTTATCATCTATTTATCCTCACTGATCATGATCTCTTTTATGTCTTGTGAGTAGTTACTTTAGTTCTTGAGGACATGGGAGAAGTCTAGTTGTTAGTAGTCATATGATGTTGAAGTAATATGTGTTGGTTGATATTTAGGTTGTGTTGTTATTTTCCTAGTGGTGTTGTGTGAGTCGAACACTCAACACTTCGCCTTATCAAGGACCTAGGGGAATACATTGTGTACAAAGAATGCTTACGGTGGGTTGCCGGAGTGATAGAAACCTAAACCCCAGTTTGCACGCTTTTGCACAAGGGAACAATGGATCACCGATCGTATTGCTATGGTTAGGCTTTTTCCTTAATTACTATCTTGTATTTGCGGATTCTTGCAAGGTGTTTAATCATAAGAGTACACTTATCTTAGTCTAGAGGGTGTACTAGCATAGATCCACCAACTCAACACTTATCAACACAGCACATAGTACCGATACGGAATATGGCGAAAGCGCATGACTACCTCTCCCGTGTGTCCTCAAGAACACTTTAGCTTTTATAAGTTTAGTTTCTAGGAATCTCCTTTGCTCAGAAAGGATTGGGCCACTCGTTACTCTCCAGTACCTTTTACTTTGCTCATTTTTACTTTCCTGTCGCTTATACCAAGAAAAACCCCTAAAAAGTTATCTTTCAGTGCTTGCAATTATCTCCTTGCCAAAGTCACTTGCTATTACCTTCTGCTCCTCGTTGGGTTCGACACTCTTACTTATCGAAAACGCTGCAATCGATCCCTTACGTTGTGGGTCATCAAGTAACGTTTTCTGGCGCCGTTGCCGGGGAGCGTAGCGCTATTAGTAAGTGAAGCTGGTAAGGAAGTTTTTATATTTCTGTTTTTAGTTTTGCTGTTGCTGTTTTTGTCCTTATGGACACCCCTACTCTTGGATCGTTTTTTTTTTGGAACCGCCCCACAACTAAGGTAGTTACTCCTGCCCCTACTGAAATTGTTCCTTTAAAGATACCATCTGGTATTATCGATTATGTCTTAACTAATCGCTATGCAGGAGACAGACATCCAAGTGAACACTTGCTATATTTATCACAACTATGTTCATTATTGAAGCTTGCAGGTGTGTCACTGGAGTTCGTTATGAAAAAATTATTTTCCATATCGCTTACGGACAAAGCTTCAGATTGGTATAAGCTCCTCGATAACTCACATTCTCTGAATTGGGAAGAGCTTATGTCTCTCTTTTATACAAAGTTTTACCCTCTTCATGAAGTTTATCGAGACAGGAATTACATCTATAACTTTAGGTATCGCGACGGAGAGAGCATCGCTCAAGCTTGGGGAGACTTAAATTCCTAATGTTCTAATGTCCTATCCATAAGCTCCCTAAAGATATTATACTTACAAATTTTTATGCCATGCTTTCTCGTCGGGATAAGGAAATGCTGGATGCCTCCTCTAGCGGGGTATTTCAGACAAAGAGCGTTGAAGAAAGATGGGATCTCATCGAAAGGATCCAGAAGAATACTGAAGACTGGGAAATCGATAAAGGTATTGAACCTGCTATAAATTATGAGCATGATTATATTGAGAGCTATGTGAAAACTGATTATTTTAATACCTTTTGCTCTAAGATTGGTCTGGATTCCCATCTAATGATTGATTTTTTTAAGAACTTTGCCTCTCATGTTGATTCTTCTAAGATGAAGAAGGATTAGTACCATAAGCCTTTCAAAGAAGTGCCTATTGATATTCACGTTGCTGATCCTATTTTTCCTGCAGTTATATATGAACAGGCCCCTTTTCCTTCAAGGATGAGGGAGCACTCTTTTGTAACAGGCATAATAAATAAAAGTGAAAGGAGAATAGGCGAACCTGAGGACCAGATCAGAGTGAATCCTCAAGTTGCTATGGTTAAAGATTTAGTTACTAATGATGTTTTAGATTCTATTATAAATTTTTGTGTTGTTTCAACTAACATTGTCACAACCAAGAATAAAAGCCCAATTTCAGGTACACCAGTTGTATCTGTTAAAATAGGAGATCACAATTATTACGGGCTATGCGATCTGGAATCAAGTGCTAGCGCGATTCCTTATTCGCTTTATCAAGAGATCATGGGTGAGATTTCACCCTGTGAACTCGAAGAGATTGATGTTACTGTTCATCTTGCAAACAAAGCTACTATCTCTCCCATTGGGATTGTGAGAGATGTTGAACTCCTATGCGGAAAGGTAAAGTATCCTACCGACTTTCTCGTACTTGGTTCAGTACAAGATAGTTTTTGTCCTATTATTTTTGGTAGACCTTTTCTCAGAACTTGTGGAGCTATTATAGATTGCAAGAAAGGTAAAGTTTCTGTTGAATTCAATGGTGAGCCATATGAATTTAACTTTTCTAAGATCTCGAAGCAACCTCGTGGTACTGAATTACCTAATGATGATAAAATTATTGAAAGTATTGCTTCTATTGCTATTACCCCTAATGATCATTTGCAGCAATACATGGAGGACCACGAGAATGATACTCATATGCAGGAAAGAAATGAAATTGATGAAATCTTCTTGAGACAACCTACTATCCTGAAGCACAACCTTCCGGTTGAACCTTTAGGCATTCTATCCAAACCAAAAGAAGACCCGGTGTTTGATCTCAAACCTCTTCCCGATACGCTCAAGTATGCTTATTTAGATGAAAAGAAAGTATATCTTGTTATTATCAACTCTAACCTTTCAGGATATGAGGAAGAGCGATTATTGGAGGTACTTCGTAAACACCGTGGTGCAATTGGCCTTAAGGGAATTAGTCCATCTATCTGTCAACATACTATCAACCTCGAGCCCGATGCTAAACCTGTTGTTCACCATCAACGACGGTTGAACCCAAAGATGATGGATGTTGTGAGGACCGAAATCCTCAAGCTTCTAGCCGCAGGTATTATCTACCGTATAGCCGATAGTAAGTGGGTAAGTCCAGTTCATTGTGTTCCTAAGAAAGGAGGGACAACTGTAGTCCCTAATGATAAGAATGAACTAATACCTCAGAGAATTATTATTGGATATAGAATGTGTATTGATTACAGGAAGTTGAACAAGGCAACCAGGAAGGACCACTACCCGCTGCCCTTTATCGATCAGATGCTTGAGAGGCTGTCGAAAAACACTCACTTTTGCTATCTTGACGGGTACTCTGGCTTCTCTCAAATTCATGTTAACACTGCCGATCAAGAGAAGACTACTTTCGCTTGTCCCTATGGTACTTATGCTTATAGGCGTATTCCTTTTGGTTTATGCAATGCACCTGCTACTTTTCAGAGATGTATGTCTACAATATTTCATGGTTTCTGTGAGGAGATTGTGGAAGTCTTCATGGACGATTTCTCCGTCTATGGAACTTCCTTTGACGACTGTCTCCACAATCTTAATAAAGTTTTGTAGAGATGCGAGGATACAAATTTAGTTCTAAACTGGGAAAAGTGCCACTTCATGGTTAACGAAGGGATCGTGCTTGGCCACAAGATTTCCGAGAGGGGAATTGAAGTGGACAAGGCAAAAATTGAAGCTATCGAAAGGATGCCCTATCCAAGGGACATTAAAGGTATTCGTAGTTTTCTCGGTCATGCCGGTTTCTATAGAAGATTTATTAAAGACTTTTCTAAGACCTCGAGACCCCTCACTAATATTCTCCAGAAGGATGTTCCTTTTGTATTTGGTGAAGATTGTAAGGAGGCTTTCGAAGTTCTTAAGAAAGCTTTAATAACCGCTCCTATAGTACAACCGCCTGACTGGAGTTTGCCCTTTGAAATTATGTGTGATGCTAGTGATTTTGCTGTTGGAGCTGCTTTAGGACAAAGGGTTGATAAAAATTGAATGTTATATATTATGCTAGTAAGACCCTTGATAGTGCTCAAAAGAATTATGCTACTACTGAGAAGGTATTCTTAGCAGTAGTGTTTGCTTGTGATAAGTTTAGGCAGTATATTGTTGATTCTAAAGTTATTATTCATACTGACCATGTTGCCATTAAGTATCTTATGACGAAGAAGGATGCCAAGCCAAGACTCATCAGATGGGTACTCCTTCTTCAAGAATTTGATCTGCAGATTGTTGATAGAAAAGGGGCAGACAACCCTGTAGCGGACAATCTTTCAAGGATGGAAGATATACCGCATGATCCCATCCCAGTCAACGACAGTTTTCTAGACGAACAAATTGCCGTTGTTAAAGTACAATCTCTTTCCGATCCTTGGTTTGCGGATTATGCTAATTTTATCGTTGCAAAGTATTTGCCTCCAGGTCTAACATTTCAGCAAAGGAAGAAGTTCTTCCATGATTTGAGGCATTACTTTTGGGATGACCCACATCTTTTTAAACAAGGTCCAGACGGGATCGTGAGAAGATGCATACCAAAACACGAGCAGAAGGACATTCTCAAGCAATGTCACGATAGTCCCTATGGAGGACATCACGCTGGTGAGAGGACCGCACATAAGGTTCTCCAATCAGGTTTTTATTGGCCTACTCTCTTTAAAGATGCTAGAAATTATGTTTTAGCCTGTGATAAATGTCAGAGAGTTGGTAATATTAGTAGGAGGAATTAGATGCCTATGAATTACTCACTAGTGATTGAGCCTTTTGATTGCTGGGGTTTTGATTTTATGGGTCCTTTTCCTTCTTCGCACAAGTACACTCACATATTAGTTGCTGTTGATTATGTAACCAAGTGGGTTGAAGCAATCCCCACTGAGAGTGCTGATCACAAAACATCTTTGAAAATGCTCAAAGATGTAATTTTCCCTAGGTTTGGTGTACCTAGGTATCTCATGACTGATGGAGGATCACACTTCACGCATGGAGCTTTTAGAAAAGCTTTAGCCAAGTACGATGTCAATCATAGAATTGCTTCACCGTACCATCCTCAAACTAGTGGGCAAGTTGAGCTCACCAATAGAGAGATCAAGTTGATCTTGCAAAAGACAGTTAACAGAAATAGGAAGGACTGTTCAAATAAGTTAGGAGATGCTTTGTGGGCATATAGAACTTCTTACAAACACCCCATGGGCATGTCCCCCTATAAAATGGTCTATGGCAAGGCTTGCCATTTGCCATTAGAGTGAGAACACAAAGCTTTCTGGGCTGTTAGAGAGCTTAATGCTGACCCAAAGTTAGCTGGTGAAAAGTGTCTCATGAACTTGACTTCTCTAGATGAGTGGAGCAGTGAAGCTTACGAGAGCGCTAAAATATTCAAGGAAAAGGTAAAGAAGTGGCATGACAGAAGGATTCTGAAACGTGAATTTAATGTTGGTGATAAAGTTTTATTGTTTAGATCCCGTTTCAGGTTTTATCCAGGTAAACTACTTTCCAGGTGGGATGGGCCATTTCATATCGAAGAAGTCTATCGGTCCAGTGCAATCAAGATTAACAATTTTGAAGGCACCAAACCTCAAGTTGTGAATGGGAAAAGACTCAAGCATTACATGGCGGGAGATCCCGTCAATGTTGATGTAAATATAATACGCACAACAACTCATGAAGAACACGTTGCAGCCCTGTTTCAGACACCGACAGAAGCAGAATAAGAAAAGGTATGTATTACGGTAAGGAAACATCGAGAACCGCCTTAAAAGTTCCATATTATGAGTTTTTGCAAAATTAGGAAAATTCGAGGCCTAAGTGGAGCCGGAGAGGAGCTCCAGGGGGCCCAGGCGCCCCCCTGGCACGGCCTACCTCCTGGCCGCGCCGGGAGGCCGCCTAGGCACCCAGGAGTCCGTCTCCGATCCCACTTTGGCTCGTTACCTTCCTTTTCTTGCATAAAATTTTTCTATATATTTGCCCGGATCGTTCCGGCAATGTATCTCGCGATTTCGTGTGTTTTCTCTTCAATCTGTTTCTGCCAGGAAATCTAATAGCTAGACGTAGGTGTCATGGCTTCCCCAAGTTCCCCCAAGGACAGGTTCGTCGTCAACGTCATCAACCCTTACCTCGCTGAGGTGAACAAGCACCCCCAGGTCCTTCGTGTGGAGGATGGTGTTCCCCACAAGGAAGATCTGAAGGGACCAGTCATGGAGGGGAGCACCGAGGAGCGGCTGAAGGAGATGGAACATGAGGTATTCAAGTTCAAGAAGATGGTGGAGCGTGGTGTTGAAGCCAACTTCAACATCAGGAACGAGATCGAGGCTTCCCATAGGAAAGAGATGAAGGAGATGTGGTCAAGTTTGTCCGCACTAGAAGAAAAAGTTTATCAGCTCCAAGCACAAATCTATGATCTGCACAACCAGAACTGTGAGTATAAACTAAAGTTTCTGTGCATGGGTTTAGGTGCTGAGTGCAGGATCCTGGAGACGGGGATGTCCTTCGAGACTGGAGAGGAGCTACCATGGAAGCGCTTCGCCAAGGAGTACCTGACTGAGAAGAACAAGGATGAGGAGTAAATCTCCTCGGGTAATGGCATCCCCTCAGCTTGTTCCAAGCTTGGGGGAGTGCCGTGTATCTTTATCTTTTTTTTAGTCTTTTTAGAGTCAAGTAGAGTCGTATCATGTCTAGGGAGTTTATTATATGAAATAGGTGTTTGCATTGAGGTCTATCACTCCGTCTGTGGAGAGATTGTATCCGTGAGTGTGGAGTCGTCTATAATGGAATATTAATGAGAAGTCTATTGGTTCCTTCACTGCACTTGGTATTCTCTTCATGCAATCGACCTCATATGACGATTCTTATGGGGAGTATTGACCTTATATCAGGTATGGCTTTGAAAACTTTATTTAATTTTGGCAAACATAGCTTTGGTCATGACAACATGCATGGTTTCTCAAGTAGAGACATAGCCAAAACCTTTATGTTATTATGCTTGAAGTGTTATGTTGACAAGGAAGACAACTTGATGTGTTATGCTTACCTTAATGTTTATGCCTTATATGTTTTGCATCTAAATTAGCATCAATTGTCTGTTCTCTCAAAGCCTTTGCTAGCCAAAACTCTTTGCCAAGTAGATTTCTGCTTGTGCATCCTTACCCTGAAACCAATACCTTCCATTTAAGTCCACCATACCTTTCTATTCGTGGTATTCCCCTACCACTCCTATAAGTATAGAATTTATGTGTTATCCTTAAATGTTCAAAATCTTCTGTTTTGTGCCTCTTGTTTAGCTCATGAGGAAGTAGTAGGTAATTCATGATCTTCTTAAGTTGGACAAGTTTACCCCGGGATTGCATGTCTAGTCTGCAAACCCATAATACGAGGAGGAACTGGCATGGGTGCACCCAGCTCGAAAGATAATATAACAAACAAACCCTCCTTCACGCTTGGTCTATGAGAAATCAGAAACTTTGGCAGTGATAAACAAAGGAGATTAAGGGGATGTGATCGTCCTCACTTGGGAGCCGTTCCTCGAAACTTGTCCATCTTGAGAAGTAATTGAGCTATCTATTAGCATTCGTTGACAAACTATGCACCGCCCCAAAATCTATTTTTATTCTGTTTGATTTAAGGATGGCACATGAGTTTTCCCTGCTTGCCCTTAACAAGGCCTTTCTTCCACCTTTATGTTGAGTCAGTTGTCCCACTTCCTTCCTTTCCCTAAGAGAACAGACATTTGATGTTGATGAGGATTCATCCATATAGAGCTGCATTAAGTTTTGCCATGCCACATCCTTGTTGACATTATCTTTTGATAAGTAAGTTGTTTGCGAAAGCTCTTGCCAAGCAAGCATCTTCCTTTGTGTTAGCATTTGCACTTCATGACTAATAACATGTTCTTTCAAAAGCTTCAAATTGTTTCATTAAAGAGAAAGAGCAAGAGTGAAAGTTATTAGTTGTCCTTTGACCAAGGATATGTTTGCCATAATTTGATGAGTTTCCACAGCCCTACTTTTTATAACTGTTATTACTTTCTCATAAGGGCCTTATGAGTTGAGGTTGTTGTTGAGGATGCTTGAGTTTGATGAAGGAACCTTGATGCTTCTTGTCCGTATTTTATTTATCGACACTTCACTCTCTAATCTTGTGGACAGGTTTACCGAGCTCAGTATTCGCTTGGGGACAAACGAGGTCTAAGCTTGGGGGAGTTGATACGTCCAAAATGCATCACTATTTTATATAGTAATTCTTTCTTATTCATTGATATATTTCATGATATGATGCTATTCTTATGTTGTTTTGGCTCATTTTGCACAATTTGCAACTTTCCGGTGCCGAAGCAGCAGACGCAGGATTCAGCGGTAAAAAGTGGACGTTGAGTTGCTGAAGAAGAATACCTCCAAATTACCTGAAAATCGACGAAGGCTATTTTCCAGAAGTATCACGAAGACACGCAAAAGAGCTACCGGAGGGGGGCCACAGGGTGCCCAGGCGGCCACCTGGCGCGGCCCCACCCCTGGCCGCGCCGGGAGGGCGCCTGGACCCCCGAGGCCACTCTCGGCTCCCCCCTCTGGCCTATATACTCTTCGTCATCCAAAAACCCTAAAAGAGAGAGAGTTTCCGGAGTTCCGCCGCCGCTCCGTGGCGGAAACCTACAGAGAAGAAAAGCCATTTCTGGCGGGCAGATTCCGCCGGGGAGATCACCTCCCGGAAGGGGAGATCGTCGCCATCGCCATCACCATCGTCACGGGCATCATCGAGATCATCATCAACATCATCCCCATCATCAGCACCATCTCCACCTTCATCCAATCTCATCTCACAATTGCAACTCATGTTGTAATCCGTACTATCTATCCACTCAACTCTATCGGTGTTGATTACTACTTTGTGGTGAATGCTATTGAGTTTTGTTCGAGAAATATTATTGTGTTCGGATTTTTTATCATCTATTTATCCCCACTGATCATGATCTCTTTTATGTCTTGTGAGTAGTTACTTTGGTTCTTGAGGACATGGGAGAAGTCTAGTTGTTAGTAGTCATATGATGTTGAAGTAATATGTGTTGGTTGATATTTAAGTTGTGTTGTTATTTTCCTAGTGGTGTTGTGTGAGTCGAACACTCAACACTTCGCCTGATCAAGGACCTAGGGGAATACATTGTGTACAAAGAATGCTTACGGTGGGTTGCCGGAGTGACAGAAACCTAAACCCCAGTTTGCACGCTTTTGCACAAGGGAACAATCGATCACCGATCGTATTGCTATGGTTAGGATTTTGCCTTAATTACTATCTTGTATTTGCGGATGCTTGCAAGGTGTTTAATCATAAGAGTACACTTATCTTAGTCTAGAGGGTGTACTAGCATAGATCCACCCACTCAACACTTATCAACACAGCACATAGTACCGATACGGAATATGGCGAAAGCACATGACTACCTCTCCCGTGTGTCCTCAAGAACACTTTAGCTTTTATAAGTTTAGTTGCTAGGCCTCTCCTTTGCTCAGAAAGGATTGGGCCACTCGATACTCTCCAGTACCTTTTACATTGCTCATTTTTACTTTCCTGTCGCTTATACCGAGAAAAACCCCTAAAAAGTTATCTTTCAGTGCTTGGAGTTATCTCCTAGCCAAAGTCACTTGCTATTACCTTCTGCTCCTCGTTGGGTTCGACACTCTTACTTATAGAAAATGCTGCAATCGATCCCTTACGTTGTGGGTCATCAGTTGCCGGAGTGACAGAAACCTGAACTCCAGTTTGCACACTTTTGCACAAGGGAATAATGGATCCTTGATCTTATTGATGTGGTTAGGCTTTGCCTTAATTTCTATCTTGTACTTGCGGATGCTTGCAAGATGTTTAATCATAAGAGTGCACTTATCTTAGTCTAGAAGGTGTGCTAGCATAGATCCACCCACTCAACACTTATCAACACAACACTTGTTATCAATACGGAGTATGGCGAAAGCAGGTGACTACCTCCCCATGTCTCCTCAAGAACGCTTTAGTCTTTATAAGTTCAGTTGCCAGGCTTATCATTTTCTCAAAAGGATTGGTCCACTTGCTGCTCCTCAGCGCTATTTACTTTACTTGCTTTTATCTTATTGTTGCTTATATCGAAAACCCCTAAAAATTTATGTTTCAGTGCTTGCAGTTATTCCTTGTCCAAAATCACTTATCAATACTTTTCGCTCCTCGTTGGGTTCGACACTCTTACTTATCGAAAACGCTGTAATATATCCCCTACGGTTGTGGGTCATCAAGTACCATTTTCTGGCGCCGTTGCCGGGTATCATAGCGCTATTGGTAAGTGAAGCTGGTAAGGAAATTTTTGTATCGTTGTTTTTATTTTGTTGTTGCTGCTTTTTGTCCGTATGGACAACCTAGCTATTGGATCATTGCTTATGTGGAAACACCCCTCATATGTGGTGGTTATTCCTCCCCCTACTGAAATAGTGCCTTATAAAATACCAGCTGGTATGATCGATTGTGTTTTGGCTAATCGTTATGTAGGAGACAGAAATCCCAGTGAACACTTGCTATATTTTTCACAACTATGTTCACTATTTTAAGCTTGCAGGTGTATCAATGGAATTTTTCATGAGGAAATTGTTCTCCGTATCGCTTATATATAAAGCTTCAGATTGGTATAAGCTTCTCGATAACTCTCATTTGCTTGATTGGCAAGAGCTTATGTCGCTCTTTTATACCAAGTTTTATCCTCTTCATGAAATTCATCGAGACAAAAATTATATCTATAACTTTAGGTCTCGTGACGGAGAAAGCATCGCTCAAGCTTGGGGGAGACTGAAATCCCTAATGCTCAAATGTCCTATTCATGAGCTCCCCAAGAAAACTATACTTACAAACTTTTATGCTAGACTTTCTCGTCAGGATAAGGAGATGATGGATGCCTCTTCTAGTGGGGTATTTCAGACAAAAAGCGTTGAAGAAAGATGGGATCTCCTTGAAAGGATCCTGAAGAATACCGAAGATTGGGAAATAGATAAAGGTATTGAACCCACTATAAATTATGAGCATGATTATATAGAGAGCTATGTGAAAACTGATTACTTTAATACCTTTTGCTCTAAGATTGGTCTTGATTCCCATCTGATGATTGATTTCTGTCAGGACTTTGCCTCTCATATTGACTCTTCTAAGAAGAAGAAGGATCAGCAATTCATAAACCCTTCAAAGAATTACCTATTGATATTCATGTTGCTGACCCTATTTTGCCTGCAGCTATATATGAAAAGCCCCCTTTTCCCGCAAGGATAAGTGAGCACTCTTTTGTGACAGGCATATTAAATAAACGTGAGAGAAGAATTGATGAGTCTGAGGACCAGATCAAGGTCGATCCTCAAGTTGCATTGGTTAAGGATCGTGTTACTAATAATGCTTTAGATTTCAATATAAATTTTTGTGCTGTTTCCACTAACCTTGTCACAACAAAGAATAAAGGCCCAATTTCAGGTACTCTAGTAGTATCTATTAAAATAGGATATCGTAATTATTATGGGCTATGCGATTTGGGATCAAGTTCTAGTGCTATCCCGTATTCACTTTATCAAGAGATCATAGGTGATATTTCACCTTGTGAACTTGAAGAAGTTGACATTACTATTCATCTTGCAAACAGAGCAAATATCTCTCCTATCGGAATTGTGAGAGATGTTGAAGTCTTATGCGGAAAGGTAAAATATCCTACCGACTTTCTAGTACTTGGTTCAGTAAGGGATAATTTTTGTCCTATTATTTTCGGTAGACCTTTTCTCAGAACTTGTTGAGCTATAATAGATTGCAAGAAAGGTAAAGTTTCTGCTGAATTCAATGGTGAGCCATATGAATTTAAATTTTCAAAGTTCTCTAAGCAGCCTCGTGGTACTGATTTGCTTAATAACGATAAGATTATTGAAGATATTGCTTCCATTGCTATCCCTCCTAATGATCCTTTGCAGCAATATATGGAAGACCACAAGAATGATTTGCATATGCAGGAGAGAAATGAGTTGGACGAAATATTCTTAAGACAACCTTCTATCCTAAAGCACAACCTTCCAGTTGAGCCTTTGGGAATTTTATCGAAACCAAAAGAAGATCCAGTGTTTGATTTTAAACCTCTTCCTAATACGCTCAAATATGCTTATTTAGATGAAAAGACAGTATATCCTGTTATTGTCAATTCTAACCTTTCAGGGTATGAAGAAGAGCGACTATTGGAAGTACTTCGCAAACATCGAGGTGCAATTGGCTATACCCTTGATGACCTTAAGGGGATTAGTCCATCTATTTGTCAACATACCATCAACCTTGAGCCTGATGCTAAACCAGTTGTTGATCATCAACGACGGTTGAATCCGAAGATGATGGATGTTGTAAGGACTGAGATTCTCAAGCTTCTAGCCGCAGGTATTATCTACCCTATAGCTGATAGTAAGTGGGTAAGCCCGGTTCATTGTGTTCCAAAGAAAGGAGGAACAACTGTGGTTCCTAATGATAAGAATGAACTAATACCTCAGAGAATTATTATCGGATATAGAATGTGTATTGATTACAGGAAGCTGAACAAGGCAACCAGGAAGGACCACTACCCATTGTCGTTCATCGACCAAATGCTTGAAAGGTTATCCAAAAATACTCACTTTTGTTATCTTGATGGTTATTCTGGCTTCTCTCAAATTCATGTTAACACTGCTGATCAAGAGAAGACCACTTTTACTTGTCCCTATGGTACTTATGCTTACAGGCGTATGCCTTTTGGATTATGTAATGCCCCTACTACTTTTCAAAGGTGTATGTTTGCTATCTTTCATGGTTTTTGTGAAGAAATGGTGGAGGTATTCATGGAAGATTTCTCCGTCTATGGAACCACTTTTGACCATTGTCTCCACAACCTTAATAAAGTTTTGCAGAGATGTGAGGAGACAAGTTTGGTTCTTAACTGGGAGAAGTGCCACTTTATGGTCAACGAGGGAATTTTTCTTGGCCACAAGATTTCCGAGAGGGGAATTGAGGTGGACAGGTCCAAGATCGAAGCAATTGAAAGGATGCCCTATCCAAGGGACATCAAAGGTATTCGTAGTTTTCTCGGTCATGCTGGTTTCTATAGAAGATTTATTAAAGACTTTTCTAAGACTTCGAGACCCCTCACTAATCTTCTCCAGAAGGACGTTCCTTTTGTTTTTAATGCAGATTGTAAGGAATCCTTCGAAGTTCTTAGGAAAGCTTTAATAACCGCTCCTATAGTACAACCACCTGATTGGAATTTACCTTTTGAAATTATGTGTGATGCTAGTGATTTTGCTGTTGGAGTTGTTTTATGGCAAATGGTTGATAAGAAGTTGAATGTTATATATTATGCTAGCAAGACCCTTGATAGTGCTCAAAAGAATTATGCTACTACTGAGAAGGAATTCTTAGCAGTTGTTTGCTTGTGATAAGTTTAGGCAGTATATTGTTGATTCTAAGATTATTATTCATACTGACCATGCTGCCATTAAGTATCTTATGGAGAAGAAGGATGCCAAACCAAGACTCATCCGATGGGTACTCCTTCTTCAAGAACTTGATTTGAAGATTGTCGATAGGAAAGGAGAAGACAATCCGGTGGCGGATAATCTTTCAAGGATGGAAGATATACCGCATGATCCCATTGCAGTCAACGACAGTTTTCCAGACGAACAGCTAGCTGTTGTAGAAGTACAATCTCTCTCCGATCCGTGGTTTGCAGATTATGCTAACTTTATCGTTGCACAGTTTTTTCCTCCAGGTTTAACATTTCAGCAAAGGAAGAAGTTCTTCCATGATTTGAGGCATTACTTTTGGGATGACCCACATCTTTTCAAAGAAGGTCCAGATGGGATTGTGAGAAGATGCGTACCAGAACACGAGCAGAAGGACATTCTCAAACAATGTCACGACAGTCCATATGGAGGACATCATGCCGGCGAGAGGACCGCACATAAGGTCCTTCAATCAGGCTTTTATTGGCCTACTCTCTTTAAGGATGCTACAAGTTATGTTTTATCCTGTGATAAGTGTCAGAGAGTTGGTAATATTAGTAGAAGGAATGAGATGCCTATGAATTACTCTCTAGTGATTGAGCCTTTTGATTGTTGGGGTTTTGATTTTATGGGTCCTTTTCCTTCCTCGCACAAGTACACTCACATTTAAGTTGTTGTTGATTATGTAACCAAGTGTGTAGAGGCAATCCCCACTGAAATTGGTGATCACAAGACATCTTTGAAAATGCTCAAGGATGTAATTTTTCCTAGGTTTAGAGTACCCAGGTACCTCATGACTGATGGGGGTTCACACTTTACGCATGGATCTTTTAGAAAAGCTTTAGCCAAGTACGATGTCAATCATAGAATTGCTTCACCGTACCACCCTCAAACTAGTGGGCAAGTTGAGCTCACCAATAGAGAGATCAAGTTGATCTTACAGAAGACAGTCAATAGAAATAGAAAAGATTGGTCAAATAAGTTATGAGATGCTTTGTGGGTGTATAGAACTGCTTTCAAAAACCCCATGGGCATGTCTCCCTATAAAATGGTCTATGGCAAGGCTTGCCATTTGCCATTAGAATTAGAACACAAAGCTTTCTGGGCTATTAGAGAGCTTAATGCTGACCCGAAATTAGCTGGTGAAAAGCGTCTCATGAACTTGACTTCTCTAGATGAGTGGAGAATTGAAGCTTACGAGAGCGCTAAAATGTTCAAGGAAAAGGTAAAGAAGTGGCACGACAGGAGGATTCTGAAACGTGAATTTAATGTTGGTGATAAAGTTTTGTTGTTTAGATCCCGTTTCAGGTTTTCTCCAGGTAAACTACTTTCCAGGTGGGAAGGTTCATTTCATATTGAAGAAGTCTACCGCTCGGGTGCGATCAAGATTAATAATTTCGAAGGCACCAAACCTCAAGTGGTGAATGGGCAAAGACTTAAACATTACATCGCAGGAGACCCTGTCAATGTTGATGTGGATTTGGTATACACAACAACTCATGAAGAACATGTTGCAGCCCTATTTCAGACACCATCAGAAGCAGAATAAGGAAAGGTATGTATTACGGTAAGGAAACATCGCGAACCGCCATAAAAGTTCCAGATTACGAGTTTTTACAAAATGTAGAAAATTTGAGGCCAAAGTGGAGCGAGAGACCAGCTCCAGGGGGCCCAGGCTCCCCCCCTGGCGCGGCCCCACCCCTGGCCGCGCCGAGAGGCTGCCTGGGCACCCAGGAGTCCGTCTCCGGTTCCACTTTGACCAGTTACCTTCCTTTCTGTGTAGAAATTTTTGCTATATATTTTCCGGATTGTTCCGGAAACGTATCTCGCGATTTCGTGTGTTTTCCTTTCAACATGTTTCTGCTAGAAAATCTTTCAGCTAGACCTAGGTGCCATGGCTTCCCTAAGTTCCCCCAAGGACAAGTTCGTCGTCAACGTCATCAACCCTTACCTCGCTGAGGTGAAGAAGCACCCCTAGATCCTTCGTGTGGAGGATGGTGACCTCCATAAGGAGGATCTGAAGGGACCACTCAAGGAGGGGAGCACCGAGGAGCGGCTGAAGGAGATGGAACATGAGGTCTTCAAGTTCAAGAAGATGGTGGAGCGTGGTGTTGAAGCTAACTTCGACATCATAAACAAGCTAGAGGCTTCCCACAAGAAGGAGATGGAGGAGATGTGGTCAAGTTTGGCCGCACTAGAAGAAAAAGTTTATGAGCTCCAAGCACAGATCTATGATCTGCAGAACCAGAACTGTGAGTATGACCTAAAGTTTCTGCGCATGGGTTTGGGTGCTGAGTGTAGGATCCTGGAGACGGGAATGTCCTTTGAGACTGGAGAACAGCTTCCATGGAAGCGCTTCGCCAAGGAGTACGTGATCAACAAGAACAAGGATGAGGAGTAAATCTCCTTGGGTAATGGCATCCCCTTAGCTTATTCCAAGCTTGGGGGAGTGCACGGTATCTTTAACTTTATGTTTGTCTTTTAGAGTCAAGTAGATTCGTATCATGTCTAGGGAAGTAATCTTATAAAATAGGTGTTTTCATTGAGGTCTATCACTCCTTTTTGTGGAGTTATGTATCCGTGAGTGTGGAGTCGTCTATGATGGAATATTAATGAGAAGTCTATTGATCCCTTCGCTGCACTCGGTATTCTCTTCACGCAATCGACCTTATGATGATTCTTATGGGGAGTATTGACCTTATACCAGGTATAGCTTTGAAAACTTTATTTAAATTTTGGCAAACATAGCTTTGGTGTAACAGCCCAGTTTTCACAAAAATTAAAAATTTTGTTTTCGGTGTGAATTGTATGATTGTCTGATTTGTTTGCGGTGTTTGCATCCCCGATTTATCGATCGACGATTATTTTCCCCCCTCTTATCTCGTACCGAACGGAGACCGACCCTTGCCACCCTGACACTCGACCTTTGCGACACCGGGTTTCACCCGATCACCGTCGCGAAAACCGCACGAGACCAGCCGCAGCCAATGGAACGAAAACCCCGTTTAATAAGTAAACGGGATATATTTTTTTATAGCGCTTCGGAAAGTGTTCTCGGAACGGTTCCAGCGTGAGGTGAACGCCACCGGCTCGACGCGTTGATCGCTCAGTTCGAAGTTTTACCCGAATCGGAGGTCCTGCGGACCCCCGACGGTTAGAAATGTAAACACCGCGCGCGCGAGAGAAAAACCGGGGATGTTTTTGCAAGCTTCCAGTCACCTGGGCTATATAAAGACCACCACACTCCCATCTCCTTCTAGGGTTTCCCTAGCCTAAAAATTGCAGCCACCCCCTGTTTTTGCCCCAAATCTTCCCAATAGACCCCCAAATCTCGAAATTCTAGCCTCCCTACGATCTGGACCGTCGGATCGCCCGATCCAATAGCCCAGATCCACCCAGCCTAGCCTTAACCTCTCTCTCCTCCAAGCCGCACCCGAAGTCGCCGCCCGCGCCGGCGAGCGCGCCACCGCTGGCGAGCATCCGCACCTCCCCTCCGGTGAGGTCCTTCCCCGCTGCGCACCCCTCCTCTCCTCCTGGTTCCCTCTCCTCTCACCTCACTCCCCATGTCCAAAACGCCCGAAGAGCCTCCGCCATGGGAGCACCTCAGCCGAGCCGAGGCTCGAGCTCGCCGCCGCCTTGCTCCACACCGGCGCAGCCCTAACCAACCGGATCCGCGGCCTCGCTGTTCGCGCCCCTGGCCGGAGCCCTTGCGCCGTCACGCCGGGTCGGGCCGCCTCCGATCGGCAATGGCCGCGATCTCCCGTCGCTCGGGAGGAGCCCGAGCCGGCTGCCTCCCCTCCATCGTGGCCACGTGGGCCGGCGCCCACCTCGGCCCAGCTGGCTAGCCGCCAACAGGCCGACCTGCCAGTCCAGGCCCAGAGCCCATCCGCCACCTCCACTGCAGATCTGGGCCGAGGCCCACTGGGTGAGCCAGCCCGAGCCGTCTTTTTTTTCTCTTTTGTTTTTTTTCTATTTTTCTGTTATTTTGCTAAGTCCTGTGTAAAGTGATGCTGTTTAAATTTTGCGATGTAATTTGCGATCAAACCGTAGCCCGCATGACGTTGCGCCCAAAAGGAAAATTGCTTATAATTGTGTGTACTTCAATTCATCTTTTGTGGGCATTTTGATTTGAGGCCATCTTGATGGTGAAAATCTGTGTTGAAGTGGGCATCATGTCGTTAATTGCTATTATTTCCTGTTAGTGTGTTGCTGCTGTTATTTTATTGCAAGTTTGCATGATGATTGTGACACATCCATGAGGCCTATTGCATTGATTATTTTTGCATACTGTTAAGCATCATGTCTACTTCCATTATATGTATTGCATTGTCATGATATGCTTGCTGTTCATATAGTTATTGAGCTCCAAATTTGCTATGCTGTTGTTGTTGACAGCCACCTCTGTTTTTCTCTAAGTCTGTAACGTCCCGATGCCATGTTGTTTGCTTAATATCTTTTGATCTATGATGCCTTTTTGCATGATTCTTTTTGCCATGCCATCCTTGTCATGCCTACTGCAATTCATGGTCATTTGGTGCATGTTTGCACTCAGTAGCTTGTTGATGCAATGCTCTAAAGTGTGCTTCGTGATGTTGGCAGATTGTGCCTGTAACTTGTTTTGCTTGTATCTTTTTAACCGTAACTCCGTTTGGGGTGTTCTTTATATGTAAATTGATTAGTTTTTCATGTACTTTGTGTTTATGCTATTTTTTCTGCTGTTAACCAACCTAAAATATGGTTTAGGGAAGAACAGTACCAATTACTTAAATTGTCGTGGGGTACTTAGTGGATGCCATGTTTAGGTTGTGCCTCACTTAAACTGACTAGCATAGATAGTTTACTTTATGATTCACCTCTTGCCATATTTGTGTGCTATGCCATGCTTGAGTGAGATACCATGTTAACAACCTTTGTTGATCACCTGTAGCTAAACAACTTGAACCTTTCCAAATGTGCGGTATCGTCGTGTGTGACGAGTACTCCACTTAACCTTTTAGTAACCGCTCTCGACGGTAGGTGCGAAGTCTCGTGTTGCCTTCTTGTTGATGCTTGCTCATGTTTGCCTCGTAGTAATAGATGCTTGCTCGTTGATTGCTTTCCAGTGTTTCCTTCTTGTGTCCTTCCGCGGGTACCTCTCGGAGACGATGCGAGCTTGCGATCAACTACACCTTCGGAACCCGACTTATCAACAGGCAAGGACTATACATTACTTATGATCCATTCTATTTCAACCAGCCGTTTGCATGCTAGTCTAGGATAGGTTCGATGTTTGATCCTACCACATGTTTACAGCCTCTTTCAAACCGATACAGCCATGTCCCCTCCCAGCAAACCATGTACTGCTATGTTACTATTGCTCGTTGCTCAGCCCCTGCTTAGTATGCATGCTTAGGATGCTACGATGTTACCCTGTTACTCCTTGGTTTGGGTATCACGTTATTATATTTTTCTTGATGACATGATTATTATAATGTGACTATATTCGACGAAGGATGGAAGGTCTAGGCTATCCCGCCCCGACGCTTTGTTCCATTTGAGTCACCTAGGATCCGAGTTCCGGGTATTAGTTTTAAGACTGAGCGTTCCTAACCGCGTGTGGGATTTTATGGGGTCCCCTTTTCTTACCTACCTAGCTTCAAACATTTCTAGAGGTGGCCCAAGCTGATTTACCATTTGAAACCGTGTGTGTGCTTGGTTGGGCCCCCCCAGCAGTTTTAAAACAACTCGGGCTAGCGGAGACAGAGTTCCTCTGCTGGTCCACACTGGTGAGCTAGGGAAGTCCCCTGTTATATAGGTGAGACTAACCCCGACCTTATCCATACGGAAGAGTCCGATCCGAGGGCGTGGCCAGCTCTTGGATTGGGTGTCGACTCCCCGGGGGCCACCCGAATTTGTTCGTTGTTAGTTAGAGGGACCTGTCATTTCGGATCTCTTGGAACTAAATCATAAAATGATTTCCTGTGATGGGTAGCAACTGAAAGAGATGGGCGTGCGTGCGGAGCCTCGTAATGGAAAGTTGGTACACCCCTGCAGGGTTAAATCTTTTCGAGAAGCCGTGTCCACGGTTATGGACGACTTGAGACCTACTCCTTGTTCATAGACAACAACAACTGAGATAATCTTAATATAACTTGATCAATGTGTGTGTGCCTTGACTGCTTCTTCTTCGTCGGGATGCGAAGAGGAGGACAAGGATAGGATAGGTGTTATGATTGCGTAATTAGTTGATAGCAAGATTTGTTGGAGGCGATTCCTCATCGAATGCTTGGCTTCTTATCTTACTCTCTAGATCGTTAGCCACTTCATAAATGCTAGTGCGGCAGCAACCTCACCACTTACCCCATCCTTACCGTAAACTACTAGTTGTCCTAGAATGACGAGTGATGAAGTCCTTGTTGGGTCAGTTGACCACTACAGTTGGATGTTGAGTACTTCTGTACTCATGATACTACCCCCAAACTCTTTTCAGGGTCTTGATCGACAACAGGTATGTTGATCGACGTTTCATGTGGAGACTCGACGACGACTAGTCAGGCGGATCCCGGTGGAGGGCCTGGACCCGTGTGGTTATGGGGATCGATGTTTTTCTCTTTGCCACTAGGCATTTGAATGTAGTCTGTACTCAGACATGTATCTTCCGCTGTTGTATCGTATTAAGGCAGTTGTATGCCAATTGTATGAGATGTTGTATTCTTGTATCTGTAATGTTGTGATATCATTTGGAAATACGGGGCATATGACTTCGTCATATGTCGCGGTGGGACCGATATGTGCTTCGTCCCCGGATCTGGTTGGAAACACCTAGATCTAGAACAGTACCGCATATCGGGCCTTACATTTGGTCATAACAACAAGCATGATTTTCTCAAAGTAGCGACATAGCCAAACCCTTTATGTTATTATGCTTGTAGTGTTTTGTTCACAAGGAAGACAACTTGATGTGCTATGCTTATTTTAATGTTTATGCTTTATATTGCTTTGCATCCAAGTCATCATCAATTGTCTATTCTTTCAAAGCCCTTGCTAGCCAAACCTCTGTACTAAGCGGAATTCTACTTGTACATCCATACCCTGAAACCAGTATCTTCCATATGAGTCCACCATACCTTCCTATTCGTGGTATTACACTACCACTCCTAAAGTATAGAATTTTTGTGTTATCCTTAAATATTCAAAATCTTCTATTTTGTGCCCCTGTTTTAGCTCATGAGGAAGTAGTGGTTAATTCATGATCTTCTTAAGCTGGACAAGTTTTATCCCGGGATTGCATGTCTATCTGCAAACCCCTAATACGAGGAGGAACTGGCATGAGTGCGCCCAGCTCACAAAAGATAATTACAACAAACAAACCCTCCTTCACGCTTTGTTCATGAGAACTCAGAAAACTTTGGCAGTGATAAACAAAGGAGAGTGCGGGGATGTGATCGTCCCCGTGTGGGAGCCGTTCCTCGAAACTTGTCCAATCCGAGAAGCAATTGAGTTTTCTATTAGCATTCGTTGACAAATCATGCACCTCTCAAAACTTGTTTTCATTCTGTTTGATTTAAGGATAGCACTTGAGTTTTCCCTGCTTGCCTTTAACAAGGCCTTTCCTTTACTTTTATGTTGAGTCAGTTTCCTACTTCTTCCTTTCCTAAAGAGAACAGACACTTGGTGTTGATGAGGATTCATCCATATAATGCTGCATTAAGTTTTGCCATGCCATATCATTGTTGACATTATCTTTTGATAAGTAAGTTGTTTGCAAAAGCTTCTGCCAAGCAAACATCTTCCTTTGTGTTAACATTTTCACTTAATGACTAATAGCATGTTCTTTCAAAAAGTCCCAAATTGTATCTTCAAAATATAAAAACAAAGAGAAAAAGTAAAAGTAAAAGCTATTAGTTGTTCTTTGACCAAAGGACATCTTTGCCTTGATTTGATGAGTTTCCTTAGCCCTACTCTTGTTTATAATTGTTATTACTCTTTCATTAGGTCCTGATGAGTTGACGATTACTGTTGAGGATGTTTGAGTTTGGTGAAGAAATCATGATGCTTTTTGTCCGTATTCTATTTATCGAAACTTCACTATCTAAACTTGTGGACAGGTTTACCGAGCTAAGTTTTCGCTTGGGGACAAGCGAGGTCTAAGCTTGGGGGAGTTGATACGTCTAAAATGTATCACTATTTTATATCGTAATTCATCCTTATTCATTGATATATTTTATATTACGAAGATGTTCTTATGTTGTTTTGGCTTGTTTTACACCGTTTGCAAATTTCCGGTGCCGAAGCAGCAGACACAGGATTCAGCGGTAAAAAGTGTACGCTGAGTTGCTGAAGAAGAATACCTCCAAATTACCTGAAAATCGACGGAGGGTATTTTCCAAAAGATTAACGAAGGCACGTCGAAGAGGGACCAGAGGGGGGCCCCACCCCTGGCCGCGCCGGGAGGGCGCCTGGAGCCCTGGGGCCACTCCCGGCTCCCCCCTCTGGTCTATATACTCCTTGTTACCCGAAAACCCTAAAAAGAGAAGCTTTTACGGAGTTCCGCCGCTGCTCCGTGGTGGAAACCTACAGAGAAGAAAAGGGATCTCCGGCGGGCAGATTCCACCGAGGAGATCACCTCCCGGAAGGGGAGATCATCGCCATTGTCATCACCATCGTCACGGACATCATCGAGATCATCATCAACATCATCCAAAACATCAGCACCATCTCCACCACCATCCAATCTCACCTCACAAGTTTATCTTCTGTTGTAATCCGTACTATCTATCCTCTCTACTCTATAGGGTTGATTACTACCGTGTGATGAATGCTATTGAGTTTTGTTGGAGAATTATCATTGTGTCCAGATTGTTTATCATATATTTATCACCTATGATCATGATCTCTTTTATGTCTTTTGAGTAGTTACTTTAGTTCTTGAGGACATGGGCGAAGTCTAGTTGTTAGAAGTCATATGATGTTGAAGTAATGTGTGTTGTTTGATATTTAAGTTGTGTTGTTATTTTCCTAGTGGTTTTGTGTGAGTCGAACACTCAACACTTCGCCTTATTAAGGACCTAGGGGAATACATTGTGTATAAAGAATTCTTACGGTGGGTTGCCGGAGTGACAGAAACCTGAACCCCAGTTTGCACACTTTTAGACAAGGGAATAATGGATCCTTGATCTTATTGATGTGGTTAGGCTTTGCCTTAATTTGTATCTTGTATTTGCGGATGCTTGCAAGATGTTTAATCATAAGAGTGCACTTATCTTAGTCTAGAAGGTGTGCTAGCATAGATCCACCCACTCAACACTTAGCAGCACAACACTTGTTATCAATACGGAGTATGGCGAAAGCACGTGACTACCTCTCCATGTGTCCTCAAGAACGCTTTAGTCTTTATAAGTTCAGTTGCAAGGCTTATCCTTTTCTCAAAAGGATTGGGCCACTTGATGCTCCTCAGCACTATTTACTTTGCTTGCTTTTATCTTATAGTTTCTTATATTGAAAACCCCTAAAAAGTTATCTTTCAGTGCTTGCAGTTATTCCTTGTCCAAAATCACTTATCAATACCTTTCACTCCTCGTTGGGTTCGACACTCTTACTTATCGAAAACGCTGCAATGGATCCCCTAAGGTTGTGGGTCATCAAATGCTTCTTCTTCGTCGGGATGCGAAGGGGAGGACAAGGATAGGATAGGTCTTATGTTTGCGTAAGTAGTTGATAGCAAGACTTGTTGGAGGCGATTCCGCATCGAATGCTTGGTTCTCATCTTACTCTAAAATAGCACCGTTAGCCACTCATATATTGCTAGTGCATTTGCAACCTCACCACTACCCCCATCTTACCGTGAGAAGTTAGTTACAAGACTTGTTGATATAGCTCACCTCTTTCTTCTCTATTTTACGCACGTTATGCAAACGATCTTGGACTTCAGAGGATCTCGATGACCCTTCTTCTGGACGCCATCGTGGAGACTCGACGACGACTAGTTAGGCGGGTCCCTGCTGAGAGCCTAGACCCGTGTGGTTACGACAATGGTGTGTTTTATCTTTGCCAGTAGGCATTTGATTGTAGCCAGTAGGTAGTTGTATGTCGGTTGTATGAGATGTTGTATACTTGTAGCTATAATGTTGTGATATCATGTTGGAAATCCGGGGCATATGACATTGTCATATGTCGCGGTGGGAACAATATGTGCTTCGTCCCCGGATCTGGATGGAAACATCTAGATCTGGAACAGTACCGCATATCAGGCCTTACACTAGTGAACATCACGGGACCCCGGTCCAAATTCTCATCACTGTTTACACGCTTATTTACTTTCTTGCTTTTACTTTCTAGATGCTATCATTATCATTATCCCTTGCGTTTGATCCTTTGTAAACAACAAGACCGGAGAGATTGACAACCTCTCTGAACTTCGTTGGGAGCAAAGTTAATTGTGTTGTGTGCAAGTCCAGGTCAAGGAAACAACTTTTGTCTTATTCGGTGCCATTGTTTCCTTGCCACCTACTTATCATTGCCGGAGTCCTACTGGAGACAAATCCTACCCTCTACATAGGGGAAATTTGCTGCTATCCTACATCTCACCTTCCACTTGGGGTAACCAACGAAGGGCGAGAAACCATTATCATCATCTCGCACATCAAGAAAATTTCTGGCGCCGTTGCCGGGGACTCCGAGTGCTAAGATAGGGGAGTTGCCCACTACCTTTTACCTTTGCTTTTTAGTTTTGTTAGTTTACCTTTCAGTTTTTATCTTTGTGTCTTATATAGAAAATTACAAACAAATCTGCCACACTTGCTGCTACTATGGGTTCCACTGAAAACACCAAGTTGTGTGACTTCACTACTCACAACAACATAGACTTTATCTGCACTCCTATTGCCAAACCTGCCACTTCAGCTACCTCTTATGAAATTAAACCTGCTTTGCTAAACCTTGTTATGAGAGATCAATTCTCTAGTGCTGGAGATGCTGCTGCTTGACACTTAAATAATTTTTTTGAGTTATGTGATATGCAAAAGTATAAAGAAGTAGAAGGTGATGTTGTTAATCTCAAGCTTTTTCCTTTCTATTTGAGGGAAGGAGCTAAAATTTGGTTTCAGTCTTTGCCTAGGAATAGCATAGATTCTTGGGATAAGTGCAAAGATGCTTTTATTGGGAAGTACTACCCACCTGCTAAAATTATCCAATTGCGGAGTAACATTATGAATTTTAAGAAATTGGATAATGAACACGTTTCCCAAGCTTGGGAACATATGAAATCTCTTGTTAAGAAATGCCCTACACATGGTTTGACTACCTGGATGGTTATCCAGACTTTTTATGCAGGCTTGAACTTTACCTCGCGGAACCTGTTAGATTCGGCCGCGGGAGGAACCTTTATGTCAACTACACTTGGTGCTGCCACAAAATGTCTCGATGAGATGATGACCAACTATTCCCAATGGCACACCTAATGAGCTCCAAAAGGTAAGAAGGTAAACTTTGTCGAGGAGATTACCTCCCTAAATGAAAATTTTGACTTAATTATGTCTGTACTTACCAAGAAACCCTCTATTGATCCTCATGATGTTCCTTTAAATTCTTTGGTTTCTCAGGAACAAGTAGATGTGAACTTTATTGCTAGAAACAACTTCAACAAAAATGCTTATAGGGACAACTTTGCTAGTAATCCTAGATCATTTCCATCCAACTATGGGAACACCAACACTTATCCTAGCAACAAGAACTCCACTTCTGAACTAGAAAACATGCTTAGAGACTTTATCACTACCCAAAAATCCTTCAACAAGAATGTAGAAGTGAAATTAGCTAAGTTAGATAATCTCTCTTTGAAGGTAGATAGCTTAGCCCTTGATGTTGAGATGCTAAAAATTAGAACCTCTCCCCTTGAGGAGAGGAAGGCCACTCCTATTAATGCTATCCAATTACAAATCAATGAAAATATTAGGATGATGGCTAAACTTAAAGAAAGATGGGCTAGAGAAAAAGAGGAAGAGGATAGAATTAAGATCCTTCCTGCACACCGCACAATTTCCACTATCCAAATTGTTGAGGACACTCAAACTATTAGCACCCAATGCACTCCTAGTCCCATAGGACCTATTAATGGTGATGCTAATACCTCAACCGTAGAAGACGAAACTCCTATGAACATAGAGGGTTTCAAACAAGTGATCCTAGATGACACTACTACCACCTTTGATAGTAGTGATATTGATTTTGATAGTTGCACCCTCTCGTAAGTTATTACCTTGCTACACAAGATGTCTAGAGACCCCCACACTAGCACACTTAATCTTGCCTTCACGAAGCATATCACAAATTCTCTCATCAAAGCTAGGGTGTAGAAGCTTACAATAGAAGTCTCCATACCTAGGAAGCTAGAAGATGGTTGGGACCCTATGATAAAAATTAAATTAAATAACTTCTCTTGCTATGCTTTATGTGACGTTGGAGCTGGTACCTCCATCATGCCCAAAAGAATGTATGACATGTTTGAATTGAAACCTTTTGATTCTTGTTCTTTTGGTGTTCGTCTCATTGATTCTTCCGTAAAGAAACCTTTGGGGAAGATCGAAGATGTTCTTATCATTGTAAATGACAATTAAAGTTCCCGTTGATTTTATTATTATGGATATAGAGTGTGAACCTTTATATCCAATTATTTTGGGACGTCCTTTTCTTCGCACAGTTGGTGCTGTTATTGACATGAAAGAGGGGAATATAAAATTTCAATCCCTCTCAAAAAGGGGATGGACACTTCCCTAGAAAGAAAATCTAGTTACCTTTTGAGTCCGTTACACGGGCTAACTATTCTCTTTCTCTTGATAAAACTTGATTCTTCTTTTGCCTTATGCCTAGCTTAAAGGCGTAAAAGAAAGCGCTTGTTGGGAGGCAACCCAAGATGTTTTACTTCTGTTTTTAGTGGTCTTGATGATTGTTACTACTGTAGCAACATCATTGTATCTTTGTTTTCAAGCTTTGTGCCAAGTTATAGCCTCTTATGATAAGGGAAGCAAAAGTTGTGACATGTTGTCAAGAAAACAGATTCTGTCTGCTTGACGGAAAAAATCGGAACAAATAACCAGTTCATTTTTTTGAGATGAATGTTTTACACAGCATGCTCTATACAATTGTGAAACTTTTGTATGTTCTGAGTTTTTTGATTTGAGTTGCAGAGGTGCCCCGAAAAAATTCTCTACTACCTGTTGTTTTGTTTTTCACAGATCTTCCACGTTTTGCCTCTCCTTACTTTTCAAAAGCTTAAGCTTTCTTTTTCTTTGCAAAAACGTTTTAGCAATTTTGATAAATAGTAGCTCTTAAAGAATATATTTATATCCAGTGGGGGGAAATTATTTTATTAAGGTTACTAACCTCTCTAATCAGCTTATGATGAGTTATGTATGAAGGGAGTTTTCAAGTGTGCGATGGGAGACGATGAAAGAAGATCCGGGAGTGTCAAGCGCTCAAGATTGGAGATTCCCGCATGCATCCCCAATAAATATTCAAGGAGACTCAAGCGTCTAAGCTTGGGGATGCCCCCGTGCATCCCCTTCTCCATCAACAATCATCAGTTAGTCCTTCGTCTCACTATATTTTTATCACTTCATGCGTTATGTGCTATGCTTGGAGCGTCTCTCTCTTAGGTTTACTTTAGATTTTCTTGATGTTCATAACAAGTTAGACACTAGCTTGCTTTGTGTGGGAGAGAAACACGCTCCACTTCAATCTAGAACACATCATAGGATTTTTCATGCTTATCTTTTTACTGTTGTGTGTTATTTATCTTTTCGTAGCTACTGCCATGTTTAGTTTTAGTCTTACTTTTTCCTTAACAAGATCCTTGGCTTTTTTTTAGTTTGTTGTTGGAACTCTCTTTAGTTTTCATGTTTATCATGTTAAGAGAGTTGGTTGTTACACTGAGTTGTGTCTTGTCTTGAAAGTAGGTAATTGAGGTTGCTATTTCATTTTAGTAGTAACTTGCAATAGTTTTGAGGTATTGTTGTGAGTAATGTTTGAACTTTTGGTGTCAAGAGCTCTAGCCTATTAGTGATAGGTGTCGTATTTTGGGCAATCCGTGTTTATTTTCAAAACCTACAAAACTAGTTGAGAACTCTAGCTAGTAGATGGATCGCTAATCTTTTGAGGGATCGGATATTAGAGTACACTCGCGTACCATGAGTCGAGGATGCGCAAGGATAACCAAACCCCCCACGCACTCCTCCTCGGGGTACTTGTCTCTTTGTGAACCTCCTCATTAGATTGAGAGTTACTGATAATAAGTGCATGAGTTCTTCGGACTAATGTAAGTATTGAAAGTTGACACTTCCACCTCCTCATATTTCCTAGCCTCTTCTGTACCGTTCATTACCTTCTTCTCACTCCGAGAGTTGGCGTCCACCTTCGCCGGTTGATATGGTGAGGAAGATAGTTCTCTCACTTCTCGTTGGTTACCCCAAGTGGAAGGTTAGATATAGCGTAGCAGAAAATTTCCCTTAGCGAAGATGCTAAGGTTTAAGTTGTCTCCAGTAGGACTCCAAGAGATACAAGAAGGTGGTAAAGTGAACAATGGCGACGTTCACAACCTAAAGATTGCTTACTTCACCTGGACCTGCACACACAGCAAATAACTTTGCTCCCAACGAGTACAGAGGAGTTTTCAATTCCTCCGGCCTTGCTGTTTACAAAGGATGAACGCAAGAGATAAAAGTGCAACTAAAAGTAAGAACTGGAAGTAAATTGAGGGTGTAAACAATGGTGGAAATATGGACCGGGGTCCCATGATGTTCACTAGTGATGTCTCTCTCCCAAAACATGATAAAAGTGCTAGCGAGGTAAACAAATCACAGCTGGGTAATTGACAAGATTACAAAAGAAAAGAAGAGGCTCAAAAGTAATGGGCAGTACGCTGATACGTCCAAAACGTATCTATAATTTCTTCTTGCTCCATGCATGTTTTGTGTGATATTGCTATGATCTAGATACACTTTCATACACTTTTGATCATATTTGGACTAACCTATTAACTCAGTGCACCCCAGTGCCAGTTTCTGTTTTCTGCTGTTTTTCTATTTCAGTTTTCCCCCATAAAAAATTGCCAGAAAAATTCCGGGAAAAATATAGGAAAAATCAGCGTATAGGAAGCTTCGCGAAGAGCCCGAGTGGGGCCAGAGGGGAGCCAGGGGTGGCCCAGGAGGCCACCCAGCGCGGCCACCCCCTGGGCCGCGCCAGGGGGGCGCCTGGGGCCCCTGGTCCACCTCTGGCTGCCCCCCTTCGCCTATTTATTCTCCGTCACGGGGAAACTCCGAAGACAGAACCCTTTTCTCCAGAAGCAATTCCGATCTCCGCCGCCATCGCCACCAAGTTTCGGGGGACCAGAATTCCTGTGCCGGCACCCTGCCGGGACGAGGAAGTGCCCCCGGATTCATCTCCATCGATGTTGCTTCCTCCCTCCATGAAGCGGGAGTAGTTCTCCCTCGGGGCTGAGGTTTCTACCAGTAGCTATGTGTTCTTCTCTCTCTCCCATGATGTGATCTTCGTTGTGATCATAGGCTATGTTAATCTAGGGTGATCCCATGATATTTCCCCTTCCTCTATGTATTGGATTGATGTACTCACTTGATCCTATCTAGTAGAATCTCCGAGACCATGGTGACAGCGGTCTATTGGACATGGGTTAGAAGAATATTTTCATGAGTGATTTCCTCTTTTGTGTGTGGATTGAAGATTGAGAGTCTTTTGGTGCTTGTCTTTGACTATCCTTTAGATATGTTGTGGTGATTGTGGTACTCTCTTTGGATGGCCGCGGTGACATTGGGAAATCCATAGATGAGAACTACGAACTCTGAGGTGTGCTTTTGTATCCCTACACAATTCTCGTCCTCTCTTGACCACAAAGGATTGACCTCCGAGTGCGTCTTCATTGCATGTTTTATGGGAAATATCATGTGATTAGACTATGTTAATGTTGTTGAGAGTTTCCACTAGTGAAAGTATGAACCTAGGCCTCGTTTCCACCTTTGCAATACCGTTTGTTCTCACTTTTATCACTTGTTTCCTTGCTGTACTTTTTATTACATATTTATATTACCTTGTTTTGCCACACCTATCACTCATATTTTACCATCTCTTCGCCGAACTAGTGCACCTATACAACTCCTAGTTGTATTAGGTGTGTTGGGGACACAAGAGACTTCTTGTTTCTTAATTGCAGGGTTGTTGGAGAGAGACCATCTTCAACCTCTACTTCCCTGAGTTCGATAAACCTTAGGTCATCCACTTGAGGGAAATTGCTGCTGTCCTACAAACCTCTGCGCTTGGAGGCCAAACATAGTCTACAAGAATAGAAGCGTGCGTAGACATCAAGCTATTTCTAGCGCCGTTGCCGGGGATGTAAGCGTTGAAGGTATATCTTTAGATCTTGCAATTAAATATTTTCGTTTCTTGTTTTTATTTTCACTAGTTAGGCCTGATGAAAAACAACAAAAATATTATGAGAGAGCTTTATGAGCTCTACCTTGAGTTGGGACATGAAGTGTTTGAAGAGAAAATCAAAAATCCTATGGAGCTTTATTATTTGCACAACACTCATGATAGTAGTAATGTTATTTGCATGTCTTCTTTGAATACTTTTGATGCCAATGATATGCAAAGCTATAAGCTTGGGGATGCTATGTTTGATGAAGATGATCTTTTTAGCCCCCCAAGTTTTGATGAGGAAATTTATTTTGATGATACTTTGCCTCCTATCTATGATGATTATTGTGATGACACTTATGCTAAAAAGAATAATTGTTTGGAAGTGTATCATGATAAGAATGATTCATGTGATAGCTATTTTCTTGAGTTTGCTCCCACTATTACTAATGAGAAGGATTTTGCTTATGTGGGGAGTTTGCTCCCACTGTCACTCAAGCTCTAGTGTATGAAAGGGTGCAAAAGCTCTCGCTTTCCGTGACTCGAATGTCTCCAGATGGTGTTTGCGTGCAAGCAGGGGACTGGGAAAATAGAGTGAGAAAAAAAAGGTTGTTGAGAACTACTATCTACCAAATTTTCACACTTAGTCTCCTTTGGATTCTTATCTTGACTCGTCTCCAGACCACTAGCCAGGTACAAGTCAAACTGATCCACTCCCTTTCAATATTTTGAGCACTCATGCAATGGATGAGCGTGAGCAAGAAAGTTGACACCTAAAAGGCGAAACAGAAAGAAGGTGGAGGAGGAGGACAAAAAGGTGTGAAAGGCTAACATCAATGAGGAAAATCATAGGCGAGAGAAGGCCATATAATAGATATGATGTGAGGAGTAGGGATTGCCATGCAACGAATGAACATGTGAGCTAAAAGCTCTGCAAGGGAACTAGTGGGGGTTCATCTAACTTTCTTGCTCAAGAAGACCTAGAGCTCGTTTGAGGAGGCTCGTCATTGGAATATACAAGCCAAGTTCTATAGTGTGAAGGTCCCCACATAGCTATATGCATGATGATCATCTCTATGGAGTACAAGGGATAGAGGATGAAGTACTAGTGTGGATCTCTCAAAAGGAATAGTAGTGTGCCCCCTTCTCTCTTTTTATTTTTTTATTTTTCTCTTTTTGTATTTTTTTTATGTTTTTGGTGGCCTCAATGGCTCTTTCTATTTAACTCTCATTTGTCCTCTTTGGGATCTTTAGATTTTGTCCTCTTTGGGATCTTTTCCTCACTTTAGGGGAAACACTCTATATTTTACAAGAATATAGGAGATCTTTCACACTTTACAAGGGTACTCACATAAAGAAGATGTTACTATCATGATGCAAATGTATGCCTCTGCCAGGATAGCAGGATATGCAATGATACTAGTGCATCATGTAGCAATGATTAGGGAAAGGCCCAACTAGCATGCGGCACATCTATCAAGCAAGTAGCATGTATGACATGAAGATCAAGTCATGAGAAGGTGGATGTTGCATGGCAATGTATCTTGGAAAGGCTATGGAAATGCCTTGTAGGTAGGTATGGTGGTTGTTTTGAGGAAAGATATAAGGAGGCTTATGATGAAAGAGTGTATCATGCCACGGGTTTGGATGCACCGGCGAAGTATGCGCCAACTCTCGAGGTGACAAAGAGAAATGCACGGTACCGAAGACGCTAGAAAAGTATGGGTGGTGGAAGTGTCAACTTTCGAATACTCATATTAGTCCGAAGAACTCATGCACTTATTATTGATAACTCTCAATCTAATCAGGAGGTGCACAAAGAGACAAGTACCCCGAGGAGGAGTGTATGAGGGTTTGGTTATCCTTGCGCATCCTCGACTCATGGTACGTGAGTGTACTCTAATATTCGAACCCTCCAGAGGTTAGCGATCCATCTAGTAGATAGAGTTCTCAACAGGGGTTTTGGTTTTCGAAAATCACACGGATTTCCCGAAATACGACATCTATCACTAATAGGCTAAAGCTCTTGACACCATAAGTTCAAACATTACTCTAGTCAATACCTCAAAACTATTGCAAGTTACTACTACAAAGAGAATAGCAACTTGAACTACCTACTTTCTAGTCCAGACACAAAACTCAGTGCAACAGGCAAACTCTCTAAACAAGATAAACATGCAAGCTATATAAAGTTCAACCTGAGACAAAAGAAAAGCACTAGAAGAAAAGTAAAACACTACAACTAAACAGGGCAGCATCTAAGAAAAGAAAAAGAACAATTCACAGCTAAGGAAATAAGCATGTAAATCCTATGAGGAGTTCTGGTTCAAACGGAGCGTGTTTCTCTCCCACACAAAAGAAAGCTGGGGTCTAACTTATTACTACAGCAAACAAAGAGAAAACAAACCTAAGAAAAAGTAAAGAGCGAGACGCTCCAAGCATATCACATAACGCATGAAGTGATAAAAATATAGTGCAACGAGGGATGAACTGATAATTATTGATGAAGAAGGGGATGCACGGGGGCATCCCCAAGCTTAGATGCTTGATTCTCCTTGAATATTTATTGGGGATGCATGGGGGCATCCCCAAGCTTGAGCGTTTGACACTCCAGGATATTCTTTCATCATCTTCCAGCGCACACTTGAAAACTCCCTTCATACATAACTCATTGTAAACTGATTAGAGAGGTTAGTACCCTATTAAAATAATTTTCCTCTACTGCAAATAAATATTTTCAGGAAGGCATACTGTTTCTAAAGATTTCCAAAAGGTTTTTTCAAAGAAAAATCATGCTTAAGGTTTGAAAAAGTTAGGAGAGACAAAATGTGGCAGAATCTGTGAAAAACAGAACAGCAGGTAATAAAGAATTTTTTAGGGGTACTTCTGCAACTCAAATCAAAAAACTCATAACATACGAAAGTTCCGTGATTGTATAGAGCATGCTGTGTAAAAAATTCAGATAAAAAAGATGAACTGGTGATTTATTCTGATTTTTCCCGTCTGAAGGGGATCATCCCCGGCAAATCCCATGGCCAGGGACCCTGGGTTAGTCATAGAGAAGGCACAGGCTGGACGATACTCGTCGGCTAACAGGAGAAGCACTTCCTGCTCGATATTATTGCGTGAGGGGGCGATTACAGTGGAGGACAAGGTGAGTTCTTGCAAGGCTAGATGAGTAGATGTGTATCGGATTGTCCTGGACGAGTCCCCTCCCAGTCTTTATATACTAGGCTAGGTCTCGGGGAGTCCATACTAGGTTACAGAGATAGTTTCCTAGTTCTAGTCTTGCCTTGTACGCCAAGTTGTGCCTTCCATACTAGTCGCGGACTCCTACGTCGGTGCCTGGTAGGGCCAATCGTGGGCTTGTCATAGCTTCCCAGCGGGCCTTCTATCTTCATACGCACCAGGTAGCCTCATATGCAGGAGTCGTGGGGTCACCCCCTCGTCACCATCTCGAGGACAGAATCTGTTTTCTGGACCGCATGTCACAACTTTCACTTCCCTTGTCATATGAGGCTATATTTGGCACAAATCTTGAAAAATAAAGATACAATGATGTTGCTACAGTAGTAACAATCATCAAGACCACTAAAAACAGAAGTAAAAACATCTTGGGTTGCCTCCCAACAAGCGCTTTCTTTTACGCCTTTAAGCTAGGCATAAAGATTATTGAAGATGCTCTCACAAGAATAAGAATTTTGAAGCAAAAGAGAGCGTCAAGAAGTAAATATGAAACATATTTAAGCCTAACCCACTTCCTATGCATAGGCATCTCATAAGAAAATAAATCAAAGAAGCACAAAGTGACATGCATAGGAAGGTGGAACAGGAACAACTTAAAAACTTTCAACAAAAAGATAGGTGTTTTTGTAACATGTAAGTTTCTACAACCAAACTTTCCTCTCTCAAAGTAATTTTCAGTAGCATCATGAACAACATCAAGAATATAACTATCACATAAATCATATTGTTCATGGCCTACAAGCACACATGTATAGTTTTCAACACGGTCTTTAAGATCATAGGATAAATGCAACCCATCACATTGAGCCTCAATAAGAGCACTGTTCTCCGGAATATGAGTTGGAGATTTCAAAAGGATAGTAGGACAATCAAGTGTGGGTGCAATAGCAAAAATTTCATGCTTAACATGAGGAACTATAGCAAGTTCATCTTTGTAAGCATCATCCATAGTGGCATCTTGGCCAAAAGTATAGAAGGCATCAACTTCATCAAAAAGGGATATTTCAAAAGAATCCATAGGATCATAAAATTCATATAAGATAAGAGTCAAAGAGTTACTCTCATTAGAAGGTAGACATGGATGGCTCCATTCTACCTCCTTTTGTTCGTCACTCTCCTCCTTTTTTTCATCCAAGGGGCTTTCAGGTTCAACTATTTCTTCTTCCATAGAGTCCTGCAAAACATTAGTCTCTTCCTTTGGGGGAGAGATTCTCTCAAGATGATCAGTAATATAATAATTTGCATCATAATTTTCCAAACAATAGTTAAGTATAGCAAGACTCTCAGATTTCTAAGGGGCATCATCAATATTTTTAAGAAGAGAAGTAATTTCATAGGCACCCATATAAGCAACAAATTCTTCTATTTTCTTTGCATCATCAAAATCATAATTTATCTTAGCATAAGAAACTTAGGTTTCATCATCATTGTACTCACATTGGAAAGCAATGTGTTTTTTCCTCATAAAGCAACAAGATTCATCCGTGCAGAAAGATATATTATGTATTGAGCACAAGTTTCTAGCATACTCACACAATTGGTGTATTTGTTTCCATAAGTGTGTCCCCTTTTGAGACAAGAGGTGTTCCTTGTACCACTTTTGTTGATCCTCAGTGAATCCTCCATGCCAATAAGATCTGGTTTCAAAGAAGTCACACATTGATTGGCAAGTAAGGAACTAGACATAATATATTTTTTGAATTTTTGATAAAGGACACAAAGATAAAAACTGAAAGGTAAACTAACAAGACTAAAAGCAAAGATAAAAGATAGTGTGAAACTCCCCTATGTTGTAGACTGGAGTCCCCGACAACGGCGCCAAAAATTAGCTTGATAAAGTGAGGAAGATAGTTCTCTCACTTCTCGTTGGTTACACCAAGTGGAAGGTGAGATATAGCGTAGCATCAAATTTCCCTTAGCGAAGATGCTAAGGTTTAAGTTGTATCCAGTAGGACTCCAAGAGATAAAAGAAGGTGGTAAAGTGAACAATGGCGTCGTTCACAACCTAAAGATTGCTTACTTCACCTGGACCTGCACACACAGCAAATAACTTTGCTCCCAACGAGTACAGTGGAATTGTCAATTCCTCCGGCCTTGCTGTTTACAAAGGATCAACGCAAGAGATAAAAGTGCAACTGAAAGTAAGAACTAAAAGTAAATTGAGGGTGTAGAAAATGGTGGAAATATGGATCGGGATCCCATGACGTTCACTAGTGATGTCTCTCTCCCAAAAGACGATAAAAGTGCTAGGGAGGTAAACAAATCACAGCTGGGAAATTGACAGGATTATAAACGCACCGCAATGCTAACTATGCTACAAAAGAAAGGAAGAGGCTCAAAAGCAATGGGAAGTACACCAAGGTAAGTACACCGAAATCCATCTGCATCTACTACGAATCATCCACCTTGAGATATCTATCCAGAACATCTCGCTGGTATTAAGTTGAGAATCCGGCCCAAAGTGTAAACTCAAAGCAACATACAACTGCATTAAAAGAACTTTGCGTAAAGTAAACAATCCTTGCACCCACAGGTACAATTACCGTTGTTTTATCCCTGGTGGCAACAGCACATCCCCTAGTTTCATGTTTCTATCACTTAAGCTAGACATCAAGGGGCTGAATCCACAATCAAGCATAACGCTCCCTCTTGGAGTTGCAACAAATCACTTGGCCAAAGTAAAATACGGCAACGGAGAACATGCAAGAATTAACTCAAGAACACAAATATAAAATAGAACCAAATATATTACTCATCACAATCTGAACATAGTCTCATAATCCATCAGATCCCAGCAAACTCAGCATAGCAACACATAAAATTACAAAGGTGCCTCGATCATGTGAGGCATCTCACGAGGTCTTGAAAGTGGAAGCACAAAGAGGGGAGGAGAACATCACATAGCTACTGGTCATGGACCCATGGTCCAAGGGGGACTACTCAAAGCACATCCGAGAGGCGTCCATGGCTATGGATGGTCTCTCGGAGGGGGTTCCTCCTTCCGGCAGGGTGCCGGGGTAGCTTCTCCTGGCAGGCCCGATCTTGAAACGGTGGCGGCGGCGGTACAGAGAGGAGAACATGAATAGCAGATCTATATTAGGGGTTTCCTCCGCGGGCACTAAATATAGGCCAAGGGGGGCACCGAGGGGGGCCATAGGGCAGCCAGGTGGGTCCCCGGTGCGCCCTAGGGTGGGGCCGCGCCAGGGACCCTCCTGGGGCCCTGGTGGGTCCACTCCCTTCCTTCATTGGTTCCTCGGGAAGCTTCCAGGACGCTGATTTTTTACATAATTTTTCTGGAATTTATTTGGAACTTTTAATGGACGGAAAACCTGAAATATAAAAACAGCAGCAAACAGGAACTGGCAACTGGGTGCACTGAGTTAATAAGTTAGTCCAAATATGATTAAAAGTGTATGAAAGTTCAAGAAAAACATGGCAAAGTCACACAAATCTTGCATGGAGCAAGCAGAAATTATAGATAAGTTTGGGACGTATCAACATCCCCAAGCGTAATTCCTGCTCGTCCTCGAGTAGGGAAATGATAACAAGCATAATTTCTGTGGCGACATGCCACACAACCATATAAGGACTTTTAAGTAAAGCAATCAAAGCTTGCAATTAAATTCAAGTCTTAACAAGCAAGGGTCTATATTAGCATTGACACAAGCAACAAAAGAACAAAGGGTGCAAGAGCTCTCGCTGTCCATAACTCGAATGTCTCCAGATGGTGTTTGCGTGCAAGCAGGGGACTGGGAAAAAGAGAGAGAAAAAAAGGTTGTTGAGAACTACTATCTACTAAAGTTTCACACTTAGTCTCCTTAGGATTCTTATCTTGACTCGTCCCCAGACCACTAGCCAGGTACAAGTCAAACTGATCCACTCCCTTTCGAAATTTTGAGCACTCATGCAATGGATGAGCGTGAGCAAGAAACTTGACACCTAAAAGGCGAAGCAGACAAAAGGTGGAGGAGGAAGAGAAAAAGGTGTGAAAGGCTCACATTAATGTGGACAATCATAGGCGAGAGAAGGCCATATGATAGATATGATGTGAGGAGTAGGGATTTCCATGCAACGTATGCACATGTGAGCTAAAAGATCTCCAAGGGAACTAGTGCGGGTGCATCCAACTTGCTTGCTCAAGAAGACCTAGAGCTCGTTTGAGGAGCCTCATCATTGGAATATACAAGCCAAGTTCTATAGTGTGAAGGGTCCCCGCATAGCTATATGCATGTATGATGATCTCTATGGAGTACAAGGGATAGAGGATGAAGTACTAGTGTGGATCTCAAAAAAGGAATAGTACTGTGCCCCCTTCTTTCTTTTCATTTTTTCTTTTTCTCTTTTTCTATTTTTTGTATTTTTTTGGTGGCCTCAATGGCTATTTCTATTTAACTCTCATTTGTCCTCTTTGGGATCTTTTGATTTTTTTCCTTTTTGGGATCTTTTCTTCACTTTAGGGGAAACACTCTATATTTTACAAGAATATAGGCGATCTTTCACACTTTACAAGGGTACTCACATAAAGAAGATGTATCTATCATGATGCAAATGTATACCTCTGCCAGGATAGCAGGATATGCAATGATACTAGCGCTTCATGTAGCAATGATTAGGGCAAGTCCCAACTAGCATGCGGCTCATCGATCAAGCAAGTAGCATGTATGACATGAAGATCAAGTCATGAGAAGGTGGATGTTGCATGGCAATGTATCTCGGAAAGGCTATGGAAATGCCTTGTAGGTAGGTATGGTGGCTGTTTTGAGGAAAGGTATAAGGAGTCTTATGCTGACAGAGCGTATCATGCCAAGGGTTTGGATGCACCGGCAAAGTATGCGCCAACTCTCGAGGTGAAAAAGGGCAATGCACGGTACTGAAGAGGCTAGAAAAATATGGGTGGTGGAAGTGTCAACTTTTGAATAGTCACATTAGTCTGAAGGACTCATGTACTTATTATCGGTAACTCTCAATCTAATCAGGAGGTTCACAAAGAGACAAGTACCCCGAGGAGAAGCGTATGGGGGTTTGGTTATCCTTGCGCATCCTCGACTCATGGTAAGTGAGTGTACTCTAATATTCGAACCCTCCAGAGGTTAGTGATCCATCTAGTAGATAGAGTTCTCAAGAGGGGTTTTGGTTTTCGAAAATCACACTGATTGCCCAAAATACGACATCTATCACTAATAGGCTAAAGCTCTTGACACCATAAGTTCAAACATTACTCTAGTCAATACTTCAAAACTATTGCAAGTTACTACTACAAAGAGAATAGCAACTTGAACTACCTACTTTCTAGTCAAGACACAAAACTCAGTGCAACAGGCAAACTCTCTAAACAAGATAAACATGAAAGCTATAGAAAGTTCAACCTGAGACAAAAGAAAATCTCTAGAAGAAAAGTAAAACACTACAACTAAACAGGGCAGCAGCTAAGAAAAGAGAAAGAACAACTCACAGCTAAGGAAATAAGCATGTAAATCCTATGAGGAGTTCTAGTTCAAACGGAGCGTGTTTCTCTCCCACACAAAAGAAAGTTGGGGTCTAACTTGTTACTACAGCAAAAAAAGCAAAAACAAACCTAAGAAAAAGTAAAGAGCGAGTGGCTCCAAGCATAGCACATAACGCATGAAGTGATAAAAATATAGTGCAACGAGGGACGAACTGATAATTGTTGATGAAGAAGGGGATGCACGAGGGCATCCCCAAGCTTAGACGCTTGAGTCTCCTTGAATATTTATTGGGGATGCATGGGGGCATCCCCAAGCTTGAGAGTTTGACACTCCAGGATCTTCTTTCATCATCTTCCATCGCACACTTGAAAACTCCCTTCATACATAACTCATTGTAAACTGATTAGAGAGGTTAGTACCCTATTAAAATAATTTTCCTCTACTGCAAATAAAGATTTTCAGGAAGGGCTACTGTTTTACAAGATTGCCAAAAGGTTTTTGCAAAGAAAAAGAAATCTTAAGGTTTGCAAAAGTTAGGAGAGACAAAATGTGGCAGAATCTGTGAAAAACAGAACAACAGGTAGTAAAGAATTTTTTAGGGGTACTTCTGCAACTCAAATCAAAAACCTCAGAACATACGAAAGTTCTGTGATTGTATAGAGCACGCTGTGTAAACAATTAAGCTCAAAAAGATGAACTGGTTATTTATTCGGATTTTTTCCGTCACGAGGACAGAATCTGTTTTCTGGACAGCATGTCACAACTTTCACTTCCCTTTTCATATGAGGCTATATTTGGCACAAAGCTCGAAAAATAAAGATACAATGATGTTTCTACAGTAGTAACAATCATCAAGAACACTAAAAACAGAAGTAAAACATCTTGGGTTGCCTCCCAACAAGTTCTTTCTTTTATGCCTTTAAGCTAGGCATAAAGATTATAGAAGATGCTCTCACAAGAATAATAATTTTGAAGCAAAAGATAGCATCAAGAAGCAAATATGAAACATATTTAAGCCTAACCCACTTCCTATGCATTGGCATCTCGTAATAAAATAAATCAAATAAGCACAAAGTGACATGCATAGGAAGGTGGAACAGGAACAACTTAAAAACTTTCAACAAAAAGAGAGGTGTTTTTGTAACATGTAACTTTCTACAACCAAACTTTCCTAGTTCAAAGTAATTTTCAGTAGCATCATGAACAACATCAAGAATATAACTATCACATAAATCATATTGTTCATGGCCTACAAGCACACATGTATAATTTTCAACACGGTCTTTAAGATCATAGGATAAATGCAACCCATCACATTGAGCCTCAATAAGAGCACATTTCTCCGGAATATGAGTTGGAGATTTCAAAAGGATAGTAGGACAATCAAGTGTGGGTGCAATAGCAAAAATTTCATGCTTAACATGAGGAAATATAGCAAGTTCATCTTTGTAAGCATCATCGATAGTGGCATCTTGGCCAAAAGTATAGAAGGCATCAACTTCATGAAAAAGGGATATTTCAAAAGAATCCATAGGATCATAACACTCATATAAGATAAGAGTCAAAGAGTTACTCTCATTAGAAGGTAGACCTAGATGGCTCCATTCTTCCTCCTTTTGTTCGTCACCCTCCTCCTCTTTTTCATCCAAGGGGCTTTCAGGTTCAACAATTTCTTCTTCCATAGAGTCCTGCAAAACATTAGTCTCTTCCTTTGGGGGAGAGATTCTCTCAAGATGATCAGTAATATAATAATTTGCATCGTAATTTTCCAAACAATAGTTAAGTATAGCAAGACTCTCAAATTTTTAAGGGGCATCATCAATATTTTTGAGAAGAGAAGTAATTTCATAGGCACTCATATAAGCAACAAATTCTTCTATTTGCTCTGCATCATCAAAATCACAATTTCTCTTAGCATAAGAAGCTAAGGTTTCATCATCATTGTACTCACATTGGAAAGCAAGGTGTTTGTTCCTCATAAAGCAACAAGATTCATCCCTGCAGAAAGATATATTATATATTGAGCACAAGTTTCTAGCATACTCATACAATTGGTGTATTTGTTTCCATAACTGTATCCCCTTTTGAGACAAGAGGTGTTCCTTGTACCACTTTTGTTGATCGTCAGTGAATCCTCCATGCCAATAAGATCTGGTTTCAAACAAGTCAGACATTGATTGGCAAGTAAGGAACTAGACATACTATTTTTTTTGAATTTTTGATAAAGGACACAAAGATAAAAAACTGTAAGGTAAACTAACAAGGCTAAAAAGCAAAGATAAAAGATAGTGTGCAACTCCCCTATCTTGTAGACTGGAGTCCCCGGCAACAGCGCCAAAATAGCTTGATACGGTGAGGAAGATAGTTCTCTCACTTCTCGTTGGTTACCCCAAGTAGAAGGTGAGATGTAGCGTAGCATCAAATTTCCCTTAGCGAAGATGCTAAGGTTTAAGTTGTCTCTAGTAGGACTCCGAGAGATAAAAGAAGGTGGTAATGTGAACAATGGCTCCGTTCACAACCTAAAGAATGCTTACTTCACCTGGACCTACACACACAACAAATAACTTTGCTCCCAACGAGTACAGAGGAGTTGTCAATTCCTCCGGCCTTGATGTTTACAAAGGATCAATGCAAGAGATAACAGTGCAACTGAAAGTAAAAACTGAAAGTAAATTGAGGGTGTAAACAATGGTGGAAATATGGACCGGGATCCCATGACGTTCACTAGTGATGTCTCTCTCCCAAAAGACGATAAAAGTGCTAGTGAGGTAAACAAATCACAGCTGGGAAATTGACAGGATTATAAACGCACCGCAATGCTAACTATGCTACAAAAGAAAGGAAGAGTCTCAAAAGAAATGGGCAGTACACCAAGGTAAGTAGACCGAAATCCATCTGCATCTACTACGAATCATCCACCTTGAGATATATATCCAGAACATCTCGTTGGTATTAAGTTGCGAATTCCACCCAAAGTGTAAACTCAAAGCAACAGACAACTGCATTAAAAAAACTTTGCGTAAAGTAAACAAGCCTTGCACCCGCAGGTACAAGAACCGTTGTTTTATCCCTGGTGGCAACAGCACATCCCCTAGTCTCATGTTTCTGTCACTCAAGCTAGACATCAAGGGGCTGAACCCACAATCAAGCATAACGCTCCCTCTTGGAGTTGCAACAAATCACTTGGCCAAAGTAAAATACGGCAACGGAGAACATGCAAGAATTAACTCAAGAACACAAATATAAAAGAGAACCAAATATATTACTCATCTCAATCTGAACATAGTCTCATAATCCATCAGATCCCAGCAAACTCAGCATAGCAACAAAGAAAATTACAAAGGTGCCTCGATCATGTGAGGCAGCTCACGAGGTCTCGAAAGTGGAAGCACAAAGAGGGGAGGAGAACATCACATAGCTACTGGTCATGGACCCATGGTCCAAGGGGGACTACTCACAGCACATCCGGGAGGCGTCCCTGGCGATGGATGGTCTCTCGGAGGGGGTTCCTCCTTCCGGAAAGGTGCCGAGGCAGCTTCTCCTGGCAGCCCTGATCTTGAAACGGCATCAGCGGTACAAAGAGGAGAAAGGGAATAGCAGATTGATATTAGGGGTTTCCTCCACTGGCACTAAATATAGGCCAAGGGGGGCACCGAGGGGGGCCATAGGGCAGCCAGGAGGATGCCCGGCGCGCCCTCGGGTGGGGCCGCGCCAGGGACCCTCCTGGGGCCCTGGTGGGTTCACTCTCTTCCTTCCTTGATTCTTCGGGAAGCTTCCTGGACGCTGATTTTTTATATAATTTTTCCGGAATTTATTTGGCAATTTTAATGGCTGGAAAACCTGAAATATAAAAACAGCAGAAAACAGGAACTAGCAACTGGTGCACTGAGTTAATAGGTTAGTCCAAATATGATCAAAAGTGTATTAAAGTTCAAGAAAAACATGGCAAAGTCACACAAATCATGGATGGAGCAAGCATAAATTATAGATACGTTTGGGACGTATCACCGGTACATCCAAATCATTGGCATGATACGCTCTGTCATCATAAACCTCCCTATATCTTTCCTCAAAATAGCCACCATACCTACCTATCAAGGCATTTCCATAGCCTTTCCGAGATATATTGCCATGCAACATCCACCTTCTCATGACCCTATCTTCATGTCATACATGTTCCTGCTACACTGGCAGAGGCATACATTGCATACATCATGATAGCTACATCTTCTTTATGTTTTAGTACCTTGTAAAGTGTGCAGATCTTCTATACCCTCTTGTAAAATAGAGTGTTGCCCTTAAGTGAGGAAAAGATCCCAAAGTGGACAAAATAAAATATCCCAAAGAGGACAAATGAGAGTTCAATGTAAAGAGCCATTGAGGCCACCAAACAAATACAAAAAAATAGAAAAATAAATAAAAAGAGAGAAAGGGGCAACACTAATATCCTTTTGAAAGATCCACACTAGTACTCCCTCTGATCCTTGTACTCCATAGAGATGATCATACATGCATATAGCTATGTGGGGACCTTCACACTATAGAACTTGGCTTGCATATTCCAAGGATGAGCCTCCTCAAACGATCTCTAGGTCATCATGAGCGAGCAAGTTGGATGGACCCCCACTAGTTCCATTGGAGAGCTTTTCTTTGCTCATATGTGCATCCGTTGCATGGCAATCCCTACTCCTCACATCATATCTATCATTTGGACCTCTCGCCTATGAAATTCCTCATTGATATGAGACTTTCTCACCTTTTTTGTCTTCCTCCTCCACCATACTTCTCTCTTTTCCATCCTAAGTGCCAACTTTCGTGCTTACGCTCATCCATTGCATGAGTGCTCAAAATATCGAAAAGGAGTGGATCAAATTGACTTGTACCTGGCTAGTGGTCTGGGGACGAGTCAAGATAAGATTCCAAAGAAGACCAAGTGTGAAACTTTAGTAGATTGAGTTCTCGACAAAAATACTTTTTTCTCGTATTCCCTATCCCCTTTCTTGCACGCAAACACCACTTGGAGACATTCAAGTCACGGACAGCGAGAGCTCTTGCACCTAATGTTCTTTCGTTGCTTGTTTCAATGCTAATATAGACTCTTGCATGTTATGACTTGAATTGAATCACATACCTTGATTGCTTTACTTTTCAAAGTTCTTATATGGTTGCTAGCTTGTCACCACAGAAATTATGCTAATTATCATTTACCTACTCGAGGATGAGCAGGAATTAAGCTTGGGGATGTTGATACGTCCCAAACGTATCTATAATTTCTGCTTGCTTCATGCATGTTTTGTGTGATATTGCTATGATCTAGATACACTTACAGACACATTTGATCATATTTGGACTAACTTATTAACTCAGCGCACCACAGTGCCAGTTCCTGTTTCTGCTGTTTTTATTCTAAGTTTCCCCCATATTAAAATTGCTCCAAAAATTCGGGAAAATTGGATAAAAATCAGCGCAACGGAACCTTCCAGAGCCCCGAAGGAGGGCCAGAGGGGCCCCACCTGGTGCCCAGGTGTCCAGGTAGCGTGGCCTAGGTGGGGTTGCGCCGGGTGGCCGTCTTGACACCTGGTGGCCCCCCTGGCTGCCCCCCTTCACCTATTTAATCTCCGTGACGCGAAACCCCTAAGGACAAAACCCTTTTTCTCGATCTCGCCTCTGTTCCGCAACCGCCGCGCTTCCAAGATCGGGAGCGCCAGCCGACTTCTTCCCGGCACCCTGCCGGAGGGAGGATTGACCTCCGGGAGCTTCCCCTTCATCATGGACGCTTCCCGGATGTGCTGTGAGTAGTTTTCTTTGGACCATGGGTCCGTGATCAGTAGTTGTGTGATTTTCTCCTCCCCTCTTTGTTCTTCATGGTTTAGTCCTCGTGAGCTTCCCTACATGATCGAGGCACATATGTAATCATTCTGATGTTGCTATGTTGAGTTTGCTTGGATCTGATGGATTATGAGATTATGTTCAGATTGTGATTGAGTAATATATTTGTTTCTTATTTTTATATTGTTGTTCTTAAGTAATTCTTGCATGTTCTCCGTTGTTGTTTATTGCTTTGGCCAAGTAGTAGGTAGTGACTCCAAGAGGGAACGTTATTCTCGATTGTGGGTTCATGCTTGAGTGACAGAAACATGAGTCTAGGGGATGTGTTGTTGCCACAATGGGGAAAATAACAGTGATTGGAACCGCGGTTGCAAGGATTGTTTACTTTACGCAAAGTTCTTTTAATGGAGTTGTCTGTTTCTTTGGGTTTACACTTTAGGTGGGGCTCGCAACTTAATACCAGCGAGATGTTCTGGATAGACATCTCAAGGTGGATGATTAGTAGTAGATGCAGTTGGATTTCGGTCTACTTGTTTTGGCGTACTACCCATGCTTTTGAGCCTCGTCCTTTCTATGTAGCATAGTTAGCATTGCGGTGCGTTTTTAATCCTGTCAATTGCCCAGCTGTAATTTGTTTACCTCGCATAACAGTTTTATCTTCTATTGGGAGAGAGACATTACTAGTGAACATCACGGGACCCCGGTCCATATTCTCATCACTGTTTACACGCTTATTACTTTCTTGCTTTTACTTTCTAGTTGCTACCATTATCATTATCCCTTGCGTTTAATCCTTTGTAAACAACAAGACCAGAGAGATTGACAACCTCTCTGAACTTCGTTGGGGGCAAATTTAACTGTGTTGTGTGCAGGTCCAGGTCAAGGAAACAACTTTTGTCTTATTCGGTGCCATTGTTTCCTTGCCACCTACTTATCATTGCCGGAGTCCTATTGGAGACAAACCCTATCCTCTACATAGGGGAAATTTGCTGCTATCCTACATCTCACCTTCCACTTGGGGTAACCAACAAAGTGAGAGAAACCATTATCATCATCTCGCACATCAGTGAGCCCTGCGCATTGTTAGTCAACTAGGATTAGATAGCGGGCCGTGATCACTCTAGGGAGTGAGCGCAGATACAAAATATATATAACTGCACATGTACGGTACAATACAGACCCCGCATAAGGCCCTAGGGTCCTGAACCGCGGTTTTCCTTAAAGGTAAGAGTCGGGCGACCCAACGGTGCCCCCGAGCGGTATTGCGACGGGTACGACAGGGAGGTTATGACCGACGTACGGGCGTGCTTGGCCCCTGCTCGTATTCTGTGAGATTTACCAAACCACGAAAGTCGAGTCCCTACAGGAGCACACGCGAGATAAGGTAAGGAGATGGTTCGCCTTGTTGGTAACCGCAGATCTTTGACGGGACGACAGGGCAGGCCCCGACGTACTTGTGGTCCTTGCTGCTCTTCGTTGTCCGTTGTGTTACTAGTCGGGCAACGAAAACGGTTGTTCGCGAGATAATCATAAATATACTAATGGTTCGGTGGATGATTAGAGAGGCCGCAAAGGCCTGTACGCACTACCTACACGAGGGATTACGGTGTGGGCCCTCTGCGTCGTAGTTCGTCCGAAAGCTCTTCAGACGTCAGCAGTGTCGCGGCCTGATTGCCGGGAAGTGGTGTCTTCTTTGCTCTCGAGTGGTGGTATTTTTTTTCCATCCGCGGCCAGACTCGCACCGTGCATGAGCGTGGAAGGGTGAGGGACTTAGACCCCTGAGCTCATAGGATTTAGTCCGGAGGATGACCTCTCTGTTGAGCCTAGGATGGGTTGCGGCATGTCGGATAGCTTCGGTGGGGTGTTCCTAACAAGGTATACACCACCCTGGAGATCCGACCGTGCACGCTAAACAGTAGTGCATCCCTGCAGGGAGTTTAATCTATTCGAATAGCCGTGTCCACGGTAACTTTGTGCTGAAGCCGGATCCTACTACTATAAAACTGTTGGTTCCGGGTTTTCTTCCTTCCAGGGAGTAGAGGAAGGATTCTTGGAGGCATTGATAATTGTTAACTAATACAACTTACTATTATACAATGCTGCAGCAACTTCTGTTGCATTGTTAATTTATGCTTTATATGAACTGTTGGCTATTCTCTTCTCATGCTGCAAGAATCGTCTGAAGATGCTAGTCTTCGATAGGCCTAGATTCTCATTCTTATTCTGACTTTCTACCATTCAGTCCACTATATATACCCTTCCCATTCCATTTGATACAAATGCAAAAATGCTTAGTAGAGGACGTAAGACCCACGGGTATGCTAGATACTAATCCTTGCTTTATTTCCCCCCTTTGTCTTATATACACGGTTGCTACAATCAGACGCGAGGCGTCCAGGAGAAGGAGATCCCCAATGCCAACCACCGCAACGTGAAGATCCCCGATGCCGACCACCGCAACGTGAAGATCCCCGAGGCCTTCTACGACATGGAGATCCCCGACGTCCAAGAGTAGTTTGGAGGTTCCCAGACAGGAGGCCTCGCCTTTTTCGATCGTTGTTGTTTTTGTACTAGCCTTCTTAAGGAAAATCATGTGTACCTTGTGTCTGTACTCAGTACTATTTCTTCCGCTAACTTTGTCCTCTCGAGCTGTTGTATTCGAGCCCTCGTGACCCCTAGCTTGTATTATTTTTATTTGTAGAGTTGTGTTGTGATATTCTCACCGTGGCACCCTGATTTCGGTCGTGTCCCCTGTGTGTATGATTACTGTACACGGTTTGATTTTGGGGGAGTCACAAGTTGGTATCAGAGCCAACTGCCTGTAGGACACACCCTTCCCACTCCTTGGTCGAAGTCCAGTCTAGTCTTTGCAAAACTACTTTACTAACAGTGTTGTGTGGCTTATCGGCCCACGTCGCAAAATGGGTGGTATTAGGATCTTTTCTCCGCACCCTTACTCTGGGACTCTACTCTCTCTTCCTTTCGGGTTAAAGATTTTGCTAACTCTAGGTTCTCGTGACTGCTTCCTCCCGGAGAGTCCTCATCACATAAGATGACCTGATTCACTAGAAGATGCCGAAGATACTCTCCGATGAATTGTCGAGACCCTATGTGCCCATCACCCTTGCAACCCCCTGCCACCGATAAGTGTGTATGGATAGTTACCAATACCTTCCATTCATCTGTTCAATCCAAGTTGCTCTTGTTGTTGCATGGTACCTCGAAATACACTCCGATGTTTTGAGAATCCTTCATGCCTGCTGCCTTGCAGGTTTTGTTCAGAAAGCGGATAATTCTTCACGCTTATCGACAATCCATTCATCCCCAGTTGTTGATACGTCCCAAACGTATCTATAATTTATGCTTGCTCCATGCATGTTTTGTGTGATAATGCTATGTTTTAGATACACTTTCATACACTTTTGATCATATTTGGACTAACCTATTAACTCAGTGCACCTCAGTGCCAGTTCCTGTTTTCTGCTATCTTTTTATTTCAGGTTTTTCGATTACGTAAAATGCCAGAAAAATTCCAGAAAAATCCAATAAAAAAAATCAGCACAATAGAAGCTTCACGAGTACCGAAGGGGGGCCGAGGGGCCCCACCTGGTGCCCAGGCGGCCAGGTGGCGCGGCCTAGGGTGGGGCCGCGCCGGAACGCCGCGTGGACACCTGGTGGCCCCTCTGGCTGCCCCCCTTCGCCTATATATTTCCTTCACCCAGAAACCTCTGAAGACAGAACCCTTTTTCGCAATCTCGCCTCTGTTCCGCCGCCGCCGCGCTTCCAAAATCGAGAGCGCCAGAAGACCTCTTCCCGGCACCCTGTCGGAGGGAGGGTTGACCTTCGGGAGCTTCTCCACTGATACTTCCCAAACGTATCTATAATTTCTGCTTGCTCGATGCATGTTTTGTGTGATATTGCTATGATCTAGATACACTTTCATACACTTTTGGTCATATTTGGACTAACTTATTAACTCAGTGCACCACAGTGCCAGTTCCTGTTTTCTGCTGTTTTTTTATTCCAGGTTTCCCCCATATTAAAAGTGCTCCAAAAATTTAGGAAAAACTCGGATAAAAAATCAGCGCAGCGGAACCTTCCAGAGTCCCAAAGTAGGGACAGAGGGGCCCCACCTGGTGCCCAGGCGGCCAGGTGGCGCGGCCTAGGGTGGAGCCACGCCGGGTGGCCACCTGGACACCTGGTAGCACCCATGTCTGCCCCATTCGCCTATTTAATCTCCGTGACGCGAAACCCCCGAGGACATAACCCTTTTTCGCGATCTCTCCTATGTTCTGCTGCCACCGCGCTTCCAAGATCGGGAGCGCCAGCAGACTTCTTCCCGGCACCCTGCCGGAGGGATGATTGACCTCCGGGAGCTTCCCCTCCACCATGGACGCTTCCCGGATGTGCCGTGAGTAGTTTACTTTGGAACATGGGTCCGTGATCAGTAGCTATGTGATGTTCTCCTCCCCTCTTTGTTCTTCATGGTTTAGACCTCGTGAGCTGGCCTATATGATCGAGGCACATATGTAATCTTTCAACTGTTGCTATGCTGAGTTTGCTGGGATCTGATGGATTATGAGATTTTTTTTCAGATTGTGATTGAGTAATATATTTGGTTCTTATCTTTTATATTGTTGTTCTTATGTAATTCTTGCATGTTCTCCGTTGTTGTTTATTGCTTTGGCCAAGTACTAGGTTGTGACTCCAAGAGGGAACGTTATGCTCGATTGCGGGTTCATGCCCCCCGATGACACGCTTGAGTGACATTAACATGAGTCTAGGGGATGTGCTGTTGCCACAAGGGGGAAAACAACGGTGCTTGTAACCGCGGTTGCAAGGATTTTTTACTTTACGCAAAGTGCTTTTAATGCAGTTGTCTGTTGCTTTGGGTTTACACTTTGGGTGGGCCTCGCACCTTAATACCAGCGAGATGTTCTGGATAGATATCTCAAGGTGGATAATTAGTAGTAGATGCAGTTGGATTTCGGTCTACTTATTTTGGCGTACCGCCCATGCTTTTGAGCCTCGTCCTTTGTTTGTAGCATAGTTAGCATTGCGGTGCATTTTTTATCCTGTCAATTGCCCAGCTGTAATTTGTTTACCTCGCATAGCATTTTTATCGTCTTTTGGGATAGAGACATCACTAGTGAACATCACGGGACCCCGGTCCATATTCTCATTATTGTTTACACGCTTATTTACTTTCCTGCTTTTACTTTCTAGCTGCTACCATTATCATTATTAGCTGTTGAGTTCATTCTTTGTAAACAGCAAGGCCGGAGAGATTGACAACCTCTCTGTACTAGTTGGGAGAAAAGTTATTTGTGTTGTGTGCAGGTCCACGTCAGTTGCGCCGCTGACACCTACTTATCATCTCCGGAGTCCTACTGGAGACAAACCTTGGTATCTTCACCGAGGGAAATTTGCCGCTATCCTACATCACACCTTCCACTTGGGGTAACCAACAAGGATAGGTACATCCTTCATCATCCACCACCATAGACGCTTCCCGGATGATCCGTGAGTAGTCCACCTTGGACCATGGGTCCATGATCAGTAGCTCTGTGATGTTCTCCTCCCCTCTTTGTTCTTCAAGGATTAGACCTTGTGAGCTTCCCTACATGATCAAGGCACATATGTAATTCTTTCTGCTATTACTATGCTGAGTTTCCTGAGATCTGATGGATTATGAGACTATGTTCAGATTGTGATTGAGTAATATATTTGGTTCTTCTCTTTTATATTTTTGTTCTTGATTAATTCTTGCATGTTCTTTGTTGCTGTTTATTGCTTTGGCCAAGTAGTAGGTAGTGGCTCCAAGAGGGAGCGTTATGCTTGATTGTGGGTTCATGCCCCCCCGATGACTAGCCTGAGTGACAAAAACATGAGTCTAGGGGATGTGCTTTTGACACAAGGGGGAAAACAACGATGCTTTTAACCGCGGTTGTAAGGATTGTTTACTTTACGCAAAGTTATTTTAATGCAGTTGTCTGTTGCTTTGGGTTTACACTTTGGGTGGGGCTCGCAACTTAATACTAGCGAGATGTTCTGGATAGATATCTCAAGGTGGATGATTAGTAGTAGATGCAGATGGATTTTGTTCTACTTATTTTGATGTACTGCCCATGCTTTTGAGCCTCTTTCTTTCTTTGTAGCATAGTTAGCATTGAGGTGCGTTTTTAATCCTGTCAATTGCCGAGCTGTGATTTGTTTACCTCGCATGGCAGTTTTATCGTCTTTTGGGAGAGAGACATCACTAGTGAACATCATGGGACCCCGTTCCATATTCCCACTACTGTTTACACCCTCAATTTACTTCCTGCTTTTACTTTCCAGTTGCAAATATCATCACTATTATCCTTTATCCCTTGCGTTTGATCCTTTGTAAACAACAAAGCTGGAGAGATTGACAACCTCTCTGAACTTCGTTGGGAGCAAAGTTACTGTAGCGACCCGGTCCCGAAGGGAACCAAGTCTACTATGCTTCTGTGCTATCCCTGGATCAGTATGCTAGCACACACAGGTACTCGATGAAATACCATAGTATCACATGTCATAAATTAACGTAAATACATGGTATTTATTACCTTACAGCCTTTAGGCTAGAATACACAGCAGAATAATCAATATATAAGTGGAGTCCCATCAACGCCAACGGCAAAGTTGAGTGTAGACTTCATGACCCTAAATCGTATCACTTACTCGTCGTATATAATCCTGCAGCACCGAAGGTTACAGCCCGACAACGGGTCAGTACATTTGAATGTACGGCAAATCATATCCCAGAAAGAAGTAAAATTTCCTACAATACATGCAATTTGGCTGGTGGAGCTTCTACATTTATTTTTGCAAAAAGCTAATTTTTCCTATAGAATAATAATAACTAAGTTCTACAATAGCATACGATTGAGATGGGAACGCCCACTCAATCTATCCCAAAGTGATTAAACCAATCAATTAATTAAAGATGATGAGAAAAATCAATATTACCACATCTAGTCGCTCAAATTGTCCATAACCGGGGACACGGCTAATCGATTAGTTTTATACTCTGCAGAAGTTTGTGCACTTTTCCCCACAAGACTCGATTGCCTCCTTTGTAGTTTGTCACACTGCATGGTGTAAGACAACTGGAAGATCGAGACATGGTCTTTCAGAAGAGTTTCCTTTACTCCGGTAGCACCCATCCCACCTACTCACAACTACTTTAGTAGCGCTACCTAGTAAGAGTCCCTACAACTGATCAACCAAGCCACAGGCCATAGTAGCTTGTGGCTGCACACGTAAGCTTCTAGGTATGTCAATACAAACAGTCCCTTTGAGCCTGGGTGGCTTTCCACAATCATCACTGGCCATCCCCAGGATACTCGCAACCATCCCACCCAGGTAGTTCATTAACTTTATCTTGGTCCTAATTCCTACTTTATCACTCATACCTCATAATGATTCACTTCACAATCCACGTCCACTTAGCATAGCAATATCATAGTATACGATGGGGACAAAGATGTACGGATCAGACCTACCTCAATGAACTACTGTTGACACCGGTTTTTGGCACGACAATAAACCTATATAATATGAACTCAAATGAAGAAGTGCTCTACATGAAAATTTTGGGTATTGTCGATATGAACAACTTTGTAGTTCGAGCCATGATCATCCGATTACGTCTCAAGGGCCGAAACTATGTTTGAAGCAATAAGACCCTGGCATTCGAAGTACTATTCTGCCAATTAGGACATCAAGACATCCTCAAATGGGAAAATGCTCTACATAGGCCGACTTCGTCTCGTCGAACCGGTCTATTTTGATATTTGAAACGTCCAAATCCGAGTTCGTATGAAGAAGTTATTGCCAAAACAGTACAGCACTGGAAAACCAGGTCGGACCGTCCGAGGTGGAAACCGGACCGTCCGAGCTAAGGTCGGACCGTCCGACTTTGAAGTCGGACCGTTCGACTTGAGGACCCCGATTACAGAAATATTTTTACCTCAGCTCGGACCGTCCGACCTAGAAGCCGGACCGTCCGACCCTATGGTCCGGACCGTCCGACCCTATGGTTCGGACCGTCCGGGTTAAAGTCCGGACGTCCGAACCCCCGATCCGGGTCCGAATTTGATCGGGTTTTTGGAAGTTTTGACGCGAATCTGAGCCCTTTTCTTGCACGGAAAGTCCAACCCCCTCATAAATAGATGAGGTGCCGGCCGATTGAAACAACACACAATCGAACAAACATATCTACACTTCCAAACCCTAATTTTATCTCTCTCCCTTGTATCTTTTTTCTCGTTCTTCGTTCGTTCTTGTTCTTGCAGGGCAACGATCCACGAGGCCCTAGGGGCGATCAGGTCGACCTAGGGCAGCCCATAGCCGCCGTGCTCCCTGACGGGGTCCCTCCCGGGAGTGTGGGGTTTCGGGTCTACAAAAGCGCCCGTCGGATTGCTTGCGTACCGCGCTTCCGGTCGGGTCTCCTTCGACATGAGTTGCGGTGTATCACCCCCGGCGTCGAGGGTACACGTGACGTGTTCGTGTGTCAACACACTTTTTGGCGACTCCGCTGGGGACGAAGCTTTGAACGGTCTCCAGTCCGTTCTATCTACGAAGAGATCGTCATCAAGTTGCTGCAATCTACGAAGGTAGTATGACTTCCCAATTCACCTATGTAGATGCAAATAATTCATATGTTGTTGCTAGATCACCTTATGAGCATGATGTATTGGCTAGCCCTAGTTTTATCAATTATTCATCTAATTGTGTGCAACAGCCGGTTCATAATAATCTCTATGCTTCAAGTTCTAGTTTTAGCAACATGCAACATATGTATCCCAACCCTCATGCATCGGCGACCCCACAAATCCATATGCCGATGACCAACATGATGAGTTCGGTTAATAGAGTTGAAACACCTCATGTAGGATCTTCCAATAGTATACAACAAAGTGTTTCATCTTTTTATTCACCGGCAACTAACTTGCAATATATGAATCAAAAAATGCTGGTGGATACGGGAATTGGCCATGCTACTACAAGTTATTCGGCCAATTATCCTCAACCATCATATGCTACACCTTATGATATTAATTCTTTGGCATCATATGCAACTGTGGATGTTCATAATTCGGCTCCGCACCTTCATGCTTATAGCCGAATAAGTGGAAATCCTGCAGGAGCACATCTTCCTTTACCTAACACTGTAGAATATAATCTTTCCCCTACACAATTGCATAATTTCGGCGACATCTCATTGCCGAAAGAGTCTAATAGTATTGGGGGGCAATCCAATGAAGATTGGGTTGAAGTTGGGCGAAAAAAGATTAAAGATGGCATAGCTGCAATATTTGCTGAGTTTAGACGAGAACAAGCAGCCTTGCAAATCAAAGAAAGAAATAATAATGATTCGGATAATAGACGCAATTGGGTTATTGAAAAAGCCGAATCAACTAGTGTGTGTTTCGAATCCATCAAATCCAAAGAGGCAAGCACTATTGAGAAAGGGCATGACGAGGACATAACAACCGTGCTTGATTTTTCTGAAGCTAAGGGAACCTATTTCCTGCCCTATGAGTTCCGTTCCGTGCCACAGAAATTGATGAGCATCAAGAACAAAGTGATATGGCCGAACAAAATTTGGTTAATGATGAACATCGAAAACACAAGCGTGCAGCTGAGCAAAGTTCACTTGATAATCATTCGAGCGATGAAGCACGGAACAAAGACAAAGATGAGGAAAATACTTTGGGGAGTCATCCAAAACTGGAGCAAGCTATTGTTCATATCAAACAATCATCGTGCTCTCCCAACATATTTGAAGAGGTATGTTTAGCAAGTGATTTACCTATTTTCCGATTTGGTCACAACTTTATTGTTGATACATCTATTAGAAAAATTCTCATTAGAAATCTTGAAAGACCAATGAAGAAGGGTAATTTATTTCTTAATAATAAAATCGTTGCAAGGCATATCGGTCAACATGTTGTGCCATTTATAGAGACCGATAATGACTTACTGTTGCAGCCAAAGCTTTCCCATTTGCTGTACTTAAAACTTCTATCTAAGTGGGTAGCTTTGTTTGTTTCATACTTGGCTTGCATTTGGTCTCGGTTGAGGTATATATGCTATAACAGTTTTGATTTCAGAAATATAAAGCCAAGGTTTGAATTTTCTGGGAAAACCGATGGTAGTATAATTTCTTATTCAAAGTCATCGGAGATGGAGTGTGAAACACAATGCATAGCCGAATGGGGTGATGCGAAATATGAACCATTCGTTTGCTTACTTCCAAAGCCGTTCTCGCACCAAGATCGGCTAGAAAACAAAAAGATTACCTTCGATTCAAATATGAGTGATCAGTTATTTGATTTATTGTTGAAGAATGATTATATTAGAATTCTTGATCACCGTGTTAAGCCATCAATCCAAGGACGAATTTATTGTGAGTTACATGATTCGTTCAAACATAATTTTGAGGATTGCAATATGTTTCGTCAAATAGTTAAATCGGCCATTGATAGTGGACGATTGAAACTTGTTAAAACACCAAGGGATCATCATGCTATTCCTATTGGTCCTGATGGCAAAAAGTATTTGCATCGGCTGCTTCAAGCCGATTCATTTAAGGACAAGAAGGTAAAAACTGCAGGTGATGGGATCAAGCTTTCAAGTACACAAATTATTCCTGAGCACAATTATGATATTCTTGGGGGCAAGGATTCTGTCAAAGTTATAATGAAGACGCCAAGCACCGGGGGGCAACAAGAAAATCCAATGATCGATGCTATCACAACCAAAGAAAGCAACGACCAAAGTAGACAGAAAGGTAAAAAGACGAAAGTCACTTTCGCGCAGCTGTTGGAAAAATACCACAAGATAAGTGAGGAGAAGATTGCATATCGTCAAAGTAGTTCAAAAACATCAAGATCACCCCCTAGGCGCAAATCTAAAGATCAGTATTGGCAGAAGGGAAATTTCAATGCGTCATATTCATATCCTTATTTTGGGCCGCCAATACCGACGTCATGGATACCTCCATATACTTATATAAATCAATATACATCATGGGACAGGTATAATTCTAGGGCACATTATCCATCTAATTTTGAACCATCTCATCAATATTATGCAGCTCCAAGAAGGTCCACATTCGATGAACAATTGAATACCAAAGACCGTTTCAATCAAAAGAAATCGGTCCGGAGCTCAAGAAAGAAGAAAGAGGTGGTCAAGCAAGTATATCGAGTTAAAAAAGATGGTCGCAAGTGTGCCACTTCATATTTTCTTTCAAATGACAAAGAGCCAATTAAAGTGTTAAAGTTGGCTACTAAAGGCAAAGAAGAGGAGCAAACAAATCTTCAAAATCAAGATGCCAAATCTGAACGGAAGGAGTTGAGAGTGCACAAGGTCAAAAAGGAATTGCCACTACTTGAAAAAGAATTACAGCCGAGGCGTCCACTCGGTTTATCGTATTGGCAAAAGAAGGAACTGCAAAAGCTTAGTGCACAAGAACTTGAAAAGAGAAACATGGCATGGGTTCCCAAAGGAAGTACTTTAAACAGAAATAATGCGCAAGCTTCTATTGCAAAAAGTGCGGCAAAGATGAAGAAGGAAAAGAGTTTAAAGAATGAACAAATAAACCAAAGGTTTCCAAATCATTGGTCCAGAAATTATCCATATTCTTCAGATATGACATTAATGCCCATGCCGATGAATTCATCCTCAGGTATGATTGGTTACCCTCCATGGGTTTATTTTAATCCATGGGTGCATTACAATTTGTCTCATCATGAAAGGGGTTTACCGAATCACTACTCATTCGATTAGCTGAGATCTTGTTGCTAATCTACACGGCCGATATATGACTATCGCCCTAAGAATAAACATATGGCCGATGGAGTGTTGACATCGTCCTTAGAACAAACATGGGCAAGTTATTTTTCGGCACGCAAGTTTTGCCGAAAAACAGGGGGGCATGTGTTGACACCGGTTTTTGGCACGACAATAAACCTATATAATATGACCTCAAATGAAGAAGTTTTCTACATGAAAAAATTGGGTATTGTCGATATGAACAACTTTGTAGTTCGACCCATGATCATCCGATTCCGTCTCAAGGGCCGAAACTATGTTTGAAGCAATAAGACCCTGGCATTCGAAGTACTATTCTGCCAATTAGGACATCAAGACATCCTCAAATGGGAAAATGCTCTACATAGGCCGACTTCGCCTCGTCGAACCTGTCGATTTTGATATTTGAAACGTCCAAATCCGAGTTCGTGTGAAGAAGCTATTGCCAAAACAGTACAGCACTGGAAAACCAGGTCGGACCGTCCGAGGTGGAAACCGGACCGTCCGAGCTAAGGTCGGACCGTCCGACTTTGAAGTCGGACCGTCCGACTTGAGGACCCCGATTACAGAAAGATTTTGACCTCAGCTCGGACAGTCCGACCTAGAAGCCGGACCGTCCGACCCTATGGTCCGGACCGTCCGGGTTAAAGTCCGGACGTCCAAACCCCCGATCCGGGTCCGAATTTGATCAGGTTTTTGGCAGTTTTGACGCGAATCTGAGCCCTTTTCTTGCACGGAAAGTCCAACCCCCTCATAAATAGATGAGGTGACGGCCGATTGAAACAACACACAATCGAACAAACATATCTACACTTTCAAACCCTAATTTTATCTCTCTCCCTTGTATCTTTCTTCTCGTTCTTCGTTCGTTCTTGTTCTTGCAGGGCAACGATCCACAAGGCCCTAGGGGCGATCAGGTCGACCTAGGGCAGCCGATAGCCGCCGTGCTCCCTGACGGGGTCCCTCCCGGGAGTGTGGGGTTTCGGGTCTACAAAAGCGCCCGCCGGATTGCTTGCGTACCGCGCTTCCGGTCGGGTCTCCTTCGACGTGAGTTGCGGTTTATCACCCCCGGCATCGAGGGTACACGTGACGTGTTCGTGTGTTAACAACTACTGGGTGTAATAGCATAGCATAACCTATCATGCAATCTAAAGAAGAAGAACTAATGCATTGAAAACATAGGTAATAGGGAATATGATCAAAGATATGACTTGCCTTGAATCTTGATGAAGTTATTTGCGCTCACAATTCCGAAAATTCTAATCGTCACACTCCGAGAAATCTATCGTAACCAAGCACACAAGGTTGCACACAATCAATACACAAACAAAGGCAAAACAAGGTTCATGAACTCCAAAATAAAAACCAAATAAAAGTTTTTGCAAAACAGATCATGATTGAGTTCAAAAGTGGGTTGCAAAGTGTATATAATATAGGGTTTAGCAAGGGTTTTAGTTTGCAAAAAGAATCAGTCAAATCCAAGTTGTAAAACAAAAGATACGATCAAAAGAAACTTGATTTTGAATATGATCAGATCTGATTATTTTAGCAAATCAAAGATAAAATTTTAGGGTTGTGCTGGATAGAAGATTTCAAAATAAAACCGTGGGCTTTGGAATCACGTAAAACGGATCTACGAGTAAAAAGATATTACAAGAACAAATTTACATAGGATTTAGAAATCTTTTTGATCACACGCAAAATAATTTTTTTCTCAAAACTTGGATCTACATTACCTAATATGTAGAGGGTTTCAAAACAACGATTTTGCCACTGGTTTCGTCTAAAACGGAGGAACTGATAAAAAGTTACGGCGTTTTTACTCACCGCGGCGTGTAGATTTGACGCGACGAAGACGACGGTTCCGGCGATCTCCGGCGGTAAAGAAGTCGTCTAGGGTGTAGAGCTTGACTAGGAGATCACAACGGTGGTGGTGATGATCTCCAATACCGTCCGTACGGGTGTGGCGACGCGATGAACCGAGCTCGCTCCGATGAACTCCCGCGGTGCGCGTACAATTTAGGGATCCATCTTGCGCAAGAATAGAAGAGGGAAAAGATGACTATTAGATGCACAACGAAGAAAGAAGTCGGTATGCAAAATTTGGGGTCAAGGGGAGGCTCACCGGAGACGGGATCTACCAGCAAAGTCGAAATTTTCCGGCGAGATCTACCTCGAAATTGGCTTGATTTGAGACGGTTTGAGACGAAATTTTGTGGGGAATCGGTGAAGAGAGACGTGGGGTATTTATTGGACAAGATTGCTTAGAAAAAAGGTAACCGGAGATGGAGTCCCGAATGAACACGAGCGGCGGCGCTATGCCGAGTCCGTTCTGGACTCAGCGTCCTTGCGTGCTCGACGAGAACGAAGGGAGGAGCACGTGCACGCTGGGCCACGCTGCTGCCCCGCTCGGTTGGCCTGGCCTCTGGCTGGTTCGGCTGGGCCGGCCTCGGGCCGGCTAGCCGGCGCCAGTTTTTTTCCGCGAATTAGTTTTTTTTTGAAGAAAATGACTATAGAGATATTTTTAAAATAATAAAATAACTTCAAATCAAATAACATAATATTTTTTTTAAATAATAAAATATATTTATTTATTTACTTATTTTTAACACAACTTCAAAGAGTTTTGTAAAATAATTTATAACTTCCAAAATACCCAAATAAATTTCTAAAATCTTAGGATAATCTAAATAGAATATTGAATAACTTTTTATTCAAAATATAAAGATTCGAAAAAATATTTTCTAATAAATCCAAAGCAAGGTTTTAAATCATTTTCAAATGAAATTGAAGAAGTCATTATCTTCTCTCATTTAATTTTTTTTAAATATAAAGTATTCAAAATAAGATCCAATAAAATAAAATGAATACTTTTATTTGAAACATTTTCCCAACCTTATTTTATTTATTGAAGGAGTCATATTACCTTTTCTCTATTTTATTTGTTGGATTTGTTTTAAATAATAAATGTAAAATAACAAAAATGAATATTAGGAAAAGTCATTTTATTCCCTCTCATTTTAATATTCATTTAAACTCGAAAAGTTTCAGATCCTAGTCTATCTCACACAAATCAATTTCACCCAAATCAAGCAAGAAAATCGTAATTATCTAATTATTATAACATTCCAAAATTTAGAATTTTGGGATGTTACTTGTTGTGCGTGGAGATCCAGGTAAAGTAAGCAACCCTGAGTTGTGAACGGCGCCATTGTTCACTTTACCACCTACTTGTCGACCTTGGAGTCCTATTGGTCAATATCAACCTTGGTATCTTCACCAAGGGAAATTTGCTGCTATCTAACATCTTACCTTCCACTTGGGGTAACCAACGAAGGGCGAGAAGCCATTATCATCTCTCGCACATCAGTTGTTCATGTGATTCTGAAATACTATCTGACTCCCGTGAATCCATCTGCAGCCTTCTGCTTTTGGAGATTCTTCTTACCTGCTTGCATTATGGTTAATTACATATGTCTGAGTATTCTTCATTGACACCCCTTGTCATCGTCGTCCTGATCTTGTTGAATCATTATGTGTGCGGGAGCACGCAATCATCATTTGCTCCCTATGAATTCACTCTTGTGGCTCAGACTTCATTCCATACATGAGTTGGTTCTCGGTAAATCAAGCCTTGATTGGTTGTCCCTCTAATTCTATTCAACTGACTTACCTTTGGTCAAAACATTGCATTTGATCTCCCCTATTGGAAATCATATTTCATTTGAATTCAATCAATCGATTTTTTCAGATGTTTCCATAATCCGATGCCTTTGCATTCTTTCTTCTTCTGGTTGAGTACCGATGCTCATATCAGATTCTTTGCGGTCCGCCAGATCATGTGGTGGATTATCATCTGATCGATCCTACTTATTTTAAAACCCTTAAGTTCTTCCCTTGGTACGAATTGGCTTTGCCGAGTCATATCCTCTACTTAGACTTTGGCACTCTACTTTCGTAGTGGTATCCCTTACCTTTGTTGGTTGTTGTATAGATTTATAAAATATCCCGATGGGCTGTATCTATGCTTCAACCATCTATGTGAACACGGTAACTTTTATTGGTCATACCCTACTGGTGTTATGCCAGATGAAATTCCAACACGACAACATCATTTGAACCAAGAAGCGACTGAAAGGTTATGCATTGAAGAAGTGGGAGTCGACCCTGAACCTTTGTGTTCATGCCCATGGACACTATGTAGAACTTATCATTCGAGCTTCTTGTAAAGGTAATTATCCCCTTAGTATAAATTCTGCTGCACCTATGATCCTCCATTCTACCTTCGAGTATTACCTCTTGGTACCTCGAGGATATCACACCTTTGCACTATATCTAATGAATTCTGATGGAACAATACCTTTCCCTGTCGTAACCACCCCATGGTTCTGGGTTGTTGTCAACCGAGAACACCGAATACCTTTTGCTTCACAATTCCTTTCTGTTGATGTCATCGCTATTCGATTGCATTCTTTTGAAACCCGTCGACATAATGTGTCGTGGTCATCATCAACATTTTGACTTCTCCCAAGTGTTAATTGAATTCATGGTGAGAAATACCATCCTTTCCCCTCGATGATTTGTGTTATCATCGACAACATCCTTTGACTCCCTGCCAATACAAACTTGGTCATGTATATCTTGCTCTGCTTTCCCTTGGGAAAGATTTACGCCTGATACTTGTGTATCATCACAATTTCCTTTCCATTGGTCTATTTAACCTTTCTTGGAATGTAACTTAACTGAGCAGTGATAATTCCCTTCTTATGTAAACACATTCGTGTACTACTTTGTCCGTACAACCTGTTACTATTGTTGATGACTTTTCGTTGACCACCGATGGACAAGAACTTTGCCAATTGGTCCGCCTCATCTTAACGAGCAGGAAAATGGTTCTCTTCGTCCCTCGCCCTTGGCACTGATGTTGTTGCCGACATAGCTGACAAATTGTTCTCCGTCTGTCGGGACCCGGGGTTAGCGTATTCAAGTCCAGCTAAGACATAGTCATATGGAGAGCCGAGAACCGTACCCACTTGTCTAAGCAGACAAGTCCAAGCACAGAACGTTCTCGGAAAGCATCGTACGTGAGGGGTATCCCATCCAGGCCGGATGATCAACTGAGATGGGTCCTCATCGTCCGCACACAAGTCTAATGATATGGGTGATGAACTCCCATATTCAAAGACAAGTCGCCTCAACCATACTATCGACTATCTCATAACTCTTACATAGACTTACTCCAGCCCGATCACTTAGTCGGGGTCTAGGGCGGGCTCGATCATACCACAAAGTGTGCACGAGACGGAGTCTCGAACAATCGCATCGCGATGCCCCAAGCTGCGCACATCTAAGGGCCACTTGGTGTATGAAAGACCGCCAGCCAGATCAAAACTAAGGTCTCGAAAACCCATACAAAGACATGCATGTTATAAACATACACGCAGCACACATGCCTTGTATGAACAGTAGGTATCATTGCAATTCTCTACAAAGTATACATTTTTATTGATAACTCTTATAGAGTGCAAACAGAGATCACAAACATGTGATCCAACATTACAACACAAGCGGAAGCAAATTATGTCTGAGTACAGACAAGTTTAACAAATGGCTTAAGAAGCCTTATTTAAACACAAGCCCTCCACGAGGGAACCAGTCGTCTGACTGGGACTAGACTAGCTTGATCTTCAGTCGTCAAGCTCGATGAAGAAGCCACCTTCGGGGTCAGTGGGTTCATCTAAAACATAGATTAAGCAAACGTGAGTACAAAGTCGTACTCAGCAAGACTTACATAGGAGCTATACTACTCATGCACATGTATCAAGGTAAAGGGAGGTGGGGTTTCACTTGCAGAAGTGCCAGCTTTGACTTGGCTAATCCTGAACTACGAGTACCAGACTTTGAGGTAAGAAGCGTACACGAGTCCACTACTTTCTCCAATCAATTACACCACTATGGTGCCTTCCTCGACTTCCCCACGAGAAAGCACGCCATAGCACTCACACTTATCTTGGTGTGTTTTAGAATTATCCAGTTCAAGTTGTCTAATAATCAAGCTAAGCTTTCCAAGCAGTCCATAACCGCGGACGCGGCTATTCGAATAGTTTTGTTAACCCTGCAGGGGTGTACCGCTACACACACATGATCATCATTTACCGCCTTTGTACTCGACACCATTCAAGGGGTGTCAGCGAGGATGCTCACCACAACTGTTACCTCATAGCCGATCTAGTCCGAGAAAGCCGCCTACTTGGGTTGGTTACCACTATCGTGAACCCGGCCGGTTTACCGAAGTGGACCCAAGTGATGTGTGCGTGGTGCATAAGCCGGTCTCGGGTGAGCCGTTCTCTCACTTAGCATCCAGGCCACAGACCTACCAGAACTCCGAACTATTGCGACATATGGACATCGAAAGGGATGAGTTAGTAAGCTGAGAGGGGTCAGTGAGCCCAATGTGTGGTTGTACTCTTCATCTTGGATCACCACACAAGAACTCGGACTTAGGGCGGTGTTCAACGAGACAACCCACTGTGTACTCCTACACAGCCTCTCATCGTTCACCTTGTATTAGGGTAGATTCACCAACACTTTTCTACCATCATCATCATGATCACTACCATCCCGACTCACATAACAGTATCATCATGGTATCACTCTAAGCATGCAATAAGCAGTAACATTTGCAGGGGCCACATGATATCAATCAACTCCTACATTTGCTAGGATTGTGGTTTGCTTACTACTGTGACAAAATGATAGGTCATGCAAAGGAATGGGTTCATCTATGCGGTAGAAACGCATCATGGTAAGCATCCTAAACAATGCATAAGCGAGACATGAGAGGGAAGTAGGATTTTATCGACATGATCAATGGGGGTTTGCTTGCCTTGCTGACGAGGTTCGGGTTCGGGGTCTTCAACGAAGGGGGCAGCCTCCTGCTCCGGTTCCACCTCTACTCGACAAACAACAAGCAAAGTAGCAAAGTAAATACAATGCACAATCACATGATGGAAGGTTGGAACTTGATGTAAATGCTTTGATGTGTGAAGCAATTCCATTTAAATGGAGTATATTGCAAATTGAATTGCAAATTCAAACTCCAATTTGAATTCAAACTTAGTCAAGTTATATGTGACATGGTTTGATCAATTTGAATCATCTTTAATTGTGTATGATATGCCTCTGATGTGTGGTTGAAATATAGCATATTTCCATGGTCCAAGGTGCAAAATCATTTGAATTGAATTTGAATAAATTCCAAATAAATCAAATGACATATGCTACTGTTCCCATTTTAAAATCAACTCAAACATAGTTGAAAGTTGGATTTTTGGATAGCTTATTTTCTCCTGATCATTTTTCATATATTATTTGTCCAATTTGGAGTTGATATGAATTTTCTATGAATTTCCAAAGTTTGGGGTATTTTCTGGAATTTTCTGAATTTCTTTAATTCATTTTAATTTCTGGAAAAGGTTTACTGCGTCAGCATGACCTCATGCTGGCGTCAGGGGGGGCTAACATGTGGGCCAGGGGTGTCAGTGACCCAGGGGGCTAATCCCTGCTGGTTTAATTAACCAGTGGCTTAATTAAGCCACTAGGCCCACTTGGCAGTGACCTAGGGTCACTTAACCCAGGTGGGGTTAAGTCCCTAAGCACGACCACATCGGCGGGGCTGCCGGCGGCTAAACGCCGGCGTCACAGACGCGGCGGTGCTCTGCGTTCTCCCTCTCCTGGCCACCATTCGCTACGCCGAGACCACAGGGACGTAGCCCATGCGCTCGCACGTCACCTGGTGCACGCGGGTGTCCAAGACGATGACCACAGCGACGGCGGTGACCTCGCCGGCGGCAACAGAGACACGGGGAAGAGGCAAACGTCACCACAGTGCTCCAAATCCAACAAGCTTTAGCTCGTTCGATGCGTGAGGTCACGGCGAAGATGACGGACAAAAAGACGAGTTCGATGGCGTAACAGGTGGTCGTCGCCATGGCTCCCGGCGGCGAGGAGCTTCGGCCCTCATGGCGGAATGAGCTAGAGGAGTCGAGCCGGGTCGTGGTTTGAGGGGAAAATCTCACCAGACGCTGGTGAACACGTTGGAGCAGGCGTCGGAGGCGGGGAAGTTACGGCGGCGGCGAATCGATCAACTCGAGCTCCGGCGGCCGGCGGCCATCCGATTAATCTGGCGTCACTCCTAGTCCAAATTGGAGCTCCTGCTTCTGCTAGTCGACGAAGACGAGGACGGCAAGCACGTTGGACATCTTGGGTGGGCTCCTCAGCGTCAATGGCTACGCGGGGGCGCTTCGGTGCTCCGGCGAGTTCTCCTGTCGACGACGAATACGGCGAGGGAGGAGGGGGAGGTGGTTCTGGAGGGAGGGAAAGGGATCGGGACGTCTCCCAGACGTCTCCAGGCGAGGAGATAAGGCTCGGGGCAGGCAGGCAGCTGCCTGTCGTGCCCACGACGCTCGCCGGCGAGGTGCTTGCCTGCCTGGAGGGGAAGAAGACGCATGTACCCCCTCCAGGTGGGCTGGGCCGGCTAAGGTGAGTGGGCCTCGCCCCTGGGCGAGAGGTAAGCTTGTTTTGTTTTCTGTAGTTTGTTTTGTTTAGCTAAATAAAATAGCTAAACATTTTATTAAATGCTGAAAAATTTTATATGGCTTAATAAAAATATAGACTAGCCACCTATAAAGTTTCAACATTTTTAAAATTCAAATAATTTGAATCTTAACTCAAATAGGGGTTTTTAATTAATTCCAAGGCACTGTTTGAATATTTTAAAAATCTATGAGCATGGGGTGGGTCCCACATCACTTGATATGTGATCACACTCATTTATAAGACTTTTCAAAATTCTAACATGAATTTTTGGAGAAGATTTTTATCTGGCCTTTTGAATTAATTCATTTGGGGGGGGTTCCTTCTCCCATTTTGCTTTTGATTTTGATTTCAAAGATTTCTTTTGAAAATTTTAACATGATGCAAGAGTACTAACTAACCCTAGCACATTACCTAACAGAGGGTTCTGACAACTCGCCCCCACTCAAAAGAATCTCGTCCCGAGATTTAGAAGCCTGCGGGAGGAAAGTGGGGTACTCGGCACTGAGACGGTCTTCTCTTTCCCACGTAGCTTCTCTCTTAGAGTGGTGTGACCATTGCACTTTCAGAAACCTAATCTTCTGACGACGAGTGACACGCTCTGCGGAATCAAGAATACGAACAGGGTATTCTCGATAAGAAAGGTCATCTTGGAGATCAAGCGCTTCATGGTCGACTTCGCGGATGGGGTCCTTGAAACAACGCCTGAGTTGGGACACATGGAATACATCATGTACTCGGGAAAGGTGCGGGGGTAGTTCAAGTTGGTAGGCAACTTCTCCACGTTTAGCAATAATGCGGAAAGGTCCGATGTAACATGGGGCCAACTTGCCTTTGATACCGAAACGTTGGGTTCCCTTCAGAGGAGTAACCCGAAGGTAAGCCTTCTCATCCAGATTGTAGCTCTCTTGCCTATGATGACGATCATAGTAGCTTTTCTGATGAGACTGGGCTGCTTTCAATTGATCACGAACAATGCGAACTTGCTCTTCTGCTTCCTTGATCATGTCCGGTCCAAAGAATTGTCTTTCACCGGTTTCTGACCAGTTTAGTGGTGTTCGACATCGTCGTCCATAAAGGAGTTCAAAAGGAGCCATGTTCAGACTAGATTGAAAACTATTGTTATAAGCAAATTCGGCGAATGGCAGAGACTTCTCCCAATTCTTTCCGAATGAGATAACACAAGCTCTGAGCATGTCTTCAAGAATTTGGTTAACCCTTTCGACTTGACCGCTAGACTGAGGATGGAAAGCTGTACTAAAGAAGAGATGAGTTCCCATAGCATTCTGAAAGCTTCCCCAAAATCTAGAGGTGAAAAGGCTACCGCGATCAGAATTGATTTCCAAAGGAACACCATGAAGGGACACAATTCTAGAGACGTACAAGTCCACTAACTGGCTAGCAGTTATAGACTAGCGAACCGGAAGGAAGTGAGCAACTTTGGAAAGCCTATCTATGACAATGAAGATGGCATTGTTTCCTTTCTGGGTTCTTGGAAAGCCGGTGATGAAGTCCATACCGACTTTGTCCCATTTCCACTCGGGAATAGACAAAGGTTGAAGTGTACCAGCAGGTCTTTGATGTTCTGCCTTAATGCGACGACAAACATCACATTCGGCAACAAATTGAGCAATGTCTCTCTTCATCCTAGTCCACCAAAATCTCTGGCGTAGATCTCGGTACATTTTTGTGCTACCGGGATGAATTGAGAGGGGTGTGTCATGGGCTTCCATGAGGATGAGTTGCCTTAGATCCCTATTCTTAGGTACTACCAAACGATTTTCAAAGAATATCGTTCCCTTGCTATCTGTGGAGAAACATTTAGCAACTCCGCTAGCAATGTTCTCCTTGATCCGGCGAACACCTCGTGCACGCCTTTGGGCAACTATAATTTGATCCTCAAGAGTTGGTTTCGCCACCAAGGTAGAAAGATAGCCATGAGGAACAATCTCAAGATTGAGCTTGCGAAAGTCCTCATGAAGAAGTGGTTGATACTGTTGTAACATGAGGTTGTTACAATACGACTTACGACTTAGTGCATCAGCCATGACATTGGCTTTTCCTGGGGTGTAAGAAATTACTACGTCGTAATCTTTTATCAACTCAATCTAGCGTCTTTGCCTGAGATTAAGATCTGGCTGGGTGAAAATGTATTTGAGGCTTTGGTGGTCGGAATAGATCTCACAACGATTACCAAGGAGGTAATGTCGCCAAGTTGTTAGGGCATGAACTACGGCAGCGAGTTCAAGGTCATGGGTAAGATAGTTCTCTTCATGTGGCCGCAACTGGCGTGAAGCATAAGCTACCACATGTCGATCTTGCAAAAGTATGCATCCTAACCCTTGCCGTGATGCGTCACAATAGATCTCGAAATCCTTTTTGGTGTCTGGAGGTGCAAGTACGAGTGCAGAAGTCAATCTTCTTTTCAGCTCTTGAAAGCTTTCCTCGCACTTGGGAGTCCATAGGAATTTCTTATCTTTCTTGAGGAGTTCAGTTAGAGGCTTTGCAACTTTAGAAAAGTTCTCGACGAAGCGACGGCAGTAGCTGGCTAGGCCAAGAAAACTCCTAACTTGCTTAACCGATTCAGGTGGAGTCCAGTCAAGGACGGCCTGAACTCTCTCGGGATTCACAGCAATGCCTTTTGCAGAAATCACGTGGCCTAAGTAGGTCACTTCTGGTAGCCAAAATTCACACTTGGAGAATTTAGCATACAGGCGATGCTCTCTAAGTTTCATCAATACCAGCCTTAGGTGTTCGGCATGTTCTTCTTCGTTCTTCGAGTAGATGAGAATGTCATCGAGATAAACTACAACAAATTTATCTAGGTACTCCATGAAGATTGAATTCATCATGCGTGAGAAAGTGTCGGGGGCATTGGTTAAACCAAAGGACATGACGGTGTACTCGTAAAGACCATAACGAGTAGTAAAAGCCATTTTGGGAATGTCCTCGTTTCGGATCTTGATTTGATGATAACCTAATCTCAAATCCATCTTGGAGAAGACAGAGGATCCTGCAAGTTGATCATAAAGATCATTGATCCTGGGAAGTGGGTACTTGTTCTTTATCGTCGCTAAATTTAGCGGGCGATAGTCTACGCACATCCTTTCTGTTCCATATTTCTTCGTTACGAACAGAACGGGGCAACCCCATGGCGATGAGCTAGGGCGGATGAAGCCTTTCTCCAACAAAGCTTCCAGTTGGGTTTTAAGCTCAGCTAACTCACGTGGGGCCATTTTGTATGGGCGTCTAGAAATTGGTGCGGTTCCTGGGGCAAGATCCACTATAAACTCTACACATCTGTCGGGTGGCATGCCCGGCAGCTCTTCAGGAAAGACATCCGGGAAGTCACGAACCACCGGAATATCTTCAAGTTCGGGAAGGGGAAGTACATTCAAGGAATGCACTTGGGTTCTTGTTCTGGGTGAGGTATAGTTGACGGTCTTGCCTGAAGGGTGGGTGAGTTTCACGGATTTGCCTTTGCAATCCAGGTAGGCATTCTGTCTTGATAGCCAATCCATGCCAAGGATGACATCAATATCTGAAGACTTGAGGGATATGAGTGAAGCAAGGAATACTAAACCCTCAATTGCAATTTGGTTTCCATGGCTTACTCTATTAGTTTGCCATCTTGACCCTGGAGTTTGAATAATCATTGGGGTGGACAATTCAACAAAAGATAACTCATGACGAAGTGCATAACTTTCCGACATGAATGAATGAGATGCTCCTGGGTCGAAAAGAACAGAAGTAGGAACATAATTGACTGGGAGCGTACCAAGAATGACGTCAGTGGTGTCATCAGTCTCTTCGGCGGCGATCTGGTTCACACGTCCACGAGTGGCGAGAGGAGCGGGTTTGGCGGTGTAGACCTTCTAGGGTGGCTTGCCACGACCATTGTTGTTGCCTCCGGCACGGGTTGGAGCATTCTGATGCTGGATCTGGTTCTGGGGACACTCACGAGAGTAGTGGCCTTCCTGACCACACTTGTAACAGGCTCCAAAAACAGTGCGTGGAGCTGGGTTGTTTGGTGGAGCTGGGTGGAACTGAGTTGGTGGACGAGGCGACACATAGGATGGCCTCGGTGGGTTGTTCTTGCGAAACATACTTTTGGGGATCCAGATCTTAAGCTTCTGGGAGCCAGAACTGGATGAACTGTCGTCTCTAGGGTGTTTGCGAAAGTCGTTGGGGTTGTTCATGTCCTCTGCCTTGATGGCCTTGTTGACAAGGACCTGGAATGTGGCAAAGTCATGTAGGTTGAGCTCACGACGGAGTCCAGAGTTGAGGCCACGACGGAACCTCTCTTGTTTCTTGGAGTCGGTGGAGACTTCTTCAGTAGCATAACGAGCCAGTCGGTTGAACTCACGACTAAACTCGTCAACGGTCCTTCTGCCTTGGGTGAGGTTGCAGAACTCCTCACGCTTGCGGTCCATAAGACCCTTGGGAATGTGGTGCTCACGGAAGGAAGTGCAGAACTCATCCCAAGATGCAGGCGGTCCAACGGGACGCATGTTCAGAAAGTTCTCCCACCAAGAGCTAGCTCCGCCTTCAAGGTGATAGGTGGCATAGCTGACCTTGTCGCCATTTGCAACATGGCCTGCTTGGAGCTTCCTCTCGATGCTGCGAAGCCAGTCATTGGCGTCAAGGGGCTCGGTGGAGTAACTGAAAACTGGGGGATGAAGTCGGATGAAGTCGTTCAGGGACACCAACTCGTTGCGCTGCTGAGTGGTGTTGTGAGCAATGACTTCCAGCAGATGGTGAGAGTCTCGGCGGTTCCTCTCAACTTCCATCAGAACCTGAGCCATCGTGGGTGGGGGTGGAAGGTTGCCTTCCTCCTGGTCATTCCCATGACCCTGGTTACGAACAATCTGGCCACGGGTTCCTTGAGACATCCTGAAGGTGAAAAACCAAAGTCAAACAGAGTTGATTGGGAGAGTCTAAACAAGGTATTGAAGTACTGGAAGGATTACAGAGCAAAGGAAGTAATCATCTTGACAACATGGTGATAAAGCATACAAGCCATATATTCACAAGCTGTCATACAAGCCATACATCGTTTTAGTACAAGCACCAAGCTAATACAAACGTGATGAAGATGATACATCCTTCAGAGGCACTCTGACTTCCTATACATTATTTATCTAAGCCTCTGGAACTTAGACCCTTGCGTACAATACACTAAGATACTACTAAATCAACACTAAGTAAGACCACAAGCGGTCTCACTCATCTCCATCTCCATAGTAGTCCTCATAAAAGTTACCCGCGTATCCCGGTAGCTGAAGGTGACCATCGGAAAACACGGAGGCCTGTGGACCCTGATATCCATTTGGGCAAGGATGGGGCCTAGGTCCAGCGTAGGGTGGAAGAAAAGGACCACGGGGTGGAAAAATGCCTCCAATCTCGGGCCAAGCAACTCGAGAAGGCATTTGAGTCCTCACTGGGTAGATAGCATCATACTCAACTGATCCAACGCTCACGAAGGGTGCCAAAAGTGTCAGTGCTCGATACAGACGAACACGAGTGGCGTGGAGCTCGAAACGGAGAGCGCGTGCATCCCGATTTCGATCACTAGCAAACCTAGCAGTCATCTGAAGTGCGGGATCCTCTGCAGAGTGATCTGAGTAGAGTCCGGTGTAATACCCCTCTTCTCCTGGAAGTGCAGCAGGGATATAGCGGAATGAGGTCTCTCTCAGCATAGTGTGCTCCTCTCTCAGCAGTGTAATACATGAGTATGCAGCATCCTGCACAGCCATGTTCTCAGTAACGCCAATGCCATGTCCAAAGTGGATAGGCTGAGTGACTCCAACGTGGTGCGGGTAGATCGTGACAATGCAGTGGAACTGGGTCTGGTTGAAGTCGAGGAACTGCTCCTCAACGGTGTACTCAGGATACCATCGATATCCCACATAGGACATCATCTCGATCAACGTGGCGGGATGGCCACCCACACCGAGGCACCTGGTCAAACGAACAATCTGTCGAGGGGGAAGATCTGCCATCTGAAATAGAAAGAAGGAGTTTGCAAATGCATCAGATTATGAGATAAACCAGGAATGACTCGGACAGCATAACGGCTGTAATTGCAAGAAAAAGACAATTTCTTACAACATGGAAACAACACTTACATACGATGTAATAAATCAGGGAGCATAACCACTCTAACAAACCGGTCACAACTTTCCTACGGCTACAAGGAAGCAAACAACGAGATGTTCTAATCAGACAGAGGAGAGCCTAGTCCTATCTTCCCGTAGAATAAGATGAGGGTGACTCAGAACTCAGAACGAAGGGGGTAAGGAGAAAAAAGAAGCCTTACGTTGTTCCCTTATATACCCAGAGTAACTATATAACTATAGAAGGCTAGACTCGACTTCGGCCAAGGCTACTAGTCCTACAGTCATTCCTGCTCTGATACCAAGTCTGTCGGGACCCGGGGTTAGCGTATTCAAGTCCAGCTAAGACATAGTCATATGGAGAGCCGAGAACCGTACCCACTTGTCTAAGCAGACAAGGCCAAGCACAGAACGTTCTCGGAAAGCATCGTACGTGAGGGGTATCCCATCCAGGCCGGATGATCAACTGAGATGGGTCCTCATCGTCCGCACACAAGTCTAATGATATGGGTGATGAACTCCCATATTCAAAGACAAGTCGCCTCAACCATACTATCGACTATCTCATAACTCTTACATAGACTTACTCCAGCCCGATCACTTAGTCGGGGTCTAGGGCGGGCTCGATCATACCACAAAGTGTGCACGAGACGGAGTCTCGAACAATCGCATCGCGATGCCCCAAGCTGCGCACATCTAAGGGCCACTTGGTGTATGAAAGACCGCCAGCCAGATCAAAACTAAGGTCTCGAAAACCCATACAAAGACATGCATGTTATAAACATACACGCAGCACACATGCCTTGTATGAACAGTAGGTATCATTGCAATTCTCTACAAAGTATACATTTTTATTGATAACTCTTATAGAGTGCAAACAGAGATCACAAACATGTGATCCAACATTACAACACAAGCGGAAGCAAATTATGTCTGAGTACAGACAAGTTTAACAAATGGCTTAAGAAGCCTTATTTAAACACAAGCCCTCCACGAGGGAACCAGTCGTCTGACTGGGACTAGACTAGCTTGATCTTCAGTCGTCAAGCTCGATGAAGAAGCCACCTTCGGGGTCAGTGGGTTCATCTAAAACATAGATTAAGCAAACGTGAGTACAAAGTCGTACTCAGCAAGACTTACATAGGAGCTATACTACTCATGCACATGTATCAAGGTAAAGGGAGGTGGGGTTTCACTTGCAGAAGTGCCAGCTTTGACTTGGCTAATCCTGAACTACGAGTACCAGACTTTGAGGTAAGAAGCGTACACGAGTCCACTACTTTCTCCAATCAATTACACCACTATGGTGCCTTCCTCGACTTCCCCACGAGAAAGCACGCCATAGCACTCACACTTATCTTGGTGTGTTTTAGAATTATCCAGTTCAAGTTGTCTAATAATCAAGCTAAGCTTTCCAAGCAGTCCATAACCGCGGACGCGGCTATTCGAATAGTTTTGTTAACCCTGCAGGGGTGTACCGCTACACACACATGATCATCATTTACCGCCTTTGTACTCGACACCATTCAAGGGGTGTCAGCGAGGATGCTCACCACAACTGTTACCTCATAGCCGATCTAGTCCGAGAAAGCCGCCTACTTGGGTTGGTTACCACTATCGTGAACCCGGCCGGTTTACCGAAGTGGACCCAAGTGATGTGTGCGTGGTGCATAAGCCGGTCTCGGGTGAGCCGTTCTCTCACTTAGCATCCAGGCCACAGACCTACCAGAACTCCGAACTATTGCGACATATGGACATCGAAAGGGATGAGTTAGTAAGCTGAGAGGGGTCAGTGAGCCCAATGTGTGGTTGTACTCTTCATCTTGGATCACCACACAAGAACTCGGACTTAGGGCGGTGTTCAACGAGACAACCCACTGTGTACTCCTACACAGCCTCTCATCGTTCACCTTGTATTAGGGTAGATTCACCAACACTTTTCTACCATCATCATCATGATCACTACCATCCCGACTCACATAACAGTATCATCATGGTATCACTCTAAGCATGCAATAAGCAGTAACATTTGCAGGGGCCACATGATATCAATCAACTCCTACATTTGCTAGGATTGTGGTTTGCTTACTACTGTGACAAAATGATAGGTCATGCAAAGGAATGGGTTCATCTATGCGGTAGAAACGCATCATGGTAAGCATCCTAAACAATGCATAAGCGAGACATGAGAGGGAAGTAGGATTTTATCGACATGATCAATGGGGGTTTGCTTGCCTTGCTGACGAGGTTCGGGTTCGGGGTCTTCAACGAAGGGGGCAGCCTCCTGCTCCGGTTCCACCTCTACTCGACAAACAACAAGCAAAGTAGCAAAGTAAATACAATGCACAATCACATGATGGAAGGTTGGAACTTGATGTAAATGCTTTGATGTGTGAAGCAATTCCATTTAAATGGAGTATATTGCAAATTGAATTGCAAATTCAAACTCCAATTTGAATTCAAACTTAGTCAAGTTATATGTGACATGGTTTGATCAATTTGAATCATCTTTAATTGTGTATGATATGCCTCTGATGTGTGGTTGAAATATAGCATATTTCCATGGTCCAAGGTGCAAAATCATTTGAATTGAATTTGAATAAATTCCAAATAAATCAAATGACATATGCTACTGTTCCCATTTTAAAATCAACTCAAACATAGTTGAAAATTGGATTTTTGGATAGCTTATTTTCTCCTGATCATTTTTCATATATTATTTGTCCAATTTGGAGTTGATATGAATTTTCTATGAATTTCCAAAGTTTGGGGTATTTTCTGGAATTTTCTGAATTTCTTTAATTCATTTTAATTTCTGGAAAAGGTTTACTGCGTCAGCATGACCTCATGCAGGCGTCAGGGGGGGCTAACATGTGGGCCAGGGGTGTCAGTGACCCAGGGGGCTAATCCCTGCTGGTTTAATTAACCAGTGGCTTAATTAAGCCACTCGGCCCACTTGGCAGTGACCTAGGGTCACTTAACCCAGGTGGGGTTAAGTCCCTAAGCACGACCACGTCGGCGGGGCTGCCGGCGGCTAAACGCCGGCGTCACAGACGCGGCGGCGCTCTGCGTTCTCCCTCTCCTGGCCACCATTCGCTACGCCGAGACCACAGGGACGTAGCCCATGCGCTCGCACGTCACCTGGTGCACGCGGGTGTCCAAGACGATGACCACAGCGACGGCGGTGACCTCGCCGGCGGCAACAGAGACACGGGGAAGAGGCAAACGTCACCACAGTGCTCCAAATCCAACAAGCTTTAGCTCGTTCGATGCGTGAGGTCACGGCGAAGATGACGGACAAAAAGACGAGTTCGATGGCGTAACAGGTGGTCGTCGCCATGGCTCCCGGCGGCGAGGAGCTTCGGCCCTCATGGCGGAATGAGCTAGAGGAGTCGAGCGGGGTCGTGGTTTGAGGGGAAAAGCTCACCAGACGCTGGTGAACACGTTGGAGCAGGCGTCGGAGGCGGGGAAGTTACGGCGGCGGCGAATCGATCAACTCGAGCTCCGGCGGCCGGCGGCGATCCGATGAACCTAGCGTCACTCCTAGTCCAAATTGGAGCTCCTGCTTTTGCTAGTCGACGAAGACGAGGACGGCAAGAACGTTGGACATCTTGGGTGCGCTCCTCGGCGTCAATGGCTACGCGGGGGCGCTTCGGTGCTCCGGCGAGTTCTCCTGTCGACGACGAATACGGCGAGGGAGGAGGGGGATGTGGTTCTGGAGGGAGGGAAAGGGATCGGGACGTCTCCCAGACGTCTCCAGGCGAGGAGATAAGGCTCGGGGCAGGCAGGCAGCTGCCTGTCGTGCCCACGGCGCTCGCTGGCGAGGTGCTTGCCTGCCTGGAGGGGAAGAAGACCCATGTACCTCCTCCAGGTGGGCTGGGCCGGCTGAGGTGAGTGGGCCTCGCCCCTGGGCGAGAGGTAAGCTTCTGTTTTCTTTTTCTATTTTTCTTTTCTGTAGTTTGTTTTGTTTAGCTAAATAAAATATCTAAACATTTTATTAAATGCTGAAAAATTTTATATGGCTTCATAAAAATATAGACTAGCCACTTGTAAAGTTTCAACATTTTTAAAATTCAAATAATTTGAATCTTAACTCAAATAGGGGTTTTTAATTAATTCCAAGGCGCTGTTTGAATATTTGAAAAATCTATGAGCATGGGGTGGGTCCCACATCACTTGATATGTGATCACACTCATTTATAAGACTTTTCAAAATTCTAACATGAATTTTTGGAGAAGATTTTTATCTGGCCTTTTGAATTAATTCATCTTGGGGGGTTCCTTCTCCCATTTTGATTTTGATTTTGATTTCAAAGATTTCTTTTGAAAATTTTAACATGATGCAAGAGTACTAACTAACCCTAGCACATTACCTAACAGAGGGTTCTGACACCTTCATACCTTGCAACTTGATCGCATAGAATGTCAACACCTTTCTTATTAAATGTGCGGTCATAACCCATAGATCCACAGGACCGAAACCTGACTCTTTTGTACATCCCCGTTCCCAAGGATTATTCCTCGTGCTTGACCCGTGTACCATTCACGACTCACATACCTTGTGATCTTCAGTTCAATATCAGACTCAGTGCTTATTCCTGATGCCCTGGATCCCTTTTTGTCATCCATCATCGACATCGAATGCATGCCTATCCGCTCGAAACTTCCCATACCTTCTCTCGTTTCTCTCGATGTATTCCCCTGAGATTAGACTCGGGAGATACGTTGTACCCCATTCCCTTGGTCATCCTTGAATGAACCTTGTACCGATCCGACCCCCCTTAAGTTTTCCCTCAGAGCCTATTCGTAAGTACGATGAAGCCCCCTAATGAAGGATGAAGAATCGTCGAGATGCACTGTTGCAGAGAAAGGAAGACATCAACGAGAAGGATCAACTCCTTGAGAAGGACAACAAGCACCAGAAGAATCATTAGAATACGAAATTGAAACCTTACCCCTTACCCTACTTTTAATTCTCGGGACGAGAATTCTTTGTAGTGGTGGAGATTTGTAACACTCTCAATGTCATGCTACAACAATCCTTTTGTTAAATTCAAAACACTCTGCTTAATCATGCTCTGGTCATCATTCATTCCAATCACATTCAAATCCCCCTTGGATGGAATTGAAAAAAAAGTGATAAGTCAACTTCAACCAAAAATGCAAATGATAGCCAAGGTAAAACTTTTCAAAACAACTTATATAAAGATGTCCTTAATATAGTAAATAACCTCAAACCCATTGAAACAAATAAAACTAATAATTGGGGAATATTAAATTTCCCTGGAAATGAAAATAAAGGTGAAAATTATAGTGAAACGAAAAATGGTGCAACCACTTTTATTAAATGCCTGGCCCAACCCACCCCGGCCCTTTTCTCCTACCTCACACTACAGGAGGAGGAGGCGGGGCCATGGCGATGGACGTGCTGGCGCACATCGTCCACGTCGCCGATTTCCACGCGCTGGCCATCTCGCGACTCTACAGGTGGATAAGGCCACCCCTCCCTCCCGCTGCTAACCCTAGCCGCCCCGTTCCCATTCCCTTCCTTCCCCTCGTGTTGCCCCTGCTCCTCCCCGACCTCGCCCAAGTCGTCGTGGGCACGCGCGTCGTCGTCCACGTGGCCACCGCCGTACCCAACGCTTGAGATCGTGTCCAGGAGCTGCTCCGTCGTCGTCCTCGTTGTCTCAAGTGAAGACTTGAGCTCGGGACACACTACAAGCTCGCCATCGAGCCTGCGACTCCCGCCACCGCCGCCGGTGTCAACGACGAATTCATCGCCACCGCGATCTCCCCCGAGCCCCAGCTTGCTCCGTTGACTCTTTGTGAGCTTCCCCTCATACCCCTCTGCCGCTTGTTCCGATTTGTCGATGTTTCGTCACCTGCTCGGGCCGTGGCCGCCATGGCCAGGCACGCGCTCACCGCGCCTCTGCCCCGCGCCCAGCACGCTCTGGCCGCCCATGGCCACGCCCTGGGGCACCCCCGCGCGTGCGCGTGCCCACACCTGGCCTTGCCCCACCGTGCCCCTGCTCTGGCGTCGTCGTGCTCTCCATGGGCGCGGCCGCCATGGTCACGACAACCACGGCCGCGCCCAACCCATGCACGCGCTTGTGCCCTGCGCGTGTGCGCTCCCACGCGAGGGCGCCCTTGCCGCACCCTCTCCAGCGGCCGCTCCGTCTACCGCCCCCTGATGCCGCCGTGCCCCGGCGCGTTGTCGGTGTGCACTGCGTGTGCACACACGATTATGCCGTGTGTTAAGCCCCCCCCCCAACTCACTGAACATGGGCCTGAGGCTATTAAGATTAGCCTAATTAACCACTTAAATAAATTGTCCCTCTTTGACTTACTTGTGGGCCATGCCCCTTAATTGAACTGGTGATTAAATTAAACATAATAAACCCACTGTTAGTGCACTGATCCAATGACATGTGGACCCTAGGCATTTTAATTAAATTATATAACTGATAACTGTCTCTGTCTCAATAAAAGTTGGACCCCACTAGAATAATTAGATTTAATTAAATCATTTTATTATCACTGTCTATGACATGTGGGACCCACTGGTCAATAGACCCCACATGTCAGTTGACCAGTCAACCAGTAATGTTTTGGATAATGTTATATTTAATAAATAAAATAAATATAGAAATTCTTTTAAATGATTTAAAACTTTAGAAATTTATATCTTTTAATATGTAGCTCCGATGGAAAAACTTTATACATGGAAGTTGATCAGAAAAATACAACAAATAAGAATACGCTACCTGTATATCCATCACCTCCTCTAACATACTGAACATGGAACTGTCCCCCCTCCGGATCGTCTGTCGATAATCACCCGAAGCTGTAAGTTCATCCCCGGATGAATTCCCGCACCGAGCAATCACCTAGTACTGCATTAGAAACATCGTTAACATTGCATATTTCATGTCATGCATATGTTTGCTTTGTAATTACTTTTTCTCTCCCTATTATTCTCCGGTAGACCCCGTGACTGTTGCCGACTACACCGTTGTTGAGTATGACTACTTCGCCGATGACTGTACCCCTACCATCGAGCTTCCAGGCAAGCATAGCCATTTTCCTTCCCAGATATCGCCTATCTTTTCCGTACATTTCTTGCACTATGCATTGTTGTTGCTGCTATCTTTCTTACCTTTCAATTGCATAGTCTGTCATTGTCGCCCCTTGATGTACCTTCCTTTATCCTATGATGCCTATCAATTATATATTATATTTAGGCGTGAGCCCTGCGCATTGTTAGTCAACTAGGATTAGAGAGCGGGCCGTGATCACTCTGGGGAGTGAGGGCGGATACAAAAAATATATAACTGCACAGGTACGGTACAATGCAGACACTGCCTAAGGCCCTAGGGTCCTGAACCGCAGCTGACCTTAAAGGTAAAAGTCGGGCGGCCCAACGGTGCCCGCGAGCGGTATTGTGACGGGAACGACAGGGAGGGTACGGCCGACGTAATGGCGTGCTTGGCCCCTACTCGTATTCAGCGAGAGTTACCAAACCATGAAAGTTGAGCTCCTCTAGGAGCACACGCGAGATAAGGTAAGGAGACGGTTCACCTTGTTGGTAACCGCAGAGCTTTGACGGGACGACAGGGCAGGACTCGACGTACTGGTGGTCCTTGCTGCTGTTCATTGTCTGTTGTGTTACTAGTCGGGCAACGACAGCGGTTGTTCACCAGATAATAATAAAATGACTAATTGTTCGGTGGATGACTTGAGAGGTCGCAAACGCCTGTACGCACTACCTACACGTGGGATTACGGTGTGGGACCTCCGCGTCGTAGTTCGTCCAAAAGCTCTTCAAACGTCAGCAGTGCCGCGGCATGAGTGCCAGGAAGTGGTGTATTCTTTGCTCGCAAGCGGTGGTATTTGTTTTTGCTTCCCCGGCAAGACTCGCACCGTGAAGGAGCGTGGAAGGGTGAGGGACCTACACCCCTGAGCGCATAGGATTTAGTCCGGCGGATGACCTCTCTGTTGAGCCTAGGATGGGTTGCGGCCTGTTGGGTAACTTCGTTGGGGTGTTCCCTAACAAGGTATACGCCACCCTGGAGATCCGAGCGTGCAAGCTGAACATTAGTGCACCTCTGCAGGGAGTTTAATCTATTCGAATAGCCGTGTCCACGGTAACAGGACGCTTATGCTGAAGTCAGATCGTACTACTACAAACTACTACTATTAAACTGTTTGTTCCGAGTTTTCTTCCTTGTACGGAGTCGAGGAAGGATTCTCGGAGGCATTGATAATTGTTAACTAATACAACTTACTATTATACAATGCTGCAGCAACTTCTGCTGCATTTTTAATTTATGCTTTATATGAACTGTTGGCTATTCTCTTTTCATGCTACAAGAATCGTCGGAAGATGCTAGTCTTCAATAGGCCTAGCTTCTCATCCTTATTCTGATTTTCTACCACTCAGTCCACTATTTATAGCCTCCCCTTTCCATTTGATACAAATGCATAAATGCTTAGTAGCGGACGTAAGACTCGCGGGTATGCTAGATACTCACCCTTGCTTTACTTCCCCCCTTTGTTCTATATACACGGTTGCTGCAATCAGACGCGAGGCATCCAGGAGAAGGAGATCCCCGATCCGACTGATATCTCTCCTCGTTGGTTACCCCAAGTGGAAGGTGAGATGTAGGATAGCGGAAAATTTCCCTCGGTGAAGATACCAAGGTTTGTCTCCATTAGGACTCCGGAGATGATAAGTAGGTGTCAAAGGCGCAATTGACGTGGACCTGCACACAACACAAATAACTTTGCTTCCCAACGAGTACAGAGAGGTTTTAAATCTCTCCGGCCTTGCTGTTCACAAAGGATCAACGCAACAGATAATAATGATAATGGTAGCAGCTAGAAAGTAAAAGCAGGAAAATAAATGAGCGTGTAAATAGTAATGAGAATATGGACCGGGGTCCCGTGATGTTCACTAGTGATGTCTCTCTCCCAAAACACGATAAAACTGCTATGTGAGGTAAACAAATTACAGTTGGGCAACTGACAGGATTAAAAACACACCGCAATTCTAACTATGCTACAAAGAATGGACGAGGCTCGAAAGCATGGGCGGTACGACAAAATAAGTAGACCAAACTCCAGCTGCATCTACTACTGATTATCCACCTTGAGATATCTATCCAGAACATCTCGCTGGTATTAAGTTGCGAGCCCCAACCAAAGTGTAAACCCAAAGCAACAGACAACTGCATTAAAAAGCACTTTGCGTAAAGTAAAAAATCCTTGCAACTGCGGTTACAAGCACCGTTGTTTCCCCCCTTGTGGCAACAGCACATCCCCTAGACTCATGTTTCTATCACTCAAGTGTGTCATCGGGGGGGGGGGGGCATGAACCCACAATCGAGCATAACGTTCCCTCTTGGAGTCACTACCTACTACTTGGCCAAAGCAATAAACGGCAACTGAGAACATGCAAGAATTACTTAAGAACAAAAATATAAGAGATAAGAACCAAATATATTACTCAATCACAATCTAAACATAATCTCATAATCCATCAGATCCCAGCAAACTCAGCATAGCAACAGCAGAAAATTACATATGTGCCTCGATCATGTAGGGCAGCTCACGAGGTTTAAACCATGAAGAACAAAGAGGGGAGGAGAACATCACATAGCTACTGATCACGGACCCATGGTCCAAGGGAAACTACTCATGGCACATCTGGGAAGCGTCCATGGTGGAGGGGAAGTTCCCGGAGGTCAATCCTCCCTCCGGCAGGGTGCCGGGAAGAGGTCTGCTGGCGCTCTAGATCTTGGAAGCGCGGGGGTGGCGGAACAGAGGCGAGATCGCAAAAAAGGGTTCTGTCCTCGGAGGTTTCGCATCACGGAGAATATATAGGAGAAGGCGGGCAGCCAGGGGGGCCACCAGGGGTCCAGGCGCCCCCCCCCCCCCCGGCACGTCCAGACCCTAGGCCGCGCCAGGTGGCCACCTGGGTCTCTAGTGGTGGCCCTCTGGCCCCACCCAGGTGATTCCGGAAGGTTCCTTCACGCTGATTTTTTATCTAATCTTTTAATATGGGGAAACCTGAAATAGAAAAACAGTAGAAAACAGGAACTGGCACTGTGGTGCACTGAGTTAATAAGTTAGTCCAAATATGATCAAAAGTGTATGAAAGTGTATCTAGATCATAGCAATATCACACAAAACATGCATGGAGCAAGCAGAAATTATAGATACTTTTGGGACGTATCAACATCCCCAAGCTTAATTCCTGCTCGTCCTCGAGTAGGTAAATGATAGCAAGCATAATTTCTAAGGTGACATTCTAGCAACCATATAAGAAATTTGAAAAGCAAACCAATCAAGGTATGTGATTCAATTCAAGTCATCACATGCAAGTCTATATTAGCATTGAACGAAGTAACAAAAGAATATTAGGTGTAAGAGTTCTCGCTGTCGGTGACTCGAATGTCTCAAAATGGTGTTTGCGTGCAAGAAGGGGGATAGGGAATACGAGAAAATAAGTATTTTTGTTGATAACTCAATCTACTAAAGTTTCACACTTGGTCTTTTTTGGAATCTTATCTTGACTCGTCCCCAGACCACTAGCCAGGTACAAGTCAATTTGATCCACTCCTTTTCGATATTTTGAGCACTCATGCAATGGATGAGTGTAAGCACGAAAGTTGACACTTAGGATGGCAAAGAGAGAAGTATGGTGGAGGAGGAAGACAAAAAGGTGAGAAAGGCTCACATTAATGAGGACAACCATAGGAGAGAGGCCAAATGATAGATATGATGTGAGGAGTAGGGATTGCCATGCAACGGATGCATATACGAGCTAAGGTTAGCTCTCCAATGGAACTAGTGGGGGTGCATCAAACTTGCTCGCTCATGAAGACCTAGAGCTCATTTGAGGAGGCTCATCCCTTGAATATGTAAGCCAAATTCTATAGTGTGAAGTTCCCCACATAGCTATATTCATAAATGATCATCTCTATGGAGTACAAGGATAAGAGGGAGTACCAGTGTGGATCTTTCAAAAGGATAGTAGTGTTTCCCCTTCCTCTCTTTTTATTTTCTTTTTCTCTCTTTTCTATTTTTTGTATTTTTTTGGTGGCCTCAATGGCTCTTTCTATTTAACTCTCATTTGTCCTCTTTGGGTTCCTTTATTTTGCTCACTTTGAGATCTTTTCCTCACTTAAGGGCAACAGTCTATTTTACAAGAGGGTATAGAAGATCTTCACACTTTACAAGGTAGTCAAACATAACAAAGATGTAGCTATCATGATGTATGCAATGTATGGCTCTGACAGTGTAGCAGGAACATGTATGACATGAAGATCATGTCATGAAGAGGTGGATGTTGCATGGCAATATATCTCGGAAAGGCTATGGAAATGCCTTGATAGGTAGGTATGGTGGCTGTTTTGAGGAAAGATATAGGTAGGTTTATGATGAAAGAGCGTATCATGCCAAGGGTTTGGATGCATCGGCAAAGGTGAACGCCAACTCTCGGAGTGAGAAGAGGGCAATGCATGGTACGGAAGAGGCTAGCAAATATAAGGAGGTGGAAGTGTCAACTTTCAATACTTACATTAGTCCGAAGAACTCATGCAGTTATTATCGGTAATTCGCAATCTAATGAGAAGGTTCACAAAGAGACAAGTACCCCGATGAGGAGTGTATGGGGGTTTGGTTATCCTTGCGCATCCTCGACTCATGGTACGTGAGTGTTCTCTAGTATCCGATCCCTCAAAAGATTAGATATCGATCTAGTAGCTAGAGTTCTCAACTAGTTTTGTAGGTTTTGAAAATAAACACGGATTGCCCAAAATACGACACCTATCACTACTAGGCTAGAGCTCTTGACACCAAAAGTTCAAAGATTACTCACAAAAATAACTCAAAACTATTGCAAGTTACTACTAAAATTAAGTAGCAACCTCAATTACCTACTTTCAAGACAAACCACAACTTAGTGCAACAGCCAACTCTTTTAACAAGATAAACATGAAAACTAAAGAGGGTTCTAGCAACAAACTAAACAAAAGCCAAGGCTCTTGCTAAAGACAAACTAAAACTAAAACTAAACATGGCAGTAGCTACGAAAAGATAAAGAACACACAACAGCAGAAAGATAAGCATGAAAAATCCTATGATGTGTTCTAGATTGGAGTGGAGCGTGTTTATCTCCCACACAAAGTAATTTGGGGTCTAACTTGATATGAACAGCAAGCAAAGCTAAATAAAACTAAAAAGTAAACCTAAGAGCGAGACGCTCCAAGCATAGCACATAATGCATGCAGTGATAAAAATATAGTGAGACGAAGGACGAACTGATGATTTTTTATGGATAAGGGGATGCACGGGGGCAACCCCAAGCTTAGACGCTTGAGTCTCCTTGAATATATATTGTGGATGCATGGGCGCATCCCCAAGCTTGAGCGTTTGACACTCACGGGTCTTCTTTCATCTTCTTCGCTCACACACTTGAAAACTCCCTTCATACATAACTCATTGTAAACTGATTAGAGAGGTTAGTACCCTATTAAAATAATTTTTCCCTTACTGTAAATAAAGATATTCTTGAAGATCTACTGTTTATCAAGATTGCCAAAAAGTTTTTGCAAAGAAAAAGCAAGCTTAAGGTTTGCAAAAGCAAGGAAAGACAAAACGTAGCAGAATCTGTGAAAAAACAGAACAGAAGGTAGTAGAGAATTTTTTCGGGGTACTTATGCAACTCAAATAAAAAAACTCAGAACATACGAAAGTTTCACAATTGTATAGATCATGTTGTGTAAAAAATAAGCTTAAAAAGATGAACTGGTGATTTGTTTCGATTTTTTCCGTCAAGAAGACAGAATATGTTTTCTAGACAGCATGTCACAACTTTTTCTTCCCTTATCATAAGAGGCTATAGCTTGGCACAAAGCTTGAAAATAAAGATACAATGATATTTCTACAGTAGTAAAAATCATCAAGACCACTAAAAACAGAAGTAAAAAAAATCTTGGGTTGCCTCCCAACAAGCGCTTTCTTTTACGCCTTTAAGCTAGGCATAAGGCAAAAGATCAAGTTGTATCAATCGAACCATCATCAAGATCATCAAAAAGCTCTTCAATTGTACAACTAGTCTTAAGAAGTATTTCAAATAAAGGCCTAATGAAGATACTTCTAGGGAGAAAAACAAAAGGAGGAAATCAATTGGAGTTTCATTTATAAATTTATCAAAAATAGGTATTTCTTCCAAAGTTTTCACGGTTTCAACTTCCTTGGCAATGGGTGGATTATTTTTAGGTCGGGGAACCTTAGGGACATAGTTGAACTTATGTTCCCTTCTTGTCGGAGTTTCTACCCTTTTTGGTTTGATTGAGGAGAAAGTAGTTCCTAAAGTGTTAATGATTTCCTCAATCTTATCAATCCTAGAGGGATCCATATCATGGGATGTGATGGTCTCCAAAGTTTTAATAATTTTAAGCATGGATCTATCAAGTATATTCAAATTTCCTTGAATCTTGCGTTCCAACTAATTTATCCTAGTTATACTTGGTATTTATAACTCTATCTTTTCAAGTTTCTTCATAATGTGAGCCAGAGTTATACCTTCTTGTATGCTAGCAACAGGGAGATTTCCAACAAGATTTTTAATAACATTAAGAGACTCCCTGTTGTGGTTATAGACCTAACAATAGATATGAGGGTAGTGATGGAGCTATGAAGATCTGTACGCAAAGATGGTGACACCAGGAAAAGTTATACAGGTTAGGCCTCTCCTTGGAGATAACAACCTTAATCCTGTCCCAAATAGTTTGGGGTGTTCTTTCTCTAGATGTCCAAGTTGTCCCTGCTGGGGTGAAAGGATGGGCTTATATAGAGTGCGCCATGTCCCTTCATTGCCCAGTAATGGGTTTTAATTACAGAGTTTAAGGATGGCTATTATTACAATGGGAAACGTCTCCCCATTATTGCTATTTAAGTAGGGGTAACGCCTATGGCTTTAATGTCTTGTAACAGCAGTCCTTCTTCCTCTTATCCGACTACCATGCAACTCGGCTTCTTCTTCTTCCGAGTAACCACCATATTCGGATGGTAGTGCTTCGCTCCGAGTGACGCCTTACTCGAGAAAGGGCCTCTTCTGAATAAGGTTGCTCTTGTATTAATGGTGTCGCCTGAGTAAACTAGCTACTCGGAAGAGTTTGATTTGATCTGAGCAGTTTCTTACTCGGATAGAAAAGAAATAAGAGGTTTTTGTTTATGTTTTGATTTACAAGTATTTTCCAAGAGGTGGTAGAACTAAGGGTATCCCCTGATATAAGGAACATGGGGGTATACCTTAGGTATTACCACGACAGTAGCCCCCAAGTGCTTCTGGGTGCTCGCGTGAATTCATGAGGTATGTGGAGATCAAATTCGATAAGAGGCCCGGAAGGACTTTATCAATATTTACACTGTCCCCTCGATTATGTGTAGGGTGAGTCGTTTTTGGAAGGATTTGGCGACACTCAAGCGTCTCTCGGAAGAGGGAGACTGAGGCCTCGGAAGGCGTGTCTTGGGGTAAAAGGCCTTAAACCCCATATGTAACCAAATCTGTAAAGTTTGATATTTAAAGCATCAGCTGACAAGCTTTAAATCGTATCCCATGGGATATCAATTCTTTACCCCTCACACTAGATCGTGCTAATAATCTGGCGATCTACGTCAGAGACGGATTATCAGCGAATTAGTTATCCGGAACTTCCTCTGTAATGCTTACCGAAGCTAGTTCGGGATTCTCTGAAAGTGATTGCCTATTTTAGCTGTTTCGAGTGATGACTTACTCGGATTGTTTTTAATGATCCTTTCCGAGTGATGACTTATTCAGAATGAATCAGAAAAATGACATTTTTCTCCGAGTTGGGCTTGTCTGGAAAAGTTATTTGTTTAACTTTCTTCCGAGTAAGGTTTTTACTCGGAAAAATTGTCTGAGGGTTTTTTACTTCCGAGTTGTGCTAACTTGGAGAAATTTTGTATGTCTTGCTCCCGGGCCGCTTTTCCAAGGGAGCGAATCTTTTTTCTGTCAGGGGATCTTTTTCTGTCAGAGCGGTTCCTCGATTTCCGCGACAGTCAGTTATTTTATCATTAACTGCGCGCCTTATAAGGAGGCTGGATTTGGGGGACCGTAACGGGCGCCCTCATTAAATTCCTTGATAACTGTGTGGGCTTCCCTCTTGTATCTTATAAATACAGCTTCCTCTTTTCCTCTTTCTTCTCAGTACAGCGCTTGCTCCTTCCTCTTTTCCGCTGGTGACCTTCTAGATCGAGGGTTTCTTCTCCCATTGGTGATCTTCCAGGCGCTCTTCATACCAGCGGGGCTCCTATCTGTTTGCTCCCTTGGCGTCATGTCTGCGGGGGAATGGTTGCCTTCCATCGTAACGGTGGAGAACATCCGACGCTACCAGGACGAGGGGCTACTCCCTCGCCATGGCTGCCACCTTCCTGGCCCAGGTGAGGTTGAACCTCACCCTAGGGAGGACGAGCGGGTTCTGCTCCTTTCTCATGTGGATAGGGGATTTTCTCTTCCTCCTCATCCTTTCTCGCTTGATTTTCTTGCTTTCACCGGATCTCAGCTGCATCACATCGTTCCAAATTCTATCACGCTTTTGTCTAGATTTTTCTCTTTGTGTGAGGGTTTTCTTGGTATCGATCCTCATTGGAACCTTTTCCGCACCATTTACACCGTAAAGCCCCAAAAGATAAAGAACTCTGGGGAGGCAGAGATAAATCATCTTTGCGGGGGGCTGTTTTTGGCGAAGAGGCAGGGTATCCAGTATTTCGCTTCTAGCTTGCCCGATTCCGTGAAGAACTGGCAAAATAGCTGGTTTTATTGTAAGGTGGAAACTGCCCCTGGTACTCGGACGTTGCCTCCTTACTCGAATGTCAGGCTGGCCGACTCCCGAGGCTGGAATCCCCAGTTGCTCGCTTCCGAGAAACAGCGGGTTTTACCACTGATGAGGGAAGTAGTGAGGATGAAGAAGGCGGGGTTGGACGCCATGGATCTTATTGCTCTTTTCGTCAGTCGGAGAATTCAACCTCTGCAAGCCCGAGCTAGGAGGATGTGGGAGTACACGGGAGTTGATGATAACACCCGCTATAACAACTCGGCGATGTCTCAGAAAGAATTTGAGCAACTCATGAAGATCATTACCAGCGTGACTCATGGTGCGCAGATGTCTGGCCGAGTCAGGCCTCTTGATATTAACCGTCCTCTGACTCTGGTGATTTGCTTTTCCCTGGCTAGTCTTTTGGATGTTGCGATAAGTCCTGAATTTTAACTTGGTTATTCTGTCCATCTTTTAGACGAACGTCGCTCCATCCCCGATCCCTTTGGCGCCGCAAAATCCTAAAGATGAGGACGAGGACAGCAACAACGACGCAGGGCTCGGAATTGAAGATGACGAAGAGACGGAGTCTGATGCAGTGCCTCCTCGTACTACTGCCGAGCAGCGCTCCAAGAATAGTCATGACCGTGAAGCAGCTCGGGAAGGATCCGTACGGGGGATGAAGCATCCCATGTCTCCGAGTAAAGGGGAGAATAACAACAAGGCCGCCGCCCTTAGCCCGAGTCATGGGAAGCTGGCTCCCAGGAAACAGCGGAAGACGCTTTCTACCCTTGGCGGGAGGAAAGTTAGTGCTTCGACAGATGCCGCCAAAATCCCCAAGAAGGTTTCCGAGTCGGGAGCTGCTCAGGCTGCTCCTGTCGTTGTTGCTCCCCCAAGACGGGCTCTTAAGACAGCTCAGAATTAAAATCCGACAACTTTTTATTTATCCTCAGTGATCTTTGTCGATCCTAACATTCTTTATGTTGCAGTGTTCGTCCGAGTGGTTCCGAGACGCTTCCTGGCGTTGAGGCTCCTGATGCTGCAGCTTATGAAGATGTTAGCAACTGTGTTGTGACTGATTTTCAGGTGTTGGATTCTATTCCTGAACGAACTTCAATCGATGGTGAGTATACATTCTTTGGCTCTGAATTTCATCTTTGCTCAAGGCTTTGCTTATAAATTTCTTTTGTTAGACATGGACATTGATCGTGACGCAGATCCGATCCCAACTACGAATGAGACGATCTTCCCTGCTCCCAGCACGCAGACTGCTCCGGAAGGTTCTACCAATCAGGAGGTTATTACCCCTGCGTCAGCGGTTCCTCCTACTACCTCGGGGGTGAAGAATGCCGAGAAGAGCTCTACTGTTCCTGTTGCTGCCCCAGGAGAAGTTCAAGCTTCTCCCACTTTAGTCTCAGTTGATACCTTGCTTGAGGGTGCTGTTCTGGACGGATTGAAGGGGTCTTTCGCAAAGGCCTCAGAAATCGAGCTGCGGCTACGTGAGATGGCTTCCGATGCTGGAGTGATGAAGGCCAGAATGCAAGTAAGTACATATGCAAGTTTTCTACCCACTGGGTGTACATATTTCCGAGTTGTTTTGAGAATTTACTTGTGGGGGTACTACTTAGTGCATCTCGTAGGTGTAGCCCCCAAGGCTCTGAATAACTTCTTGGAGTTACTCGGAATCTTATGTAGAGATTATTGATTTAGTGATTTTCCAGTGGGGGCACTTCTTAGTGCACCCACTGGGTGTAGCCCCCAAGGCTCCGAGTAACTTCTTGGAGTTATTCGGAGTCTTATGTTGTAGAGACTAGTGGTTAGGTGATCTTCTAGTGGGGGCACTTCTTAGTGCACCCACTGTGTGTAGCCCCCAAGGCTCCGAGTAACTTCTTGGAGTTATTCGGGGTCTTATGTTGTAGAGACTAGTGGTTTGGTGATCTTCCAGTGGGGGCACTTCTTAGTGCACCCACTGGGTGTAGCCCGCAAGGCTCCGAGTAACTTCTTGGAGTTATTCGGAGTCTTATGTTGTAGAGACTGGGTCTTGAATATTTTTTCCTGTGCCAGGAGGCTTGCGAACTAGGCACTGCTTTTGTAAAACTGCAGGGAGAGCATGAAGTCTTGAAGAAAAAACATGCTGAGGATAATGGTAAGGCTCTGCTTCTTGTCTCTTAAGAGGAATTCGATATTTTTCACCACGTGATATTTCCGATTATTAAATCTGTAGAGGCTGCAAAGAAGGCGTTTGATGCGAAGGTGAAAGAAAGTGATGAATTTGTGAGCAAAATGAAGAAAGAGATTGAACAAGCTGAGAAACGTGCGAAGGAAAAGAAAATCCTGGAAAAGCAAGTGGGCAGCCACAAGAAGGCTCTTGAGGAAAAGGAAGCTGCCATCTCCAAACTTCAGTCCGACCTGCAGAAACTCTCCGAGCTGCGGTCCAAAGATAAGGAAGAGCATGAAGCTGAGCTGGCCGCGACTCGGGAGTCTGTCAAAAATGCTGAAGAATATTGTGCCGGGAGGTTTGCTTCATTTAGCGAGATGCTATCTAGTAAGATGCCGTTCTTTGTTGTGCGTCCGACTTGTTTCTGCCTTGTTAATTTGGTTTGATTTATACGCCATTATTGTCTTTGCAGTTTATTCCACCAATCCTGAAGAGGAACAGGCTCATATGGCACAGTTTGCCGAGTTGATGAAGAAAGATAATTATACTCCAAGGACGACGGACTTTGACTTGTCCAGAGGTCTGCTAACCATGAGGTGCGCCAAGGCGAAGAAATATGCTGAAGAGACCATGGGTGCCACCTTAGGGTTGAAGAATTACATCTCGCCTACTGAGGAAAATCGTGTTCATCTGGATACGGTTGTTCCTGTGCTTCAGGCTGCTCCGCAGCAGATTGCTCGTTGGAAGAGGTCTTCAGCACGAAGTGGTGCCAATTATGCTCTGGCTCTGACTAAAGCTCACTTTTCATAAAAGGTTCACAATCTGGAACGAGTCGGAGAAGGTGATCCTGAGCATGGTCCGAGCTGTACGACCTTATTGTCACGGTATGCTGAGACTGCGAGTCGAATTGCAAAGATCCCAGATCTTGATTTCTTCGTGGAATCTACTGGAGTTACCAGTGAATCTGATGAGGCAAGTGATGCCTGATCGAGTTGAGGGAAAAACAGTTAAATTTGCCTCGGAATGCCGAGTGGTTTTGTAATAAACAGTTTATGTCTTGTTGATGTGCCCTGGGTACACAGTTTGTCCTTTAAAACTACTACCCTTTATTAAGAAGGCCTGACTCTGAGGTGTTGATTTGTTTTACTATAACCAGTTATCTGTAAGGATATAGAACTATGTTTCTGAAATCATCGTTTCTCTTTTTTTTCGCAACCTTAAGTGGCCCCCAGGTTTGAAAAGAAACTTGGCAGGTCACTTAGTGAAAGTTAGCTTAAGCTCTCTTCCGAGCTGCATGCAATTCGGATAGAAACTTGAATAGTTCGTAACACTAAGTAGCCCCCAAGTTTGAATAGGGCTTGGCAGGTCACTTAGTGAAAATTAGCTTAAGCTCTCGTCCGAGCTGCGTGCAGCTTGGATGAAGAACTTGAATAGTTCGTAATGTTAAGTAGCCCCCAAGTTTGGAAAGAGCTTGGTGGGTTACTTAGTGAAAATTGGCTTAAGCTCTCGTCCGAGCTGCGTGCAGCTCGGATGAAGAACTTGAATAGTTCGTAACGTTAAGTAGCCCCCAAGTTTGGAAAGTGCTTGGTGGGTCACTTAGTGAAAATTAGCTGGAGCTCTCGTCTGAGCTGCGTGCAGCTCGGATGAAGAACTTAAACAGTTCGTAACGTTAAGTAGCCCCCACGTTTGGAAAGAGCTTGGTGGGTCACTTAGTGAAAATTAGCTTAATCTCTCGTCCGAGCTGCGTGCAGCTCGGATGAAGAACTTAAACAGTTCGTAACGTTAAATAGCCCCCAAGTTTGGAAAGAGCCTGGCGGGTCACTTAGTGAAAATAAGCTTAAGCTCTCGTCCGAGCTGCGTGCAGCTCGGATGAAGAACTTAAACAGTTCGTAACGTTAAGTAGCCCCCAAGTTTGGAAAGAGCTTGGCGGGTCACTTAGTGAAAATTAGTTTAAGCTCTCGTCCGAGCTGCGTGCAACTCGGAAAAAACTTGAATTTTTTCGCAACCTTAAGTGGCCCCCATGTTTGAAAAGAAACTTGGCAGGTCACTTAGTGAAAATTAGCTTAAGCTCTCGTCCGAGCTGCGTACATCTTGGATGAAGAACTTGAATAGTTCGTAACGTTAAGTAGCCCCCAAGTTTGGAAAGAGCTTGGTGGGTCAGTTAGTGAAAATTAGCTGAAGCTCTCGTCCGAGCTGCGTGCAGCTCTGATGAAGAACTTAAACAGTTCGTAACGTTAAGTAGCCCCCAAGTTTGGAAAGAGCTTGGCGGGTCACTTAGTGAAAATGCGGCTTAAGCTTTCATCCGAGCTGCGTGCAGCTCGGATGAGGAACTTGGATTTTAAATAATGCAATTGATGAAGGCAGAATCTCTTTATTGAATCAATTCGCAAGAATCTTATGCATAAAAGCGCCGCAACATTTGGGCGTTCCATGCATGTGGTTCTTCTATATTATTCGTTACATCATATAGCCGATAGGCTCCATTACCTAAAACTCGGGTTACAATGTAAGGGCCTTCCCAGGGAGGGGCTAGCTTGTGAGCAGAGGCTTGTCTGACACGCAAAACCATGTCACCTTCCTGAAAAGAGCGAGCTCGGATATGACGCTCGTGATATCGTCGAAGATCTTGCTGATAAAATGTTGAGCGTGTTAGGGCTAAGTTTCTTTCTTCTTCTAGAAGGTCAACACCATCATGTCGAGCTGTCTCGGCTTCTTCTTCGGTATACTGAGTTATTCGGGGGGCGCTGTGCTTGAGGTCACTCGGTAGGACAGCTTCTGAACCATACACCAGAAAAAAGGGAGTTGCTCGAGTTGATCGGTTTGGATTTGTTCTCAATCCCCATAATACTGAGGGGAGCTCTTCAACCCAGGCTCCTGCTGCTTCCTTCAGTTCCCGCATAAGACGTCGTTTGATTCCTTTCAAGATTAACCCATTTGCTCGCTCCACCTGTCCATTGGATTGAGGATGTGCTACTGAAGCGAAGTTTACTCTGGTACCCATGTTCCAGCAAAACTGCTTGAATTCGGTTGAATTGAAATTCGACCCGTTGTCAGTGATGATGTCATGGGGGACGCCAAAACGATGTATGATGCCTTGGATGAAGCTAACTGCAGTGGCTGATTTCAAACTTTTTATTGGTTTTGCCTCTATCCATTTTGTGAACTTGTCCACAGCTACTAGGATATGAGTGAACCCGAATGTGCCTGTTTTCAAGGGGCCTATCATGTCCAACCCCCATGTGGCAAAAGGCCAAGCTAAGGGTATTGTCTTCAGCTCAAAAGCTGGCTTGTGCGGCTGATTCGCGTAAAACTGGCATCCTCTGCAATGATCCACAATATTCTTGGCATCCCTTAAAGCACTCGGCCAGAAGAATCCTGCTCGGAAGGCTTTGGCTACTATTGTCCGACTTGATGCATGGTGACCACATTCACCGCAGTGTATGTCTTGTAAGATGAGTCGACCTTCTTCTTCCGAAATGCATCGCTGGGGAAGCTTTGTGACACTGTTTATGTACAACTCGCTATTGATCATCGAATAGGATTTTGCTTTTCGCACTACTTTCTTGGCTTCTACTTCATCTTCTGGCAGCTCTTGTTTTTGCAAGTATCTCAGAATGGGCAAGGACCACTCGGGGGGAATTACCTCTATGTCAAAGACAAGATCTACAACTGCAGGAATATCTTCTTTGTCTGGAATGTTCCCATATGGTAGCATGCTTGGGTCGGCTTCCGAGTAAGGGTCTTCCTTCACGGTTGGTGGATGTATGTGTTCCAGATAAATTCCTGAGGGGATTTGATCCCGAGTGGATCCTAACTTGGCTAAGTCATCTGCTGCTTGGTTTTGAGCTCTCGGGATGTGATGGAGCTCCAGCCCATCAAATTTTTTCTCCAGTTTTCTGACTGCTACACAATAGGTTGTCATTGCTACGCTCCGTATATCCCATTCTTTCATGACCTCATTGATCACTAGATCGGAGTCTCCAAAAATCATCAACCTTCTGATCCCGAGTGAAATGGCCATTCGTAATCCATACAAGAGGGCCTCATACTCGGCTTCATTATTTGTTGCGGGGAAATGGATTTGGAGGACAAATCTCATTTCATCCTTTCTCGGGGAAACCAACACTACTCCTGCTCCTGCCCCATTTAACATCTTTGATCCATCAAAAAACATAGTCCAGTGCTCAGGGATTGGTTGTGGGATGCTTTGTGCTTCTGTCCATTCGGCCAAAAAATCTACCAGAACCTGTGATTTGATTGCCTTCTTGGGCTGATACTGGATTTCATATGGTAAGAGGTCTAATCCCCATTTCGCAATTCTGCCCGTGGCATATCTGTTGTTCATTATCTCGGCCAAAGGAGCTTCTGAGACTACTGTGACCGAGTGGTCTTCAAAGTAGTGAACCAGCTTTTGAGATGCCATGTGAACTCCCATTGCCAACTTCTGGTAATGAGGATATCGCTGCTTGGATGGCGTGAGGACCTCAGAGATGAAATACACAGGCCTTTGAATCTTCTGTGTTTTTCCTTCCTCTTCTCTTTCCACCACAATAGCTATGCTGACGACTTGGCTTGTGGCTGCGATGTACAGCAAGAGTGGCTCCTTTTCTTTCGGTGCTGCGAGAACTGGCCGAGTTGACAACTGTTTTTTCAATTCTTCGAAGGCCACCTGAGCTTCTTCGGTCCACTTGAAGTTTGACGACTTTTTCATTAGCTGGTAGAGGGGGAGTGCCTTCTCTCCAAGTCGGGAAATGAATCAACTGAGTGCTGCAAGACACCCTGTCAATTTTTGAACATCTCGGAGTTTCTGAGGGGGCTTCATGTTCTAGATTGCTGCTATCTTCTCAGGGTTAGCTTCAATCCCTCTTTCAGAAACCATGAAACCGAGTAGTTTCCTGCTGGCACACCAAATACACACTTTTCTGGATTCAATTTGATGCTATAAGATCGCAGACTCTGAAAGGTTTCAGCCAGGTCGGCCAACAAGTTACTTCCTTTAGCTGATTTGATTACAATGTCATCAACATATACCTCAACATTTTTGCCAATCTGCCAGATCAAACAATTCTGCATCATGCGTTGATATGTAGCCCCTGCATTTTTAAGTCCGAATGGCATGGTGACATAGCAAAAACAGCCAAAAGGAGTTATAAATGCGGTTAGTATTTCATCTCGTTCATATAATCGGATTTGATGATAGCCCGAGTATGCATCGAGGAAACATAGTCTTTCACACCCAGATGTGGAATCCACAATCTGATCAATGCGAGGAAGAGGAAAGTGATCCTTTGGAAAAACTTTATTGAGATGACGGAAATCAACACAAGTTCTCCAAGTTTTATCTTTCTTTGGAACCATCACAGGATTTGCTAACCACTCGGAGTGGAAAATTTCCCTGATGAATCCAGCTGCTAGCAATCTTGCTATTTCTTGTCCGATAGCTTTTCTCTTTTCCAAAGAAAAACGCCTAAGGGACTCTTTTACTGGTCTTGCCTTTGGATCAACCCGTAATTTGTGCTCAGCCAACTCCCTTGGGACTCCAGGCATGTCAGATGGCTTCCACGCAAAATGTCCCAATTCTCACGAAGGAAGTTGATGAGCTCGAGTTCCTATTTAGGGTCCAGATCGGTGGCGATGTTGGTGTACTTGTTCTCATCGGAAGGATGTATCCGCACCTTTTTGGTCTCTCCTGCCGACTCAAATGAAGATGAATTCTTAGGTTGTAACAACTCGGACGTGTCAACTGTTTTCTTCAACTCGGCAAACTCAACCTCTGCCATTTTCTGGTCGGCTATAAGTGATCCTTTTTGCAGCAGCTCTTCTGCTTGTTTATAGTTTCCGGATACAGTGATCACACCTTTAGGACCTGTCATCTTTAGCTTCAAATAGACATAGCAAGGAATTGCCATGAACTTTGCATAAGCGGGCCGTCCGAGTAGCGCGTGATAAGCACTCGGAAAGTCGACTACTTCAAAGGTAATCCTTTCTTTCCGAAAATTATCAGGTGTACCGAAAACTACATTCAGAGTAATCATACCTAGTGAAAATGCTTTCTTTCCTGGGATGATCCCATGAAATTCCAAGTAACTGTTACTGAGTTTGGACATCGGAATGTTCATGTCTTTTAAGGTACTAGCATATAAAAGGTTTATGCCACTGCCTCCATCCATCAAGACATTCCTTAGCCTAAAATTGTCGTTTCCTGTTTCCACCAATGGGTCAACTATCAAAGCATGTCTTCCAGGGTGAGGGATATGAGGAGGGTGGTATGATTGATCGAACGTAATCGGAACATTTGCCCATTTCATATAATTCGGAACAGCTGGAGCCATCGTGTTAACTTCCCTGAATCTCAATTTTTTCACTCTTTTTGATTCCCGTCCTGCAAAAATGACCAGTATTCCATCTTCCCGAGGAAAACCTTCACTATCCAAATCTGGACTTCCTTCCTTTTTCTTCCCCTTATCTTGCTGGGACCCGGTCTTCGCATTTTGCGCAGCTCTCTTGATTAGTCGGCACTGCCTGGCTGTGTGCTTCGGGAGAACTGTATTTCCTTCAGCGTCTTGGGTGGTATGAAGAGGACAAGGCTGATTCAGGATATCATCATCATTTGAAGGCTTATTCTAACGAGGTTGCCATTCCTTCCTTTGTTGATTTTTGCTGTGGATACCTACTGCATTTGCAGCCGCCACCAATTCGGCATCTGTTGGTGCCCCTTCTGCCTTTCGCTTACCAGTCCCGCCTCCATTCTTTTGCTTGGGATTAGAAGCCGAGCTGTTATTTCGATACTGTTTGGATTTTTGCCGAATTTCCTCTTCCCCATTAGCATACTTGTTTGCAATTTCCATCAATCTGCCCAGTGAAGTGACATCGGGAGACCTTGCGAGCTTCAAGCTTAACTCTTTGTACTTGACACCTTGCTTAAAGGCATGAATCGCCTGGAACTCGGAGACTCCCTCTACCGAATTGTGGAGAGTAATCCATCTCTGAATGTATTCTCGAGTAGGCTCGTTGTGACCTTGGATGCACAACTGTAATTCGGTCAGCCCTCCTGGTCTCTTGTAGGTTCCTTCAAAATTCTTGACGAAAACCTTGACTAAATCCTCCCATGTCCAAATGTTGTTTGGTGGGAGCTGGTTTAGCCATGTCCGAGCTGAACCTTCCAGCATCAGGGGAAGGTGCATCATGGCTATCTCATCTCCACCACCTCCTATCTGGACTGCTATTCTGTAGTCATCCAACCACGTCTGCGGCTTGGCATCACCCCGGTACTTCTCCACTCCTTGTGCTATCCTGAAGCGAAGAGGAATTGAGGTTGATCTAATTCTCTCGTTGAAATAGACAGGGCCTGTAGACATCGGATAACTAACTTGGTCTTGTCGATACATCCTCGCACGATCTACTCGATTCTGTACCAAATAGCTTCGAGCATCATCTTCAATATCTCGATATCTTTCCTCTTGATGATCCACTGGGCGTCGCTCTTGGTCCCTCCTCCGAGCTGCGAACTCTTCGTCTCTCTTCTGAGCTGTGAACTCTTCGTCTCTCCCCCGAGCTGCGAACTCTTTGTCTCTCCCCCGAGCTGCAAAATCTTCGTCTCTCCTCCGAGCTGCGAACTCTTCGTCTCTCCCCCGAGCTGCAAAATCTTCATCTCTCCCCCGAGCTGTGTATTCATCACCTCTTCGGAACTCCGGGTTTCGAAACTGCTCATGGCGATATTTATCATGAGGATTTCCCTTGTTCCGAGGTGAATGATTTCTGTTTCTTCGAGGAGTATAAACGGACTGAGAGGTGCCCGTGAGGGGCGGCTGAGAGTGAACTCGCTGTAGTGATTGACTGACTTCAGCATTCTGCTCCACTGCCTTTTGTAACAAGAATGCTAAGTGTTCTATTCCTTCGGCCGCCGAGCCGCTCGGCTGCAAGGAATTTTCAATCCGAGTAGCTGCTATTAAATTCTCCATTGGGGTATCGAGAGCTCGGAAGGGTTGATTTTCACCAATCCCCCGCAGTTGCCGACTGGTTCTACTCTGCTTGAGGCGAGCTACCTCACGAGCCTGGTGCTCCAATGTATTCTGTAGCTCGGTTAAACGTTGTCGCTCAGCTAAATTGGTTAACCTAGCTGCTTCTAAATGTTGCCCTTCCGGAGTTGAGGTATCTATGGGGGTTTGTAACACTCGCTCTGCTGCCTCTGCCGTCCCTTGTTCTTCCCGAGTAAGGGGCCGCCGACTAGAACCTCCGAGCTCTAGATGTCTGAAAGCAGATGTTCGTCGACGTTCTCTTTCTCCGAGTGGAATCTCTTCATTGCCCCGAGCTGCTTCATTAGTCCGATCTCCCCCCTCTCTGGCCGGTGACGCCTGAGGTGGTGGAGTTCCGGCCATACAAACTTCTGCCATGGTGACGGGAGAACCATTGCTCCCTTCTTGTTCGGCTTCTAGTTCCGAATCATACATCAAAAGGTCTTCATCATCTCCAGAGTTGAAGATGTGCATTAGAGATGCCGTCGGACCTTCCTTCGCGATCAGCTCGCTGATGGCCTGCTGAGCTGATTCCATTGAGTCGATGACCGCCACCTGCTGGATCGGGCGGGGCTTGTTCCAGTAAGGAATACGCGGGAGGCCTAATCTCTTCTTCTTGCGGTGAACAGGCAACAGGGCCTGGGCTTGAGGACGAGCTGGTAATTGGAGGCGAAGAGCCCCCGATTTGTCGGCTCGAAAGTGCACGCTGCCTCTTAAAGGCAACAGCTGCGCTTGGAGCGGCGCATCCGCCAGCCAAGCAGAATCGTCAGCCACAAAGGCTAACGATCCAAAGGAAATCATCTCGTCGCGGATGAGTTGGGGGCCGCAGGACGACGAGGAAGACGAAAAGAATCCCATCTCTACGGTTGCTGATCAGCTCAGCCCCACGGTGGGCGCCAATTGTTGTGGTTATAGACCTAACAATAGATATGAGGGTAGTGATGGAGCTATGAAGATCTGTACGCAAAGATGGTGACACCAGGAAAAGTTATACAGGTTAGGCCTCTCCTTGGAGACAACAACCTTAATCATGTCCCAAATAGTTTGGGGTGTTCTTTCTCTAGATGTCCAAGTTGTCTCTGCTGGGGTGAAAGGATGGGCTTATATAGAGTGCGCCATGTCCCTTCATTTCCCAGTAATGGGTTTTAATTACAGAGTTTAAGGATGGCTATTATTACAATGGGAAACGTCTCCCCATTATTGCTATTTAAGTAGGGGTAACGCCTATGGCTTTAATGTCTTGTAACAGCAGTCCTTCTTCCTCTTATCCGAGTACCATGCAACTCGGCTTCTTCTTCTTCCGAGTAACCACCTTATTCGGATGGTAGTGCTTCGCTCCGAGTGACGCCTTACTCGAGAAAGGGCCTCTTCTGAATAAGGTTGCTCCTGTATTAATGCTGTCGCTTGAGTAAACTAGCTACTCGGAAGAGTTTGATTTGATCCGAGCAGTTTCTTACTCGGATAGAAAAGAAATAAGAGGTTTTTGTTTATGTTTTGATTTACAAGTATTTTCCAAGAGGTGGTAGAACTAAGGGTATCCCCTGATATAAGGAACATGGGGGTATACCTTAGGTATTACCACGACACTCCCAAATTGGGGCTTCTAAGAAATTCCCATTGATAGCGGTATCTAGAATGAACCTATTCCAAGAAGTAATCCCAACATAAAAATTTCTAAGAAGGATAGTAGTGGATTGCTTCTTGGTGGCTCTTTTCTGAGAATCATTAATTCTATACCAAGCATCATTTAAACTTTCACCACCTTTTTGTTTAAAGGTGAGAACCTCTGACTCAACAAAGGCAAAAGGACCAGACATAATGACAGCTACTAGCAAGATAAATAATTTTTTTGTGATTTTTGATATAAGACACAAAGATAAAAACTGAAAGGTAAACCAACAAGACTAAAAAGCAAAGGTAAAATGTAGAGGGCAACTCCCCTATCTTAGCACTCGGAGTCCCCGGCAACGGCGCCAGAAATTTTCTTGATATCTCTCCTCATTGGTTACCCCAAGTGGAAGGTGAGATGTAGGATAGCGGAAAATTTCCCTCGGTGAAAATACCAAGGTTTATCTCTAGTAGGACTCCGGAGATGATAAGTAGGTGTCAACGGCGCAATTGACGTGGACGTGCACACAACACAAATAACTTTGCTTCCCAACGAGTACAGAGAGGTTGGTATTCTCTCCTGCCTTGTTGTTCACAAAGAATCAATGCAACAGATAATAATGATAATGGTAGCAGATAGAAAGTAAAAGCAAGAAAATAAATGAGTGTGTAAACACTAATGAGAATATGGACCGGGGTCCCGTGATGTTCACTAGTGATGTCTCTCTCCCAAAAGACGATAAAACTGCTACGCGAGGTAAACAAATTACAGCTGGGCAATTGACAGGATTAAAAACGCACCGCAATGCTAACTATGCTACAAAGAAAGGATGGGCGGTACGTCAAAATAGGTAGACCGAAATCCAACTGCATCTACTACAGATTATCCACCTTGACATATCTATCCAGAACATCTCCCTGGTATTAAGTTGCAAGCCCCACCCAAAGTGTAAACCCAAAGCAGCAGACAACTGCATTAAAAAGCACTTTGCGTAAAGTAAACAATCCTTGCAACTGCGGTTACGAGCACCGTTGTTTTCCCCCTTGTGGCAACAGCACGTCCCCTAGACTCATGTTTCTATCACTCAAGCGTGTCATCGGGGGGCATGAACCCACAATCGAGCATAACGTTCCCTCTTGGAGTCATGTAACACCCTCACTGTCAGTGAACAATAATCACTCTCATTGTTTGTTAATCACTGTTGCTAAGCACTGTTGCTCAAAATGGCCTGGATCAAATTTTTGCTTTGATCAACTGGTTCAGTTCAAATTCAAATTCACCTTTGTTATTGTTGAAGCACTTTGATCATGGACCTTGGTCATCATGAATCAAAACAATTCCAAGCTCAATTCAAATGCCATTTGAATTGAAATCAAATCAAATCAAATCTTGAAATGCCTTTGGTGCAATATTAAAAACAAGGTGACCATAAAACCTTGTCCAAGAATTGTGCTTTCACTTTTAATAAATCACTAATATTCAGTGGAGCATGTACACCAATTTGGGGATTTTATTAATCTCTGAATTAATTCAAACAAATCAAAAAGTAGCTAAAAATCCCATATTAATCATTTCATATTTAATTCAAATATTAAATGACCTTAAAATTTTGCCCAAACCATTTGTGGCACTAACCTTAGGTGTAACATTATTTTTGGGCCACCTCAAACATTTTAAAAAAATGCCTAGGCGAATAAAATAAATGCAAACGAAAATAAACAGAAAAGAAAAAGAAGAAAAACAAATTAAAAACCTAGCTAACCCCTGGCCCAATTTCCCTCCCCACCCCCTGGGCCAGATAGCCCAGCTAGCCCAACCCCCCCCCCCCCCGAACCGTCCCCTTCCTCTCGCTACAGGGGAGAGAAGGGGCGTGGCAGGCATCCAGCGGTGCCACGGCGTGCACCGTCGCCGTGCCGCGCATCGGCGGCCACCCTGGCGACCATATGAGGCCCCCGTGCCCTCCCCCTTGAGAACCCTAGCTGCAGTTCACCCCGCCCTGGATCTCGCCCCCCTCGCTCTGTTCCGCGGCTCACCCAGGTGCCGCCGTGGGCGCGCGCTCGTCGCCGACGCGGCCAACGACCTCCCCGGCGGCCACAAGCTTGCTCGGTCGCCTCCCGTCGTCGCCTACGCCACCTCCACCCTCCAGTTCGGACCGGGACGCCGCCCAGCCACCGAATCGAGCCGCTCCCTCGACGTCCGGCGCCGCCCCCACCTCGCGATTGGCCGCCTCCAGTGCTCCCCCATGCCTGCTGCCATTCCCCTCGCACTCACAGTGAGCCCCTCCCGCGATTTCCCCCTCTCCCCCTTCATTTTGTTCGTCGTAGGGTCATGCCCCGTCCGAGCCTCCATTGACGGGAGCTCGAGCTCCCGAGCGAGCTCGTCGCTGCTCGCCTCGCCGCATGAAAGGGCCACGCTTGCCACGCCAGCCTCCGCCCTCGCAGCCGCAACCCCCTCCCGTCGTTCCCCCGCCCTCTTGGTCGGGCTGCCTCGTCGTGGCTCCCCGAGCCCCTCGCCGCCAGCGAGCCGGTCTGGCTCGGCCGTGGGCAAACCAGCCCCCCCCTAATTTCACTGCCTAACGGGCCCAAGGCCACTAACCCTTGTATTTAGTTAACCCATATAGATAAGTTAATAAAATCCCTGGTTAGTTAAACTAACAGTCAATGACGGGTGGGACCAAGGCCATTAAGGTTTTCTCTGGTAATTAAATTGTTAGTTAAAATACGTGACCATGACATGTGGGGCCACCTCTGGATAATATCAGTTTTTAGTTTAATTTAATAAACTACCCAATGACATGTGGGCCCTTCTATTTTTTTTAGTTAAATAAATTGAGTTTAATTGCCTTTGTCAATGACATGTGGGTCCCACTGATGGCGGAGAAGTTAATAGGTTTAGTTGGGTTGCCTTCCCTGTTAACCGCGCAAATAAATGATTCTTGATAACCCACAAGTCTAGGGGATCAATTGTAGCTTTTCGATAAATAAGAGTATCGATCCCACGAGGATCAAAAGGTGTTGATAAGTGACACTGGATAAGGAAAGGGTTGCAAACACTCAAAGGTAAATATTTAGGGGTTTTTGGTTTAAGCAACAGAAAAGTAAAAGACAGGCAAAGTGAACAGGGTAACTGAGGAATATCAAGTGGCCCAATCCTTTCACAAGGATAAGCCTAGGAACTAAACTTATAAAAGCTAAAGCGTTCTCAAGAAAACACGGGAGAGATAGTCAAGTCACTTTCACCATACTCCGCCAAGTAATATGTATCGTGTTGATAAGTGTCGGTGGGTGGATCAATGCTAGTACACCTTCTAGACTAAGATAAGTGTACTCTTATGATTACACACCTTGCAAGCATCCGAAAATACAAGGTAGTAATTAAGTCATAAGCCTAACCACAACATTACGATCAAGGATCCATAACTCCCTTGTGTGAAAGTCTACGAACTAGTGTTCAGGTTTCTGTCACTCCGGCAACCCACCATAAGCATCCTTTGTGCACAATGTATTCCTCTAGGCCCATGAAAGGTGAAGTGTTATGTGTTCACCTCACATAACACCACTAGAGAAATAACAACACAACTTAAGTATCAAACAACACATAATACTTCAACATCATATGACTACTAACAACTAGACTTCTCCCATGTTCTCAAGAACTAAAGTAACTACTCACAAGACATAAAAGGGATCATGATCAGAGGTGATAGATGGGTGATAAACAATCTGAACACAATGATATTTCTCCAACAAAACTCAATAGCATTCACCACAAAATAGTAATCAACACCAAAAGAGTAGAGAGGATAGATAGTACGGATTACAACACAAGTTGCAATTGTGAGATGAGATGGGATGGAGATGGAGATGGTGTTGATGTTGGGGATGATGTTGATGATGATCTCGATGATGCCCGTGACGATGATGATGATGATGATGGTGACGATCTCCCCTTCCGAGAGGTGATCTCCCCGGCGGAATCTGCCCGCCGGAGATGTCTTTTCTCCTCTGTAGGTTTTCGCCCCGTGGCGGCGGCGAAACACGGAAACGACTCTTCTTTTAGGGGTTTCCTCCCTAGGGGGCTTATATAGGCGAAAGGGGGCACCGAGGGGGGCCACCAGGCACCCAGGAGGGTGCCTGGCGCGGCCAGGAGGGGGGCCGCGCCAGGCACCCTTCTGGCTGCCTGGTGGGTCCCCTCACCTCCTCCTTCGGTGATCCCCAGTCAATCTTCAAAAAAATGCTCCCCGTAAAATTTCATCGCATTTGGACTTGATCTGATTAAGCAACTTGGTATCCACTTTTTACCGTTGAATTCTGGTTCTGCTGCTTCGGCACCGGAAAGTTGTAAACTGTTTAAAATAAGCCAAAACAACGTAAGAACAATACTTTAATGTGGAATATATCAATGAATAGGGTGAAATCACAATATAAAATAGTGATGCTATTTGGACGTATCAACTCCCCCAAGCTTAGACCTCGCTTGTCCCCAAGCGATTGCTGAGCTCGGCAAACCTGTCCACAAGTTTAGTGAGTGAAGTGTCGATAAAAGAATACGAACAAGAAGCATCAAGATTCCTCACCAAACTTGAACATCCTTAACAGCAACCTCAACTCATAAGGTCCTTATAAGAAAGTAGTACTCCCTCTGATCCATAAAAAGTGTCGCACATTTTGTACTAAGTTAGTACAAACTTTGTACTAAGTGGGCGACACTTTTTATGGATCGGAGGGAGTAACAATTATAACAAAGTAGGACCTGGAAAACTCATCAAATCATGACAAACATAGCCTTGGTCAAGGAACAACTAATAACTTTTACTTTTGTTCTTTCACTTATAATGGAACAGTTAAAGCTTTTGAAAGAACATGCTATTAGTCAAGAAGTGCACATATCAACACAAAGGAAGATGTTTACTAAGCATAAGCTTTTGTAAGCAACTCACTTATCAAAAGATAATGTCAACAAAGATGTACCATGCTAGATTTCAATGCAACTTTATATGCAAGCATCTTTATCAACATCAAATGTCTGTTCTCTCTCAAGAAGGAAGGAAGTAGGAAGGACTGACTCAGCACAAAATAAAGATAAACCCCATGCAAAAGGGTAAGCAGGGAAAACTTATGTGCCATCTCTAGATCAAACAGAATAAAAACAAACTTTTGGGAGGTGCATGATCCGTCAACGACTGCTGATAGATAACTCACTCACTTCATGATTTGGACAAGTTTCGAGGAACGGCTCCCATGTGGGGACGATCACATCCCCTTGGATTCCTTTGTTTATCACTCGTAAAAGGGCGAAGGAACTTGTGTGTTAGTATTTTCTTTTACGAGCTGGGCACTCATGTCAGTCCCTTCTCGTATTAGGGGTTTGCAGATTAGACATGCAATCCCAAGATAAAACTTGTCCAAATTAAGAAGATTATGCGTCACCCACCACTTCCTCATGAGCTAAATCAGCGGCACAAAACAGAAGATTTTGAACATCTAAAGATAGCACATAAATTATACACTTTAGGAGTGGTAGTGGAATACCACAAGTAGGAAGGTATGGTGGACTCAAGTGGAAGAAGTTAGTTTCAAGGTATGGAAGTACAAGCAGAATTCTGCTTAGTACAGAGTTTTGGCTAGCAAGGCTTTGAGAGAGCAGACAATTGATGACAACTTAGATGCAAGCAATACTAAGCATAAACATTAAAACTATCCTGAAACATCAATTTGTCTTCCTTGTCAACATAACACTTCAAGCATAATAACACAAAGGTTTTGGCTATGTCGCTACTTTGAGAAAAACATGCTTGTTGTTATGACCAAAGCTATACTTGCCAAGATTTAAATAAAGTTTTCGAAGCCATACCTAATATAAGGTCAAAACTCCCCATAAGACTCAGCTCATAATGTCGTGAAGAGAATACCAAGTGCAGCGAAGAAACCAATAGACTTCTCATTAACATTCCCTCATAGATGACTCCACGCTCACGGATACAAAGCTCTCCACAAAAGGAGTGATAGACCTCAAAGCAACACCTATTTCATAAAGTAACCTCCCTAGACATGATACGACTCTACTTGACTCCAAAAGAAAAAGATAAAGATAAAGATATCGGGCACTCCCCCAAGCTTGGAACAAGCTAAGGGGGTGCCATTACCCGAGGGAATTTAATACCACTCTTCTTGCTCCTACCCTTTTAAATCTTTGATTATGCGTCGCAGGGCTAGGTTTTCACGTTCCAAGATATCCACTTGTGCCTTCAGCACACGGAAATCCTCACAAAACTGGTTGGTGATACGGTAGGCTTCAGACACGGTAGATGGTACTTGTAGGGCTTCAGTTGAAGGGGATGTTCCTGCAAGTTTGAGAGAAAGATTGTATTGAGGTTGAACAAACCCCACCATAATGGGGTTGCTTGGACCCCCTTCTTGTTGGGCGGTGACGGTCTTGACTTCTTTCCTCACAGAGCGCTCCATCTCCGCTTTTCTTGCAGAAATCTCCTCTTCCATGGCCCACCGGACGTACTTCTTTTGATTGTAGTCTTGCTGGAGTTGTCGTAGACGAAGGCCCATGTAATCTTCTCCGCTCGAGCCATAAGAAGACATTGCCAATCAACAGCTTTTTCCCTGGCAGAAACAGACCGAGAAAGAAAACACACGAAATCGCGAGATACGGTGCCGGGACGATCCGGACAAATATATAGCAAAAATTTCTGCAACAAAAGGAAGGTTTCAAGCCTAGGTGGAGTCGGAGGCGGAGTCCAGGGCAGCCAGGAGGGTGCCCGGCGCGGCCAGGAGTGGGGCCGCTCCAGGGGGCCTCCTGACCTCCCTAGAGCTCCTCTCCGGCTCCACTCGGGCTTGGAATTTTCCTAATTTTTCAAAAACTCTGAAAAGTTAACTTTTATTGACGTTCGCGGTGTTTTCTTACCATATTTCATACCTTTTCTATTTCTGCTCCTGCCGGAGTCTGAAACTAGGCTGCAACATGTTCTTCATGAGTACTTGTATATATCATGTTTGCATCCACATTGATTGGATCACCTGCCATATAATGTTTGAGTCTTTGTCCATTCACAACTTGAGGTTTGGTGCCTTCGAAATTATTGATCTTGATTGCACCCGACCGATATACTTCTTTAATATGAAAAGGTCCTTCCCATCTGGAAAGTAGTTTACCTGGAGAAAACCTGAAACGAGATCTAAACAACAAAACTTTATCACCAACATTAAATTCATGTTTCAGAATTCTTTTATCGTGCCACTTCTTTACCTTTTCCTTGAACATTTTAGCGCTCTCGTAAGCTTCACTTCTCCACTCATCTAGAGAAGTCAAGTTCATGAGACTCTTTTCACCAGCTAACTTTGGGTCAGCATTCAGCTCTCTGACAGCCCAGAAAGCTTTATGCTCTAACTCTAATGGCAAATGGCAAGCCTTGCCATAGACCATCTTATACGAAGACATGCCCATGGAGTTTTTGTAAGCAGTTCTATACGCCCACAAGGCATCTCCTAACTTCTTTGACCAGTCCTTTCTAGAACTGTTTACTGTTTTCTACAAGATCAACTTGATCTCCCTATTGGTGAGCTCAACTTGCCCACTAGTTTGAGGGTGGTACGGTGATGCAATCCTATGATTGACATCGTACTTGGCTAGAGCTTTCCTAGAAGCTCCATGCGTGAAGTGTGACCCTCCATCTGTCATGAGGTACCTTGGTACTCCAAACCTAGGAAAAATTACATCTTTGAGCATTTTCAAAGATGTCTTGTGATCAGCACTCTCAGTGGGGATTGCTTCAACCCACTTGGTTACATAATCAACAGCAACTAAGATGTGTGTGTACTTGTGTGAAGGAGGAAAAGGACCCATAAAATCAAAACCCCAGCAATCGAAAGGTTCGATCACTAGTGAATAATTCATAGGCATCTCATTTCTCCTGCTAATGTTACCAACTCTCTGACACTTATCACAAGATAGAACGTACCTTCGGGCGTCCTTAAAGAGTAGGCCAATAAAAACCTGATTGAAAAACTTTATGCGGTCCTTTCACCGGCATGATGTCCTCCATAGGGACTATCGTGACATTGTCGAAGAATGTCCTGCTGCTCGTGCTCCGGTATACACCTTCTTACGATCCCGTCCACACCTTCTTTATAAATATGTGGATCATCCCAAAAGTAGTGCCTCAAATCCGTGAAGAATTTCTTCCTCTGCTGAAATGTGAAACCTGGAGGCAAAAACTTTGCAACGATAAAATTAGCATAATCTGCAAACTAAGGGTCGGAATGAGATTGTACTTTTACAACAGCAAGCTGTTCATCTGGGAAACTGTCGTTGACTGGAATAGAATCGTTCGGGATATCCTCCATCCTTGAAAGATTATCCGCCACCGGATTGTCTTCTCCTTTTCTATCGACAATCTGCAAATAAAATTCTTGAAGAAGGAGTACCCACATAATGAGTCTTGGTTTGGCATCCTTTTTCTGCATAAGATACGTAATGGCAGCATGGTCAGTATGAATAATAACTTTAGAATCAACAATATACTGCCTAAACTTATCACAAGCAAACACCACTGCCAAGAATTCCTTCTCGGTAGTAGCATAATTCTTTTGAGCACTATCAAGTGTTTTGCTGGCATAGTGGATGACATTCAACTTCTTGTCAACCCTTTGTCCTAAAACAGCTCCAACAGCAAAATCACTAGCATCACATATAATTTCAAAGGGCAAATTCCAGTCAGGGGGTTGTACTATAGGAGCGGTTATCAAGGCTTTCTTTAGAACTTCAAAAGCTTCCTTACTATCTTCATCAAATACAAAAGGAGCATCCTTCTGGAGAAGATTGGTAAGGGGTCTCGAGGTCTTAGAAAATTCCTTGATAAATCTTCTATAGAAACCAGCATGACCTAGAAAACTACGAATACCTTTGATGTCCCTTGGATAGGGCATCGTTTCAATAGCTTCAATTTTTGCCTTGTCCACTTCAATTCCCCATTCGGAAATCTTGTGTCCAAGAACTATCCCTTCGTTAACCATGAAATGGCACTTCTCCCAATTGAGCACCAAATTTGTTTCTTCACATCTCTGCAAAACTTTATTAAGATTGTGGAGACAGTGGTCAAAGGAGTTTCCATAGACGGAAAAGTCGTCCATGAAAACTTCTACAATCTCCTCACAGAAACCATGAAATATTGCAGACATACACCTCTGAAAAGTAGCAGGTGCATTACACAAACCAAAAGGCATACACCTATAAGCATAAGTACCATAAGGACACGTGAAAGTGGTCTTCTCTTGATCCGCGGTGTTGACGTGAATCTGGGAGAAGCCAGAGTACCCATCAAGATAACAGAAGTGGGTGTTTTTAGACAACCGCTAGAGCATCTGATCAATAAAGGGGAAATGATAGTGGTCCTTCTGGGTGGCCTTGTTTAACTTCCTGAAATCAATACACATTCTATATCCAATAATAGTCCTCTAAGGTATTAGTTCATTTTTATCATTAGGAACAACAGTCATACCTCCTTTCTTAGGAACACAATGAACGGGACTTACCCACTTACTATCAGCTATAGGATAGATGATACCTGCGGCTAGAAGTTTGAGAACGTCCGTCCTAACCACGTCCTTCATCTTCGGGTTCAACCGTCGTTGATGATCGACAACCGGTTTAGCATCGGGCTCGATATTAATAGTATGTTGGCAAATGGATGGACTAATACCCTTGAGATCATCAAGAGTATAGCCAATAGCACCTCGGTGTCTGCGGAGTGTCTACAATAATCGCTCTTCTTCATACCCTGAAAGGTTAGAATTAATAATAACAGGATATACTTTCTTTTTATCTAAATAAGCATACTTGAGCGTATCGGGTAGTGGTTTTAGGTCGAACACCGGGTCTTCTTTCGGTTGCGAGAGGATTCCTAAAGGTTCAACCGGGAGGTTGTGCTTCAGGATGGGATTTTGTCTTAAAAATGTGTCTTCTAGTTCATCCCTCTCCTGCATATGTATATCATTCTCGTGGTCTTCCATAAATTGCTGCAAACTGTCATTAGGAGGAATAGCAATGGAAGCAATTTCTTCAATAATTTTGTCATTACTTGACAGGTCACGACCACGAGGCTGCTTAGAAAACTTAGAAAAATTAAATTCATACGGCTCACCGTTGAATTCAACAGAAACTTTACCTTTCTTGCAATCTATTATAGCTCCGCAAGTGCTGAGGAAGGGCCTACCAAAGATAATAGGGAAAAACTATCTTGCACTGAACCAAGTACAAGAAAGTCTGTAGGATATTTTACCTTCCCGCAGAGTACTTCAACATCTCTTACAATCCCAACTGGAGAGATTGTTTGTTTATTTGCAAGATGGATAGTGACATCTATGTCCTCGATCTCACACGGCTGAATCTCGTGCATCATCTCTTGATAAAGTGTGAAGGGAATAGCGCTGATGCTAGATCCCAAATCACATAGCCCATAGTAATTATGATCTCCTATTTTGACAGATACAACTGGTGTACCTGAAATTGGGCCTTTGTTCCTGGCTGTGACAATGTTAGTGGCAACAGCACAAAAACTAATAGGGGATTCTTCGATATCACTGGTTACCAGATCCTTGACCATTGCAACTTGAGGCTGGACCTTGATCATGTCCTCAGGTTCGTCAGTGGTCCTTCTATTCTTGTTTATAATACCTGTAACAAAAGAGTGCTCTTTTATCCTGGAGGGATAAGGAGGCTGTTCATACACAACTGGAGGTAAAATAGGATCAGTAACATTAATCTCAATTGGTGACTCCTTGAAAGGTTTATGATGTTGACTCTCCTTCTTCCTGGCAGAATCAATATGAGAAGCAAAGTCCTTGCAAAAGTCAACCATTAGCTGGGAATCAAGACCAATTTTAGAGCCAAAGGTATTAAAGTAATCAGTCTTCACATAACTCTCAATGTAGTCATGCTCATAGTTTATAGCGGGTTCAATACCTTTATCAATTTCCCAGTCTTTAGTGTTCTTATGGATCCTTTCTATAAGATCCCATTTTTCTTCCATACTTATGGTCTGGAATACCCCACTAGAGGAGGCATCCAACATCTCCTTGTCTTGACGAGAAAGCCTGGCGTAAAAAAATTTAAGTATAATTTCCTTGGGGAGCTCATGGTTTGGGCATTTGAGCATCAGGGACTTCAGCCTCCCCCAAGCTTGAGCGATGCTCTCTCCGTAGCGAGACCAAAAGTTGTAGATGTAGTTCCTGTCTTTGTGAATTTCATGAAGAGGATAAAACTTTGCATAAAAGAGAGACATAAGCTCTGGCCATTCAAGCAGATCAGAGTTATCGAGTAGCTTATACCAATCTGAAGCTTTATCTTTGAGTGATATGGAGAATAGTTTCTTCATGACGAACTCCATCGTCACACCTGCAAGCTTAAATAAAGAACATAATTGTGATAAATATAGCAGGTGTTCTCCCGGATGTCCTTCTCCTGTATAACGATTAGCCAAGACATAATCAACAATACCATATGGTATTTTATAGGGCACAATTTCAGTAGGGGTAGGAGTGACCACCACAGTCGTGGGGCAGCTCCTTACCAGCAACGAACAAACAGCAGAAGAGTCCATAAGGACTGAAAGTAACAACAGAAAATAAAATTTCCCTTACCGGCTTCACTTACCAATAGCGCTACGCTCCCCGGCAACGGCGCCAGAAAAGCTCGTTGATGGCGGAGAAGTTAATAGGTTTAGTTGGGTTGCCTGCCCTGTTAACGGCGCCAATAAACGATTCTTGATAACCCACAAGTCTAGGGGATCAATTGTAGCTTTTCGATAAATAAGAGTATCGATCCCACGAGGAGCAGAAGGTGTTGATAAGTGACACTGGATAAGGAAAGGGCTGCAAACACTCAAAGGTAAAATATTTAGGGGTTTTTGGTTTAAGCAACAGAAAAGTAAAAGACAGGCAAAGTGAATAGGGTAACTGAGGAATAGCAAGTGGCCCAATCCTTTCACAAGGATAAGCCTAGGAACTGAACTTATAAAAGCTAAAGCGTTCTCGAGAAAACACGGGAGAGATAATCAAGTCACTTTCACCATACTCCGCCAAGTAATATGTATCGTGTTGATAAGTGTCGGTGGGTGGATCAATGCTAGTACACCTTCTAGACTAAGATAAGTGTACTCTTATGATTACACACCTTGCAAGCATCCGCAAATACAAGGTAGTAATGAAGGCATAAGCCTAACCACAGCATTACGATCAAGGATCCATAACTCCCTTGTGCAAAAGTCTGCGAACTGGGGTTCAGGTTTCTGTCACTCCGGTGTAACAGCCCAGATTTCACAAAAATTAAAAATTTTGTTTTCGGTGTGAATTGTTTGATTGTCTGATTTGTTTGCGGTGTTTGCATCCCCGATTTATCGATCGGCGATTATTTTTCCCCCTCTTATCTCGTACTGGACGGAGACTGACCCTTGCCACCCTGACACTCGACCTTTGCGACACCGGGTTTCCCCCGATCACCGTCGCGAAAACCGCACGAGGCTAGCCGCAACCAACGGAACAAAAAACCCGTTTAATAAGTAAACGGGATATTTTTACAGCGCGCCGGAAAGTGTTCTCGGAACGGTTCCAACGCGAGGTGAATGCCTCCGGCTCGACGCGCTGATCGCGTAGTTCGAAGTTTTACCCGAATCGGAGATACTGCGGACCCCGGTGATTAGAAACGTAAACACCACGCGCGCGAGAGAGAAACCGGAGATGTTTTTGCAAACTGCCAGCTACCTGGGCTATAAATAGACCACCCCATCACTTAGGGTTTCCCCTAAGCACCTAGGCAGCCCCCAGATCCAGTTTTGCCCCAAAAATAGTCAATTTTCGCACATTTTAACCCCAAATTTTAGCAAACCCTAGCCCCTCTCGATCTGGACCGCCGGATCTGCGGATCCAACGGCCCAGAGGCCGCCACGTTACCGACCTCTCCTCTCTCTCTCCTGGACTCCCTCCAGCCCGCCGCCGCCGCCGCCTCCCTCCGGCCAGCAGCCGCAGCCGCCGCCGGTGAGCTCCTCCCAAGCCGCGCGCCCCGCCAGGTCCTCCTCTCCTCCCCTCGCGCCTTCCTTCCCTCTCCCTAACCTCCTCCCTCTCTCTCGAGCATGCAGGCCGCCAGGAACGGCCATGGACGCCACCGGAGCTCCAAGCCGCGCCATCCCCGGGCACGTCGGGCCACCGCGCCGCCCCTAACCGGCGGGATCCGGTCCGCCTCCGTTCGCCCTGGCCCCATGCTGACGTGCCCCACCGCTGACGTCGACGACCCAAGTGGCTGGCGGAGACGACCCAAGTGGTGAAACCTAGAATGTTCCAACACAAAAGATTCATGTAAGATAAGGTTCAGGGGTTCGCCCTTGATAGGGGTAGAGTGAACCCAACGAATTACCAGTGGTCGAGTGACTGGATGAAACCATGGAGGGGGGGGTCTACCTCGTTGTTTCCCTACCAAGGGGACAACGCTGGTGTCCCCTCTCCTAAGAGGAGTAATAGTACTGGCCCCGTGAATCACATGCAACAACTTGGTAGGGTTTAAACGTGTAGGGGGCCTGCTCCGTGGTGCCTGCACATGACGGGGCATCATAAAAGGGAGGATCTCCATCAGCCCCATAGCGACACCAATGTTAGTTTCGAACTCTCTGTGCTCGGATAGACCAACCATCAGAGCACCGCGACTGTCAGCCTCAACTCTACCACGAGCTTTGGCCAAGTCCCAATTGGCATATATTTATATTAGTTTTATTTGGATTTTTGCTCCCAATTTGTGCCTATCAACATGTATCAACATGTAAGCTATATCCATATGGTATTCAGTCTTGGATGAAAAATTCACATCTAGTTTTGGCTCATGCATTAACCGACAAATTTGTGTCTCACCTATCGTCTCTAGTACTTTTAGCATATAGGATGACATTGTGGCGCGACGAGTATCACATCAATGAGTTTTGTCACTAACCGGTTTTCTTCCTCAACCGACTCTTTTCCTTTCTCCGCCTTCTTCTTCTTCTTCAAAATTCTTTTTTCTTCCCTCCTACCTCTCCATGCTCATCCCCCCCCCCCCCCCCCCCCGCTTTTCGCCAGACCTCATCAGATTATCGTCAACGATAGTGACTACGGGATTGAATAATAACACCTCGATCAGACTATCCCTTTAAGCTCGGTAGAGAATGTAAACCCATTAGGTCGCCATGAAACCTTTGCAAGGGCATGTAATCGAAGTTCAAACGCCCATCGCCATCATTATATCCATCGAAGCTCGCTCTTCATTGGTTCTTCCTAGTTCGCCCCCTCACCCCCACCACACCCCATCAGATCGCCACTAAGCCTTTAGAAGGGCATGTCATCGAAGACCGGCGCCCGCCGTCGTCATTACCACCGGCTGAATTCGCTCCTCACGATTTTGCATAATATTTATGCATTTTCTTTATTGTATACCTAAAAACCTACTAGAAGACTAAACAAATAGTACTAGTACAAGCCGAGCTGTATCATACCCAATCATCAAAACTTCAGCTCTGCAGCGGCTGCTGCTTCTTCTTCTTCTCTTCTTCTCCTTCTCTCTCCACCGCCTGCCCCCTCCCTCCCCTTCCTCTTCTCTTGCCAGTCCGAACCGAATTGCCGAGCAGCTTGCCTTCGTCTTCCTCGCCTGCGGTTCCCGGAGCTACGTCTTCTCGGCCGCTCCCGCTCTGATTCGCCGCTCTGTTCTCCCCCCTTCTGCCGCAAAGGGGGGGACACTCATGGAGAGGCTTGTAAGTATGTCTAATCACCGTTTGTGTTAAGGAATTCCCCGTGGTTTTTTGGCCTCGAGGTACTCTTGGCGGCTTATTTGCCGGATTGGTTTCTTTCGTTCGTTGCACGGCGCCGTGCGGAACTAGGTCTCCCCACGGTGATTGATTTGCTCTGCTTGGTGTCCTCCCAAAATTCGAGATCTTCGTGTTGGGATCTTGTGATCCGATGCGCTTCTGCTTCTTGCTTCTTGCGAATTTTCGTCTCTGATTGATCTGGAAAAGAAACGAAGCTTCTTGTTGGATTCATGGAGTACTGACTGGTTCATCTTCGTGTGCGGCTCTGTTTGTTGCAGGTGGTTCTGGCATCTCTGCTTGTCCTTATCGGCCTTGCGCAGGGGCAGGTACAATGTGGGCGGCACGCCGGCGGGCAGCCGCGACCGCATAGCGTTACGATCACTGAGTTTGGAGCCGTCGGCGACGGCCTGACCATCAATACGGTGCCCTTCCAGAACGCCATCTTCTATCTGCGGTCCTTTGCCGACAAGGGTGGCGCACAGCTGTACGTGCCCAAGGGCCGGTGGCTCACCGGAAGCTTCAACCTCACCAGTCACCTCACCCTCTTCCTGGAGAAGGACGCTGTCATCATTGGCACCAAGGTTGTTTCCCACATCAGTGAGCTAAACTCCTTCTCGTTTTATCCGCATGAGAATTTTGCAGTGGTTCTGATTCCATGGATTGGATGTTCTCCTATTCCATGGATCGGTCAGGCATACCTACAGTTTCGTTTCACACTGACAGTAGGAGCTTAGGATGTTTTCTGGATATATCAATTGACTTTCTAGGCATCGTTGCAGGAATGTGGGTTCATCTATCGCTTTCAATTGCATTAACATGGAGAACTGTTAGGAACTTGCAATTTTCTTAGCTGTCAGCTCAATTGTTCGTTTATGTATGGTTGGTGGAAGATGTCTAGTTTCCAGAAAATGTCTAGTTGGAATGATTTGACATGTCTCTAGGTAGAGGTCATATGGCATGGCGATATTCTAATTTTACATGGGAAGATGTTTTCTTGCGAGTATTATCATTATTTCCGTCTTGAGCATATCTAGAAACCACTACAAAATTTCTTATACTTGGGGTCTCTGTGAATATAGATTTTAGTAAACACTAGCAACCTAATATTCGACTATCTGCTTATCGGTTTTGTCTTTCCTAATAAAAAAAGGGTATCCGATGGTGACACGTAGCTGTCCATGTGAGGCAGTGACCAAAGAAAGACAATTTATGCTTGCATTGTTTTGAAGTCAAGTTGCTTTCTCTAATCATTCCTGCTAGTAGGGCGATTTGGATTGCATGCCTGCAATACACTATTTTTGTGCACAACACGGAATGGAGGACATTGTTTTGAAGTTTGAAATTACGAGAAACAGGATAAAATACACATCATAAATTAGTATAGAAGGAAACACATCTTTATTTACACCTCATGTATTCTTTTGAATCTCAAAAATTGATTCACTACTTATTGTATTTGAAATTGACTATGAATTTGCATTTGGACTGCAGGAAGTGGCACAATGGCCAATTGTGGAACCTTTGCCATCATATGGCCAAGGAATTGATCTTCCTGGTGCAAGGCATCGCAGCTTAATAAATGGGCATAATGTTACTGATGTTGTAATTACTGGTAAATACAATATTCCGTTGGACATCACAGATTTATTTTGTTTGTTATCTGTTTTAGTTTCGTAGCCGCAATTTAAAATACATTTTCTACAGGGAACAGTGGAATCATAGATGGCCAGGGTTTGATATGGTGGAACTGGTTTCGCTCAAATAAGTTGAACTATAGTCGCCCTCATCTTGTGGAGTTTGAGGATTCTGAAGAAATTGTTATTTCAAACTTGACGTTCTTAAATTCCCCAGCATGGGGTATACATCCTGTGTATTGCAGGTATGTTGACATCTCCTTTCAGAGCAAATTCTAAATCCATTCTTAGTGTTTGGGACATGTATTTCTCATTGTATAAGGACATGTTTTTTTCCAGCAATGTGATGGTCCAGAATATCACAATCGAGACTGCATTGGATGCTCCACTCACCGATGGAATCGTTCCAGGTAACGCTGCTCTCCATGTGCTGCTAGTTTAGTAAAAGTCCATGCATCATATTTAATCATCTGTGAGCTTTTGGTTGGATATTTATAATTCACGCACATAAAGTTATTTTTTGGGGTTATCAGGTTGTTCTACATATAGTTTGAGTTGCCATTATGTATATTTGGATGCATTCCAAGAGTTACTAAAATTAACTGACTCGGTAATGAAAGGAAATAGGATAAAAATACCTCTGGTCGACTGGCCGCAAGATAAATTTATTGTCTTCTTAAATTGTTTGTGTTATTTTTGTAGTGGTTCTCTGTGAACATTGATCTACTGCAGTAGCATGGCTGAAGATTTTGAATAATTTTTATATTGTTTATGCTGCAGATTCATGCTCGAATGTGTGCATTGAAAACAGCAGAATTAGCGTCGGTCATGATGCCATTTCATTAAAAAGTGGTTGGGACAACTATGGCATTACGTTTGGAAGGCCAACCTCAGACATTCACATTAGTAGAGTGGATCTGCAAGCCTCATTGGGAGCTGCTCTTGCATTTGGGAGTGAGATGTCTGGTGGGATCTCGGATGTTCATGTTGATCACCTTCATATCCAAGGTTCATCCAAAGGCATCTCTTTCAGGACTGCACCAGGCCGGGGAGGTTATATAAGGGATGTGATAGTATCAGATGTTCAAATGGAAGATATCAATGTTGCAATCGAGTTCAGTGGTGATAGTTCAAGCCATCCTGGTGACCATTATGATCCTTCTGCATTCCCAGTGATTAGCGGAGTCACCTTAAAAGACATGGTTGGAACAAACATCTCGGTTGCTGGAGCTTTGTCGGGAATTGATGGTGACCCTTTCACCAATATCTGCCTCTCCAATATCAATTTCACCATAGCTGATCCAGCACATTTTGCATCTTGGTCTTGCTCCAACATTTCTGGATACTCCGAGTCGGTATTTCCTGAGCCTTGTTCCAACTTCAAGAGCCAAACCTCAAATTCCTCCATCTGCTCATCTGTCCTTAGTTACCATGCCCTTGCGGCAGCATAAATGCATAGAGTACCCCATATTCACCCTTTCCCGTTTCTGTCCATGTACAATTTGGAAACATGTAGGCTGTAGCTTCCATCATCATCTTTTCCCCCTAAAATTCCTTGGTAGTAGGTGCATCAAAAGAATCATCGCTTCGTACAGTCAGCTTTGAGCCTCACAATACAAATTGGTTGGCGTTCTTGAGGAGCAAGTCCAGGCGGGTGACGGAGGTGGTTTCTTGTACAGTTGCATTTGTTCATTCAATCTGTAAGAAATTTTGTTCGTTAGGTTGTTGAGTCGTCCAGAGAGTTGGTTCAGTTCATACTGCTGTCTATTTTATTGCCATAAAATAAACATATACAACATTTTAAGTTTATAAGGTGACCCTGTACATCCCATCACCATCATCATCTTGTGAGCATCCAATAGAACAACATCACATGTTATCCTGGGATGCACAGGCTGGCCCCTGTAGCCCAGCATGCTACTTGTCCTTACTGTCAAATAAATTGGTGTCAATGGGGTTGTTAGGCCGATTTTGATGGCACCATTTGTCTCTTTGAGGGGGCTTTATTGCCTTGGCTTTGTCGCCATGTCATGTCGCAAGCTCATACCGGGGTTGCCATTTATGCAAGCTTTGGCCAGCTGCGTCCGCCCTCAGTACCAAATCACAGGATAAAAATAAGCCGCCGCCGCGGAGAGGAGCTGGCACTGATAGCTAACATCTCCTGTACTCATGTGGCTTCATTTGGGCAGAGCATGTGCTACCAACCTGCTGCCTTTGCAACACTGGGAGCAAGAGCAATCAATCTCCTGCCACCATCCTCCACTGCTCATGAGATAATTGATTGGCTGCAGCAGCAGCAGTGGCCGTTTTCACTTGCTGAAGCTGCAGTACCTTGATCAGAAATCTAGGAATCAAGGTAAGAACAAGGCAGAAGATTCTGTAAAAACAACAGCAGCATTGGATCCTACTAGCTGGGTCAGAAAAAACTGGGGTGCTCATCTGGTGCACTACTATACGGAGTATATCATTGCGCAAGATGCATCCAAAACCAAGGCCCAAATAGTACTACAGACTTTGAATTTTCAAGGCAGTCAAAGGAGGATGTTGATTCCCTGTTGGATAACGCAATGCAACAGTAGCTGGTCCAGTAGATTTACTACCATCTGTTGATATTTCAGTAGTATAGGTTTTTCCTGGGGAAGTAATTCAGTAGATTTACTCCTGACTGCAAAAATCCAGTGGATTTAAGGTTTCCAGTGGATGGGATCATGACATGAATGGATCCGTTGGACGAGCTTATCATGATGTCTCCGACCAAGTTGATGAAAAAATATGGGACCGACAGAACGGCCAGCAGGCATCCAGGCAAGTGTTCCAACCGATGGGTGACGCATTCAGCCTCTCGTAAAGATACGTCCGTAGGCAAGCGGCAAAGAAGGGAAATGACAAGGGATGAAGTAATTTTTTTGTTTCGGTCTAGCTGCCGTGATGTGGAAAATTTGTTGGTTTAGTTTTTGTTGTTGTTCTCCACTGATGTAGTGCACGAAAAACGCCGTCTTCCACCGAACGAACACCATCGAAAAGAACAAAATATATGAGGAAGGCTCATCACACGAAGCAGGTTCTTGCGCCGCTTTATAGGTAAAGTATAACAACACGAATTACACGCCGAACGATACAAAGAGGATTTCATCACAAGAACGCGAGTTACGTTTAGTTCACTTGCGTGCTGTGAAGAACTTGTATGAGGATGAATGAATGATCATTTGGTGATTTTGGTATCGATGCTTGTGGAGTTCATGAAGTCCGAATGTTGATGCCTGTGTATTGAAATAGGGGAATGAATCGACTTATGATCATCTTCTTTTTTAGAGAAAAGCTTCATTCAAAACTCTTTTATCACTAATGGATCCACGAGACACTTGGTTACGGCTCATAGTAGGACAAAACGAAAGCACCACCCATTTACATATTATTCCCAAACCGAGGCGACATTTTTACTACCGTCAAAACGGCCAATGGGTTGCTCTTGTTTCCGGGCAGGGTCGGTGAGCCTAGATAGTCGTTTACGCTCTTGGGCCAAAGACGCACTTCTGTTACCGACACACATTTGTCCGCCAAGGCGAACAATTTTGTGGTCATGTTGATGGTCTTGGTGGCTATCTCCTTCCGCATCTTGGGATCATGCATGCCCTAATGGAATGCGGTGATGACCGTTGGCGGGGAAATGTTGGGGATCTGATGTTGGACCTTGGACAAAGGCTGGATAAATTGTTGTAGCGTCTCTTCGGGGCACTACACCATTGTGTGCAGCTCGCTTACAGTGCCATGTCGATCATAAGTTCCCTGGAAATTGCCGACAAACTGCTCACGCAGAACATCTCAGGCGGATGAGCATGCATGCAAATTCGTAAGCCAAGAGCGAAGGGGGGGGGGGGGGCTTCACCATGACCTTTTCTTCGCCTTCGGCCGCCTGAGTGGGCGTCCGGTACAAATCCATGAGTTCCTAGGGGTTGAATGTTCCATCGTACTTCACTGTGATGTCAGACCGAAATGTCGGGGACTAGGAAAACCGAGGAAGTGATGCCGGCGGGGAAGTAATAGCTTCTCCTCCCTTGTTGGTTACCCCAAGTGGAAGGTTGAGATGCAGACAGTGGCAAATTTCCCTCAGTGAAGATACCAAAGTTTATGTCTCCAGTAGGACTCCAAATGCAACAAGAAGGCCGCAAGAAAACAATGGTGTCGTTTACAACCAAGTTTTCTTACTTGACATGGACCCGCACACAGACGCAAATAACTTTTCTCACAACGAGTTCAGAGAGGTTGTCAATCTCTCCGTCCTTGTCGTTTACAAAGGATCAAAACGCAAAGGGGAATAATAATAGTGATGGTGGTTGCAACGTTAAGTAATTGAAAGCAGCAAATTGGAGCGGTGTAAACTATGATGGAATTATGGATCGGGATCCCATGACTTTCACTAGTGATGTCTCTCTCCCAAAAGACATAAACAACTATGTTGGGTGAACAAATTACAACTGGGCAATTGACAGAATTATAAGCGCACCGCAATGCTAATTATGCTACAAAAAGGCTAGAGGCTCAATCGTATGGGCATTAAACCAAGACGAGCAGATTGTTTATTCATCAGCATCTATTCACTAATCATCCACCTTGAGATATCTATCCAGAACATCTCGCTGGTATCAAGTTGCGAACCCCAGCCAAACTGTAGGATCAAAGCAAGAGACAACTGCATTAACACTTTATGCGTAATGTAAGCAATCCTTGCAACCGCAGTTACAAGCACCGTTGTTTTCTCCCTGGTGGCAACAACATATCCCCTAGTCTCATATTTTGTCACTCAAGCTAGACATGGGGGGGGGCATCAAACCACAATCATGCATAACACTCCCTCTTGGAGTTACTATCTACTACTTGGCCAAAGCGATACAAAGCAACGGAGAACATGCAAGAATACTCAAGAACTAATATTAAAAGGTAAACCAAATATATTACTCATCACAATCTGAACATAATCTTATAATCCATCGGATCCCAGCAAACACATCATAGCAACACAGAAACTAATACATAAGTGCCTTGATCATGTAGGGCAGCTCACAAGGTTTAAGCATTGAGGCACTACTAGGAAAGGGCCTTATAGTGGCGTCCTTTTTTTTGCCTTTAGTGGCGCATTTCAAATGCGCCGCTAAGGACAAGCCACTAATAACGCCTTAATAGTGGTGCATTTCATATGCACCACCCCTAAGACTCTTATGGGTGGGGAAATGCGCCACCCATAAGCCTTATTCGTGGCGCATTCTGTAAATGCGCCACTCATAAGAGTCTTAGGGGTGACGCATTCTGGAAATGCGCCACTATTAAAAAATTAAAATTTTGAATTTTGAATTTGGAGAACATTTTTTTATTTTTTTTTATTTTTTTTCTTAATCTCAGGTTAGTATGTTTAATGCCCGGTCACTATGCTTAATCTTAGGTCAAACTGACCTCCATGGTCAAACTTCCTCGGAGGGTCACCCATCCTAGCACTACTCTAGCCACAACAAGCTTAACTTCTCGGTTCTATTCAACTCCCACTTCAGCTCACTTAGCAGGCACTTGTTGATATGTCTATCATATAAATCCTATTAAACCATGTTGATGTCTAGGACCTTGTTGATGTTCATGGGTGTGCTAAAATTTACAACATTTTTTTTAAACTTTCTCGATGGGACCTTTAGCATATTTTGAACTTTTTAAAAAAGTTGGAAAAATAATTTTTTAATTTTTTTTAATTTTTTTTAATGTTACTAGCTAAAATTTTCAACTTTTTTTGAAACTTCCCGTTCGGTCCTCTAGCCTATTTTGATTTTTTTTAAATATAAAAATTTCCCTCACATTATTTTTTAGTAGTGGCGCATTCTTGAAATGCGCCACCCCTAAGAGCTTTTGGGTGGTGCATTCTGAATTCGCCACTAATAATTCCTTAGGGGTGGCGCATTTCCAGAATGTGCCACTCATAAGCTCTTAGGGGTGGCGCATTTCCGGAATGCGCCACCTATAAGGTTCTTAGGGGTGGCGCATTTCTCCAAATGCGTCATGTATAAGAGGATCCAGGGCTGGCCCACCCTTAGGGGTGGCGCATTTTAAAAAATGTGCCACCTATAAGAGCTTATAGGTGACACATTTTTAACCAGTGTGCCATCCCTTACAACATAGTGGCGCATTACATAAAAAATGCGCCACTAATAAGGTTTTCATGTATAGCTATTTCCCTAGTAGTGCAATAAGCGCTTTCTTTTATGCCTTTGAGCTAGGCATGAAGATTATAAAGGATGCTCACAAGAGAATAAGAATTAAAGCAAAAGAGAGCATCAAGAAGAAAATGTGAAACACATTTAAGCCTAACCCACTTCCTATGCATAGGCATCTTGTAATAAAATAAATCATGAAAGCACAAAGTAACAAGCATAGAAAGATAAAACAAAAACAACTTCAAAACTTTCATATTAAAGAGAGGTGTTTTTGTAACATGAAAGTTTCTACAATCTAGCTTTCCTCTCTCAAAGTAATTTTCAGTAGCATCATGAACAACATCAAGAATATAACTATCACATAAATCATGTTGTTCATGAACTACAAGGACGTGTATATTATTTTCAATACAGTCCTTAGGAGCATAAGATAAATGCAGCCCATCACAATGAGCCTTAATACGAGCGAAATTCTCCGGAATATGATTTGGAGATTTCAAAAGGATAATAGTACAATCAAGTGTGGGTGCAATAGCAACAATTTCATGCTTAACATAAGGAACTATAGCAAGTTCATCTTTGTAAGCATCATCCATAGTGGCATCATGGCCGTAAACACGGCAAATATCAATATCATCAGAAAGGGATGTTTCAAGTGAGTCCTCGGAATCATAGGATTCCTCATCATAGCAATAATTAGCCTCTTCTTGGGAAGCAATCATTTTATTTTCAAAAACCTCAATGTAATTATTGCAAACATAATTCTCAAAGCAATATTCAAGCACTGCAAAAATTTCAGAGTTGTGAATAGTATCGTAATACCTTTCAATCAAAGAAGCAATCTCATAAGCACCCTTGAAGGCAAAAAATTCTTCAATCTTTTCAACGTCAAATTAATTATAAACACCTTTAGCATAAGAATATAAGGTCTCATTTTCATTAAAATCACATAGCAAAGGAAGGTGTTTACGATCTTTTTAAGAGCAGCAAGTAAAATCATAAATGTGGCATAAACACTCAGCATAGCAATAAGTAGTTTGTATTCAATCCCATAAGTGTTTCCCTCTCTGAGATAAACGATGTCGCGTATAATGAGCATGATCATCCAATGATTTTCCCTCTACCAAGTCGGTTGGGTTTTCAGCGCGAGCACAAATAGATCAAAGACGATCCAAGTGAAAGATGTCCATCCTACCATATTTTGGTGGTTCTGCACCCATGGTTAGGATAACATAAGTAATAAGAGAAAGACAAAGACAAAAGGTAACAGCTAATTTTTTGGTTTTTCATAAAGACACACAAGCAAAGAAAAAAACTAGAAAGTAAACTAACAAGACTAAAAAGCAAAGGTAAAAGATAGTGTGCAACTACCCTATCTTGTAGACTGGAGTCCCCGGCAACGGCGCCAGAAATTTTCTTGATGTCGGCGGGGAAGTAATAACTTCTCGCCCCTTGTTGGTTACCCCAAGTGGAACACTGAGATGCAGACAGTGGCAAATTTACCTCAGTGAAGATACCAAGGTTTATGTCTCTAGTAGGACTCCAAATGCAATAAGAAGATGGCAAGAAATCAATGGTGTCGTTTACAACCAAGGTTTCTTACTTTACCTGGACCTGCACATAGACGCATCAGCTACATCGTATGGGCATTAAGCCAAGATGAGCATGCCATTTATTCATCAGCATCTATTCACTAATCATCCACCTTGACATATCTATCCAGAACATCTCGCTGGTATTAAGTTGCGAACCCCAGCCAAACTGTTGGATCAAAGCAACAGACAACTGCATTAACACTCTATGCGTAATGTAAGCAATCCTTGCAACCGCAGTTACAAGCACCGTTGTTTTCTCCCTGGTGGAAAAAGCACATCCCCTAGTCTCATGGATCTGTCACTCAAGCTATAAATCGGGGGGCATGAACCCACAAGCATGCATAATGCTCCCTCTTGGAGTTACTATCTACTACTTGGCCAAAGCAATACAAAGCAACGGAGAACATTCAAGAATACTCACGAAATAATAATAAAAGGGTAAACCAAATATATTACTCATCACAATCTGAACATAATTTCATAATCCATCGGATCCCAGCAAACACAACATAGCAACACAAAAACTAATACATAAGTGCCTTGATCATGTAGGGCAGCTCACAAGGTCTAAGAATTGAGGCACAAGATTGGAGAGAAAACATCATCTAGCTACTGATCATGGACCGGTGGTCCAAGGGAAACTACTCACGACACAACCGGGATGCGCTCATGGTGGTTGAGAAGCCTCCGGAGGTGAATCCTCCCTCCGACAGGGTGCCGGGACAGGGTCTTCTGGCAATCCGATCTCGGGATCGCGGCGGTGGCGGCGGAATAGTGGTGAAAATCGCGTAATGGGGCTCCTCTCGAGGGTTTCTGAATCGAGGGTGATATATATGATAAAAAGGGGGGGCGAGGGGAGGCCCCACCTGACCAGGCGGCCAGGTGGTGTGGCCTCCCCCTGGCCGCGCTGGGAAGGTGCCCGGACAAGGGTTGGGCCTCCTCTGTCCCTCCTTCGGGCTTCCAGAGTGTTCTGTCGCGCTAATTTTTTATCTGAGTTTTTGGATTTTCCGAGCACTTTAATAATTGGTATTTTCCTGCAATGCACGGACAACAGCAGACAGAAACTGGCACTGGGGCACTGAGTTAGTAGGTTAGTCCAAATATGTTGAAAAAGGTATGAAAGTGTAGCAAAACATATAGCAAAGTCACCAATATAAGCATGGAACAAGCAGATATTATAGATACGTTTGGGACGTATCAGGAAGCTCGGGAATGAAAGCGGGGAGCCCACCAGAAGAGAGAGGCAACCGTCTCCGGGGTAGCGGTGCTTGCCACCAACACTTGTGGTTCCACCGCTGCTACGAATGACCACTCCTTGTTTTCATGCTGTCGAGGAGTTCCCGGTGAATCTCGATTCCAGCACGCGCGCCCTCGTGATGGATTCTTGCCCTTCGTTGGTGAGCCCCAAGTGGAAGGCGTGATGCAGTACAACAGCGAGTTTCCCTCGGTGAAGATACCAAGGTTTGTCTCCAGTAGGACTCCGGAGATGATAAGTAGGTGTCAGCGGCGCGACTGACGTGGACCTGCACACAGACACAGATAACTTTGTTCCCAACGAAGTTCAGAGAGGTTGTCAATCTCTCCGGTCTTGTTGTTCACAAAGGGTAAAAACACAAGGGATAATGATAGCAAGTAAAAGCAGTAAAGTAAATATAGCGTGGAAACAGTGATAAGGATATGGACCGGGATACGTGATGTTCACTAGTGATGTCTCTCTCCCAAAAGACGATAAAAACTGCTATGCGAGGTAAACAAATTACAGAAAGGCAATTGACAGGATTATGAACCTACCGCAATGCTAACTATGCTACAAAAGAATGGAAGAGGCTCAAAAGCACGGGCAGTACGCCAAAATAAGTAGACCGAAATCCAACTGCATCTACTACTAATCATCCACCTTGAGATATCTATCCAGAACATCTCGCTGGTATTAAGTTGCGAGCCCCACCCAAAGTGTAAACCCAAAGCAACAGACAACTTCATTAAAAAGAACTTTGCGTAAAGTAAAGAATCCTTGTAACCGCGGTTACAAGCACCGTTGTTTTCCCCCTTGTGGCAATAACACATCCCCTAGACTCATGTTTCTGTCACTCAAGCGTGTCATCGGGGGGCATGAACCCACAATCGATCATAACGTTCCCTCTTGGAGTTACTACCTACTACTTGGCCAAAGCAATAAACAGCAACGGAGAACATGCAAGAATTACTTAGGAACAAAAATATAAGAGATAAGAATAAAATATATTACTCAATCACAATCTAAACATAATCTCATAATCCATTAGATCCCATCAAACTCAGCATAGCACTAGCAGAAATATTACAAAAGTGCCTCGATCATGTAGGGCAGCTCACGAGGTCTAAACCATGAAGATCAAAGAGGGGAGGAGAACATCACATAGCTACTGATCACGGACCCATGGTCCAAGGAAAACTACTCAAAAGACATCCGGGGAGCATCCATGGTGGAGAGGAGACTCCCGGAGGTCAATCCTCCCTCCGGCAGGGTGCCGGGAAGAGGTCTTCTGGTGCTCCCGATCTCGGAAGCGCGGCGGCGGCGGAATAGAGGAGAGTTTGCGAAATAGGGTTCTGTCTTCGGAGTTTCCCCGTGACGGAGAATAAATAGGCGAAGGGGGACAGCCAGAGGGGGACCAGGGGCCCCAGGCGCCCCCTGGCGCGGCCAGGGGTGGGGCCGCGCCGGGTGGCCGCCTGGGCCCCCTGGCTCCCCTTGTCCCCTCTCAGGTTCTTCGCGAAGCTTCCTTCACGCTGATTTTTTATCTGAATATTCCTGAATTTTTCTGGCACTTTTTATATGGGGGAAAACTGAAATACAAAAACAGCAGAAAACAGGAACTGGCACTGGGGTGCACTGAGTTAATAGGTTAGTCCAAATATGATCAAAAGTGTATGAAAGTGTATCTAGATCATAGCAATATCACACAAAACATGCATGGAGCAAGCAGAAATTATAGATACGTTTTGGACGTATCAACATCCCCAAGCTTAATTCCTGCTCGTCCTCGAGTAGGTAAATGATAACAGCATAATTTCTGTGGTGACATGCTAGCAACCATATAAGAACTTTGAAAAGTAAAGCAATCAAGGTTAGAGATTCAATTCAAGTCATAACAGGCAAGAGTCTATATTAGCATTGAAACAAGTAACAAAAGAACATTAGGTGCAAGAGCACTCGCTGTCCGTGACGCGAATGTCTCCAAATGGTGTTTGCGTGCAAGAAGTGGGATAGGGAATACGAGAAAAAGTATTTTTGTGTTGAGAACTCAATCTACTAAAGTTTCACACTTGGTCTTCTTTGGAATCTTATCTTGACTCGTCCCCAGACCACTAGCCAGGTGTGACGCCCCCAAAATCAGACCGTGTACAGTAATCATACACACAGGGTACACGACTGAGATTAGGGTGCCACGGTGATAATATCACAGCACAACACTAAACACAAAAGGATAAACAAATATATTACAATAGAGGGGGGTCACACGGACCCGAATATATAAGTCATACAAGCCATAATATCTAAGTACAGACATAGTTAGTCAAGTTTTTGCCTTAAGAAGGCTAGCACAAATCACATCAGAGATACAGAACGAAAAGGCGAGGCCTCCTGCCTGGGATCCACAGAACTACTCCTGGTCAACGGGGAACTCGACGTCGTAGTAGGCGCCTCCGGGGTACTCCTGCTCCTGAGCTCCAACGTCGGCTGCAGCGGCCGATCAGGAAAAACAGTAAAGGAAATAAAGCAGGTGAGTATCTAGTATACCCGCGAGTCTTACGTCCGCTACTAAGCATTATGCATTGTATCAACGGAAAGAAGAGGCTGTATATAGTGGACTTAAAGACAGAAATTCAGAGAAAGGGTAAGAAGCTAGGCCTATCGAAGACTAGCATCTTCCGACGATGTCTTGCAGCATGAGGTAAGAATCAGCCAACAGTTTATATAAATCATAAAGTAACAATGCAGCAGAAGTTGCTGCAGCATTGTATAATAATAAGTTGTAATAATTAACAATGCCTCCGAGTTCACCTCCTCGACATCCCCGCGAGGAAGAAAACCCAGAACCATACAGTTTAATATTAATAGTTTCTAGTGGTAAGATCCAGCTTCAGCATAAAGCGTCCTGTTACCGTGGACACGGCTATTCGAATAGATTAATCTTCCCTGCAGGGGTGCACTTGTGTTACGCTACACGCACGGATCTCCAGGGTGGCGGGAACCTTGTTAGGGAACGCTCCACCGAGGCTATCCGACACTTCATAGCCCATCTTTCAAACTCAACAGAGAGGTCATCCGCCGTCTAAATCCTAAGTACGCCGGGCCTTGGACCCCAACCCAAACGTACTCCTGCACGGTGCGTGACTGGCCGGTGAAGTTAAATCAAAGCAAATACAAATCACACTGCCGCGGAAAATAAGACAACACCACTTCCCGGCAATCAGCCCGCGGTACTGCTGACGTCTGAAGAGTCCTCGGACGACACTAAGGAGCGGAGGAGCCCATAACTCGTAGTTCCCACGGGTAGGTAGTGCGTACATGGCATATAGCCAACTCAAGACATTCACTGAACCATTTAGCATTTTAATTAACCTGCGTGACAACCGTTATCGTTGCCTCGACTTAACCGACCCGCGGACAACGACAGCAGCCAGGACCACCAGTACATCGGTGCCTGCCCCGTCGTCCCACCAAGTCACTGCGGTTACCAACAAGGTGAACCGTCTCCTTACCTTGTCTCGCGTGTGCTCCTGGAGGAGCTCGACTTTCGTAGTTTGGTAACTCTCGCGGCCAACGATCAGGGGCCAAGCACACCGGTACACTGGTCGTACCCTCCCTGTCGTCCCGTCGCAATACCTCTCGCGGGCACCGTTGGGTCGCCCGACTTCTTACCTGAAGGACAATCGTCGTTCAGGACCCTATGGTGGTAAGACAAAGTCAGCCTCGAGTGGAGTACAAGGATTACTCCTTGATAGCTCACACTTGAGGTGACTAGGCATAACCCAGATAGGGGCCTTAGACGGTGTCTACATTGTACCGTACCTGTGCAGTTATAATATTTGTATCCGCATTCACTCCCCTGAGTGATCCCGTCCCTCTATCTAATCCTAGCTAACAATGCGCAGGGATCACTGCTGAATAATGCATAACAATAATAATAGGAAGCATAGGATAAAGGAAGGCACATCAAGGGGCGACAAAAATCAGGCTATGCAGTTGAATAGGATTGTAATCGTAGCAGCAGCAGTAACAATGCCTAGTGCAAGAAAAGTACGGAAAGATAGGCGATATCTGGGGAAGAGAATGGCTCTGCTTGCCTGCAAGCTCGACGGTAGTAGTAGGGTCGTCGACGACGTAGTCGTACTCAGCAGCGGTGTAGTCGACGGCAGCAGCGGGGTCTACCGGAGATTAAGGGGGGGGGGAAGAAACAATAAATACACAACAATAATAGCAATACAAATGCAAGACATAACAGATGAAATGTAAACGGGGTTCTAACGCAGTGCAATGCAATATGCTCGGAGCGGGAATTCATCTGAGGATGAACTACCGGATCCGGGTGATTACCGGACAGGGTGTCCGGAGGGGGAAGGATCAAGCCGGAGGTGTCGTGGTTACCGGAACAACATAAGGGGGGTGTATCCGTGCTATTTGATCTATTCCGAGAAACATTCGTGTTCGGAATAAATTCATCCGGGCACTCTAACAGTACCGGACAATTTATCAGACAGACGGTCCGGAGGGGGAATGTTCGATGTTCGTTGTGTTAGAGGGGTGTGGTAGACATACAGATAGCGTAATCGTATTCGTTATATTTTTCTGATCAACTTTCATGTATAAAGTTTTTGAATCCGAGTTACGGTTTAAAAGTTATTGAATTTCAAAGCTTAAATCAATTGAAATGATTTTCTGAATTACTTTTATTATTTATTAAACATTATCCAAAACATTATCCACAATATTATCCAGAATAGTGCCTCTGTTATTTATAAAATTTTTAATTAAATTAGAAAATGCCTCTGGACCCACATGACAGTGACTGGATTTTATTAAACCTATTTTAATTAAACCAAATGACAGGTGGGGCCGAGGTGTCATTGACTCCAGCGTTAACTAAGCATGTTTAATTAACTAAATGACCAGGGGACCCACATGTCAGTGACTGGGAGGGGTATTATCTCTCTGATTAATTTTTCTATTAAGCTAACCAAGCAATTAGCCGGGGGTCCACTGTCAGTGGCTGATTAGCCCCTAATCAACAAACTGACACGGGGGCCCCACCTAGCAGCCTCACCGGAGGGCTCACCGGAGCCCGCCGCCGGCGAGGTCGAAGGGGAGCTCGCCCCAGGGCACGGGAGGGTGCGCGGCTTGATGCGTTCGAAGCAGAAGACGACGGTGAGTGCACTGGTGGTGGTGGTTGCGCCGGAGACGCGCCGGAGCGACGTCGGCGACGTGCGCAGCGGCGGAGCCGAACGGGGCGAGGAGGACGACGACGTTCTAGCGCACGGGAATGAAGGGGAGATAGCGCGTTCGACTACTGGGAGCAGCGCGAGTGCAGTGACGCGCTTGGCCTGCCATACGCGGGCTCCAGGCCACGGCGGCGACCTCGCGGACGGCGACGAGCTTCGGCTCCAATGGTGGAGCGGGCTACGGCGGGAGAGGAGGGGAGCGAGCGCAAGGGGAGTGTGGCCGAGCTCACCAGGAGCGCGTGGAGGAGGGCAGTAGGCTCCGGGGAGGCTCGACGACGCGGGAATTCGACGGCGATGTCGCGGCGGCACCGGAGGGGAACGGTGGCGTAGTCGTCGCTGCCGGGCCCCACGGTTCGATTCCTCGCGGTGGGTGAGGTAGTCGACGTCGAGGCAGCTCCTGGACAACACGGCGAGGCGGCGGGAGCACGTTGGCCGCGCTTGGCCACGTCAATGGCGACGACGGCCCCGGGCGGTTCTTTCCCCGACGATGGCGAGCTGCAGGGGGAGGGGAAAAGATGGTGGGCGTGTCCAGGAGGGAGGGGGCGTTGCCCTTATCGCGTCCGCGGTCGCAGGGAGCAGGTGAGGGAGGGGAGGGCTCCAGTGGCGCCCGTGGCCACGGCTGCGCCACGGCGTCGAGCAGGTGGCCGACATGACGGGAGCAGGTGGGAGGTGGAAGACGGGCCGGGGTGGCTGGGCTGGGGTGGGCCTCGCCCCAGGCGAGCTTTAAGCCTTTTCCAATTTTCGTTTTGTTTTCTGTTTGCTCAATTTCTTTCTGTAATTGATTTATTAACCCTAGCATTTTTGTAAAAGGTTATTAGTGTTTGTAAATTAGTGTTACATATTACTGAGGTGTCACAAAATATCTTGCTGCAAAATAAAATCATTAGATATTTCTTTTAAATATTAAATGCCCAAAGTAGGGGTTTTAACCCATTGTTTGAATTGTTTGGAATTTTCTGCAACTCCAAAAATTACCAAAGTTGGTCCAACATGATTATAATGATTTTTGGCAATTTACAAAAATAGTTACATGATTTTTGGAACAACTTTAATTGAGCACTTTTGTTTTAGTTTCCATTTAAAGTAGTTTCAACTAGGGTTTGATTTCTTGATGAGCAAGATGCATTGTGATTTGGGTTTTGATTACCAACCGGCATGATTGAAAAGAGTAGAAGCAAAGTTTGATTAGGGACAGGGGATAACAGTGATTTACAAACAGGGATGATCAACAGTGAAGATGATTACTGTTACAAAACTGAGGGTGTTAGAAATCTCCCCCACTACAAGAATTCTCGTCCCGAGAATTTAAGTGTAGCGAGGAAAAGATCGGGGTATTCATCGCGAAGGCGATCTTCGCGTTCCCAGGTGGCTTCATCTTCAGAATGATTCGACCACTGGACCTTGAGGAACTTGACGGTCTTGTTGCGGGTTCGACGCTCAGACTGATCGAGAATGCGGCTCGGATGTTCTCGATAAGTTAAGTCTTGTTGCAGCTCGATCATATCATGTTCCACTTCGCGGATAGGATCCTTGAAGCAGCGACGGAGTTGCGACACATGGAAGACATCGTGGACTTGGGAGAGGTTCGGCGGCAATTCCAACCGGTATGCCACGGGTCCACTCCTGGAAAGGATACGGAACGGGCCAATGTAGCGAGGAGCCAACTTGCCCTTGATACCGAAGCGATGAGTGCCCCTCATGGGAGTGACACGGAGGTAAGAGTATTCACCAGGTTGATACTCCATTTCACGGTGTTTGTGGTCATAGTTGCTCTTCTGCCGAGACTGTGCGGCCTTGAGATTTTCTTGCACAATGCGAACTTGTTCTTCAGCTTCTTGGACAAGATCCGGTCCGAAGTAGGGTCGTTCCCCAGTTCCTGACCAATTCAGGGGGGTTCGACATTTACGTCCGTACAGAACTTCGAAGGGGCCATCTTCAAGCTAGCCTGATAGCTATTGTTGTACGAGAATTCCGCGTACGGGAGGGCATCCTCCCATTTCATGCCGAAAGAAAGGACACAAGCGCGAAGCATGTCTTCCAGCACTTGATTGACTCGTTCAACTTGGCCTTGCGACTGGGGGTGATAAGCGGTGCTGAGATTCAGACGAGTCCCGAAAGCTTCCATGAAACTATTCCAGTATCGTGAGGTGAAAATGCTGCCACGGTCTGAACTGATCTCCATCGGAATACCGTGGAGTGACACAATTCGGGAGATATACAAGTGTGCTAATTGACTAGCAGTGATCGTCTCCTTGACCGGCAGGAAGTGTGCAATCTTGGAGAATCGGTCGATGGCGACAAAGATGGCATCGTTACCTTTCTGTGACTTAGGAAAACCGGTGACGAAGTCCATCTCGACTTTGTCCCACTTCCAATCAGGAGGAGGGAGTGGTCGCAGCCAACCAGCAGGTTTCTGATGTCCGGCCTTGACGCGACTGCAAACGTCACATTGAGAAACATAGCGGGCGATGTATTGCTTCATGTATGGCCACCAGTACTGTTGACGAAGGTCTTTATACATCTTGGTACTGCCAGGGTGGATTGACAAGGTAGAGTTATGGGCTTCTTCCATGATATCCGGACCACAGTTAATGAGGGGCGGGCTCACAGGAACTACTAAGCGGCCCTTGAAGTACACAGTATCACCATCATTAGCATCAATGGTAAAAGAGGAGGGCTTTCCTTCGGTGATGTCCTGCTTGATCTTCACAATGTCCGGGGCCAGAGATTGTCTACTCTTGATGAGGGCGTCGAGCTTTGACTCGAGAACCAGGTTATTGACGTAACCTTGAGGAACAATCTCGAGATTCAACTTGCGAAACTCTTCATACAGAGGTGGTTGCTGCACCTGAACCTCAAGTTCAGAACAGTAAGCTTTGCGGCTCAAGGCATCGGCCATCACATTAGCTTTGCCAGGGGTATACGAAATATCCATGTTGAAGTCGGCTATTGTCTCGAGCCATCGTTGTTGACGAAGATTCAGGTCTGGCTGAGTAAACAGGTACTTCAGACTTTGGTGGTCGGTGTACACCTCGCAACGATTACCGACGAGGTAATGTCGCCACAGCTTCAATGCATAAATTACTGCTGCTAATTCGAGGTCATGGGTTGGATATTTGTCTTCGTGAGTACGCAACTGACGAGAGCCATAAGCAATCACCTTGCGCTCTTGCAATAGGACACAACCTAGTCCTTGACGAGACGTGTCGCAATATATCACGAAGTCCTTCTGAGTATCAGGGGGAGTGAGCACCGGGGGAGAAGTTAGCTTGTCCTTGAGTGCTTGAAAACTTTCTTGACATTTATCTGTCCACTCGAACTTGACGCCTTTGTGAAGCATATTAGTCAGAGGCCTGGCAATTTTGGAAAAATTCTCGACGAAACGGCGGCAATAGCTAGCGAGCCCGAGAAAACTGCGGACTTGCTTGACGGTCTTGGGAGGAGTCCAGTCAAGAATAGCCTGGATACGTTCTTGGGTGACGGCAATGCCATCCTTGGAAATCACATGCCCAAGGTAGGTTACTTCGGGAAGCCAGAACTCACACTTAGAATACTTAGCGTAGAGTTTGTGTTCTCGAAGCTTCTCCAGTATAAGACGAAGATGTTCAGCATGTTCTTCTTCATTCTTGGAATATATCAATATATCATCCAGATAAACCACGACGAACTGGTCGAGGTACTCCATGAAAATATAATTCATCAATCTGGAGAAGGTGGCTGGAGCATTGGTTAAGCCAAAGGACATGACGGTGTACTCGTATGAACCATAGCGAGTGATGAAGGCAGTCTTCGGAATGTCCTCATCACGGACTCGGATTTGGTGGTAACCCAACCTCAAGTCGAGTTTAGAAAACACCTTGGATCCAGCAAGTTGATCATACAGATCGTTGATCCGGGGAAGTGGGTATTTGTTCTGGATGGTGGCTTGGTTAATGGGCCGATAATCTTGGACCAATCGGTTTGTCCCATCGCTCTTCTTGACAAAGAGCGAAGGTGCTCCCCAAGCTGAGGAACTGGGGCGAATGAATCCTTTCTGAAGTGCCTTGTCGATTTCCTCCTTAAGTTCAAGGAGTTCATGTGGCGGCATCTTGTAAGGACGCTTGGCAATAGGAACAGTGCCTGGCTTCAAGTCGATGACGAATTCAACTTCTCTGATCGAGGGTATTCCCGGCAGTTCTTCGGGGAAGACGTCGGGAAAATCGCGAACGACCGGAACGTTCTCGATGCCTTCGAGGGGGGCGGCATTCAAAGCATTCATCATAAATATCTGTGTTTCAGCATTACGGGTAACTCGGGCGGTGTGGTTAACAATCTCGCCGGAGGGGTGAAAAAGTTGGACAGACTTTGTGCCACAATAGAGTGCGGCATCGTGAAATTTCAACCAGTCCATTCCCAGAATGAGGTCTATGGTGGAAGACTTCAGAACGATGGGGGAAGCAAGGAATTCAACCCCTTCAATTTCAACAATGGTTCCGGGCACTATCTTGGAGGTGTGGGCATGGCCTATTGGGGTGCGGACAACCATCGGTGGGTTCATATTCTCTAGCGTAAAGTTATGCGACAATGCAAAGGCTTCCGACAAGAATGAATGCGATGCTCCTGTATCGAATAAAACAGTAGCAGGTACGGAATTAACGAGAAGGGTACCCATCACGGTAGCGGGTTGTTGCTGAGCTTCTTCAACATTGATGTTGTTAGCATGACCACGAGCATGTGCAGCAGACCCAGTATTATAGTTGGGGGTCCTGTTGTTGCCACGACCATTTCCACGGCCAGAGGGGTGAACTACCAGTTGCTTCTGTTTCTGGGGGCACTCCCTGGAAAAATGCCCCGGTTGGCGGCACGTGAAGCATAATCCATCCTGAGGACGGAGGGGTGTAGCATTGGGTGGTGCAGGCAGAGCTCTTGGCATCTGTGGGGGTGGAGGCAGATGGGGTGCAGCATAAGACGGCCTTGGAGCAGGGACAGGTGAATGGGTCACACTGGTAGGGAGCCAGATACGACGCTTCTGCGTTGCGCCCGAAGATGAGCCAACGTCACGATAACGCTTCAGAGAGTTCTTGTGCTCCATCTGGGCAGTCTCGACGGTGATAGCCTTGTTCACCATGGTGGCGAAGTTGGCGAAATCATGAACGGCAAGAGCGAGCCTGAGTTCTGGGTTGAGGCCACGACGGAACTTCGGCTGCCTGCGAGCATCAGTGGTGATCTCTCCTTTCGCATAGCGAGAGAGGTTGAGGAACTCGCGCTGATAGGCTTCAACAGTCATGTCGCCCTGAGTGAGGTTACGGAATTCTTCCGCCTTACGATCCATGATCCCCTGAGGAATGTAGCGTTCGCGGAAAGCAGACTGAAAGTCATCCCAAGTGATGACCTCTTCAACTGGCAGGGAACGCTTGTGGGTGCTCCACCACTGAGCAGCGGCGCCTTTCAGATGATAAGACGCAAAGTTCACATAGTCGGCTGGATCGACATTAGCAGACTCCAGCTCGTGAGTGATGTCGCGAAGCCAGTCATCAGCATCCAGCGGCTGAACAGTGTTGCGGAACATAGTGGGGTTGAGGCGGGTGAAGTCGTGCAGAGTCACGGTGGCATGTTGATGGTGGTGCCCATTCTGATTCGGCTGGGGGAACTGAGCCATGATGTTCTGCATGAACTGACGATTCATCTCGAACTGCTGCATCATCGCGGCCATGTAATCCGGCGGCGGAGGTGGGTCGTTGGCAGCACGACCACGACCACGACCACCACGACCAGCCATCCTGCTAGAATTTAACAGGGGCATCTCAGCGATGAAAATTTAACGAGATACCGGAATCAAGCCTGAAGTAAAACGACAACGAAAAGGAGGCGCAGACATATAAAGGAGTAGTCATATAAGACATACACATTCGCACACCGAATCAATCGAAAATCGGGCAGCATAACGTCGTAGAAATTAAGGAAAAAGGACTCTCTAGGCGGCGCGCAGACCGCGGTAAGGATTACACGACGCGACATAGATTCCACTATGTCAATCATGCCGCAAGAAAACTGTTGGCCACAGGAGTTGATGCCAGAGAACGCGCGGCCTGCCCAGAATGAGAATGGGATCCGCGGTCTGGGATCTGGTGTACGATGCCTGCGACACGACTCAATCAATGGGGGAAGCACCAAAAACGCCGGGTGGAATCAAGAGAACGTGATCCTAATGTCAGATTTTGTAAAACTTACCAGCAAGGATAAGAGAGTAGATTCCCAGAGCATAGGTAAGGAGAAAAGGATCCTAATACCATAGATATCACACGTAGTGACATCGATGTGGGCCCGTAAGCCAAATATTAAGTTAGCAAAATAGTTTTTCAAAGTCTAGACTCAACTTCGACCAGGTAGTGGTGGGGTGGCTTCCTACAGGCAGTCGGCTTTGATACCATTTGTAACGCCCCGGTCACACACCGGTTCCCGGCGTACACCTGGCGGGATCTAGACTGTCCCCACAGACCAACACTAGTCTTTCCTTCGCACTTTGTCCTCACTCGTGCGCACCCGAGAACAACTTCCCGGTCGGTCACCCATCCTCAAATTGCTCCAAGCCAAGCACGCTTAACTTTGGAGTTCTTTGGATCCGGGCTCCCGGAAAAGAAGGTGCACCTTGTTGATATGAGTAGTCTTTCATTCCTACTAAGCCAGGATGTCACACACACCCACTCAAAGGAACCGACGTCCTCGTCGGCCCACAAGAACGTTCCCTCTTGGCACACGTCTGTGCGTCCAGTGCCGACAACTGGCTCACCCATGTTCGCACACTGACCCGTACACGCCCGTGTAACTGCGAGGGTCGGCTCTGATACCAACTTGTGACGCCCCCAAAATCAGACCGTGTACAGTAATCATACACACAGGGTACACGACTGAGATTAGGGTGCCACGGTGATAATATCACAGCACAACACTAAACACAAAAGGATAAACAAATATATTACAATAGAGGGGGGTCACACGGACCCGAATATATAAGTCATACAAGCCATAATATCTGAGTACAGACATAGTTAGTCAAGTTTTTGCCTTAAGAAGGCTAGCACAAATCACATCAGAGACACAGAACGAAAAGGCGAGGCCTCCTGCCTGGGATCCACAGAACTACTCCTGGTCAACGGGGAACTCGACGTCGTAGTAGGCGCCTCCGGGGTACTCCTGCTCCTGAGCTCCAACGTCGGCTGCAGCGGCCGATCAGGCAAAACAATAAAGGAAATAAAGTAGGTGAGTATCTAGTATACCCGCGAGTCTTATGTCCGCTACTAAGCATTATGCATTGTATCAACGGAAAGAAGAGGCTGTATATAGTGGACTGAAAGACAGAAATTCAGAGCAAGGGTAAGAAGCTAGGCCTATCGAAGACTAGCATCTTCCGACGATGTCTTGCAGCATGAGGTAAGAATCAGCCAACAGTTTATATAAAGCATAAAGTAACAATGCAGCAGAAGTTGCTGCATCATTGTATAATAATAAGTTGTAATAATTAACAATGCCTCCGAGTTCACCTCCTCGACATCCCCGCGAGGAAGAAAACCCGGAACCATACAGTTTAATATTAATAGTTTCTAGTGGTAAGATCCAGCTTCAGCATAAAGCGTCCTGTTACCGTGGACACGGCTATTCGAATAGATTAATCTTCCCTGCAGGGGTGCACTTGTGTTACGCTACACGCACGGATCTCCAGGATGGCGGGAACCTTGTTAGGGAACGCTCCACCGAGGCTATCCGACACTTCATATCCCATCTTTCAAACTCAACAGAGAGGTCATCCGCCGGTCTAAATCCTAAGTACGCCGGGCCTTGGACCCCAACCCAAACGTACTCTTGCACGGTGCGTGACTGGCCGATGAAGTTAAATCAAAGCAAATACAAATCACACTGCCGCGGCAAATAAGACAACACCACTTCCCGGCAATCAGCCCGCGGTACTGCTGACGTCTGAAGAGTCCTCGGACGACTCTAAGGAGCGGAGGAGCCCATAACTCGTAGTTCCCACGGGTAGGTAGTGCGTACATGGCATATAGACAAATCAAGACATTCACTGAACCATTTAGCATTTTAATTAACCTGCGTGACAACCGTTATCGTTGCCTCGACTTAACCGACCCGCGGACAACGACAGCAGCCAGGACCACCAGTACATCGGTGCCTGCCCCGTCGTCCCACCAAGTCACTGCGGTTACCATCAAGGTGAACCGTCTCCTTACCTTGTCTCGCGTGTGCTCCTGGAGGAGCTCGACTTTCGTAGTTTGGTAACTCTCGCGGCCAACGATCAGGGGCCAAGCACACCGGTACACTGGTCGTACCCTCCCTGTCGTCCCGTCGCAATACCTCTCGCGGGCACCGTTGGGTCGCCCGACTTCTTACCTGAAGGACAATCGTCGTTCAGGACCCTATGGTGGTAAGACAAAGTCAGCCTCGAGTGGAGTACAAGGATTACTCCTTGATAGCTCACACTTGAGGTGACTAGGCATAACCCAGATAGGGGCCTTAGACGGTGTCTGCATTGTACCATACCTGTGCAGTTATAATATTTGTATCCGCATTCACTCCCCTGAGTGATCACGGCCCTCTATCTAATCCTAGCTAACAATGCGCAGGGCTCACTGCTGAATAATGCATAACAATAATAATAGGCAGCATAGGATAAAGGAAGGCACATCAAGGGGCGACAAAAATCAGGCTATGCAGTTGAATAGGATTGTAATCGTAGCAGCAGCAGTAACAATGCCTAGTGCAAGAAAAGTACGGAAAGATAGGCGATATCTGGGGAATAGAATGGCTCTGCTTGCCTGCAAGCTCGACGGTAGTAGTAGGGTCGTCGACGACGTAGTCGTACTCAGCAGCGGTGTAGTCGACGGCAGCAGCGGGGTCTATCGGAGATTAAGGGGGGGGGGAAGAAACAATAAATACACAACAATAATAGCAATACAAATGCAAGACATAACAGATGAAATGTAAACGGGGTTCTAACGCAGTGCAATGCAATATGCTCGGAGCGGGAATTCATCTGAGGATGAACTACCGGGTCCGGGTGATTACCGGACAGGGTGTCCGGAGGGGGAAGGATCAAGCCGGAGGTGTCGTGGTTACCGTAACAACATAAGGGGGGTGTATCCGTGCTATTTGATCTATTCCGAGAAACATTCGTGTTCGGAATAAATTCATCCGGGCACTCTAACAGTACCGGACAATTTATCGGACAAACGGTCCGGAGGGGGAATGTTCGATGTTCGTTGTGTTAGAGGGGTGTGGTAGACATACAGATAGCGTAATCGTATTCGTTATATTTTTCTGATCAACTTTCATGTATAAAGTTTTTGAATCCGAGTTACGGTTTAAAAGTTATTGAATTTCAAAGCTTAAATCAATTGAAATGATTTTCTGGATTACTTTTATTATTTATTAAACATTATCCAAACATTATCCACAACATTATCCAGAATAGTGCCTCTGTTATTTATAAAACATTTAATTAAATTAGAAAATGCCTCTGGACCCACATGTCAGTGACTGGATTTTATTAAACCTATTTTAATTAAACCAAATGACAGGTGGGGCCGAGGTGTCATTGACTCCAGCGTTAACTAAGCATGTTTAATTAACTAAATGACCAGGGGACCCACATGTCAGTGACTGGGAGGGGTATTATCTCTCTGATTAATTTTTCTATTAAGCTAACCAAGCAATTAGCCGGGGGTCCACTGTCAGTGGCTGATTAGCCCCTAATCAACAAACTGACACGGGGGCCCCACCTAGCAGCCTCACCGGAGCCCGCCGCCGGCGAGGTCGACGGGGAGCTCGCCCCAGGGCACGGGAGGGTGCGCGGCTTGATGCGTTCGAAGCAGAAGACGACGGCGAGTGCACTGGTGGTGGTGGTTACGCCGGAGACGCGCCGGAGCGACGTCGGCGACGTGCGCAGCGGCGGAGCCGAACGGGGCGAGGAGGACGACGACGTTCTAGCGCATGGGAATGAAGGGGAGATAGCGCGTTCGACTACTGGGAGCAGCGCGAGTGCAGTGACGCGCTTGGCCTGCCATACGCGGGCTCCAGGGCACGGCGGCGACCTCGCGGACGACGACGAGCTTCGGCTCCAATGGTGGAGCGGGCTACGGCGGGAGAGGAGGGGAGCGAGGGCAAGGGGAGTGTGGCCGAGCTCACCAGGAGCGCGTGGAGGAGGGCAGTAGGCTCGGGGGAGGCTCGACGACGCGGGAATTCGACGGCGATGTCTCCGCGGCGCCGGAGGGGAACGGTGGCGTAGTCGTCGCTGCCGGGCCCCACGGTTCGATTCCTCGCGGTGGGTGAGGTAGTCGACGTCGAGGCGGCTCCTGGACAACACGGCGAGGCGGCGGGAGCACGTTGGCCGCGCTTGGCCACGGCAATGGCGACGACGGCCCCGGGCGGTTCTTTCCCTGACGATGGCGAGCTGCAGGGGGAGGGGAAAAGATGGTGGGCGTGTCCAGGAGGGAGGGGGCGTTTCCCTTATCGCGTCCGCGGTCGCAGGGAGAAGGTGAGGGAGGGGAGGGCTCCAGTGGCGCCCGTGGCCACGGCTGCGCCACGACGTCGAGCAGGTGGCCGACATGACGGGAGCAGGTGGGAGGTGGAAGACGGGCCGGGGTGGCTGGGCTGGGGTGGGCCTCGCCCCAGGCGAGCTTTAAGCCTTTTCCAATTTTCGTTTTGTTTTCTGTTTGCTCAATTTCTTTCTGTAATTGATTTATTAACCCTAGCATTTTTGTAAAAGGTTATTAGTGTTTGTAAATTAGTGTTACATATTACTGAGGTGTCACAAAATATCTTGCTGCAAAATAAAATCATTAGATATTTCTTTTAAATATTAAATGACCAAAGTAGGGGTTTTAACCCATTGTTTGAATTGTTTGGAATTTTCTGCAACTCCAAAAATTACCAAAGTTGGTCCAACATGATTATAATGATTTTTGGAAATTTACAAAAATAGTTACATGATTTTTGGAACAACTTTAATTGAGCACTTTTGTTTTAGTTTCCATTTAAAGTAGTTTCAACTAGGGTTTGATTTCTTGATGAGCAAGATGCATTGTGCTATGGGTTTTGATTGCCAACCAGCATGATTGAAAAGAGTAGAAGCAAAGTTTGATTAGGGACAGGGGATAACAGTGATTTACAAACAGGGATGATCAACAGTGAAGATGATTACTGTTACAAAAACAGAGGGTGTTACACCAGGTACAAGTCAATTTGATCCACTCCTTTTCGAAATTTTGAGCACTCATGCAATGGATGAGCGTAAGCACGAGAGTTGACACTTAGGGTGAAAAAGAGAGAAATATGGTGGAGGAGGAAGACAAAAAGGATGAGAAAGGATCACATCAATGAGGACAATCATAGGCAAGAGATGCCAAATGATAGATATGATATGAGGAGTAGGGATTGCCATGCAACGGATGCACATACGAGCTAAGAAGCTCTCCAATGGGACTAGTGGGGGTGCATCTAATTTGCTCACTCATGAAGACCTAGACCTCGTTTGAGGAGACTCATCCTTGGAATATGCAAGACAAGTTCTATAGTGTGAAGGTCCCCACATAGCTATATGCATAAAGATCATCTCTATGGAGTACAACGATATAAAGGGAGTACTAGTGTGGATCTCTCAAAAGGATAGTAGTGTTGCCCCTTTCTCTCTTTTTATTTATTTTTCTCTTTTTTCTGTTTTTTTGTATTTTTTGTGGCCTCAATGGCTCTTTCTATTTAACTCTCATTTGTCCTCTTTGGGATCTTTTAATGTGTCCAATTTGGGATCTTTTCCTCACTTAAGGGCAACACTCTATTTTACAAGAAGGTAAAGGAGATCTTTCACACTTTACAAGGTACTCAAAATCATATAGAAGATGTAACTATCATGATGTATGCAATGTATGTCGCTGCCAGTGTAGCAAGAACATGTATGACATGAAGATCAAGTCATGAAGAGGTGGATGTTGCATGGCAATGTAACTCGGAAAGGCTATGGAAATGCCTTGATAGGTAGGTATGGTGGCTGTTTTGAGGAAAGATATAAGGAGGCTTACGATGACAGAGCGTATCATGCCAAGGGTTTGGATGTACCGGCGAAGGTGGACACCAACTCTCGGAGTGAGAAGAAGGTAATGCACGGCACGGGAGAGGCTAGCAAAAATGGGAAGGTGGAAGTGTCAACTTTCAATACTTACATTAGTCTGAAGAACTCATGCACTTATTATCGGTAACTCTCAATCTAATAAGGAGGTTCACAAAGAGACAAGTACCCCGAGGAGGAGTGTATGGGGGTTTGGTTATCCTTGCGCATCCTCGACTCATGGTACGTGAGTGTTCTCTGATATTCGATCCCTCCAAAGAGTAGTGATCCATCTAGTAGCTAGAGTTCTCAACTAGTTTTTTAGGTTTTGAAAATACACACGGATTTCCCAAAATACGACACCTATCACTAATAGGCTAGAGCTATTGACACCAAAATTTCAAACATTACTCACAACAATACCTCAAAACTATTGCAAGTTACTACTAGAATTAAATAGCAACCTCAATTACCTACTTCTCAAAACAAGACACAACTCAGTGCAACAACCAACTCTCTTTAACAAGATAAACATGAAACTAAAAAGAGTTCCAGCAACAAACTAAACAAAAGCCAAGGCTCTTGCTAAAGACAAACTAAGACTAAGACTAAACATGGCAGTAGCTATGAAAAGATAAAGAAAACACAACAGCAAAAAGATAAGCAGGGAAAATCCTATGATGTGTTCTAAATTTTGAAAGTGGAGCGTGTTTCTGTCCCACACAAATTAATACGGGAACTAACTTGTTATGAACAGCAAGCAAAGCTAAATAAAACTAAAAGTAAAACCTAAGAGCGAGACGCTCCAAGCATAGCACATAACGCATGAAGTAATAAAAATATAGTGATACGAAGGACGAACTGATGATTGTTGATGGAGAAGGGGATGCACGGGGGGCATCCCCAAGCTTAGACGCTTGAGTCTCCTTGAATATTTATTGGGGATGCATGGGGGCATCCCCAAGCTTGAGCGCTTGACACTCCTGGATCTTCTTTCATCATCTTCTATCGCGCACTTGAAAACTCCCTTCATACATAACTCATCATAAGCTGATTAGAGAGGTTAGTACCCTTAATAAATAATTTTTCTCCACTAGATATAAAGATATTCTTGAAGAGATACTGTTTCTCAAGAGTGCCAAAAAGTTTTTGCAAAGAAAAAGCAAGCTTAAGGTTTGCAAAAGTTAGGAGAGACAAAACGTGGCAGAATCTGTGAAAAACAGAACAACAGGTAGTAAAGAATTTTTTAGGGATACTTCTGCAACTCAAATCAAAAAACTGAGAACATACGGAAGTTTTGTAATTGTATAGAGCATGCTTTGTAAAAATTTCAGCTCAAAAATATGAACTTGGATTTTTCTGCAATTTTTCTGGTCACGAGGACAGAATCTGTTTTCTGGACAGCATGTCACAACTTTTACTTCCCTTGCCGTAAGAGGCTATAACTTGGCACAAAGCTGAAAAATAAAGATACAATGATGTTGCTACAGTAGTAACAATCATCAAGACCACTAAAAACAGAAGAGAAACAAAAAAGGAATCCTAAATTCGTTGTGAGCTTCCTCCCAAAAGCGCTTTCTTTTATGCCTTTAAGCTAGGCATGAAGATTATGAAAGATGCTCACAAGAGAATATGAATTGAAGCAAAAGAGAGCATCAAGAAGCAAATGTGAAACACATTTAAGCCTAACCCACTTCCTATGCATAGGCATCTTGTAAGAAAATAAATCAAAGAAGCACAAAGTGACATGCATAGGAAGGTAGAACAAGAACAACTTCAAAACTTTCAACATGAAGAGAGGTGTTTTTGTAACACGGAAGTTTCTACAACCAAAATTTCCTCTCTCGAAGTAATTTTCAGTAGCATCATGAACAACATCAAGAATATAACTATCACATAAATCATGTTGTTCATGATCTACAAGCACACGTGTATTGTTTTCAACACGGTTTTTAGGATGATAAGATAGATGCAACCCATCACATTGAGCCTTGATATGAGAATAGTTCTCCGGAATATGAATTGGAGATTTCAAAAGGATAATAGGACAATCAAGTGTGGGTGCAAGAGAAACAATTTCATGCTTAACATGAGGAACTATAGCAAGTTCATCTCCGTAAGCATCATCCATAGTGGCATCACGACCATAAGCATAGAAGGCGTCAACTTCATCAAAAAGGGACATTTCAAAAGAATCCATAGGATCATAACACTCATATAAGGTAAGAGTCAAAGAGTTACTCTCATTAGAAGGTAGACATGGATGGCTCCATTCTTCCTCTTCTTGTTTGTCACTCTCCCCCTCTTTTTCATCCAAGGAGCTTTCAGGTTCAGTAATTTCTTCTTCCATATAGTCCTGCAAAACATTAGTCTCTTCCTTTGGAGGAGAGATTCTCTCAAGATGACCAGTAATATAATAATTTGCATCATAATTTTCCAAACAATAGTTAAGTATAGCAAGACTCAGATTTTTAAGGGGCGTCATCAATATTTTCAAGAAAAGAAGTAATTTCATAGGCACCCTTAAAAGCAATAAATTCTTCTATTTGTTCTGCATCATAAAAATCATAATTTCCCTTAGCATAAGAAGCTAAGGTTTCATCCTCATTGTACTCACATTGGAAAGCAAGGTGTTTGTGCCACATAAAGCAACAAGATTCATACCTGCAGAAAGATATATTATATATTGAGCACAAGTTTTTAGCATACTCATACGATTGATGTATGAGTCTCCATAAGTGTATCCCTTTTTGAGACAAGCGGTATTCCTTGTAATATTCTTGTTGATCCTCGGTGAATCCTCCATGCCAATAAGATCTAGTTTCAAAGAAGTTAGACATTGATTGGCAAGTAAGGAACTAGACATACTATATATTTTTATTTTTATTTTTGATAAAGGACACAAAGATAAAAACTGAAAGGTAAACTAACAAGACTAAAAAACAAAGGTAAAGGGTAGTGTGCAACTCCCCTATCTTAGCACTCGGAGTCCCCGGCAACGGCGCTAGAAAACTTTCTTGATGGCTTCTCGCCCTTCGTTGGTGAGCCCCAAGTGGAAGGCGTGATGCAGTACAGCAGCGAGTTTCCCTCGGTGAAGATACCAAGGTTTGTCTCCAGTAGGACTCTGGAGATGATAAGTAGGTGTCAGCGGCGCGACTGACGTGGACCTGCACACAGACACAGATAACTTTGTTCCCAACGAAGTTCAGAGAGGTTGTCAATCTCTCCGGTCTTGTTGTTCACAAAGGGTAAAAACACAAGGGATAATGATAGCAAGTAAAAGCAGTAAAGTAAATATAGCGTGGAAACAGTGATAAGGATATGGACCAGGATACGTGATGTTCACTAGTGATGTCTCTCTCCCAAAAGATGATAAAAACTGCTATGCGAGGTAAACAAATTACAGAAAGGCAATTGACAGGATTATGAACGCACCGCAATGCTAACTATGCTACAAAAGAAAGGAAGAGGCTCAAAAGCACGGGCAGTACGCCAAAATAAGTAAACCGAAATCCAACTGCATCTACTACTAATCATCCACCTTGAGATATCTATCCAGAACATCTCGCTGGTATTAAGTTGCGAGCCCCACCCAAAGGTTAAACCCAAAGCAACAGACAACTGCATTAAAAAGAACTTTGCGTAAAGTAAAGAATCCTTGTAACCGCGGTTACAAGCACCGTTGTTTTCCCCCTTGTGGCAACAGCACATCCCCTAGACTCATGTTTCTTTCACTCAAGCGTGTCATCGGGGGGCATGAACCCACAATCGATCATAACGTTCCCTCTTGGAGTTACTACCTACTACTTGGCCAAAGCAATAAACAGCAACGGAGAACATGCAAGAATTACTTAGGAACAAAAATATAAGAGATAAGAATCAAATATATTACTCAATCACAATCTGAACATAATCTCATAATCCATCAGATCCCATCAAACTCAGCATAGCAATAGCAGAAATATTACAAAAGTGCCTCGATCATGTAGGGCAGCTCACGAGGTCTAAACCATGAAGATCAAAGAGGGGAGGAGAACATCACATAGCTACTGATCACGGACCCATGGTCCAAGGAAAACTACTCAAAAGACATCCGGGGAGCATCCATGGTGGAGAGGAGACTCCCGGAGGTCAATCCTCCCTTCGGCAGGGTGCCGGGAAGAGGTCTTCTGGTGCTCCCAATCTCCGAAGCGCGGCGGCGGCGGAACAGAGGAGAGTTTGCGAAATAGGGTTCTGTCTTCGAAGTTTCCCCGTGACGGAGTATAAATAGGCGAAGGGGGCATCCAGAGGTGGACCAGGGGCCCCAGGCGCCCCCCTGGCGCGGCCAGGGGTGGGGCCGCGCCGGGTGGCCGCCTGGGCCCCCCTGGCTCCCCTCTGGCCCCTCTCGGGCTCTTCGCGAAGCTTTCTTCACGCTGATTTTTTTATCTGAATTTTCCCGAATTTTTCTGGCACTTTTTATATGGGGGAAAACTGAAATAGAAAAACAGCAGAAAACAGGAACTGGCACTAGGGTGCACTGAGTTAATAGGTTAGTCCAAATATGATCAAAAGTGTATGAAAGTGTATCTAGATCATAGCAATATCACACAAAACATGCATGAAGAAAGAAGAAATTATAGATACGTTTTGGACGTATCACCTTGACGCGATGATTGTAGATTGATTAGCGGCAGTCATCGTTACAAGGCGGCTGGGATCAGTCGATGATGGAGATGTGTGAGGCGGTGGACCATGCAGGCCCGTTACCATGTAGCTGATGCGTGGGCGGCCGGCGTGACGGGATGTTATTACTTCCATAGAAGAAATTGGGATTCCCGCAAGAGAAATGATGAACAAGCAACTATCAACATTTCCCCTCGATTAAGAACCAAAGGTTTATCGAACCACCAGGAGCTTCTAAACCCAACAAGTCAAGCAGTACATGCGCACACGAGAAAATCAAACTTGTCCCAAACATGACAAGAAGGTTATCAAGCCCCTTATCTTGCTAGTTACAAGGTAAAACACAAGTGATAGATATAGATAGAAACAAAAGGTGAAATGGAATAGTAGCAATTTTAGCAGAAAGAGGTAATTAAGAATAGACCCAAGGGGCCCATCGGTTCAGTACTCTCACATCTCTCTAAAAAAACAAGTAGCATGGTAAATAAATTACAGGAAGTCAATTGACAGATTGTAATATTTATTCCTATGACCATTCATGATATAGTCTCATATAGGCATTACGCTCGTGACAAGTAGATCATTAATCCAACTGCAGCTACTACTATTAATCCACCCCATAATCGATATCCAACATGCATCTTACGGTATTAGGTTTACAAGAAATAGAGACACACAATAAGCAAGATGACATAATGTAGACAGGGAGAAGTCAATCAATGTGACAAACTTCATTGTTTTATCCTTAGTGGCAACAATACAATACGTGCCTTGCCCCCATTCTATCACTAGGATATAAATCACCACAAGATTGAACCTACTACAGAGCAACACTCCATCTGAAGGAAAACCTATCAAACTTAGCCAAAGAAGATAGAAACGATCAAAGAGCATGCGAAACTATGAAATTCTACATTAATGAAACCTTAAGAGATTTAGTCGAAATCAACGAACAATATGATCCATGATGACCCACCAGTGTAGGGGATTGCAACAGTCTTCGCGGGTAAGTTAACCCAATTTATTGATTCGACACAAGGGGAGCCAAAGAATATTTATAAGATTTAATAGTTGAGTTGTCAATTCAACCGCACATGAAAGATACTTGCTTGGAAACGAGATATTAGTAGTAACGGTGATATGGAAGTGATGGTGGCAGCGGAAATAGTGACGGCAAAGCGACGGAAGTAAAACAGAAAAAGTAAAGTAACTTGTAACCAGCAGAATTAAAACACTGTAGGCTAGGGGAATGGATGGTTGGGCGCTGCATGGATGAGAGATAACATGTAATTTACTTGGGGCAAGGCACACAGAAAAGTAATGATCATCTAGGAAAATATCAAGCATTAGGCATGTATCCCAAGGTAGTTGTGCGTGCTTGCAACAAGAACTTTGGACAACATCTTTTGTCCTACCATCCTGCTACAAACAGGGACAAAAGGAACTTTTGGAGATTAAGGTGCTTCTGTCAAAGAGCACCGAAACAAACCATTAACAATCAATGGATACAAGGAATCCTCAAATTATAGTCCATCCCCTTTGGTGTCCCAAGTTGTCACAATTGGGATCGCCGGTTTCGGACTATAATAGGTACATACAACTCATAGATAGGATCAAGAACACACATATATTCACGAAAACACCTAGGGTTCAGATATGAAATCATGGCACTCGGTCCCAAAGTGACAAGTATGAAGAGCAAAAAGTAGTAGCAAAGATGATAAACACCATAGTAGATGATAGGCAACATGCCCCCAACAATCTGATGAACTATTGCATGATCTAACTCATCCAATCCCTACCATCCCCTTTGTCTAAAGCAGGGAATTACTCACACATGAAAGGATAAGTCATGGAAGGGTGACGACGATGGCGACAATTTCCCCTCACCGGAGGCACAACCTCCAGATTAGCTTTCCACGAGAAGAACATAGGGTGGCGGCGGCTGATACGTCCAAAACGTATCTATAATTTCTGCTTGCTCCATGCCTCTTTTGTGTGATATTGCTATGATATTGATGAACTTCCATACACTTTTGATCATATTTGGACTAACCTATTAACTCAGTGCACCCCAGTGCGATTTCTTGTTTTCTGCTGCTTTTTTATTTCAGGTTTCCCCCATATAAAAAGGGCTCCAAAAATTTGGGAAAAATCCAATAAAAAATCAGCGATCAGGAAGCTTCCGGAATCACCGAGGGGGGCCAGAGGGGACCCACCAGGGGCCCAGGCGCCCTCCCGGCGCGCCCCAGGGTGGGGCGCGCCGGGAGGGCCCCTGATGGCTCCCCTGGCTGCCCCCCTTCGCCTATTTAATCCTCATGACGCAAAACCCCCGAGACAGGAACCCTTTTTCGCGATCTCTCCTCTGTTCCGGCGCCGCGCTTCCAAGATCGGGAGCACCAGAAGACCTCTTCCCGGCACCCTGCCGGAGGGAGGAATCACCTCCGGGAGCTTCTCCACCACCATGGATGCTTCTCAGATGAACTGTGAGTAGTCCACCTTGGACCATGGGTCTATGATCAGTAGATATGTGATTTTCTCCTCCCCTCTTTGTTCTTCATGGATTAGACCTCGTGAGCTGCCCTACATGATTGAGGCACATATGTAATATTTCTGTCGTTGCTATGTTGAGTTTGCTGGGATCCGATGGATTATGAGGTTATGTTCAGATTGTGTTTGAGTAATATATTTGGTTCTCCTCTTTTATATTTATGTTCTTGAGTAATTCTCTCCGTTGCTGTTTATTTCTTTGGCCAAGTAGTAGGCAGTGACTCCAAGAGGGAGCGTTATGCATGATTGTGGGTTCATGCCCCCTGATGACTAGCTTGAGTGACAAAAACATGAGTCTAGGGGATGTGTTGTTGCCACAAGGGGGAAAACAACGGTGCTTGTACTTGCGGGTGCAAGGATTGTTTACTTTACGCAAAGTTCTTTACTGCAGTTGTCTGTTGCTTTGATTTTACACTTTGGGTGGGATTCACAACTTAATACCAGCGAGATGTTCTAGATACATATCTCAAGGTGGATGATTAGTAGGTAGATGCAGATGGATTTCGGTCTACTTGTCTTGGCGTACCGCCCATGCTTTTGAGCCTCTTCCTTTCTTTATAGCATAATTTGCATTGGTTTGCACACATAATCTTGTCAATTTCCCAGCTGTGATTTGTTTACCTCGCATAGCTATTTTATCATCTTTTGGGAGAGAGACATCACTAGTGAACATCATAGGACCCCGGTCCATATTTCCTACACTGTTTACACTATCAATTTACTTTCAGTATTTACTTTTCCGTAGCTATCACTATCATTATTATCCCGTGCGTTTTATCCTTTGTAAACAACAAGGACGGAGGGATTGACAACCCCTTTGTACTCGTTGGGAGCAAAGTTATCTATTGTGTGTGCAGGTCCACGCCTACCGCCAATCTCTGGCACCGTGTCACCTTCCTGTCGTTGTCGGAGTCCCACTGGAGACAAACCTTGGTATCTTCACCGAGGGAAATTTGTTGTTGTCTACATATCAATCTTCCACTTTGGGTAACCAACGAGGGGGCGTTAATTCGTACCATCAAAAGCAATTTGTGCCACCGTTGCCGGGCACTACACTCTTCAGGATAGGGGAGTTGCACACTATCTTTTATCTTTTCTTTTTAGTCTTGTTTGTTTACCTTTCATTTTTTGCTTTAGTGTCCTTTATCAAAAATCAAGAAAATAGTTATCTTGCTTTTAGTTATCCTTTCTGTTTAGTCAAGCATGTTAGGATTTGGTGCCTTGAGGAAGTCGGAGGTCTTAGATTTCCATCAAAGGGATGGAGAAAATATGAAGAAGGCATGGGACAGAATTTCTAATGCACATAGGAGAATTATGCCTTGGATACCTATAAAAATTGTGCTTAGAAATTTTTGCCATGGTCTTTTTAGATGGTGCAAACACTCTCTTGATATTATAGCCGAAGGGGATTTATTAGCTTGTGATGAAGCTAGAGCTCTTGAAATCATACATGGTCTATCTAGTTACTATGTTTATGATCATAGTTTTGATACTGTTATAGATAGACTTGCTACTATTGAAAAGAGATTGGATGCTCTAGACTTGAAAAAAGTGAAGAAACCCCAGCCAAGTAAGAAAGATGTTCATGAGATAGATGGTGACTGGGAACCCTTTGTTAGAATTAGCATCTCTAACCAAGACTTCCTTGCTTTCTGTGACATTGGATCTATGGTTTCTACTATGCCAAAAGTTGTTCATGATTCTTTAAAATTTAACATGGACAAATTATCATCCTATCATGAACATGCTAATGGAGATATTACTGAGATCTAGGGAAGGATAAAAGATGTACCAGTGGCATTCCTTAGAGAGTTTGCAATGGTTGATTTCTTCGTCATGAAGCCAAACCAAGGAAACATAGTGCTTGGGAGGGATTTCCTCCGAGCCGTAAAAGGCTTCATTGATATAAGTAAGGGACAAATACGCCTACGCGGGAAGGCAAAAGGTATATACGCCTTTCCTAAAAGAAACAAGGATGAACTTGTTTAGGAACCATTTGAATCATATTACAACTCCGATTATCATTATGATCTTTGATTCCTTCTATTTGCATTAAGCCTAGCTAATGGCTTTAAAGAAGCGCTTTCGGGAGGCAGCCCGCAACGAATTTAGGATTTCCTTTTTTTCTTCTTCTGTTTTTAGTGGTCTTGATGATTTTTACTACTGTAGCAACATCATTGTATCTTTACTTTTCAAGATTTGTGCCTTTTACAGCCTCATATGACAAGGGGAGTGAAAGTTGTGACATGCTGTCCAGAAAACAGATTCTGTCCTCGTGACTAGAAAAATCACAAAAAAATCAAAGTTCGTCTTTTTGAGCTGAATATTTTACACAGCATGCTTTATACAATTACGAAACTTTCGTATGTTCTGAGTTTTTTGATTTGAGTTGCAGAAGTATCCCTAAAAAATTCTTTACTCCTGCTGGTCTGTTTTTCATAGATTCTGTCCTGTTTTGCTTTTTCTTCGTTTTGCGAACCTTAAGATTGCTTTTTCTTTGCAAAAACCTTTTGGCACTCTTGAGAAATAGTAGCTATTCAAGAATATCTTTATTTCCAGTAGAGGAAATTTTTTTTTATATGGTTACTAACCTCGCTAATCAGATTATGACGAGTTATGTATGAAGGGAGTTTTCAAGTGTGCGAGGGAAGATGATGAAAGAAGATTCAGGAGTGTCAAGCGCTCAAGCTTGGGGATGCCCCCATGCATCCCCAAGAAATATTCAAGGAGACTCAAGCGTCTAAGCTTGGGGATGCCCCCCGTGCATCCCCTTCGCCATCGACAGTTATCAGTTCGTCTCTCGTTTCACTATATTTTTATCACTTCATGCATTATGTGCTATGCTTGGAGCGTCTCGCTCTTAGGTTTTATTTTTAGTTTTATTTAGCTTTTCTAGCTGTTAATAACAAGTTAGAACCCAGCTTTCTTTGTGTGGGAGAGAAACACGCTCCACTTTCAAAATTTAGAACACAACGTAGGACTTTTCATGCTTATCTTTGCGGTGTGTGTTCTGTATCTTTTTCATAGCTACTGCCATGTTTAGCTCTTAGTTTTCATGCTTATCTTTTCAAAGAGCTTTTGTTTAGTTTGTTGCTGGAACTCTCTTGAGTTTTCATGTTTATCTTGTTTAGAGAGTTTGCTTGTTGCACTGAGTTTTGTGTCTTGACTTGAAGTAGGTAATTGAGGTTGCTATTCTTTTGTAGTAGTAACTTGCAATAGTTTTGAGGTATTGTTTTGAGTAATGTTTGGACTTTTGGTGTCAAGAGCTTTAGCCTATTAGTGATATATGTCGTATTTTGGGCAATCCGTGTTTATTTTCAAAACTTACAAAATTAGTTGAGAACTCTGGCTACTAGATGGATCACTACTCTTCTGAGGGGTCGAATATTAGAGTACACTCACGTACCATGAGTCGAGGATGCGCAAGGATAACCAAACCCCCATACACTCCTCCTCAGGGTCCTTGTCTCTTTGTGAACCTCCTTATGAGATTGAGAGTTACCGATAATAAGTGCATGAGTTCTTCGGACTAATGTCAGTATTCAAAAGTTGACACTTCCACCTTCCCATAATTTTCTAGCCTTTCCTGTGCCATGCATTGCTTTCTTCTCACTCCGAGAGTTGGCGTCCACCTTCGCCGGTACATCCAAACCCTTGGCATGATACGCTCTGTCATCATAAACCTCCTTATATCCTTCCTCAAAACAGCCACCATACCTACCTATCAAGGCATTTCCATAGCCTTTCCGAGATATATTTCCATGCAACATCCACCTTCTCATGACTTGATCTTCATGTCATACATGCTACTTGCTTGATCGATGAGCCGCATGCTAGTTGGGCCTTGCCCTAATCATTGCTACATCACGCGCTAGTATCATTGCATATCCTGCTACACTGGCAGAGGCATACATTTGCATACATCATGATAGTTGCATTTTCTTTATGATTTGAGTACTTTGTAAAGTGTGAAAGATCTTCTATACTTCTTGTAATATATAGAGTGTTGCCCCTAAAGTGAGGAAAAGATCCCAAAGTGGAAAAATTAAAAGATCCCAAAGAGGACAAATTAAAAGATCCCAAAGAGGACAAATGAGAGAGAAATAGAAAGAGCCATTGAGACCACCAAAAAAATACAAAAAAGAGAAAAAGAGAAAAAAAGAGAAAAATAAATAAAAAGAGAGAAGGGGGCACACTACTATTCCTTTTGAGAGATCCACACTCGTACTCCCTCTTATATCTTATACTCCATAGAGATTATCATTCATGCATATAGCTACGTGGGGACCTTCACACTACAGAACTTGGATTGTATATTCCAATGATGAGCCTCCTCAAATGAGCTCTAGGCCTTCTTGAGCAAGCAAGTTGGATGCACCCCCACTAGTTCCATTGGAGAGCTTACCTTAGCTCATATGTGCATCCGTTGCATGGCAATCCCTACTCCTCACATCATATCTATCATTTGGCTTTCTATCGCCTATGATTGTCCTCATTGATGTGAGCCTTTCACACCCTTTTTGTCTTCCTCCTCCACCATATTCTCTCTTTGCCATCCTAAGTGTCAACTTTCTTGCTTACGCTCATCCATTGCATGAGTGCTCAAAATGTCGAAAAGGAGTGGATCATTTTGACTTGTACCTGGCTAGTGGTCTGGGGATGAGTCAAGATAAGATTCCAAAGAATACCAAGTGTGAAACTTTAGTAGATTGAGTTCTCAACACAAAAATACTTTTTTCTCGTATATCCCTATCCCCTTTCTTGCACGCAAACACCATTTGGAGACATTCGAGTGACGGACAGCGAGAGATCTTGCACCTTTATGTTCTTATGTTGCTTGTTTCAATACTAAATATAGACTCTTGCCTGTTATGACTTGAATTGAATTACATGCCTTGATTGCTTTACTTGAAAGTTCTTATATGGTTGTTAGCATGTCACCACAGAAATTATGCTTTTATCATTTACCTACTCGAGGACGAGCAGGAATTAAGCTTGGGGATGTTGATACGTCCAAAACGTATCTATAATTTCTACTTGCTCCATGCCTATTTTGTGTGATATTGCTATGATATTGATGAACTTCCATACACTTTTGATCATATTAGGACTAACCTATTAACTCAGTGCACCCCAGTGCCAGTTCCTGTTTTCTGCTGTTTTCTATTTCAGGTTTCCCCCTATAAAAAGTGCTCCAAAATGTCGGGAAAATCCAATAAAAAATCAGCGACCAGGAAGCTTCTTGAATCACTGAGGGGGGGCCAGAGGGGACCCACTAGGGCCCCAGGCGCCCTCCCAGCGCGCCCTAGGGTGGGGCCGCGCCAGGGGGCCGCCTGGGCCCCTGGTGGCTCCCCTGGCTGCCCCCTTCTCCTATTTAATCCTCGTGACGCAAAACCCCCGAGACGGGAACCCTTTTTCGTGATCTCTCCTTTGTTCCGCCGCCACCGCGCTTCCAAGATCGGGAGCACCAGAAGACCTCTTCCCGGCACCCTGCCGGAGGGAGGAATCACCTCCGGTAGCTTCTCCACCACCATGGATGCTTCCCGGATGAACCGTGAGTAGTCCACCTTGGACCATGGGTCTATGATCAGTAGCTATGTGATGTTCTCCTCCCCTCTTTGTTCTTCATGGAGTAGACCTCGTGAGCTTCCCTACATAATCGAGGCACATATGTAATATTTCTGTTGTTGCTATGTTGAGTTTGCTGGGATCCGATGGATTATGAGATTATGTTCAGATTGTGTTTGAGTAATATATTTGATTCTCCTCTTTTATATTTATGTTCTTGAGTGATTCTTTCATGTTCTCCGTTGCTGTTTATTTCTTTGGCCAAGTAGTAGGTAGTGACTCCAAGAGGGAGCGTTATGCTTGATTGTGGTTTCATGCCCTCTGATGACTGGCTTGAGTGACAGAAACATGAGTCTAGGGGATGTGTTGTTGCCACAAGGGGGAAAACAACGGTGCTTGTACTTGCGGGTGCAAGGATTGTTTACTTTATGCAAAGTTCTTTAATGCAGTTGTCTGATGCTTTGAGTTTACACTTTGGGTGGGATTTGCAACTTAATACCAGCGAGATGTTCTGGATAGATATCTCAAGGTGGATGATTAGTAGGTAGATGCAGATGGATTTCGGTCTACTTGTCTTGGCTTACCACCCATGCTTTTGAGCCTCTTCCTTTCTTTATAGCATAATTAGCATTGGTTTGCGCACATAATCCTGTCAATTGCCCAGCTGTGATTTGTTCACCTCGCATAGCTATTTTATCGTCTTTTGGGAGAGAGACATCACTAGTGAACATCATAGGACCCCGGTCCATATTTCCTACACTGTTTATACTATCAATTTACTTTCAGTATTTACTTTTCGGTAGCTATCACATTCATTATTATCCCGTGCGTTTTATCCTTTGTAAACAACAAGGCCGGAGGGATTGACAACCCCTTTGTACTCGTTGGGAGCAAAGTTATCTGTTGTGTGTGCAGGTCCACGCCTACCGCCAATCTCTGGCGCCGTTGTCACCTTCCTGTCGTTGTCGGAGTCCTACTGGAGACAAACCTTGGTATCTTCACCGAGGGAAATTTGTTGTTGTCTACATATCAACCTTCCACTTTGGGTAACCAACGAGGGGGCGTTAATTCGTACCATCAGCGGCTCCACGCAAGAAGAATTGTTAAAACGACTTCTGTTCTGGGGTTTCTTCGCCTCAGGTAAGAATATGAGTCGCGGTAGGGCACCAGAGGAGGTCGGACCCACCCAGGCGCCATCCTCAAGCTTAGCATATTTCTTTTCCTCAATCAATTCAGCCCAACGAGCTGGACGCGATAAAGAAAACTTTGACAAACTCTTTTGCTTCATTAGATGTATATAAGCATGTACTACGAACAAGTCCATCAAGTGTTGGAACAATGCTACAAAGACAATGCACGCAACAATCCTTCAATCAAGTGAAAAGTTTCAAACAACCAAGAATGAATAATATGCTACTGAAAATCAAAACAGGATCACAACGCACATGACTTGAGCATACTAGAGTGGTATCTCGCTTGCCTCCATGAGTGAAGCAAAACATAAATGCAGAAGCTCCTTCAGAGTTTTAGAGAAGACTAGATATAAATATTTCAGAATGAGTAATATCACAATCATGCAGAAGGCAATGTGGTACTTTGGGACAATGCACATTACACTGAAAATGACAATTATGCTCTCAATAGTTGGTGCTTTGAAGAAAGAAGGGGAGACTGTCGAACCCTGGCTTTTGATGGCAAGGTTGAAAACCCGTGGCTAGAAGAAAAGACTAAACAGGTACCAGAGCTCGTGGTTTTGACATCAGAGATAAAATTCTTTTGGGAGTCAGTCAACGGTAACGGTAAAGGTTCTCAATATCTTCCATACCAACCATATTAATGGTGGTTCCCATGTTTTTTATGGTGCCTACACTTATGTTTCCCTTCCACCAATCATGGACAATCTTTGGCTAGCAATGAGTTACGGTGTACCTTTCATGTTGTCTCAAGTATGGGGGAAAGTATAAGCTTTTATAAATTTTGAAACAAGTGAGAAGTGGGCATTCTCCAGACCGGCCTCTGCCTCATAAATTTGACTAGGTTAAACTTTGTCAAGGAGTAAAACATTTTTAGCATAGAAGATAATGATTTCCCCTAACGCTCCATGAGCTTGTACGGATACAAAAGAGAAGTGTGTTTGAATAGTTTTGAGATGGTACAAGAAAGTCTTCGTTAGGATGGCCGGTAAATACCATATAGGAAGGTATTGTGGACTCATATGGCGCAACTGGTTTCAAGGATTTTGGATGCACAAGAAGATTTCTCTTAGTACAGGCGAAGGCTAGCAAAAGACGGGGAAGCGACCAACTAGAGAGAAATAACGGTCATAATCATGCAGAGCGACAAAACAACATTGAATCGGGCATGAAAGTGATATACCTATTCTGAAATAAAAAGATCATCGGGGCATGAAAGAATTTGAGTCATAAACATGTGTAAGCATGTGCCAAGTCAATCCAAAAAAATCTCCGAAGGGAAAATACCACTTTAATATGCCAAACCATGAACAATGCAATGCGTGCAAATCATTTCAATAACACATTATGCTCTCCAGCTATTTGAGACTAGTCACACAGAAATCATGAACTACTGGGAAATCACTGTAAACATAGAACTATGTCGCTACAAGCTGGTCTCTAGATCATAAGTACATGCATATGTACAAAAGTAGAAACAAAAAGAGTTCATACCAGCTTTCCTTGTTGCATCCCTTCCGTTGATCTTCGTCGTTATTGCCTTGTCGCTTGCACAATCGAACGTGGAAAGATATAATTAAGTGCAATTGCATCCATGGACGCGAGCTGAACTCTGCAAACAAAGCAAACTAAAGAGATAAAGGAAATCTCTTTGGGTTTTTCAAAGGTTAATCGAAAGCAAAAGAAAAGAGATTTTTTGTTGTTTTTGCAAATTAAGAAAGAACAAAGAAGAACGGGCAAAAACTTTGAAAAGATAAAAGAGAACACCAAGGATAATACAATGAAAGAGGAGAAGGACACGTACTCCCCCAATCTTAGGCTTTTGGCCTAAGTCGGGCTCAGCTACTGCGGACCCTAGGAGCTCCCTCCGGCTTTGGGGTAGTACTGGTACGTCCACTGGCCGTACGGGGTCTCGGGCGCGTAGGTTGACGTCATGTTGTCCTCCCAAGAAGAGGGCTCCCCGCCCCAAGAAGAAGATCCCTCGCCCCACTGGGCAACATGCTCCTCCTGGGGAGGCGGAATCTCCTCCGGCTCCTCTTCCTCAAGAGCACCCACCTCCATGGGGTTATGGAACTACTGTTGGACAACGAACTCATCTAGCTCAATCGCGGTGAAGGACCATCCGTTCATGCTAGTATAATCAAACAAAAGTGGTGCAGGTAGACAGATCTCGCGAGTAGTAATCTCGCCAAATCTCATAACATAAACAAGGTTACCAAACTCAGAAGTCCTAGTAACAAACTCATGCCTCTTCATAGCAGTAAGATCAAAGCTCAAAAATGGAAAAGGCGCATCATCAGCACGTACAGTGCGCTCGAGTCGCTCAAGTATAAGAGTGGCATAAATGCCACCAAAGTGAGGCCCCTTTCCGCTATTAGAGACGAGGCGGCGAGCAATCAAGGCACCAATATTATACTTGTTATCTCCTAAGAGGGCGTCTGCCAAGATAGCAATATCTGGACCCGAAATGTTGCTCGTGTTGTCACGAGCTAACACCCCTCGAGAAATAATGTATGCGAAATACCTGATGTAGGGAAACAAAATGCTGAAAATCTTCCCCTGGTGAACATCCTTCGGATCCTTGCTGCAAAGAGAAGCGAAGAGGCCCCTTAGTTCGTAGGGCTGAGCAGGTATCCGGGTCTTCCCAACATTCCGCACACCTATAACATCACAAAATTCTGCTAAAGACATGGTGATAACTTCCTCATATAATCTGAATTCAATCATGGAAGTTTTATCATTATATCTAAACCAGTTCACAAAATAATAAGTGAGTTTTAGATACTGTGGCACATGGTGTGTCACAAGGCGTGTCAAACCTGCAGCTGCACAAAGGTTATCAAACTCATCCTTAATACCTTCCGCCGTAAGGAAATCCGAACACGGATATGTCATGGCACGCGTCGTGTCCGTCTTGTGGAGCAATTCCCGTGGCACGATATCGTTACTGTAGCTCATCCTCGCAGTAGAGGATGAGGTTGCAGCTCTAGTCACTCTATCGGTAGGCTCGGGCCTCTTCTTCCCAAGCCATTCCTTAGCTTTTCCAAATAAACTCATTTCTGAAATTTTTGGCAAGTTATAAAAACAAAGATTTAAGCAAAATGAGTTGAGGAAAACTACTCTACTCACTTCCCAAAGGCATAAACTTGCATCAAAACTTTAAAAATACATTTCTAAACATGCATGCAAGCTCATATGAACAACACCAAGAACTCCTAAATACTCACAAATAAGACCACCAATCAAAATTTTAATTGGAGGGGTGGAGGAGTCACATATCAGGGAGCAAATGCTCAATCTTGATGCAAATGATGGTCTGTAGAGATAGATCGAAATTCGCCACCAAGAACAGCAAGAACTCGAGCTCCAGGAGTGAGAGAGAGAGGTAGGAAGAAGACATACCTGGAAAGGGGCCCAGGCGCCCTGGTGGCGCGGCTGGGGGCCAGGCCACGTCACCTGGCCTCCTGGACCAGGGGTGGCCCCCTTGGTCAGCCCCAGGTGCCCCTGTGCATCTTTTTTGGTGAAATTGTTTAATATAATTTTGCTGACATTTTTCTGAAAACTTCATTTTTGGGAATTTTCCGAGGTAGCGAAAGCTGCAAAAACTTCTGGAAGGCTCGAAAAAGTGGTTAAACATATGAAGTTTAAAAAACATAAACTTTGGTACAACAAGGAAGATAAAAGCTAAGGGAAATGAAAACATAACAAGCTCCCCTTTTTACTCATATATAACATGTTTGTTAGCAAGGTTGATCAAGTCTTGCTACCAAATAATGGTATATCAAGAAAAAAGTTTCACTTATTATAAAGCATTGAAGGTACCTTTATTTTAATGGACACTGTACCCACCATAAATTTTTTGTATTTGTGGTGCACATGTAGAGGATAATCCCAATCACCAATCTTCACGGTCTCAATATTCTCAATGGAGAGAAAAGGTCTACCAAGAATAATAGATATGCCCCCATCCTCGAGAATGTCAAGCACACCAAAATTAGTAAGAATCAAGAAATTAGCAACTTCAAAAGGAACATCCTCACAAATACCAATAGGAACGGTTGTTGACTTATCAACCATTTGAAGAGATATATCTGTGTGGATTAGTTTATCTAAAAAAGCCTTTTGTAAAGAGAGAAAGGAATAACACTCACTCCTGCACCAAGATCACATAAAGCAGTTTAACCATAATTATTCTGTATGGAGCAAGGAATGGTGGGTATTCCTGGATCACCAAGCTTCTCAGAAATCTTGCCACTAAAAGAGTAGTTAGCAAGCATAGTAGATATTTCCTCATTAGGAACTTTTATTTTATTAGTCACAATATCTTTCATATACCTCGAGTACGGAGGCAATTTAATAGCATCAGTCAAAGGAATTTGAATAAAAAGAGGCTTCATCCATTCACAAAATTTATTATAGTGCTCTTCTTATTTAATTTTGAGAGGCTTACCTGGGAAGGGCATTGGTTTTTGTACCCATGGTTCTCGTTCCTTCCCATGCTTCCTTCCAATGAAGTCTTCTCTAGTATATCTCTTGCGTTTATCAGGTGCTTCTTCTTCTCGTACTTCAGGAGGATCATTCTTCTCATTATCTTTATCAGCACCATCTTCAGTTTCGGCATCAGAAGTAGATATACTATTAGGATCAACAATAGGTTCTTCATCAATTATAGGATAATTTGAGTTGTCAGCTTCCTTATGTTTCTTATTCTTCTTCTTCTGGGAGCTGACAACATCTTCTTCCTGCAATTGAGAATCTTGCTCGATTCTCTTAGGATGCCCCTCTGGATAAAAAGGATCATGGGTCTATATGCCACCTCGGGTTTTAATCCCATAAGCCTGCATATCATCTTATTTGGCACTTTTAGCAAGCAAATCTTTTTTCACATTAGAAATTTGTTCAAGCTGAGTTTGAACCATATGAAAATGCTTAACAAGACCTTTAACATCATTAAAAGTTCTACCTAAGACATCAAGCAAACTTTTTATAGCAAGGGAATTATCACGCAGTTGACTTTGAATCCTTTCATTAAAGTGGCTTTGCTTGACAATAAAATTATCAAGTTTATCTAAGAATTGATCAGGAGGCTTACCATGAGGGATGTCACCTGCATCAAATCAAAAAGAGAGTGTACCTCTACCATAGGTGGGTGAGTAGTTGGCTCACAAAGTTTTTCAATAGGAGGTAGATTCTTCACATCTTCAGCTTTAATACCTCTCTCTTTAATAGACTTCTTGGCTTCTTGCATATCTTCGGGGTTCAAGACGAGCATTCCCCTCTTCTTTGGTGGTGGAGGTGGTTCAGGGACGGACCAATCATCGTGGTTCTTGGCTATCTTGACCATTAGTGCTTTAGTATCGTCCGGTGTTCTTTCCCTGAAAACACAACCAGCAAAGCTGTCTAGATAGGTTCTAGATTCATCGGTTAGACCTGCATAAAATATATCAAGTAATTCATTCTTAGGGACTCCATGTACGGGTCTAGCCTTGAGTAAAGTGCAATACCTCCCCCCAAGCTTTAGGGAGGTGCTCATCCTGCATCTATTTAAAGTTATGAATTCTTTGTAAAGTAGCATGTTGCATATGAATAGGAAAATATTTAGCAACAAAAGGCTGAGCTAACTCTTGAGTACTTTTAATAGAACCACATGGTAGTGCATCATACCATGCTTTAGCACCCTCCTTCAAAGAAAAATGAAGTAGCTTATAACATAATAATTTCTCTTATTGTCCTCATTAGTAAATAATCCACCCAACTCAGCAAGTTTAGTAAGGTGTGCGATAGCGTCATCATTTTCTCTGCCATAAAAAGGGTCAACTTCAACTGTAGATATAAGTGAAGGATCAATAGAGAAATCAAAATCAGCATCTCCAATCCGAATAGGAGATGAAGCAAATTTAGGATAAGGAGTAAACTTGTTCTTCATAGAGTGCTTTTCAAGAAGCTTCTTAACAGCATGATGGTCAGAGTCAACACACTCTGTAAGTTCCCTGCATAAATCATCATCAATCTCAATATAATCATCACCAAGAATTCTTTTCCTGAGTCCACTCAAGTCTGGGTAACCAGAGGATCTGCAAATAGGATAACATGTAACGGGGATTTCAATCCCGGACTGTTTGGCAGGCTTAGTAATCTGAGATTTGACAAAGAGACTAAGTGAACCAATCTCATCAAAAGTAGTAGAAGCATCATCAAAAGTATCAGAAATAGTAACAGACTCAGTAGAAGCAGCATGTGGTGGTGGTGAAACAAGCGTACTCATAATGGAGGGTGAATCAAGCATAGCACTAGTGCTAAGAACAATACCTTTTCTTGTAGTGGATGATAAAATCGGAACCTTGGGGTCTCCTTTCTTACCCATGGCGCATAAATCACAGCAAGCAAAATAACTCCAAGTAGACTTCTAAATAAAACTATGCTCCCCGGAAACGGCGCCAGAAAACAGTCTTGATGAACCACATGTGTAGGGGATCGCAACAGTCTTCGCGGGTAAGTTAACCCAATTTATTGATTCGACGCAAGGGGAGCCAAAGAATATTTATAAGCTTTAACAGTTGAGTTGTCAATTCAACCGAACCTGATAGATACTTGCTTGGCAACGAGATACTAGTAGTAACGGTGATATGGAAGTGATGGTGGCAGCGGAAATAGTGGCGGCAAAGCGACGGAAGTAAAACAGCAAAAGTAAAGTAACATGTAACCAGTAGAATTAAAACACTGTAGGCTAGGGGAATGGATGGTTGGTGATACGTCCCAAACGTATCTATAATTTCTGCTTGTTCCATGCACTTTTATGTGACATTGCTACATGTTTTGCTACACTTTTATATCATTTTACACATATTTGGACAAACCTACTAACTCAGTGCACCCAGTGCCAGTTTCTGTCTGGTGATGTCTGTAAGTTGTATGTATTTTACCAAAATTTTCAGTGCCCCAAAAATTCCAGAAAAATCAGAATAAAAATCAGCGAGGCGGAAGCTTCCGGTATCACCGAAGGGGGGCCACCCACCCTCCCAGGCGACCAGGTGGCGCCGCCCCACCCCTGGCCGCGCCACCAGGGCGCCTGGGAGGTGGGTGAAGGGAATATGCCCGAGAGGCAATAATAAAGTGGTTATTATCTTATTCCATGTTTATGATAAATGTTTATTTTCATGCTATAATTGTGTTAACCGGAAACGTTAATACATGTGTGTTTAATAAACAGAGAAAAGGTTCCTAGTAATGCCTCTCTTTATACTAGCTTGTTGATTAACGGATGATCAAGGTTTCCTGATCATGAACATTGGATGTTGTTAATAACAAGGTCATGTCATTGGAGAATGATGTGATGAACATACACCCACAGTAGTTATAGCAATACGATCATGTCATCAAGTTTCTATTGCTGTATCAAACTTTCACGAAGTAACTCTAATCCTTAGACCATGAGATCACGTCAATCACTGACACCGGAAGAGTACTTTGATTCCATCAAACGTCACACCGTAACAGGGTGATTATAAAGGTGTCGTTGGGTACTTGGAAAGTGTTAGTTGAGGCTCGTGGATCAAGAGTGGGATTTGTCCATCCAGATGACGGAGAGATATACTCTGGGCCCTCTCGGTGATATCACATTGACATCGCTTGCAAGCACGTGACTGGCTCACGAGGATGTTATATCACGGAACGAGTAAAGAGTACTTGTCGGTAACGAGATCGAACTAGGTATGGATGATACCAAATGATCGGATCTCGGACAAGTGAAATATCGCGAGACAAAAGGAATTGGTTACGGAGTTTTGGTTCACACGATCACTAGTTCATCGTTGAGTAAGTGGGAGTCATCAAGGATCTCCAGATCCCTCTGATGATTATTGATCGGAGAAGAGTCTCTGTCATGTCCATTTTATTCACGAACCGTAGGGTGACACACTTAAGGATTCGTTGACGCGTTTGAGTGGATACGGAACGCCAGAGAATATACTGGACAGCACATGGACTGTTTTGATAAAACTGCTGGAATAGTTTCGGTATATCAAAATAGTGCAAGGGGATAATTGTTAATGTGTTCATTGAATGAAGTGTTCATCAATGAAGTACTCATTAAATGAAGTGTTCATTAATTTGAGTGACATTAAACAAGATAATTAAAAGTGTTTTAATGTGATAAACTCTTGGAATTTTGAGTGGAGAATTATGGAAGTTATGGGAATAATGTGTGACCCTTTGTTTTTGTGAGTGGAGAGTCCACCCACATGATGAGGGGAGAGGTGGGGGCACCTCTTGGGGCGTGCTACCCCTTGGGGGCTGCCTCCCCCTCCTATATATAGATGGGTGGAGACCCCTCTACACACTAATTCCTCCATCTCTCATATGCCCTTTGGTTGGCATCTTCCTCCCCTTGCTAGCTGATCCAGTTTCACGAGTACGGTGCTTAGGCGAAGCCCTGCTCAAGATCTTCTCTACCACCACCACCACTATGTTGTAGTGCTGCTGGAGTTCCCGAGGATCCACTACTTCCGCTGCCCAACTGGAGCAAGGGGCGGAGGTCGTCGCTGATCCGTACGTGTGACCGATTACGGAGGCGCTGCCCGTTTGTGGCGCCCATCTTCATCACGACCTTGAGGTCGGCAAGTGATCGACTACATCACCCACGATAATCGTTCTCGTTAAAGCTTTTTGGTCTTCGAGGGTGAGTCCTTCTCAAACCGTTACAAGTTATCTCCTAGATGTGATCTTGGCAGTTGCAATCGTAGGAAAAAATTTGTTTTCTATGCAACGAACCCTTCAGTGGTATCAGAGCCTCGTCTATGCGTAGATGCTTTGTACGGTTAGAACACATAGAGATGTGGGCGTTGATCCTCTAGTTGTTACCCTCTTTTGTGCACTTGTTCATATTGCGGCAATGTTGGATTGAAGCGGCCCTAAGCGCAGATTGCGTGTCACGCTTGACATACGGCTTGTACCGTATAAAGTGGCTTTGGGGGTGTCAGTTTCTCTAACATTAGTGATATGGCATTTGCAACGGAGGGCCCTGGAAAGGGATGAAAAGAAACAACTAGCGAATCAACGTTGTGGTTCTTGTCCGTAGGGAAGATCGGTTCTTTCCTAGGAAGCCCAAAACCACGTAAAATTTGCAAAGATAAATTAGAAGCGTCTAACTTGTTTTTGCAGGGCATGTGATGTGATATGGTCATTGTTACAAAATTGTTGTATGCAATGAGATTTATTGTAAACAACCGGCAGGAGCCATATGGTTGTGTTTTTCCTTTTTAAGGCCTGCGTGCTGTAGATATATCCATGAGATATATTGTAATGGAGAAGGACGACCATGGTGGTGGCGCCATGGACCTTGGTGCCGCGCCGGTGGCATGATGGAGATCATACCAAGACGCACAAGATGGAGATCTAATGCGAGAAGGACCATATCATATCACATTATCCATGCATGTGATGTTTATCCTTTTATGCATCTTATTTTGCTTAGTTACGATCATGATCGCTGCGGTAGCATTATAAGATGATCCCTCTCACTTAATATCAAGATAATTATATGTTCTTCCTTAGTATGCACCGTTAAGAAAGTTCGTCGTTTCGAGACACCACGTGATGATCGGGTGTGATAGACTCTACGTTCGCATACAACGGGTGTTTTCAAGCCTAGCATGTACAGACATGGCCTTGAAACACATGCAAATACTAAGGTTCTACTTGGCGAGCCTAGCATGTACAGACATGGCCTCGGAACATGGACCGAAAGGTTAAGCACGAGTCATATGGATGATATGATGAACCATATTGAGATGCTCGCCATTGCAGCTACACTGCCTCACGTGATGATCGGTCGTGGTGTAGTGAATTTGGTTCGTGTAATCACCAAAGACGACTCGAGGGATGTTGTTTTTGAGTGGGAGTTAGATGAACTCATTTTATCATGAACTAAATCAAAGTGAATTTGCATAGTTCGTTGTAGTCATTGGCATTTGTTTACTACCTTTGCGCTTAGCTATAATTGAGATAATAAAACTATAGAATTCTGGATATTTAACTTTACGGACTGGTACCGTATTGTTTGAGTGTCAATCTAAAGTTTAAAGTCTTATTGCAAACTTTAGCAAACCTTGCTTACTCCATGAAGTTTAATAATGTGTATTAAATCGAGAGTAACAATTCCAGTGTTAGTGTCTAAGTATCACACTTGCCTCCATGATCCTTGATATTCAAATGTTGTTTGTTATTATCAAGGTTATCTAGGAGCTGAAAGGATTGTTTCAGAAACTATCATGTGTGGAAGATATAGCGATATCTGAAACAATGTTTAGTTGCAATGTGATAGAGTAAAATTTAGTGAGAAACATGTTCTCATATTGTATGAGAATTTGTGAAGGTTGGAGACACTATGTGTCCTAATCTCCCAAAAAGGTTTTGGGAACTAATATTGTACTCACAGTTTGTCCCTATGAGCTATGGTAGTTCTGTCATGAAAGTTGTCATGATAGGATGAATGGAAGATGTAGGTAAAATGTTTACTACACTATAAGATTACTAAAGAATGGAATTTGGAAGAACACCAAACATTTGATGACGGTGATCTACATCAAAGTGAGAATCAAAGGGTGTTAGTATTTGACTAACACACTTTGGATTATGTGTCATATGAATGGTGCCACAAGTGATGTTGATAAATTCTTCTAAAAAGGAAAGGAATTGCTGAAAGAGGATCTAAAAAATATTTTGGCGAAAAAGAAAAAGGAAAAGACTGGAAATGTCCAGCTCGGGTATATAGATGATATACATGTTATGGGTATATTCATTGCTTGTTAAACAGTGTGATTCTTGAGTATTGGATACTGATTGGTTGGTATGAAGTGTCATACGGAACAACGCAATACAAGAGTTGCAATGGCCTGAGTAACTAGCAAATGAATATGGGATGATTCTCATCAAGAACAAAATAAAGTGTTATTGTGTTTATCGTTGGAATTAAACCTAGCCTTCAAGATTTATTTGAATAATTGTTATTCTGTTCTGGTGTTATACGAACAATAGTTGTTCAAATTATCACCATATTCATAGAAGATGGATGAACTCTATAAATCTTGTTGGAGAAATCACATCCATAATAACTGATGCTAAACATGTCGCAAGACAAATGATTAGAAGATCACTTATGAGTGACACCACCGTTTGAATCATATTGGAAAGAAACACATGAAGAAACTCCATGGTGATGGAATTTTGGAGTCTTTTGATTTTGAATCAATTGACGGTTGTGAGAAATTTCTAGAGATGATTGAAACACCGTTTAAATCATATTGGAAAGATAACATGAAGAAACTCCATGTTGGTGGAATTTTGGAGTCTTTTGATTTTGAATCAACTGACGCTTGTAAGAATTTCCTAGAAATGATTGAAACTCCGTTCATAGGCCAAAGAAGGACGGACGACTAACTTATTGGACATTATACATGTTGATGTGTATAGTTCATTATGTGTAGCCGTGTGTGGTGGGTCTTATAACTTCATATACTTTAACCGAGGATTTGAGTGAATATATGTGTATATTTACTTGATAAGGAAGAAGTATGAAATGTTTGAAAATGTTCAAATAAATTTCAAGATGAAGTGAAAATCATTGTAACGAGAAAATAAGAGTTTATGATTGGATCATAAAAGAAGATTTTTGAGTTAAAAGTTTAGCAAATGCCTGAGAGTTTAGGAATCGTTCCAAAAACTTGCATTTCCCGAAACACCATAGGAGTATGGAGTGTTCGAGAGATGTAATCAAACCTTGTTTGACATGGTAAGGATCAAAGGTGTTATTTATAAAATTGCCATTATATTTTAAGGATTAAGCTTTAGAGACTACCGCTTTTCACTGAAAAGAGCGCCATCGAGATCCGTTGAAATGACACCATATAAGTTATGGAATGGGATAAAACCCAATTTGTCTTTTCTTAAATTTTGGTATGCAAGGCATATGTAAAAATTTTACAACCAAAGTCGGATAAAGTGCGTCTTTGTAAGTTATCCCAAAGTAACCGTTGGGTATTCCTCCATAACACTAAAGACAAAAGTGTTTTGTGGCTAAGTGCATCAAGTTTCTTGAGAAGGAATTTTTTGCGAAAAGTTAAGTGGGAGGACACTAGAACTTCGATTAGGTTGTTGAACCTAAGCTTTAAGTGCTAAGTGGCGCAGCGCCGGAAAGTTTCCCGGAAGCGGCCACAATGCTCTTGGCTCCCGTGTCCCAAAGGTTGTGGTCACGACGATCTAAGTTCCTATTGAACTGCGTAGTTCGGATAATCGATCAAATAGTAAGATTTGAGATTGAATCATTGTTATTTGATAATAATGGACCGACTACATGCAAAGAAGCAATGATGGGCCCTGACTCCGGCAAAATGGCTAGAAGCTATAAAATCCGTGATAGTTCCATACACGAGAAACCAAGTTTCTGAACTTGGAAGACCCTCTAGATACCGTGTTTGGATCTATAAAGAAACAGACGTGGATGTTCTCACATCTATGAAATATTCGACATATCGTTAAAATGGTTTACGATTATGTTCAAAGAGTTGGCTATGACAAGATTTGATCTTTCATAACGATATTTAGTCTGGACGGATTATTGTAGCAACCACTACATATGCTAGTTTTGGTATATGGTAGTTGAACAAACAGAACAACGTTCTTCTAATAGAATGGTTACCTAAGACGTGTACAGGACACGGTCCAAAGGGTTCTGTTAATTCAAAGGATGCTAAAATAGCATGCAAATTTCAATGGTTGAAATAAGAATTCACGGAGTTGGAATCTTCATCATGATGAAATTGTTAAAACGTTTAGTTTCATCAGAGATGGTGAAGATGCTTGCTTTTGCAAGAAATTAAGTGGGAGCGCTGAGACATATTTCTAATACATTATGTAGAAGACATATTGTTGATTGGAAATGATGTATATTTTATTGACACGGGTGAAGTTTCATTGAAAATTTGATTTTAATGGAAGATTTGGGCAAAAGCAGTATATTGGGCTAATATGGTCTATATAGATAGATTGAGGTGCTAATATGGTTGGGCCGAAGTACATATATGAAATATTGAATAAGTTCAATATGGAAACGACGAGAAAGGTTCTTGCCGCATGGAAAAGGTTGAAGCGAGATTCAAGTGTTTTGACACTTAGTGAGTAAAACCACATGAATGATTTGATCAATCATTTACACCATGATATGTACAATTCCAAGAATGTCCTATGCTCTAAATGTTATGAGCATATACCAGAATGATTCATAAGATGATCATTGGACAATAGTAAAGATATCCTTACGTGCTTTGGAAGGACTAAGAATATATATTATGTATGTTGGACAATAGTTCATTGTAAAGTGTTACATTGATACTAGTTTTGTCGCAAGATACAATCTAAATTTATCTCAATTTTGGCGGTATGTTAAGGTGGAAAAATGTAATGGAAGAAAGTTCCATGATAGATTTGGAATAGTTCCAAATGGATTTGGATGAGTTCCAAAGTTAAGACATTGTGACGAATACTACAACGAAAGGCTAAGTATATGACTGCTCTAGCAGCAGCAAAGGAGGGCATTTGTGTCAAGAAGTTTGTTTGACAAACTAGGTGTAGTTCCAAGCGAGCTAATACTATGAAGATCTATTGTACGACAATAGATTCAACATGTTTTGAGCTCAAGGGACTAAGGTCTCACCGGAGGACCAAATTTATGCAATGCCATCTCATTGGTGAATGAGTGATGCGTAGAGACGCAAAGAAATGCAAATACACACGGACCTGAAGTGTCAGATCTGGATATTAGGTTTACCACTAGCAATGCATATGGATAACACCTGAATGCCATAGGTGTTGGATGCGCAAGTACCAAACTAGATTATTGACTCTAGTGCAAGTGGGAGACTGAAGGGAATATGCCCGAGAGGCAATAATAAAGTGGTTATTATCTTATTCCATGTTTATGATAAATGTTTATTTTCATGCTATAATTGTGTTAACCGGAAACGTTAATACATGTGTGTTTAATAAACAGAGAAAAGGTTCCTAGTAATGCCTCTCTTTATACTAGCTTGTTGATTAACGGATGATCAAGGTTTCCTGATCATGAACATTGGATGTTGTTAATAACAAGTTCATGTCATTGGAGAATGATGTGATGAACATACACCCACAGTAGTTATAGCAATACGATCATGTCATCAAGTTTCTATTGCTGTATCAAACTTTCACGAAGTAACTCTAATCCTTAGACCATGAGATCACGTCAATCACTGACACCGGAAGAGTACTTTGATTCCATCAAACGTCACACCGTAACAGGGTGATTATAAAGGTGTCGTTGGGTACTTGGAAAGTGTTAGTTGAGGCTCGTGGATCAAGAGTGGGATTTGTCCATCCAGATGACGGAGAGATATACTCTGGGCCCTCTCGGTGATATCACATTGACATCGCTTGCAAGCACGTGACTGGCTCACGAGGATGTTATATCACGGAACGAGTAAAGAGTACTTGTCGGTAACGAGATCGAACTAGGTATGGATGATACCAAATGATCGGATCTCGGACAAGTGAAATATCGCGAGACAAAAGGAATTGGTTACGGAGTTTTGGTTCACACGATCACTAGTTCATCGTTGAGTAAGTGGGAGTCATCATGGATCTCCAGATCCCTCTGATGATTATTGATCGGAGAAGAGTCTCTGTCATGTCCATTTTATTCACGAACCGTAGGGTGACACACTTAAGGATTCGTTGACGCGTTTGAGTGGATACGGAACGCCAGAGAATATACTGGACAGCACATGGACTGTTTTGATAAAACTGCTGGAATAGTTTCGGTATATCAAAATAGTGCAAGGGGATAATTGTTAATGTGTTCATTGAATGAAGTGTTCATCAATGAAGTACTCATTAAATGAAGTGTTCATTAATTTGAGTGACATTAAACAAGATAATTAAAAGTGTTTTAATGTGATAAACTCTTGGAATTTTGAGTGGAGAATTATGGAAGTTATGGGAATAATGTGTGACCCTTTGTTTTTGTGAGTGGAGAGTCCACCCACATGATGAGGGGAGAGGTGGGGGCACCTCTTGGGGCGTGCTACCCCTTGGGGGCTGCCTCCCCCTCCTATATATAGATGGGTGGAGACCCCTCTACACACTAATTCCTCCATCTCTCATATGCCCTTTGGTTGGCATCTTCCTCCCCTTGCTAGCTGATCCAGTTTCACGAGTACGGTGCTTAGGCGAAGCCCTGCTCAAGATCTTCTCTACCACCACCACCACTATGTTGTAGTGCTGCTGGAGTTCCCGAGGATCCACTACTTGCGCTGCCCAACTGGAGCAAGGGGCGGAGGTCGTCGCTGATCCGTACGTGTGACCGATTACGGAGGCGCTGCCCGTTTGTGGCGCCCATCTTCATCACGACCTTGAGGTCGGCAAGTGATCGACTACATCACCCACGATAATCGTTCTCGTTAAAGCTTTTTGGTCTTCGAGGGTGAGTCCTTCTCAAACCGTTACAAGTTATCTCCTAGATGTGATCTTGGCAGTTGCAATCGTAGGAAAAAATTTGTTTTCTATGCAACGAACCCTTCAGTGGGGACACCCCCTGGCTCCCCCCTTCGACCTATATTACACCCTCGTCCCGAAAACCCTCGAGGAGAACCCCGCATCGCGAATTACCTCTCTGTTCTGCCACCGCCGCGCTTCCAAGATCGGGAGCACCATAAGACCTCTTCCCAGCACCCTGCTGGAGGGAGGATTGACCTCTGGGAGCTTCTCCACCACCATGGACGCTTCACCTATGTGCCTGAGTAGTCCCCCTTGGACCATGGGTCCATGACCAGTAGATATGTGATGTCTTATCTCCAATCTTGTTCTTCATTGTTTACTCCTTATGAGCTGCCCTACATGATCAAGGCACCTATGTAATTTTCCTGCTGTTGATATGATGTGTTTGCTGAGATCCGATGGATTATTAGATTATTGTCAGATCGTGATGAGTTATATATTTGGTTTACCTTTTATATTTTGTTCTTGAGTAATTCTTGCATGTTCTCCATTTCTTTTTATTGCTTTGGACAAGTAGTAGATAGTAACTCCAAGAGGGAGCGTTATGCATGATTGTGGGTTCATGCCCCCCACCCCCGATCTAGCTTGAGTGACAGAAACATCAGACTAGGGGATGTGATGTTGCCACCAGGGGAGAAAACAATGGTGCTTGTAACCCTGAATCCAGAACCCCTTTTTCTAGAAGCGATTCCGATCTCCGCCGCCATCGCCAAGAAGCTTCGGGGGACTAGTATTCCTGCTCCGGCACCCTGCTGGGACGGGGAAGTGCCCCTGATTCACCTACATCGATGATGCTTCCTCCCCACGATGATGTGGGAGTAGTTCCTCCTCGGGGTTGAGGTTTTTACCTGTAGCTATATGGTTAATTCTCTCTCCCATGATGTGATCTTGATTGTGATCATTGGATATGTTAATCTAGTTGTCTCCCATGATGTTTCCCATTCTTACGGTGGTGCGTAGGACTCCACTATTATGGTGATATTTATCATGAGATTTGTTCTTCTTGTTGGATTGGATCATGGCTTTGAGATTCTCTTGATGCTTGTCTTGAGTGTAGTTTTCGTAGTGCTTCGGCGACAGGATAGGTGCTTTGTCAATTTAGAAAGAGACTACTCTTGAGATATGTTGTGGTGTTTTTTCTTGTACTATCTTCGGATGCTCTCAGTGACAGCGTGGGTATCCATAGGTGTGGAATACAAACTCTAAGGTGTTCTTTTGTAGCCCTACACAATTCTCATCCACTTTTGATCCACGGAAAGAATGATCTCTGATTTACGTCTTCCTTGCATGTTTTTGGTGGAAATATCATGTGTTTCAATTATATTAACGTTGTTGGAAGTTGCCACTAGTGAAAGTATGAAGTCTAGGCCTTGTTTCCACCATTGCAATACCGTTCGTGCTCACGTTTACTACTTGCTACCTTGTTGTAATTTCTATTACAGATTTATATTACATTGCTTTGCCTCACCTATCACTCGTATTTTACCATCTCTTCGGCAAACTAGTGCACCTATACAATTTACCATTGTATTAGATTTGTTGGGGACACAAGAGAGTTATTGTTTCTTAATTGTAGGGTTGCTTGAGAGGGACCATCTTCAACCTCTACTTCCCTGAGTTTGATAAACCTTAGGTCGTCGAGGGAAATTGCTGCTATCCTTCAAACCTCTGCGCTTGGAGGCCCAACATAGTCTACAAGAATAGGAGCGTGTGTAGACATCAAGCTACTTCTGGCGCCGTTGCCGGAGAGGTAAGCATATGAAGGTATATCTTTAGATCTTGCAATTAAATATATTTTTCGCTAGTTAGGCTTATGAAAAATTGCACTCTTAGTTCGTTGCTTGGGGGAGGCCGATCCGCCACACCCGTGGTAGAGAAGTCTCCTCCAACTACTGAATGTATCCCATTCAGAATACCAATTTGTCACAACCCCAACTTAGGTATGTGCTAAGCTAGCCTAGCATCTTTGCATCATGTAAAAATTTCAAAAGAAATTGAAGTGGGGGAAGAGAAAAGCCCCAAATGAATTTAATTCAAATGGCCAGATAAAAACTTTTTCCAAAAATCCCTTTGAACATTTGTAAAATCTCTGAAAATGTGCACGATCATGTTCCATGTGTTGTGGGACCCAAGTCATGCTCATGAAATTTAAAAAAAATCCAAACAGGGCCTTGGAAACTAAATTTAACCCTATTTGAATTGAAATTCAAATTATTTGAATTTCATAAATTCTCAAAACTTGGGAGTGGCTAGCCCTATGTCACCTAAGTCCAAGATAAAGTTTTAGGGATTTTATAAAATACTCTGGTATTTATTTACTAGAGCAAAACAAAAAGACAGAAAAATGAAAAGATAAATAAATCACACAGGGAAAAGGGGCCCACCTTCTCTCCCCGGGCCCATCTGGCCAGCCCAGCCCACCCGGGCGTTTGTCTTCTTCCTCCCCTCGCACCAAAGCAGCTCGGTGGCGAGCTCGCCGCCGTGCACGCCACTGAGGCGCTTCTAGGCCTCCCTGAGCCTCTTCTCTTCGCCACAAGGACGCCCATAAACCTCACACCCTTTTTCCCCTATCCCTGGCGTCTCTCCCTTTCTCTCCCTCTTCGTTTCTGTCACCGCCGGAGCGCACCGGAGTTCACCGCCATGGAAACTCGCGGCCGACGAGCACTTCCGCCCCGACAAGCTTGTCCAGGGAGCGCAAAGATGTTGTCTTCGTCTCCGACCAGAAGATTGCAAGCTCCCTCGCCCTCTAGACACCGGAAACCTCACCGGGATCTTGCCGGAGCCGCGGACACCTCATCGTCGATTGCGTCGTCCCCGTGCTCCCTTTGGCCCCTCCGTCGATGACATTGGTCTCACAGTGAGCTTCTACGTCTTTTCCCCCTAACCCCGGCCTCTCTCGTCCTCTCCATCGTCGATCTCCACCACGGCCTAGCTCCGGCCGCCGCCGCGCCACTCGTCGTCGCCGCCCTTGGCCTCCCCGTGGACGATGCCCTGCACCATCGTGTGCGCGAGGTTGCGGTCGTGCTTCTGGTGCTAAGGTTGTGCCAAATGGGGGTCGGGAGCCCATTTCGGCGAGCCCCGCCGCCCACTGTGGCCACCGGCGACGTGTCGTCGGCGTGCCAACGTGGCACGGATTAGCTTAAGCTAATCCCCCCTAAACAACCCCCCCTAAGTCGCTGACATATGGGGCCCAACTACTAATTAACCCTGTTAATTAAAATAACCCCCCTGCTTAGTCACTCTGTCATTGACAGGTGGGTCCCTTTGTCAGTTTGACCCTAGTCAAAGCCCATGCGTCACTATGACGTCATGATTGCGCAGTAATTAAATTTCCAGAACAGAAAGAATCCAGAAAATGATTTAAACTTGTAAATTCAACAACTTTTAATCTATAACTCCAAATTAAATAAATAATATATGAAAAATTATCAAAAATGTAAGGATTATGAATATGCAAAAAAATCATGTTTGACCATTTTAAAATGAGGGAACAGTAGAAAATGTTCATATGGCATATTTTTAATTCAAATATGGAGTTTGAATTTGCAATTCTATTGCAATATACTTCATTTAACTTGAATCTTCAACACATCAGTACCATATACATCATGTACAACCTTATCATGTGCTTGTGCATTGTACTTTTGATGTATGTTCCCCCTTCGTTGATGATTGCTTTGGTAACAGTGTTTCCAAGACAGACTACATTCCTAAAGTAGAAGATCGATAAACCGTGTATCGTCAGCAAGGCAAGCAAACCCCATTGATCATGTATATAAAAATCCATTTCCCTCTCATTACCGCTTATGCATTGTTTGGAAGTTTACCATGATACGTTCTTCCACATAGATGAACCCATTTTGATGCATGACCTATCATTTTTTTCACAGTAGTAAGCAAACCACAATCCTAGCAGATCTAGGAGTTGAATGTTGATCATGTGGCCTCTGCAATTGTTACTGCTTATTGCTGCTTAGTGTTACAATGAGGTTACTTTGTTGTGAGTCGGAATGGTAATGATTATGATGATGCTGGTGTTAACGTGTTGGTGAACTTGACCTAAACAAGGTGAACGATGAGAGGTTGTGTAGGAGTACACAGTGGGTTGTCTCGTTGAACACTGCCTTAAGCCCGAGTTCTTGTGTGGTAATCCAAGACAAAGAGTACAACCACACATTGGGCTCACTAACCCCTCTCGGCTTATTACCTCAATCCGTGTTGACGTCCAGGAGTCACACTAGTTCAGGCCTTCCATTTGGCATATGCATAGAAAAAGAGTGAGTGAAATGTGGCATCATTTAGATATGTGGGTTGATCTGTGAGACAGTGAAACCATCTCCAGATAACGTCTCGGTTGCCTACATTGTCTGAGTCCATATCGTTGATCCGGTCGAACTCTCGAGCGGAGCTACTCAGATAGTCGACTCCTGGAATAGACCGGTTGTGAGCGAAGTGTCGTGGTGAACATCCTCGCCGTCACCCCTTGAATGGTGACGAGTACTTGGCGGTAACTGATGGTCATGTGTGTAGTTTACACCCCCTGCAGGGTTAACAAAACTATTCGAATAGCCGCGTCCGCGATAATGGACTACTTTGGAGACCTATGCTTGATTATTAGACAACTTCAATGGTTACTCTAAAACTTGCCAAAATAAGTGTGAGTGCTATGGTTTGCTTTCTCGTGGAAAGTCGAGGAAGGATCCATAGTGATGTATTGTTTGGGAGACTTGGATAGTTGGACTCGAATACGCTCTTATCTCATTCTGGTAATCGTAGTCAGGATTAGCCAATCAAAGCTGGCACTTCTGCATTGAAACCCCACGTCCCTTTACCTTGAAACTTGAGCATGAGTAGTAAAGTTCTGATGTAAGTCTTGCTGAGTACGACTTTGTACTCACGTTTGCTTATTTTATGTTTTAGATGAGAACCCAGACCCTGACGGAGTCAACTTGCTGAAGCTCGACGTGGACTAAGCTAGTTTAGTTCTAGACAACAGCCTGGTCTCTTGTGGAAGGGCATGTATGTTTGAACAAGGCTTCTCTAAGTCATTTGTTAAACTTTTCTGTACTCAGACCTAAGTTGCTTCCATTGTTTGATGTAATGTTGGATCACAGTCATGTGATATAACACCCCTCCTTGTAAGAAGGAATGTTACCACCATAACACATCCAAAGCCTACTACGCCGTGGGTAAAATCCGGTAGCACTTCCTTTGTACCGTCGGACATCCACGTCAAGCAATTAAATAAACAGAGTTTAAACTATGGCACCACAAGCAGAATCTCCAACAAGCTTACATAACACTTATTAAGAAAAGCCATAATCTGATATACTACACAACAGAAGGGAAACATGTTCCAAGCACAAACAGGTACTAGGTGGGGAATGGTAAACCTCAACCCACCTTCCAGATACACATACTGATTGCAAGCAAAAAGTTATACACACTAGTAGAACCTAGCTTTCAAGAATCATGAACTAAAGTATGAAGTTTATCATTATTGAGTTAGGTAAATGAAAGGGGCATGTAATTTGTGAGTGAACACCCATGGGAGCTACACCTTCCTGACTACTTGCAAAGCCTCACAGTGATGTACCTGAAACAAAGCCCACGAGGGTGAGTCCAAAGACTCAGCAAGTACACAACAAAGCACGTAACAAAAATAGACGACAAAGTAATGAAGAGGAACCATACTAGAACATGTGAAAATTATACTTGAACCTCTCATGCTTGAAATGGCATGCGATGACATGCTTGAAATGGCATGAGAGTAGAGGTGACGTCTCACCCCGACTCCTTTTCTACCCTCACCTAGTGAGAGGACCATAACATGAGGATGGACCCGAAGGACCATACACCTGCAGCGCGAGGATCACTCCTTGAACTGGGAAGATTCACTCATGATGGATTTTTCTATCAAGAAGAACCAATCCCTATCACATACTAATGGCATGGGGTATTGAAACATACCCTAGGTAATGACAAGTTCACCATTTCATGAATATAAACGAATAAGGTGAACAAGAACATCATAATGAAGGAGCAGGCTAGCCATTGTTGCCCGATGTACTCGCCTCAACCATTGCGAGAGAGGTGGTGCAAGGCTACCTCCATTGGGTTGGTGCTCCAACCTGCTGTAGAAATAGGAATACAAGTTCTAAGCATTGCCTCGAAACAATCTATGTAAGGTACACACAAGAGCGCGCCTAAACACATTCCTGGGAGAGCAACCCCTTTGCTGTACCTAGACGAAAGAATTAAAATCCGGAGCTTGGAAGCTCCAAATCAAACATATAATATGTCCATGCGTTCATAATAAACTCTTCTACAAATAACTCCAACTATTCGAACTCCAAAAATGGAGTTATCTAAATCATAATGGGCAAATACTATTCTTCTGTAATCAGATTTAGAATTGATGAGTAGCCGCCTTTGGAAATTCATAGCAAAAGGAATACTCATGGGAATTAACTGAAACAAGCTGATCTATGACGTATTAGTTAACATGTAGCTGTAACATCTTAGAATACAACCTTCTCATCCCTGGAAGATCATGAAAAGCTATGGCCAAAAGCTGTAAAATTACTGATCTGCAGAAAAAGTACAGCAGCTTGTTTCATCCACTGCGGCTAAACGGCTCAACCAAATTGAGTGAATGACCACTCAAAACGATCACAGAAACAAGGCCTAAAAAACATTTCAACTAGTCCTCCTCTGATTTTGCCATATAGATACTCGAAATTAATGATTTCTAGGTCTGGACGCCTAGAAACAGCAGGATCAGATCATTTTCCCTAATTCCTACGCATAGGGTTCCTAATTCCAAGCCTATGTATCATGAATCCATTACCAACAGAGGGTATAAGATCATACAAGATGTGGAACCTCACCTATATGATGAAAGCACAAGGATTTGGTGAAGGGGAAAGTTGGAGAGGCCTTCTTGTTCTCCACCTCTTCTTATCTTCTCTTCTTGCCTCCTCTTCTTCCTCAAGTTCAGGTCCAGGCTGGCCTAGGAGATGGGGTAGGGCGTGGTGCAGCTTGGAGGGCCTTGGGACCAGAGGGGAGGGGAGGGAGGAGACACCATGGAAGGGGGTGGAGCTCTTGGGTGAGATAGGAGGAAGTGAGGAGAAGAGGAATCTGCTGGGTGGGGGATGAGGCCACGGTTTGAGGGGAGATAAGGATAGGGAAAGGCCAAGATTTTATTTTAAATAAATGTATTTTCGAGATACCCTTTTAACCCTATCCATTAGATGAAAAAACCCCGTGTAAGATGCATCCGAACTCCGATTTTGGAGTATGAGTAGTTCATTTCGACCATCTCAACGAGGTTGGCACAACTATGGAGTCTGATATTTGATTTGATGAACCAATTAAAATATGATTATAGAGGGTCCAAAAGCATATTTTATGGAAAAGCGATTACCGGAAAACAAGGGTGTTACATGTTATTTCTTTGTGTACTCTATGTAAGTCAATAAAGATATACTTTGTAGAGTTCATGTGATGTGTACCTGTTGTTTACACTGGACATGTATGTTGCGTGTATGATTATAACGTGCATGTCTTAGTGTGGGGTTCGATAGCTTGGTTGTAATCTTGCCGGCGGTCTTTCTTACACAAGTGGCCCTGAGATGTGCGCATCTTGGGGCATCGCGATGCGATTGCTCGTGACTCCGTCACGTGGCACACTTCGTTGTACGATCGAGGGCGCCCGAGACCCCGACTAAGTGATCAGCCTGGAGTCTGTTTATGTAAGTGTTATAATTCAATAGATAATATGGTTGAGGCGACTTGTCTATGAGTATGGGATTTTACCATCCATAATCATTTAGACTTGTGAGCGGACGATGAGAACCCATCTCAGTTGATCTTCCGGCCTGATGGGGTGCCCCTCACGTTTGAGCTTTCCGAGAGTGTTTCGTGCTTGGCCTTGTCTGCTTAGACAAGTGGGTACGGCTCTCGGCTCTCCATATGATTGACTTGTGACTGGAATTACATATGCATACCCCGGGTCCTGACACAATTGGGATAATTGAAATAGTTATGAATGATTATTATGCAGGGGATGGAACGGTGCATCCTAGTATTCATTTGTTGAAACTTACAGAACTTTGTGTGTTGTTTAAGATTTCAGGTTTGACAAGAGATGGAGTCATGAGGAAATTATTTGCCTTGTCACTGAAAAGAAAAGCATTGGAATGGTATAGGATACTAGATGATTCTCACATGCTGGATTGGGAAGAAATCAAGTCTCTCTTTTACTCCAAGTTTTATCCTCTTCATGAAGTCCATAAGAATAGGAATTATGTTTATAATTTATACCCTCATGACGGAGAGAGCATAGCTCAATCTTGGGGGAGACTGAAAACTTTAATGATAAAATTTCTTAACCATGGGCTCGCCAAAGATATAATTATTACTAATTTTTATGCGAGGCTCTCACGACAGGATAAAGACATGCTTGACGCTTCCTCTATGGGTTCTTTCATAAACGAAAAGATTGATGCTAAATGGGAACTCATTAAAATAATTCAACGCAATACTGAAGATTGAAAGATCGACAAAGGTAAAGAGCCAGGTATAAATTATGAGTATGATTGCATTGAGTCCTTTGTTGAAATTGCAAGTTTTAATAAGTTTAGTGGTAAGTTTGGGCTTTATTCTCAACTCCTTGTTGATTTCCTTAATTCTTTTGCTTCTCATCTTAAATATGCCTATGTAGAATTGGACCAATCATCATGAGCCTTTGAAAGTGATTTGCAAAGAAAATGAAATTGTTAATGATGATTGCAATAAACAAGATCCAATTTCTAAAAATGAAGTCTCTTATACGCATGTTAATTTTTGTGGAGTGAATAGACCTTGTGAAAGGCCTATGATTGAAGAAGAGAAGTATTGTAAGCAACATAAGCATGAAAGAACAATCATTTGGGTTAGAGATTTAAATGTAATTGCTAGAGAAGTGTGTGAACTTTATCCTATTATTTGTGAACTTAGTAAAATAGAGGGTCACTTTAATTTTCAATGCATGCACTTTGAAAATAGGATTGTTAACCAATTGTGTGATAACATGATCACTTTTGATCTTTATGATGAACTTATATTACTTTTGATGTGTGAAGAGTTATCAGAAAAAACTTCTTGGCTAGATGTTCATTCTTTGGGAATAAATAACACTTTGCAGAAATGCCATCTCTATTGTGTCGTTAATTGCCTTGAAAATGATTACATAAGAAAGATTAGAAAGGAGGGAACTTTACCAAAGTAGAATAATGTCTCTTATGTTTCCACTAATAAAAGGGAGAATTTCTCCCAAGTTTCCCCTATGGAAAAGCTTTCTCTCCAACCACTCCCTCCTAAGGTAAAGAAGAAGAAGAAAAAGAAGAGGAGGAGGAAGAAGAGCGAAAAGGAAGAAGAATGGGTACCATCCTGGCCTGAGCATATTCCTCCATCAATTTTTATCTTAATGGGTATAGATTTATTGAGGATGGTGAGCTTGATTGCATTCATTATTACCCTGATGTTAAGTCCGTAGACAATATTGAAGATGATTTTGATTATGATATGCATGTTACTTATTGTGATTGGAAAAATGATGATAATTCTACTTATGATGTTGAAAAAAAAATTGGTACCAACTCGGAGAATGATGATATGGAAAGCCTTAAGCTTGGGGATGATGGGATTGAAAATCCTTTAGCCATTAGTGATGTGATAATCGAAAAAAAAATTGCTAGTAAGAATACCTTTTGCATATGGATCATGATGAGAAAGCTTTATGTGATAGTTATATTGTTGAGTTTATTCATGATGACACTAACAATTATTATGAGAGGGGAACTCATGCTTATATATATATCTGAATTTTATCAAGATTTCTCTCTCTATGTTGAAAGTTTCGAAGTTGCACTTGTTTTGCCTTCCTATGCTAATATCTTTATGTTTTAATGAGTTATTCCTCTACAAGATCCCTTTGCGTAGGAAGTGGGGTAGACTTAAATGTGATTTACATTTGCTTCTTGATGCTCTCTTTTGTGCTTCAACTCTAATTCTTATGAGAGCATCATTAACAATGTAAGCCTATCTTTATGGCTATAAAGAAAGAGCTCTTGGGAAGCACCCCATGTTATCTTTAATTTCAGTTTGTTCTTTCAGTTTTAGTGGTCTTGATGCTTTGTTACTACTGTAACAACATCATTGTATCTTTATTTGCAAGCTTTGTGCCAAGTTTTAGCCTCTGGTGACAAATGAATCAAAAGTTGTGACATGCTGTCCAGAAAACAAATTTTGTGTGCTTGACGGAAAAATTTGTATAAAATCACCAGATCATTTTTTGATCTGAATTTTTTTGACAGCATGCTCTATAAAATTGGCTAACTATCACCAGTTCTGAGTTTTTTGATTTGATATACAGATATTCCCCTAAAAAATTAATTACTACCTGCTATTCCGTTTTTCCCAGATTCTGCCTTGTTTTGCGCTTCTTCAATTTTGCAAATCATGTGCATGCTTTTTCTTTGCAAAACCCTTTTGGAAAATTTGAGAAATAGTAGCATTTGTTGAAAATATTTGTTTCCAACAAACGCTAAGTGGAATTAATTTATTTAAGGCACTAACCGCACTAATCAGTTTATGACAAGTTTCGTCTGAAGGAGTTTTCAAGTGTGCGAAGGGAGATGATGAAAAAAGATTCAGGAGTGCCAAGAGCTTAAAATTGGGGATGCCCCCGGCACCCTCAAGAAATATTCAAGGAGACGCAAGCGTCTAAGCTTGGGGATGCCACGTGCATTCCCTTCTTCATCAACAATCATCAGTTCGTCCTTCTCCACACTATATTTGTATCACTTCATATGTTATGTGCTATGCTTGGAGCGTCTTGCTCTTTAATTTTCAATTTAGTTTTATTTGCTGGTCATATCTTGTGAGACATTATAATTCTTGATTGGGATAGAGACACGCTCCACTTTTTCCTAGAATGCTCATAGTTTTCACTCCTATCTTTTTGAGTGTTCACTTTTATTTCTAGCTGTTGTCATGTTTAGCTCTTGTTCTTCATGCTAATTTCTGTCTAAGAGTTGAGAATTAGAATTTTTAGAACTCTCTTGAGTTTCATGTTTATCTTGTTCAGAGAGTTGGCTTCTATGACACTGGTTGATATATCTATGATAAAAATGCTATGAGCATAATGTTGTTTAGTAAATTTTGTTTTCTTATGGCCAACCTCAAATAGCTGAGAGTTCTTAATGCGTTATTTGAAATATTTGCATGATTTGTTTGCTTATGATGTGCTATGGTTTAATGATATCTTCCTCAAAGAATTTATTTTGATTTGACTTGGCATATGCTCACGCATATTTAAGACTGTAAAGAAAGCCTATCAAGCCTTGACGATCTTTAGTTTCTAAATAGTGATATAACTTTCATGCCCGATTCAATGTTGCTTTGTCACTCTGCATGATTATGTTCGTTAATGCTCTCTTAGTTGGTCGCTTCCACCTCTTTTGCTAGCATCCACTTGTACTAAGAGGAATGACTTCTTGTGCATCCAAATCCTTGAAACCAGTATTCCATACGAGTCCACTATATCTTCCTATATATGGTATTTAGCTATCATTCCTAACAAAGACTTTCATGCACCACGCCACCACCTCAAAAACTTTCAAATAAACTTCCCTTTTGTACCTGTACAAGCTCATGGAGCGGTAGGGCTAATAATTATCTTCCATGCTAAAGATATTTTACTCCTTGACAAAGTTTAATCTAGTCAAATTTATGAGGTTGGTTTGGATAATTGTTGATACGCGAGAGAGGATTGCTTCTCGCCCTTCGTTGGTTACGCCAAATGGAAGGTAAGATGCAGCGTAGCAGCAAGTTTCCCTCGATGAAGATACCGAGGTTGAGTATCGACCAATAGGACTCCGGCGATGATAAGTAGGTGTCAGGTGCACACCTGACGCGGACCTGCACACAACACAATTAACTTTGCTCCCAACGAAGTTCAGAGAGGTTGTCAATCTCTCCGGTCTTGTTGTTTACAAAGGATCAAAAACACAGGATAATGATAATGATAGCAACTGAAAGTAAAAAAGCAAGAAAGTAAATGAGCGTGTAAACAGTTATGAGAATATGGACCGGGGTCCCGTGATGTTCACTAGTGATGTCTCTCTCCCAAAAGACGATAAGACTGCTATGCGAGGTAAAAAAATTACAGAAGGGCAATTGACAGGATTATAAACACACCGCAATGCTAACTATGCTACAAAAGAAAGGAAGAGGCTCAAAAGCATGGGCAGTACCCCAAAATAAGTAGACCGAAATCCATCTGCATCTACTACTAATCATCCACCTTGAGATATCTATCTAGAACATCTCGCTGGTATTAAGTTGCGAGCCCCACCCAAAGTGTAAACCCAAAGAAACAGACAACTGCATTAAAAAGAACTTTGCGTAAAGTAAACAATCCTTGTAACCACGGTTACAAGCACCGTTGTTTCCCCCTTGTGGCCACAGCACATCGCCTAGACTCATGTTTCTGTCACTCAAGCGTGTCATCAGGGGGCATGTACCCACAATCGAGCATAACATTCCCTCTTGGAGTCACTACCTACCACTTGGCCAAAGCAATAAATAGCAACGGAGAACATGCAAGAATTACTTCAGAAAAAAAATACAAAAGATAAGAACCAATTATATTACTCTATCACAATCTGAACATAATCTCATAATCCATCAGATCCCATCAAACTCAGTATAGAAAAAGCAGAAAGAATTACATATGTGCCTTGATCATGTAGGGAAGCTCACGAGGTCTAAACCATGAAGAACAAAGAGGGGAGGAGAACATCACATAGCTACTGATCACGGACCCATGGTCCAAGGTAGACAACTCACGGCACATCCGGGAAGCGTCCATGGTGGAGGAGAAGCTCTCGGAGGTCGATCCTCCCTCTGTAAGGGTGCCGGGAAGGGTCCTAACGGTGCTCTCGATCTTGGAAGCGCGGCGGCGGTGGAACAGAGGAGAATTTTCGAAATAGGGTTCTGTCTTCGGAGTTTCCCCGTGACGGAGAATAAATAGGCGAAGGGGGGCAGCCAGGGGGCCCACCAGGGGTCCAGGCGCCCCCCCTGGAGCGGCCAGGCCCCTGGCCGCGCCAGGTGGCCGCCTGGGCCCCTGGTGGTGGCCCTCTGGCCCCACTTCGGGCTTCTGGAGGCTTCCGACACACTGATTTTTTATCTGATTTTTCCCGGATTTTTGGAGCATTTTTTATATGGGGAAAAACTGAAATAGAAAAACAGCAGAAAACAGGAACTGGAATTGGGGTGCACTGAGTTAGTAGGTTAGTCCAAATATGATCAAAAGTGTATGAAAGTGTATCTAGATCATAGCAATATCACACAAAACATGCATGGAGCGAGCAGAAATTATCGATACGTTTGAGACGTATCAACATCCCCAAGCTTAATTCCTGCTCGTCCTCGAGTAGGTAAATGATAACAAGCATAATTTTTGTGGTGACATGCTAGCAACTATATAAGAACTTTGAAAAGTAAAAGCAATCAAGGTATGTGATTCAATTCAAGTCATAACATGCAAGAGTCTATATTAGCATTGAAACAAGTAACAAAAGAACATTGGGTGCAAGAGCTCTTGTTGTCCGTGACTCGAATGTCTCCAAATGGTGTTTGTGTGCAAGAAGGTGGATAGGGAATACGAGAGAGAGAAAGTATTTTTTTTGAAAACTCAATCTACTAAAGTTTCACAATTGGTCTTCTTTAGAATCTTATCTTGACTCGTCCCCAGACCACTAGCCAGGTACAAGTCAATTTGATCCACTCCTTTTCGATATTTTGAGCACGCATGTAATGGATGAGTATAAGCACGAGAGTGGACACTTAGGATGGCAAAGAGATAATATGGTGGAGGAGGAAGACAAAAAGGATGAGAAAGGCTCACATCAATGAGGACAACCATAGGCGACAAGGCCAAATGATAGATATGATGTGAGGAGTAGGGATTGTCATGCAACGGATGCACATATGAACTAGGAAAATATCTCCAATGGAACTAGTGGGGGTGCATCTAATTTGCTCGCTCATGAAGACCTAAAGCTCGTTTGAGGAGGCTCATCCTTGGAATATGCAAGCCAAGTTCTATAGTGTGAAGGTCCCCACATAGCTATATGCATGATCATCTCTATGGAGTACAAGGATAAGAGGGAGTACTAGTGTGGATCTTTCAAAAGGATAGTAGTGTTGCCCTTTATCTTTTTTTCCTTTTCTATTTTTTCTATTTTTGTATTTTTTTGTGGCCTCAATGGCTCTTTCTATTTAACTCTCATTTGTCCTCTTTGGGATCTTTTATTTTGTCCACTTTGGGATCTTTTCCTCACTTAAGGGCAACACTCTAATTTACAAGAGGGTATAGAAGATCGTTCACACTTTACAAGGTACTCAAATCATAAAGAAGATGTAGCTATCATGATGTATGCAATGTATGCCGCTGCCAGTGTAGCAGGAACATGTATGACATGAAGATCAAGTCATGAAGAGGTGGATGTTGCATGGCAATATATCTCGGAAAGGCTATGGAAATGCCTTGATAGGTAAGTATGGTGGCTGTTTTGAGGAAGGATATAAGGAGGTTTATGATGACAGAATGTATCATGCCAAGGGTTTGGATGTACCGGCGAAGGTGGACGCCAACTCTCGGAGTGAGAAGGAGGCAATGCACGGCACAGGAGAGGCTAGCAAATATGAGGAGGTGGAAGTGTCAACTTTCAATACTTACATTAGTCCGAAGAACTCATGCACTTATTATCGGTAACTCTCAATCTAATGAGGAGGTTCACAAAGAGACAAGTACCCCCGAGGAGGAGTGTATGGGGGTTTGATTATCCTTGTGCATCCTCGACTCATGGTACGTGAGTGTACTCTAATATCCGACCCCTCAGAAGAGTAGTGATCCATCTAGTAGCTAGAGTTCTCAACTAGTTTTGTAGGTTTTTGAAAATAAACACGGATTGCCCAAAATACGACACCTCTCACTAATAGGCAAGAGCTCTTGACACCAAAAGTTCAAACACTATTCACATCAATACCTCAAAACTATTGCAAGTTACTACTAAAATTAAATAGCAACCTCACTTACCTACTCTCAAGACAAGACATAACTCAGTGCAACAACCAACTCTCTTAACAAGATAAACATGAAATAAAGAGAGTTCCAGCAACAAACTAAACAAAAGCCAATTCTCTTGCTAAAGACAAACTAACTAAAACTAAACATGGCAGTAACTATGGAAAGATAAAGAACACACAACAACAAAAAGATAGGCATGAGGAATCCTATGATGTGTTCTAGATTTTGAAAGTGGAGCGTGTTTCTCTCCCACATATAGTAAGACGGGATCTAACTTGTTATGAATAGCAAGCAAAGCTAAATAAAACTAAAAACAAAACCTAAGAGCGAGACGCTCCAAGCATAGCACATAACGCATGAAGTGATAAAAATATAGTGAGACGAAGGACGAACTGATGATTGTTGATGGAGAAGGGGATGCTCGGGGGCATACCCAAGCTTAGAAACTTGAGTCTCCTTGAATATTTAATGGGGATGCATGGGGGCATTCCCAAGATTGAGCGCTTGACACTCCCGAATCTTCTTTCATCATCTTCCATCGCACACTTGAAAACTCCCTTCATACACAACTCATCATAAGCTGATTAGAGAGGTTAGCACCCTTAATAAATAAATAAATTCCCACTGGATATAAAGATATTCTTGAAGAGATACTGCTTCTCAAGATTGCCAAAAGGTTTTTGCAAAGAAAAATAAAGCTTAAGGTTTGCAAAAGTTAGGAGAGACAAAACGTGGAAGAATCTGTGAAAAACAGAACAACAGGTAGTAAAGAATTTTTTAGGGGCACTTATACAACTCAAATCAAAAAACTCAGAACATACTAAAGTTCCGTGAATGTATAGAGCACGCTGTGTAAAAAAATCAGCTCAAAAAGATGAACTGGTGATTTATTCTGATTTTTTCCGTCACGAGGACAGAATCTGTTTTCTGGACAGCATGTCACAACTTTCACTTCCCGTGTCATATGAGGCTATAACTTGGCACAAAGCTTGAAAATAAAGATACAATGATGTTGCTACAGTAGTAACAATCATCAAGACCACTAAAAACATAAGTAAAAACATCTTGGGTTTCCTTCCAACAAGCGTTTTCTTTTACGCCTTTAAGCTAGACATAAGGCAAAAGAAGAATCAAGTTTTATCAAGAGAAAGAGAATAGCTTGCCCGTGTAACGGACTCAAAAGGTAACTTGACTTTCTTTCTAGGGAAGTGTTCCATACCCTTTTTGAGAGGTAATTGAAATTTTATATTCCCTTCTTTCATGTCAATGATTGCACCAACGGTGCGGAGAAAAGGACGTCCCAAAATAATTGGACATAAAGGTTCACACTCTATATCCATAATAATGGAATCAACGGGAACATAGTTGTCATTGACAATTATAAGGACATCGTTGATCTTTCCCAAAGGTTTATTTACGGAAGAGTCGACAAGGCGAACACCAAAAGAACATGAATCAAAAGGTTTCAATTCAAACATATCATACATTCTTTTGGGCATGACGGAGGTACTAGCTCCAACGTCACATAAAGCATAGCAAGAGAATTTATTTAATTTAATTTTTTATCATAGGGTCCCGACCATCATCTAGCTTCCAAGGTATGGAGGCTTCTATCCTAAGCTTTTCCCCCTAGCTTTGATCAGAGCATTTGTGATATGCTCCGTGAAGGCAAGATTAAGTGTGCTAGTGTGGGGGTCTCTAGACATTTTGTGTAATAAGCTGATAACTTCTGAGAGGGTGCAACTGTCAAAATCAATATCACTACTATCGAAGGTGGTAGTAGTGTCATCTAAACTCACTTGTTTGAAACCCTCTATGTTCATAGGAGTTTCTTCTTCTACGGTTGAGGTATTAGTATCACCATTAATAGGTCCGATGGGACCAGGAGTGCATTGGGTGCTAATAGTTTCAGTGTCCTCAACAATTTGGATAGTGGCAACTATGTGGTGTGTAGGAAGGCTCTTAATTCTATCCTCTTCCTCTTTTTCTCTAGCCCATCTTTCTTTAATTTTAGCCATCATGCTAATATTTTCATTAATTTGTAACTGGATAGCATTAATAGGAGTGGCCTTACTCTCCTCAAGGGGAGAGGTTCTAATTTTTAACATCTCAACATCAAGGGCTAAGCTGTCTACCTTCAAACAAAGATTATCTAGTTTCGCTAGCTTTTCTTCTACATTCTTTTTGAAGGATTTTTGGGTAGTGATAAATTCTCTAAGCATATTTTCTAGTTCAGAAGTGGGGTTCTTGTTGCTAGGGTAGGTGTTGTTGTTCCCATAAGTGGATGGAAACGGTCTAGGATTACTAGCAAAGTTGCCCCTATAAGCATTATTATTAAAGTTGTTTCTAGCAATGAAGTTCACATCTACTTGTTCCTGAGCAACCAAAGAATTTAAAGGAACATCATGAGGATCAATAGAGGGTTGTTTGGTAAGTAGAGACATAATTAAATCAACTTTACCATTGAGAGAGGTAATTTCCTCGACAGAATTTACCTTCCTACCTGTTGGAGCGCGTTCAGTGTGCCATTGAGAATAATTGGTCATCATCTCATCGAGAAGTTTTGTGGCAGCACCAAGTGTAGTTGACATAAAGGTTCCTCCCGCGGCCGAATCTAACAGGTTCTTCGAGGTAAAGTTCAAGCCTGCATAAAAAGTCTGGATAACCATCCAGGTAGTCAAACCATGTGTAGGGCATTTCTTAACAAGATATTTCATACGTTCCCAAGCTTGGGCAACGTGTTCATTATCCAATTGCCTAAAATTCATAAAGTTACTCCTCAATTGGATAATTTTTGCAGGTGGGTAGTACTTCCCAATAAAAGCATCTTTGCACTTATCCCAAGAATCTATGTTATTCCTAGGCAAAGATTGAAACCAGATTTTAGCTTCGTCCCTCAAAGAGAAAGGAAAAAGCTTGAGCTTAACAACATCACCTTCTACTTCTTTATACTTTTGCATATCACATAATTCAACAAATTTATTCAAGTGTAAAGCAGCATCATCTCCAGCACCAGAGAATTGATGTCTCATAACAAGATTCAGTAAAGCAGGTTTAATTTCATAAGAGGTAGCTGAAGTGGCATGTGTGGCAATAGGAGTGTAGATAAATTCTTTGTTGTTGTGACTGGTGAAGTCACACAACTTTTTGTTTTCAGAGGAACCCATAGTAGCAGCAGGTGTGGCAGATTTTTGTTTTGTAATTTTCGATATAAGACACAAAGATAAAAATAGAAAGGTAAACTAACAAGACTAAAAAGTAAAGGTAAAAGGTAGTGGGAAACTCCCCTATCTTATCACTCGGAGTCCCCGGCAACGGCGCCAGAAATTCGCTTGATACGCGAGAGAGGATTGCTTCTCGCCCTTCGTTGGTTACCCCAAGTGGAAGGTAAGATACAGCGTAGCAGCAAGTTTCCCTCGGTGAAGATACCAAGGTTGAGTATCGACCAGTAGGACTCCAGCGATGATAAGTAGGTGTCAGCGGCGCACCTGACGCGGACCTGCACACAACACAATTAACTTTGCTCCCAACGAAGTTCAGAGAGGTTGTCAAAATAACAGGATAATGATAATGATAGCAACTGAAAGTAAAAAAGCAAGAAAGTAAATGAGCGTGTTGATACGTCCAAAACGTATCTATAATTTTTGCTCGTTCCATGCATGTTTTGTGTGATATTGCTATGATCTAGATACACTTTCATACACTTTTGATCATATTTGGACTAATCTATTAACTTAGTGCACCCCAGTGCCAGTTCCTGTTTTCTGCTGTTTTTCTATTTCAGTTTTCCCCCATATAAAAAGTGCCAGAAAAATTCCGGGAAAATATAGGAAAAACCAGCGTACAGGAAGCTTCGCGAAGAGCCCGAGTGGGGCCAGGGGGAGCCAGGGGTGGCCCAGGCGGCCAGCCGGCGCGGCCCCACCCCTGGCTGCGCCAGGGGGGGCGCCTGGGGCCCCTGGTCCACCTCTGGCTGCCCCCTTCGCCTATATATTCCCCGTGACGTGAAACCCTCGGAACAGGAACCCTTTTTCGCGATCTCTCCTCTATTCCGCCGCTGCCGCGCTTCCGAGATCGGGAGCACCAGAAGACCTCTTCCCGGCACCCTGCCGGAGGGAGGGCCGACCTCCGGGAGTCTCCTCTCCACCATGGATGCTCTCTGGATGTCTCGTGAGTAGTTTTCCTTGGACCATGGGTCCGTGATCAGTAGCTATATGATGTTCTCCTCCCCTCTTTGATCTTCATGGTTTAGACCTCGTGAGCTTCCCTACATGATCGAGGCACTTTTGTAATCTTTCTGCTGTTGCTATGCTGAGTTTGTTGGGATCTGATGGATTATGAGATTATGTTCAGATTGTGATTGGGTAATATATTTGGTTTTTATCTCTTATATTTTTGTTCCTAAGTAATTCTTGCATGTTCTCCGTTGCTGTTTATTGCTTTGGCCAAGTAGTAGGTAGTGACCCCAAGAGGGAACGTTATGCTCGATTGTGGGTTCATGCCCCCCGATGACACGCTTGAGTGACAGAAACATGAGTCTAGGGGAGGTGTTGTTGCCACAAGGGGGAAAACAACGGTGCTTATAACCGCGGTTGCAAGGATTGTTTACTTTACGCAAAGTGCTTTTTAATGCAGTTGTCTGTTGCTTTGGGTTTACACTTTGGGTGGGACTCGGAACTTAATACCAGCGAGATGTTCTGGATAGATATCTCAAGGTGGATGATTAGTAGTAGATGCAGTTGGATTTCGGTCTACTTATTTTGGCGTACTGCCCGTGCTTTTGAGCCTCTTCCTTTCTTTTGTAGCATAGTTAGCATTGCGGTGCGTTCATAATCCTGTCAATTGCCCTTCTGTAATTTGTTCACCTTGCATAGCAGTTTTCTCGTCTTTTGGGAGAGAGACATCACTAGTGAACATCACGTATCCCGGTCCATATCCTCATTACTGTTTCCATGCTCATTTACTTTTCTGCTTTTACTTTCAGTTGCTATCATTATCCCTTGTGTTTTACCCTTTGTGAACAACAAGACGGAGAGATTGACAACCTCTCTGAACTTCGTTGGGAACAAAGTTATTTGTGTCTGTGTGCAGGTCCGTGTCAGTCGCGCCGCTGACACCTACTTATCATCTCTGGAGTCCTACTGGAGACAAACCTTGGTATCTTCACCGAGGGAAACTCGCTGTTGTACTGCATCACGCATTCCACTTGGGGCTCACCAACGAAGGGCGAGAAGCCATCAAGCGAATTTCTGGCGCCGTTGTCGGGGACTCCGAGTGCTAGGATAGGGGAGTTGCACACTATCCTTTACCTTTGTTTTTTAGTCTTGTTAGTTTACCTTTCAGTTTTTATCTTTGTGTCTTATATCAAAAATCACAAAAAAATTTGTTTATCTTGCTGTTAGTAGTCCTCCTTGTTTAGATGATCATGTTAGGGCTAGGTGCTTTGCGGGAATCGGAAGTTCTTGATTTCCGTCAAAGAGATGGAGAAAATATGAAGAAGGCATGGGACAGAATCTCTGAAGCACATAAACGAATTATGCCTTGGATACCTATAAAAATTGTGCTTAGAAATTTTTACCATGGTCTTTTTAAGTGGTGTAAACACTCTCTTGACATTATAGCTGAAGGAGATTTTCTAGAGTGTGATGAAGATAGGGCTCTTGATATTTTGCATAGTCTATCTAGTTATTTTGTTTATGATCGTAGTATTGATACTGTCATAGATAGACTTGCCACTATTGAAAAAAGATTGGATGCTCTAGATTTGAGGAAAGTAGAGGAACTTAAGTCCAACAAGAAAGAAATGTTGGAGATAGATGATGATTGGGAGCCCTTTGTTAGGATTAGCATCTCTAACCAAGGCTTCCTTGCTCTTTGTGATATTGGATCCATAGTTTCTACTATGCCAAAAATAGTTTATGATTCTTTGAAGCTAGATATGGATAAATTATCATCTTATCATGAACATTCTAATGGAGATATTTCAGAGATTAAAGGAAAGGTAAAAGAAGTCCAAGTTGCATTCCTTCATAGGACTGCACCAATGGATTTCTTCATCATGGAGCCAAACCAAAGTAACATTGTGCTCGGAAGAGACTTCCTCCGTGCTATGAAAGGCTTCATTGATATTTGTAACGGGCACATACGCTTACGCGGTATGGCGAAAGGTAAGTACCTCTTTCCTAGGAAGAAGAAGAATGAGCTTATTGAAAATCAATTTGAAGGTTTTTATGATTCTGATCTTGGAGACCCTTGATTCTTATTTTGCATCATTCCTAGCTTAAAGGCATAAAAGAAAGCGCTTTCGGGAGGCAGCCCGCAACGAATTTAGGTTTTTATTTTTGCTTTTGTTGTGTCTTGATGTTTATTACTACTGTAGCAACATCATTGTATCTTTATTTTTCAGCTTTGTGCCAAGTTATGGCCCCATACGGCAAGGGAAGTAAAAGTTGTGACATGCTGTCCAGAAAACAGATTTTGTCATCGTGACTAGAAAAATTCCAGAAAAATCCCAGTTCATCTTTTTGAGCTGAAATGTTTACAGAGCGTGCTCTATACAATTACGAAACTTCCGTATGTTCTGATTTTTTTTATTTGAGTTGCAGAAGTGTCCCTAAAAAATTCTTTACTACCTGCTGTTCTGTTTTTCACAGATTCTGCCACGTTTTGTCTTTCCTAACTTTTGCAAACCTTAAGCTTGCTTTTTCTTTGCAAAAACTTTTTGGCACTCTTGAGAAATAGTAGCTCTTCAAGAATATCTTTTTATCCAGTGGGGAAAAATTATTTTATTAAGGATACTAACCTCTCTAATCAGCTTATGATGAGTTATGTATGAAGGGAGTTTTCAAGTGTGCGATGGAAGATGATGAAAGAAGATTCGGGAGTGTCAAGCGCTCAAGCTTGGGGATGCCCCCATGCATCCCCAATAAGTATTCAAGGAGACTCAAGCGTCTAAGCTTGGGGATGCCCCCGTGCATCCCCTTCTCCATCAACAATCATCAGTTCGTCCTTCGTCTCACTATATTTTTATCACTTCATGCGTTATGTGCTATGCTTGGAGCGTCTCGCTCTTAGGTTTTATTTTTAGTTTTCTTTAGCTTTGCTTGCTGTTCATAACAAGTTAGATCCCATCTTACTTTGTGTGGGAGAGAAACACGCTCCACTTTCAAAATCTAGAACACATCATAGGATTTTTCCTGCTTATCTTTTTGCTGTTGTGTGTTCTTTATCTTTTCATACCTGCTGCCATGTTTAGTTTTAGTCTTAGTTTGTCTTTGGCAAGAGCCTTGGCTTTTGTTTAGTTTGTTGCTGGAACTCTTTTTAGTTTTCATGTTTATCTTGCTAAAGATAGTTGGTTGTTGCAATGAGTTGTGTCTTGTCTTGAAAGTAGGTGATTGAGGTTGCTATTTAATTCTAGTAGTAACTTGCAATAGTTTTGAGGTATTGTTGTGAGTAATGTTTGAACTTTTGGTGTCAAGATCTCTTGCCTATTAGTGATAGTTGTCGTATTTTGGGCAATCCGTGTGTATTTTCAAAACCTACAAAACTAGTTGAGAACTCTAGCTACTAGATGGATCACTACTCTTTGGAGCGATCGAATATCAGAGAACACTCACGTACCATGAGTCGAGGATGCGCAAGGATAACCAAACCCCCATACACTCCTCCTCGAGGTACTTGTCTCTTTGTGAACCTCCTTATTAGATTAAGAGTTACCGATAATAAGTGCATGAGTTCTTCGGACTAATGTAAGTATTGAAAGTTGACACTTCCACCTTCCCATATTTTGCTAGCCTCTCCCGTGCCGTGCATTGCCTTCTTCTCACTCCGAGAGTTGGTGTCCACCTTCGCCGGTACTTCCAAACCCTTGGCATGATACGCTCTGTAATCATAAGCCTCCTTATATCTTTCCTCAAAACAGCCACCATACCTACCTATCAAGGCATTTCCATAGCCTTTCCGAGATATATTGCCATGCAACATCCACCTTTTCATGACTTGATCTTCATGTCATACATGTTCCTGCTACACTGGCAGCGACATACATTGCATACATCATGATAGTTACATCTTCTTTATGATTTTGAGTACCTTGTAAAGTGTGAAAGATCTCCTTTACCTTCTTGTAAAATAGAGTGTTGCCCTTAAGTGAGGAAAAGATCCCAAAGTGGACACAATAAAAGATCCCAAAGAGGACAAATGAGAGTTAAATAGAAAGATCCATTGAGGCCACAAAAAATACAAAAAAATAGAAAAAGGAGAAAAAGAAATAAAAAGAGAGAAAGGGGCAACACTACTATCCTTTTGAGAGATCCACACTAGTACTCCCTTTATATCCTTGTACTCCATAGAGATGATCATTATGCATATAGCTATGTGGGGACCTTCACACTATAGAACTTGGCTTGCATATTCCAAGGATGAGCCTCCTCAAATGAGCTCTAGGTCTTCATGAGCGAGCAAGTTAGATGCACCCCCACTAGTTCCATTGGAGAGCTTCTTAGCTCGTATGTGCATCCATGCTTGGCAATCCCTACTCCTCACATCATATCTATCATTTGGCATCTCTTGCCTATGATTGTCCTCATTGATGTGAGCCTTTCTCACCCTTGTTGTCTTTCTCCTCCACCATACTCCGCTCTTTGCCATCCTAAGTATCAACTCTCGTGCTTACGCTCATCCATTGCATGAGGCTCAAAATATTGAAAAAGGAGTGGATCAAATTGACTTGTACCTGGCTAGTGGTCTGGGGACGAGTCAAGATAAGATTCCAAAGAAGACCAAGTGCGAAAATTTAGTAGATTGAGTTCTCAACAAAAATACTTTTTCTCGTATTCCCTATCCCCCTTATTGCACGCAAACACCATTTGGAGACATTCGAGTCACGGACAGCGAGAGCTCTTGCACCTTATGTTCTTTTGTTGCTTGTTTCAATACTAATATAGACTCTTGCATGTTATGACTTGAATTGAATTTCTAACCTTGATTGCTTTACTTTTCAAAGTTCTTATATGGTTGCTAGCATGTCACCACAGAAATTATGCTGTTATCATTTACCTACTCGGGGACGAGCAGGAATTAAGCTTCGGGATGTTGATACGTCCAAAACGTATCTATAATTTCTGCTCGTTCCATGCATGTTTTGTGTGATATTGCTATGATCTAGATACACTTTCATACACTTTTGATCATATTTGGACTAACCTATTAACTCAGTGCACCCCAGTGCCAGTTCCTGTTTTCTGCTGTTTTTCTATTTCAGTTTTCCCCCATATAAAAAGTGCCAGAAAAATTCCGGGAAAAATATAGGAAAAATCAGCGTACAGGAAGCTTCACGAAGAGCCCGAGTGGGGCCAGAGAGGAGCCAGGGGTGGCCCAGGCAGCCACACGGCGCGGCCCCACCCCTGGCCGCGCCAGGGGGGCGCCTGGGGCCCTTGGTCCACCTCTGGCTGCCCCCCTTCGCCTATATATTCCCCGTGACGTGAAACCCTCGGAGCAGGAACCCTTTTTCGCGATCTCTCCTCTGTTCCGCCGCCGCCGCGCTTCCGATATCGGGAGCACCAGAAGACCTCTTCCCGACACCCTGCCGGAGGGAGGGCCGACCTCCGGGAGTCTCCTCTCCACCATGGATGCTCCCCGGATGTCTCGTGAGTAGTTTTCCTTGGACCATGGGTCCTTGATCAGTAGCTATGTGATGTTCTCCTCCCCTCTTTGTTCTTCATGGTTTAGACCTCGTGAGCTGCCCTACATGATCGAGGCACTTTTGTAATCTTTCTGCTGTTGTTATGCTGAGTTTGTTGGGATCTGATGGATTATGAGATTATGTTCAGATTGTGATTGAGTAATATATTTGGTTTTTATCTCTTATATTTTTGTTCCTAAGTAATTCTTGCATGTTCTCCGTTGCTGTTTATTGCTTTGGCCAATTAGTAGGTAGTGACCCCAAGAGGGAACGTTATGCTCGATTGTGGGTTCATGCCCCCCGATGACACGCTTGAGTGACAGAAACATGAGTCTAGGGGATGTGTTGTTGCCACAAGGGGGAAAACAACGGTGCTTGTATTCGCGGTTGCAAGGATTGTTTACTTTACGCAAAGTGCTTTTTAATGTAGTTGTCTGTTGCTTTGGGTCTACACTTTGGGTGGGGCTCGCAACTTAATACCAGCGAGATGTTCTGGATAGATATCTCAAGGTGGATGATTAGTAGTAGATGCAGTTGGATTTCGGTCTACTTATTTTGGCGTACTGCCCGTGCTTTTGAGCCTCTTCCTTTCTTTTGTAGCATAGTTAGAATTGCGGTGCGTTCATAATCCTGTCAATTTCCCTTCTGTAATTTGTTCACCTCGCATAGCAGTTTTATCGTCTTTTGGGAGAGAGACATCACTAGTGAACATCACGTATCCCGGTCCATATCCTCATTACTGTTTCCACGCTCATTTACTTTTCTGCTTTTACTTTCAGTTTCTATCATTATCCCTTGTGTTTTACCTTTTGTGAACAACAAGACCGGAGAGATTGACAACCTCTCTGAACTTCGTTGGGAACAAATTTATTTGTGTCTGTGTGCAGGTCCGCCTCAGTCGCGCCGCTGACACCTACTTATCATCTCTGGAGTCCTACTGGAGACAAACCTTGGTATCTTCACCGAGGGAAACTCGCTGCTGTACTGCATCACGCCTTCCACTTGGGGCTCACCAACAAAGGGCGAGAAGCCATCACGTGTAAACAGTGAAGAGAATATGGACCTAGGTCCCGTGATGTTCACTAGTGATGTCTCTCTCCCAAAAGACGATAAGACTGCTATGCGAGGTAAACAAATTACAGAAGGGCAATTGACAGGATTATAAATGCACCGCAATGCTAACTATGCTACAAAAGAAAGGAAGAGGCTCAAAAGCATGGGCAATACGCCAAAATAAGTAGGACCGAAATCCATCTGCATCTACTACTAATCATCCACCTTGAGATATCTATCCAGAATATCTCGCTGGTATTAAGTTGCGAGCCCCACCCAAAGTGTAAACCCAAAGCAATAGACAACTGCATTAAAAAGAACTTTGCGTAAAGTAAACAATCCTTGTAACCGCGGTTACAAGAACCGTTGTTTTCCTCTTTGTGGCCACATGACATCCCCTAGACTCATGTTTCTGTTACTCAAGCGTGTCATCAGGGGGCATGTGATACGTCCAAAACGTATCTATAATTTCTGCTTGCTCCATGCCTCTTTTGTGTGATATTGCTATGATATGATGAACTTCCATACACTTTTGATAATATTTGGACTAACCTATTAACTCAGTGCACCTAGTGCCAGTTCCTATTTTCTGCTGTTTTTCTATTTCAGGTTTCCCCCATATAAAAAGTGCTCCAAAAATTCAGGAAAAATCCAATAAAAAACAGCGATCAGGAAGCTTCCGGAATCACCGAGGGGGGGCCAGAGGGGACCCACCACGGCCCCAGGCGCCCTCCCGACGCGCCCCAGTGGTGGGGCCGCGCCAGGGGGCCGCCTGGGCCCCTGGTGGCTCCCCTGGCTGCCCCCCTTAGCCTATTTAATCCTCGTGACGCAAAACCCCCGAGACGGGAACCCTTTTTTTGCGATCTCTCCTCTGTTCCTCTGCCGCGCTTCCAAGATCGGGAGCGCTAGAAGACCTCTTCCCGGCACCCTGCCGGAGGGAGGAATCACCTTCGGGAGCTTCTCCACCACCATGGATGCTTCCCAGATGAACCGTGAGTAGTACACCTTGGACCATGGGTCTATGATCAGTAGTTATGTGATTTTCTCCTCCCCTCTTTGTTCTTCATGGATTAAACCTCGTGAGCTGCCCTACATGATCGAGGCACATATGTAATATTTCTGCTGTTGCTATGTTGAGTTTGCTGGGATCCGATGGATTATGAGATTATGTTCAGATTGTGTTTGAGTAATATATTTGATTCTCCTCTTTTATATTTATGTTCTTGAGTAATTCTTGCATGTTCTCCGTTGCTGTTTATTGCTTTGGCCAAGTAGTAGGTAGTGACTCCAAGAGGGAGCGTTATGCATGATTGTGGGTTCATGCCCCCTGATGACTAGCTTGAGTGACAGAAACATGAGTCTAGGGGATGTGTTGTTGCCACAAGGGGGAAAACAACGGTGCTTGTACTTGCGGGTGCAAGGATTGTTTACTTTACGCAAAGTTCTTTAATGCAGTTGTCTGTTGCTTTGAGTTTACACTTTGGGTGGGATTCACAACTTAATACCATCGAGATGTTCTTGATAGATATCTCAAGGTGGATGATTAGTAGGTAGATGCAGATGGATTTCGGTCTACTTGTCTTGGCGTACCGCCCATGCTTTTGAGCCTCTTCCTTTCTTTATAGCATAATTAGCATTGGTTTGCGCACATAATCCTGTCAATTGCCCAGCTATGATTTGTTTACCTCGCATAGCTATTTTATCGTCTTTTAGGAGAGAGACATCACTAGTGAACATCATAGGACCCCGGTCCATATTTCCTACACTGTTTACACTATGAATTTACTTCCAGTATTTACTTTTCCGTAGCTATCAGTATCATTATTATCCCGTGCGTTTTATCCTTTGTAAACAACAAGGCCGGAGGGATTGACAACACCTTTGTACTCGTTGGGAGCAAAGTTATCTGTTGTGTGTGCAGGTCCACGCCTACCGCCAATCTCTGGCGCCGTTGTCACCTTCCTGTCGTTGTCGGAGTCCTACTGGAGACAAACCTTGGTATCTTCACCGAGGGAAATTTGTTGTCTTCTACATATCAACCTTCCACTTGGGTAACCAACGAGGGGGCGTTAATTCGTACTCAAAAGCAATTTCTGGCGCCGTCGCCGGGGACTCCACTCTTCAGGATAGGGGAGTTGCACACTTTCTTTTATCTTTGCTTTTTAGTCTTGTTTGTTTACCTTTCAGTTTTTGCTTTAGTGTCCTTTATCAAAAAATCAAAAAAATAGTTATCTTGCCTGCTACTATGGGTTCCTCTGAGAACACCAAGTTGTGTGACTTCACTAGTCACAACAACAGTGACTTTATCTGCACTCCTATTGCTACACCTGCTACTTCAGCACCTTCTTATGAGATTAAACCTTCTTTGCTGAACCTTGTTATGAAAGATCAATTCTCTGGTGCTAGAGATGATGCTGCTTTGCACTTAAATAATTTTATTGAGCTTAAATAATTTTATTGTGATATGCAAAAGTACACACAAGTAGATGGTGATATTGTTAAGCTTAAGCTTTTTCCATTCTCCTTGAGGGATGAAGCTAAAATCTGGTTTCAATCCTTGCCTAAGAATAGCATAGATTCTTGGGATAAGTGCAAGGATGCTTTTATTGGGAAGTACTACCCCCTGCCAAGATTATCCAGTTGAGGAGTTTTATTATGAATTTTAAACAATTGGATAATGAACACGTTGCCCAATCTTGGGAACGCATGAAATCTCTTGTTAAGAATTGCCCTACGCATGGTTTGACTACTTGGATGGTTATCCAAACTTTTTATGCAGGCTTGAACTTTACCTCACGGAACTTGCTAGATTCGGCCGCGGGAGGAACCTTTATGTCAACTACACTTGGTGCTGCCACAAAACTTCTCGATGAGATGATGACCAACTACTCCCAATGGCGCACCGAAAGAGCTCCAACAGGTAGGAAGGTAAACTCTGTCGAGGAGATCTCCTCCCTAAATGAAAAAGTTGACTTGATTATGTCTCTACTTACCAAGCAATCTCCTATTGATCCTCAAAATGTTCCTTTAAATTCTTTGATTGCTCAAGATCAAGTAGATGTGAACTTTATCTCTAGAAACAATTTAAATAACAATTCTTATAGGAGTAATTTTGGTAGCAATCCTAGACCGTTCCCCTCCAACAACTATGGGAACAACAACACTTATCCTAGCACCAAAAACTCCACTTCTGAATTAGAGAGTATGCTTAAAGACTTTATCACTACCCAAAATTCTTCAACAAGAGTGTAGAGGAAAAACTAGGCAAATTACATAACCTCTCGTCGAAGGTAGACAATTTAGCCCATGAAGTAGAATTGCTTAAAATTAGAACTTCTCCCCTTGAGGAGAGGAAGGTCACTCCTATGAATGTTATCCAAATGAAAATTAATGAAAACATTAGGATGATGGCTAAACTTAAAGAGAGATGGACTAGAGAAAAGGAGGAAGAAGATAGAATTAAGAGCCTTCCTACACACCATACCGTTGCTACTATCCAAGTGGTTGAGGATATCCAAACTCTTAGCACCCAATGCACCCCTAGTCCCATAGGACCTATTAATGGTGATGCTATGACCTCAACCGTAGAAGAAGAAATTCCTATGACTATAGAAGCTACCAAACAAGTGAGCCTAAAGGACACCACTACTACTTTACTTGATAGTAGTGACCTTGATTTTGATAATTGCACCCTTTCTGAAGTTATTCGTTTCCTTCACAAGATGTCTAGAGACCCCCACACTAACACACTTAATCTTGCCTTCACAGAGCATATCACTAATGCTCTCATCAAAGCTAGGGAGGAGAAGCTTAGGGTAGAATCCTCCATACCTAGAAAGCTAGAAGATGGTTGGGATCCTAGGATTAAAATTAAGTTGAATAACTTTTCTTGCTATGCTTTATGTGATGTTGGAGCTAGTACCTCTGTTATGCCCAAAAGAATGTATGGTATATTTGAATTGAAACCTTTTGATCCTTGTTCTTTTGGTGTTCGTCTCGTCGATTCTTTCGTAAAGAAACCTTTGGGGAAGATAGATGATGTTCTTATCATTGTCAATGACAATTATGTTCCCGTTGATTTTACTATTATGGACATTGAATGTGAACCTTCTTGTCCAATTATTTTGGGACGCCATTTTCTTTGCACCGTGGGTGCTGTTATTGATATGAAAGAAGGGATTATAAAATTCCAATTCCCTCTCAAGAAAGGGATGGAACACTTCACTAGGAAAAAGATTAAGTTGCCTTTTGAGTCCGTAACACGGGCTAGTTATTTTCTTGAAAATACTTGATCTATTTGCATTAAGCCTAACTAATGGCTTTAAAGAAGCGCTTTCGGGAGGCAGGCCGCAACGAATTTAGGATTTAATTTTTGTTTTTCTTCTGTTTTTAGTGGTCTTGATGATTGTTAGTACTGTAGCAACATCATTGTATCTTTACTTTTCAATCTTTGTGCCTTTTATAGCCTCATATGACAAGGGAAGTGAAAGTTGTGACATGTTGTCCAGAAAACAGATTCTGTCCTCGTGACTAGAAAAATCACAGAAAAATCCCAGTTCATTTTTTTGGGCTGAATTTTTTACACAGAGTGCTATGTACAATTACGAAACTTTCGTATGTTCTGAGTTTTTTTATTTGAGTTGCAGAAGTATCCCTAAAAAATTCTTTACTACCTGCTGGTATGTTTTTCACAGATTCTGTCCTGTTTTTCCTTTTCTTCGTTTTGCGAACCTTAAGCTTGCTTTTTCTTTGCAAAAACTTTTGGCGCTCTTGAGAAACAGTAGCTCTTCAAGAATATCTTTATTTCCAGTAGAGGAAAAAATATTTTATTTGGATACTAACATCGCTAATCAGATTATGATGAGTTATGTATGAAGGGAGTTTTCAAGTGTGCGAGGGAAAATGATGAAAGAAGATTCAGGAGTGTCAAGCGCTCAAGCTTGGGGATGCCCCCATGCACCCCCAAGAAATATTCAAGGAGACTCAAGCGTCTAAGCTTGGGGATGCCCCCGTGCATCCCCTTCTCCATCAACAATTATCAGTTCGTCTCTCCTTTCACTATATTTTTATCACTTCATGCGTTATGTGCTATGCTTGGAGCGTCTCGCTCTTAGGTTTTATTTTTAGTTTTCTTTAGATTTTCTTGCTGTTCATAACAAGTTAGAACCCAGATTCTTTGTGTGGGAGAGAAACACGCTCCACTTTCAAAATTTAGAACACAACATAGGACTTTTCATGCTTATCTTTGTTGTGTGTGTTCTGTATCTTTTTCATAGCTACTGTCATGTTTTTCTCTTAGTTTTCATGCTTATCTTTTCAAAGAGCTTTTTTTTAGTTTGTTGCTGGAACTCTCTTGAGTTTTCATGTTTATCTTGTTTAGAGAGTTTGCCTGTTGCACTGAGTTTTGTGTCTTGACTTGAAGTAGGTAATTGAGGTTGCTATTCTTTTGTAGTAGTAACTTGCAATAGTTTTGAGGTATTGTTTTGAGTAATGTTTGGACTTTTGGTGTCAAGAGATTTAGCCTATTAGTGATTGATGTCGTATTTTGGGCAATCCGTGTTTATTTTAAAAACTTACAAAATTAGTTGAGAACTCTAGCTACTAGATGGACCACTACTCTACTGAGGGGTCGAATATTAGAGTACACTCACGTACCATGAGTCGAGGATGCGCAAGGATAACCAAACCCCCATAAACTCCTCCTCGGGGAACTTGTCTCTTTGTGAAACCTCCTTATTAGATTGAGAGTTACCGATAATAAGTGCATGAGTTCTTCAGACTAATGTGAGTATTCGAAAGTTGACACTTCCACCTTCCCATATTTTTCTAGCCTCTCTTGTGCCTTGCATTGCTTTCTTCTCCCTCCGAGAGTTGGCGTCCACCTTCGCTGGTACATCCAAACCCTTGGCACGATACGCTCTGTCATCATAAACCTCCTTATATCCTTCCTCAAAACAGCCACCATACCTACTTATCAAGGCATTTCCATAGCCTTTCCGAGATACATTGCCATGCAACATCCATCTTCTCATGACTTGATCTTCATGTCATACATGCTACTTGCTTGATCGATGAGCCGCATGCTAGTTGGGCCTTGACCTAATCATTGCTACATGACGCGCAAGTATCATTGCATATCCTGCTACACTGGCAGAGGCGTACATTTGCATACATCATGATAGTTGCATTTTCTTTATGATTTGAGTACTTTGTAAAGTGTGAATGATCTTCTATACTTCTTGTAATATATAGAGTGTTGCCCCTAAAGTGAGGAAAAGATCCCAAAGTGGACAAATTAAAAGATCCCAAAGAGGACAAATTAAAAGATCCCAAAGAGTACAAATGAGAGATATAGAAAGAGCCATTGAGGCCACCAAAAAATACAAAAAAATAGAAAAAAGATAAAAAGAAATAAAAAGAGAGAAGGGGCCACACTACTATTCCTTTTGAGAGATCCACACTCATACTCCCTCTTATATCTTGTACTCCATAGAGATTATCATTCATGCATATAGCTACGTGGGGACCTTCACACTACAGAACTTGGCTTGTATATTCCAATGATGAGCCTCCTCAAATGAGCTCTAGGTCTTCTTGAGCAAGCAAGTTGGATGCACTCCCACTAGTTCCATTGGAGAGCTTACCTTAGCTCATATGTGCATCCGTTGCATGGCAATCCCTACTCCTCACATCATATCTATCATTTGGCTTTCTCTCGCCTATGATTGTACTCATTGATGTGAGCCTTTCACACCCTTTTGGTCTTCCTCCTCCACCATATTATCTCTTTGCCATTCTAATTGTCAACTTTCTTGCTTACGCTCATCCATTGCATGAGTGCTCAAAATGTCGAAAAGGAGTGGATCATTTTGACTTGTACCTGACTAGTGGTCTGGGGATGAGTCAAGATAAGATTCCAAAGAAGAACAAGTGTGAAACTTTAGTAGATTGAGTTCTCAACACAAAAATACTTTTTTCTCGTATATCCCTATCCCCTTTCTTGCACGCAAACACCATTTGGAGACAATCGAGTCACGGACAGCGAGAGCTGTTGCACCTTTATGTTCTTATGTCGCTTGTTTCAATACTAAATATAGACTCTTGCCTGTTATGACTTGAATTGAATTACATGCCTTGATTGCTTTACTTAAAAGTTCTTATATGGTTGTTAGCATGTCACCACAGAAATTATGCTTTTATCATTTACCTACTCGAGGACGAGCAGGAATTAAGCTTGGGGATGTTGATATGTCCAAAACGTATCTATAATTTCTGCTTGCTCCATGCCTCTTTTGTGTGATATTGCTATGATATTGATGAACTTCCATACACTTTTGATCATATTTGGACTAACCTATTAACTCAGTGCACCCCAGTGCCAGTTACTGTTTTCTGCTGTTTTTCTATTTTAGGTTTCCCCCATATAAAAAGTGCTCCGAAAATTCGGGGAAAATCCAATAAAAAATCAGCGATCAGGAAGCTTCTGTATTCACCGAGGGGGGCAGAGGGGACCCACCAGGGCCCCAAGCACCCTCCCAGCGCGCCCCAGGGTGGGGCCGAGCCAGGGGGCCGCCCGGGCCCCTGGTGGCTCCCCTGGCTGCCCCCTTCGCCTATTTAATCCACGTGACACAAAACCCCCGAGACGGGAACCCTTTTTTCGCGATCTCTCCTCCGTTCTGCCGCCGCCGCGCTTCGAAGATCGGGAGCACCAGAAGACCTCTTCCCGGCACCCTGCCGGAGGAAGGAATCACCTCCGGGAGCTTCTCCACCACCATGGATGCTTCCCGGGTGAACCGTGAGTAGTCCACCTTGGACCATGGGTCTATGATCAGTAGCTATGTGATGTTCTCCTCCCCTCTTTGTTCTTCATGGATTAGACCTCGTGAGCTGCCCTGCATGATCGAGGCACATATGTAATATTTCTGCTGTTGCTATGTTGAGTTTGCTGGGATCCGATGGATTATGTTCAGATTGTGTTTGAGTAATATATTTGATTCTCCTCTTTTATATTTATGTTCTTGAGTAATTCTTGCATGTTCTCCGTTGCTGTTTATTGCTTTGGCCAAGTAGTAGGTAGTGACTCCAAGAGGGAGCGTTATGCATGATTGTGGGTTCATGCCCCCTGATGACTAGCTTGAGTGACAGAAACATGAGTCTAGGGGATGTGATGTTTCCACAAGGGGGAAAACAACGGGTACTTGCGGGATTCACAACTTAATACCAGCGAGATGTTCCGGATAGGTATCTCAAGGTGGATGATTAGTAGGTAGATGCAGATGGATTTCGGTCTACTTGTCTTGGCGTACCGCCCATGCTTTTAAGGTTCTTCCTTTCTTTATAGCATAATTAGAATTGGTTTGCGCACATAATCCTGTCAATTGCCCAGCTGTGATTTGTTTACCTCGCATAGCTATTTTATCGTCTTTTGGGAGAGAGACATCACTAGTGAACATCATAGGACCCCGGTCCATATTTCCTACACTGTTTCCACTATCAATTTACTTTCAGTATTTACTTTTCGTAGCTATCACTATCATTATTATCCCGTGTGTTTTATCCTTTGTAAACAACAAGTCCGGAGGGATTGACAACCCCTTTGTACTCGTTGGGAGCAAAGTTATCTGTTGTGTGTGCAGGTCCACGCCTACCGCTAATCTCTGGCGCCGTTGTCACCTTCCTGGCGTTGTCGGAGTCCTACTGGAGACAAACCTTGGTATCTTCACCGAGGGAAATTTGCTGTTGTCTACATATCAACCTTCCACTTTGGGTAACCAACGAAGGGGCGTTAATTCGTACCATCAACATGTACCCACAATCGAGCATAACGTTCCCTTTTAGAGTCACTACCTACCACTTGGCCAAAGCAATAAATAGCAACGGAGAACATGCAAGAATTACTTTGGAATAAAAATACAAAAGATAAGAACCAATTATATTACTCTATCACAATCTGAACATAATCTCATAATCCATCAGATCCCATCAAACTCAGCATAGCAAAAGCAGAAAGAATTACATATGTGCCTCGATCATGTAGGGAAGCTCACGAGGTCTAAACCATGAAGAACAAAGAGGGGAGGAGAACATCACATAGCTACTGATCACGGACCCATGGTCCAAGGTAGACTACTCACGGTACATCCGGGAAGCGTCCATGGTGGAGGAGAAGCTCCCGGAGGTCGATCCTCCCTCCGACAGGGTGCCGGGAAGGGTCCTGACGGTGCTCCCGATCTTGGAAGCGCGGCGGTGGAGGAACAGAGGAGAATTTGTGAAATAGGGTACTGTCTTTGGAGTTTCGGTGTGACGGAGAATAAATAGGCGAAGGGGGGCAGACAGGGGGGCCGCCAGGGGTCCAGGTGGCCGCCTGGGCCCTTGGTGGTGGACCTCTGTCCCCACTTCGGGCTTCTGTAGGCTTCTGACACGCTGATTTTTTTATCTGATTTTTCCCGGATTTTTGGAGCATTTTTTATATGGGGAAAACTGAAATAGAAAAACAGCAGAAAACAGGAACTGGCACTGGGGTGCACTAAGTTAGTAGGTTAGTCCAAATATGATCAAAAGTGTATGAAAGTGTATCTAGATCATAGCAATATCACACAACACATGCATGGAGCGAGCAGAAATTATCGATACGTTTGAGACGTATCAATTGTCCAGTTCTCAATAGTTTATAAAAATTTATGAAACTTACACTTTCCCCCATACTTGAGATGGAATGAAGGGCACCTGCAAGCACTTCTAGCCAAGGACTGTCTATGGTAGGTGGAAGGGGATTTACACTTTCCCCCCATACTTGAGATGGAATGAAGGGCACCCCAAACACTGCTAGCCAAGGACTGCCTATGATTGGTGGAAGGGGAGTATAAGTGTAAGCGATATAAAAAAGCATGGGAACCTCCATTAACATAGTAGGCATTTAATATATTGAAAACCTTTATCGTAAACCGTTAACTGGAAAGCTACATTCTCAAAAGGCAATTTATCTCTGATTTCAAAACAGCGAGCTCTAGTACATGTTAAGTCTTTGCTTCCTTTCACGGATTATCAATTTTCCTTAAAAAACCACAATTCGAGAGTCTCCATCTTATTCTTTCAAAAAGCACCGACTAGGAGAGCATGATTGTCATCTTGAGTGTAATGTGCATTGTCCCAAAGTACCATTGTTTTCTACATGATTGTGATACCGCTTATTCTGAAATCATTGTATCTAGTCATCACTTAAACCTCGGAGGTGCTCTTGCATTTATGTTTTGCTTCACTAAAGGGGGCAAGCGAGGTATCACTTTATCATATTTGCACACCATGCTCACTACAAATCTATTGGGTGTTTCAGTATCATATTGTCAACTTTTAGTTCTTTGTGATATTCTCATGAGCCAACATAATTACTGAAGATTCATTATCTCTATAAGCATTTGTCATGTGATTGTTAAAGACTTTTTGGTAGCATGTCACCACAAAAATTATCTTGGTTGTCATCTATCTACTTGAGGACGAGCAGGAATTAAGATTGTGGATGTTGATACGTCCCAAAAATATCCATAATTTTTGCTTGTTTCATGCTTGTTTTGGTGATATTGCTACATGTTTTGATGCACTTTCATGTCTTTTACAACATATTTGGGAACTAACCTACTAACCCAGTGCCCAGTGCCAGTTTATGTCTGTTTTGTTCGTGCATTGCAGAAAAGGGTGAAAAATCAAAGTGCTCGGAAAATTCCCAAAAAATTATTCACCAGAAGATTCCTCCATCCAGAGGATGAGTTCCTGGGGTGGCACAGCCCCCAAGCGCCTCTAGGGCGTGGCCAGGGGTGGACGCGCCACCTGGCCGCCTGGGCCAGGGGGGCACTCCCAGGAGCCCCTTTGGCTCTTATTTATTCTCCCGTCGAGGAAACCCTGAATCCATAACCCTTTTTTCCAGAAGAGATTCCGATCTCCGCAGCCATCACCAACAAGCTTCGAGGGACCAGAATTCCTGCTACGACACCCTGCCGGGACAGGGAAGCGCCCCCGGATTCACCTCCATCGACGTTGATTCCTCCCAATGATGATGCGGGAGTAGTTCCTCCTGAGGGCTGAGGTTTCTACCAGTAACTATGTGGTTAATTATCTCTCCCATGATGTGATCTTGATTGTGATCATTTTCTATGTTAATCTAGTTGTCTCCCATGATGTTCCCCTTCTTTTATGTATTGGATTGATGTACTCCTTTGGTGATATTTCCGGAGTCCACGGTGACGCGTAGGACTCCATTATTATGGTGATATTATCATGAGATTTGTTCTTCTTGTTGGATTGGATCATGGCTTTTAGAGTCTGTTGATGTTTTTCTTGAGTACAGTTTTCATAGTGCTTCGGTGACAGGATGGGTGCTTTGTCAAATTAGAAAGAGACTACTGTTGAGATATGTTCTGGTGTTTTCTATTACGATCTTCGGATGCTCTCAGTGACAGCATGGGGTATCCTTAGATGTGAAATACAAAATTTAAGGTGTGCTTTTGTAGCCCTACACAATTCTCATCCACTTTTGATCCACGGAAAGAATGATCTCCGAATTACGTCTTCCTTGCATGTTTTTGGTCGGAATATCATGTGTTTCAATTATGTTAACGTTGTTGGGAGTTGCCACTAGTGAAAATATGAAGCCTAGGCCTTGTTTCCAGCATTGCAATATCGTTTGTGCTCACGTTTACTATTTGTAGCTTGCTATAATTTTTATTACAGATTTATATTACCTTGCTTTGCCACACCTATCACTTGTATTTTACCATCTCTTCGCCGAACTAGTGCACCTATACAATTTACCATTGTAAGTTTCCATCATCTTTATCTGATAATGTTTCCATTGCATTTGTTTGGTTCTCCATGGAAGACTATGTGTACTCTTAGGCACCATAAGAATTCTATTTGGGCTATGGCACTGCATCGAAAAGAATTGGTACCCACAACAATTTTCTATTATGACATTACTGGAAGCCTGAAACCTTTAAAATAACTTTTGTTATGTAGGAAATAATATTTATCAGCACCTACCGACAATACTAAAAATGTTAGCCTTCCCAAACGTGAATTTTTGCACAGTATTATATGAATTCACCTATGTGTATCCGTACTTTTTCACCTTGTCTATAAGTGGCACAATTTGATTTTTATTTATATTTATATTTATTTTTATGATTTTTTCAATTTTTGTTGGTGGTGTAGTGATTCTTATTTCCTGGAAAGACTGAAAAACAATATTTTGTTTGGACATATGACTCAAAGAATGATGTACTAATCTCACTTCTATATATTAGAAAATAAGCATACTCTTCTATGTAATTTTTCCCATGCAAGCTTCTAGAGAGGCATTCCTTTTTCCAATTTTCAATTTGCAGGTAGTATTTTAACAAGTGGTTGATGGGAGAAGTGACATTCTGAATGCCACTTGTTTTTTTTTGAGGCAATAACCGTAGAACAATTGTTCTACGGTAGATTTTCTATTTTCTCATGTAAATAAAATACAATGGTATATTACAATGGGTGAGTTGGGGGGGTTGGGATAGAGAGGGAGTTATTAACCTATGCCAGTTTTAGCAAACATGAGTAACAGAAGTTATTAAACAAAAATGCCTCAAAAAATCAGCTTAAGAGAGTTGTTGGTCTATCCAGTCACTTGTGTTCATTGCAGATAAGTTATCTTCCTGTAACTTTCAAGCACATAGGAAGTTTGGATGTACTTGCATAACATGTGTATATGCATTTGACAGAAGCACTAATGATATAACTTGAGTAAACGAGAGGTGTAAGAGCTTCGCATGTCTCCATTTAACTCCTTTTTTGGAATATTCATTTTGTATGTGTGAATCTCAATTGATCAACTTTTGATACGTGTGTTGTACGTATAAGCTTACTAGTATTTACGAGGTAAGGGTATAGTTTTTTTTTGTAACATGCACCATTTTTTATCCTACTCCTTTCGTAAAGAAATATAAGAGCGTTGTTATATCTTTTTACAAACCATTTTCTCTTAGAATATCCACTATAACTGATTGACAATTTATCTTAAGAAAGTTGTTCTCCTTTTCTGTATCTCAGCCAACAAACAAACAGTAATGGTAAGCTTTCTCCAATATAATCTTTGTCGTCGACTCTTGTTCCAATCGGCCTACGAGGTCTCTATTTCAGCTTAAGCTCGGCGACGACAAGCAGTGCAATGGCGGCGACAAATATATGCTTTGTTTTTGTTCAAAACAAATATATGCTTTGTTTTTGTTCAAAACAAAGCATATATTTTCCAAATTTGTAAAAAACAATATATTAAAAAAATAAGATTGATGGACTTTTTCTCTTCCGTGCGGTCGATCAGGGAAAAATGTGGTACGAGAAGTTGTTCTTTCATTTTCCTCGCTTTTTTTTCGAAATGGGGATACCCCGGCCTCTGCATCAAAACGATGCATACGGCCACCTTTATTACTTTATTTAAAGAGTATCTGTCTTACAACTCATGGATCACTCAAGGTCGACACATGGATCACTCAAGGTCATCTAAAAATATGAAAGAGATACATGTCGTGTCAGATCAATATGAAATTCTAGCAACAGGACGCCAACAACACTGGTTGAATAAATCCCGAGCTACCGTCTCCAAACGGCTGCACCCAGTATCCGTGTCCTGTCGCTACTCCTCCGGTTGTAGATAGGACCACAAACGGATCCAATGCGTAGTTCGCGGGATAACCTGCAAGAAGGAAGATTTTCTCTGTTTGTTAAAGACAAAGTCATTTCTAGTGTTCCATATAGCCCAAAGTAAAGCACATGCACCCACTCGGATACGTTCTTTATCATTTTTATCCATGCCCTGAAGCCAATTTCCAAAAAGGTGATCTATGCTAGTTGGTGCAGGGATGTTGAAAGCTATATGAACCATTTGCCACATAATCTTAGCAAGCGGGCAATCAATGAATAAATGGTGTATTGTTTCCTCTTGACTACAAAAACAACATTTTGAATCTCCATGCCAATTACGTCTTGCTAGATTGTCTTTTGTTAAAATGACTTTGCGATGCAGAAACCACATAAAGATTCTAACCTTTAGTGGTACCTTCAACTTCCAAATATATTTATGCAGGTATTGAGTATGGTCATTCACGAGATGTAAGTACATCGATTTAACTGTAAAATCGCCATTCCTTGATAGGTTCCAAACGAATATGTCCTGGTCATGGGTTAAATTGATATGCATAAGTCGTTCGTGTTGGGGTTCGCAGCAGAAAACACAAATTTTTCTAACTAGCGTTCCCTTAACCCAAGATCTAGCTAGCCGTATTACCGTAACAGATAGTAGTGCGGAAATAACATACCTCGGGGTGTAGTCCGTTGCGCGGGAAACGTTCCCGCAAACGTGGTTGATGTAGCCAATCAAGTTTCACAGCCCCCTGGCTGTGTTGAGCACCCGGATGGGTGTAGTGCCACACGTGCAGCACCTCGTAGTACTCGCACACATACGAGACTCGATGACGACCTCCGTTCTCCGATCCAGCGGAGGGGGCGGAAGCATACCTCCGGATGGAGCTTCGGCAGCACGACGGCCTCCGATTCTAGCAGAGAGGTCTCAATTCCACTACAGGCTCACACTAGGGAGCCCACCATGGAAGAGACCAGAGAGGGGAGGAGACCGGAGAAAACCGATCTCAATTCGGAGTTATATTTATTTTCTCACGAATTTCTGTGTTTTAATTATGTGCACCCTGCCTGTCTTTATATAGGCTGGGGAAGGGAGTCAACCCACCTCCCCTAGCAATGTGGGACTAAACCCTTTGCTAGGGGGGTGGCCGGCCAAGGGGGGAGAGGGGGCGCACCCCTCATGGGCCCTAGGGCCCATGGCGCCTCCCCCCCCTTTTTCTTTTCTTTTTTCTTTTCCCTTTAATTCCTTAATGGGCCTTTTTCTCCACTAAGGCCCATAGCACATATTAATTAGAAATAAAATGATTTTAATTATTAATTCACTTAATTAATAACTAAAACATATTATTCCATCTCCCGGTGCTCCAGAAACACTTCCGGCTCACTCCGAACTTGTTTCGGTTCAATACGGTACCCCTCCGATATTGTCTCTCTTATTCTCTGGTTGCTCCGATGGTTCCGAAAAGGTCTCCGATTTCATCGAGCCCTTAAGTGTGTTACCCTACGGTCCGAGAACACTCCAGTCATGACCGAGCAGAGGCAACAGTCAATGATCATCAGCGGGACCTGGATGCCCATAATGACCCCTGTGCATTCCGGATATCAACACCGATTGGACCTTACGCCGTATAGCATTCCCTTTGTCAGCGATACTGGATTGTTCCGAGATTCGATCAATGACATCCTATGTCTGGTTCAATCTCGTTCTGAACTAATCCTCATTCACTCGTTCCCGTGATATTCATCCCCGTGACCCAGTCACACGCTGCGCAGCTTCATGGATGGAATCTCACCGAGTGGGCCCCGAGTATCTATCCATTATATGGATTGACAAATCCCGCTCTTGTAAACAATACTCCTCAACGTATCTCCACGGAATACCTAAGATACAACCGTTATGACCCGCATATTTCAGTCAGGTGGTGGGATGTAAGTCAAAGCATCCGGGAAGATAGTGATTATGCACGTACTCACGGTCAAAGGAACGGTCTACCACGTTCTGTAATTACAACACTGAACCTTCACAAGATTTGATCATGCTGTAATGCTTACTTTGGGTAATGTTCATCACGTCACTTAGCCAGTGAGGTGACCTCATAGTCAAGAGACTTAATTGTCCATGATCGCAAAACCACGACCATCATGTTGACCATGAACTAGTTATCGATGTAGAGGCTAACTAGGAACTCTGGGGTTTCTATACCACACCTGCATCATTGTTTCACTGATGCAGTTCTAGCACGGTATGAAACTGGTTATGAACTTGCTTAGATATATTGGAATAATCATATATTATTTGCCTCTAGAGCATATATCCAACAGTTCGGCCAGATGTAGCCATAAAATCCACTTATTACCAGTTAGGCTTCTCCTAAACCGAATATTAAGTGGTCTATGCGAAAGTACCGTGGCTACCGTAGCATGCTTATCCTGTACAATGTTATAAAGCGTTGGGTATTGTGTGGATAAAGGTTCGTCCCCTAACCAACAGTCTGCCCAGAAACACGTGTCCAACCCATCGCCAATCTGGAAGTGCCCTCTACTGAAGAAAGATGGTTTTACTTTCATTAAACCCTTCCAAAACGGTGAATCAGTGGGCTTTGCCTCAACTTGAGACAACGGTTTTGAGTGTAAGTATTTGTTATGTATGAGTTCATGCCACATCCCATCCCCGTGAAGAATTTTAAAGATCCATTTGCTTAAAAGGCATCTGTTTTTCAGCTCTAAGACTTCAATACCAAGTCCCCCTTGATCTTTAGGTCTACAAATAATGTTCCATTTAGTCAGCCTATATTTCTTTTTAAGCCCATCGTTGTCCCAGAAAAATCTTGATCTAAAGAAGTCTAGGCGCTTTCGTACTCCTATTGGAATTTCGAAGAAAGATAGCATAAACATAGGTAGACTTGTGAGGATCGAATTAATAAGGATGAGTCTATCTCCATAAGATAACAATTTTCCTAGCCAACTAGCAAGTTTCTTTTCAAATCAGTCTTCAATTGGTTTCCATTCACTATTTTTAAGCTTGCGGAAATGAATAGGAATACCAAGATATTTAAAAGGGAATGTGCCTTCTTCGCATCCAAATAAATTTTTGTATTCGTCTTGCACATCTTTAGCGGCGCCAAAGCAATAAAGCTCACTCTTGTGGTAGTTTATTTTTAGCCCGGAGAGTTGCTCAAAAAGGCTTAGAATTAGTTTCATGTTCATGGCTTTCTCAAAATCATGCTCCATAAAGATGATTGTGTCATCGGCGTATTGCAAAATTGACACTCCCCCGTCTACCAAATGCGGGATAAGCCCCCCAACTTGACCATCTTCTTTCGCTCTTGCGATTAAAATGGCAAGAAAATCGGCAATGAGGTTGAAAAGGATAGGGGACAGCGGGTCTCCTTGCCTTAACCCCTTACGCGTCTGGAAGTAGTGACCAATATCGTCATTTACTTTAATGCCGACGCTCCCTCTAGTCACGAATTTTTCAATCCATTGGCACCACTTTGGATCGAACCCTTTCATGCGCAAAACTTGTTGGAGAAAACTCCATTTGACTTTGTCGTATGCTTTTTCGAAATCAAGTTTTAAAATCACTCCGTCAAGCTTCTTTCGATGTATTTCATGTAATGTTTCATGTAAGACCAGAACTCCTTCTAAGATATGTCGGCCCGGCATAAATTCCGTTTGCGTTGGCCGAACCACTTTATGCGCAATTTCCGTTAGCCTGTTTGTGCCCACCTTTGTAAATATCTTGAAACTCACATTTAGTAAACATATTGGTCGGTATTGTTGAATCTGAGTTGCATTCTCTTCCTTTGGAAGAAGGATAATGGTGCCGAAATTCAATTGATGTAGAGGCAATTTTCCCTGTTGAAAATCCCTAAACATGGCCAACAAATCCTCTTTAATAACCTCCCAGAACACTTGATAGAATTCCGTTGGGAACCCATCTGGTCCCGGTGCTTTATTCTTTTCCATTTCTAGTATAGCCTCATGAATTTCCTTCTCTGTGAAGTCTGAGGTTAGGATCCTATTTTCTTGTTCTTTTAACTGGGGTATATCACTAATTTCCGTCTCCACTAAGGTAACCGAAGATGGTTCTGGGTCACCGAAAAGTTTCTTATAGAATTCTGTTATGTAGGCTTTAAGGTTTTCGTGCCCAATGATTATACCTTCAGCTTGCTCTAGTTGAAAGATCTGCTTTCTCCTATGCTTGCCATTCGCGATTAGATGGAAATATTTCGTGTTATTGCCTCCCTCCTGAATATGTTTTACTTTAGCCCTCTGCGCCCACTTTGACTCCTCATCTCTCCTTAATTTTGCCAAAAAGATCATTAGCCTCTCTTAAGCTTCAATTTTCAGCTTCATTAAGAATGCTACTCTCAGCTCTAACGTCCAACTCCTCAATAATCTTGATTAGCCTTTCTTTCTCCTTTCTATAAACTCCACTTAAATTTCTTGCCCAACCCCTAAGGAAATTGCGTAATTTTCTTATTTTGTTCTGCCATATCACCAGGGGTGTATTCCCTTGGACCCTCTTGGTCCAGATTTTCTTAACCAAGTCGAAGAAACCCTCATGCTTAAGCCATGCCAATTCAAAAGAGAAGTGGTTTTTATTACCTAGATGCGCTTGCTCACCAGAATCTAGTAACAATGGTGTATGGTCTGATTCTGCTCCCAAGGAACGCTGACTAACACTCTATCTAGCTTTTCGAAAGTGGGTGTGTCTCGGAGATTTGCCCAAGTGAATTGTCTGCCTGTCAACTCGATCTCTTTTAATCGGAGGCTCTCAATAATTGCATTGAACATGAAAGACCATCTACCATTGAAGTTATTGTTGTTTTTTTCTTCTTGTCTTCTAATAAGGTTAAAATCGCCGCCTACTAGCAGGGGTAAAGAATCGTCCTCGCAATAGCGAACAAGCTCTGCTAGAAACTCTGGTTTCTGTGCATCTTGTGTTGCACCATAAACAGGTACAAGACCCCATTCAAAGTTGTCTGATTTATTCACTAAGTGAAATCTTACACACCTATCCCCTGAAGTTACGGGTTTAACTTTAATAGTGCCCCCATTTATGCCTACTAACATACCCCCCGATCTTCCTTGAGGTGGCAGACAATACCAATGAATGTCGCACCCCCCTGCGAGGTGGGTCAAAAACGGTACCGAGAAGTTGTCTCTTCCAGTTTCCGAAATCGCGAAAAAATCTAGCTTGTGCTCTTGGAAAGTTTCACGAACAAAAATATGTTTAGCTGTATCCCCAAAGCCGTCGCTGTTCCAAAATCCGCCTTTCATTAAACTAAATCTTATTTTTGAGTCTTACACTTCTACGGATAATCGTGTTTTCTAAATCTCTTTTGCGGTAAGCCCTCTTGGGCTTTTTTATGACCGTATCAGATTGATCCTTGTGATCATCCGTGAGGCCATGTTCCTCTAAATAGAGATCTTCACTCATGTCCATAGCTTTGCTTATAAACAAGCTATTTTCGTTATGCAATTGTTCTCTGATTTTTTCCTCATTCTTCTTTAAAATTGTTAATGTGCGCTGGACATCTACATCTTTAATTCTAATAACCGTTTCTTCCACTTCACTAGGTGATTTTCCTAAACACACTCCTAGCTTAGATGCTCTACCAACTACAACTTCGTTAGTAAAAGAATTCAGAGAATATTTCGATACGAAGCATGTACCTGGCGAGGGAACATTGTCCTTTGCATATGCGAGGCGCTGTGCCCGCTCCAGCTGCGTGTCATCTGCGTGAGGTTGCGCGCGGATGCGATCACTAGACCGCACGCCCACCGCAGCCTCCATGGCGATTCCCCCAAAGGCGATAACATCCGACTGAGAATAACGCCCTCCCAGGAAAACCCCAGTACCACTGGAGCTCGAAGGACTGCTAGGTAGCCGAGGTGAGCTGCACCTTGACTGCATGGCTGGGCTGGAACCTGTCGGCGACGGGACATGTTGTGGCTGCGATGAAGAAATATGATTATCACAAATTGATAACGGCTGGCCATCAAAATGAGAGCTGCAATGAGTAATTGAATCACAAACAACCGAAGAAACACTTAAAGATGGTCTCACCACTACAAGTGCGTCATCCTTGAAGGAAAAAGAAAGTTGAGTGCCATCAACATCCGTGTCTGCCACAGTGTTGAAAGCATCAATAAGCTTAATCGTTGTTGTACGATCTGCGGGCGATGCAGTAGTATTGCCTTGGACGTGCACCTGCTCTGCTGCGGCAGTAAACCTGCCTGTGGACGCGAAGCCTGCCCCTGGAGCGTCGCTGCCCACCTGCTCTGCCGCAGCAACGGATATGCCTACTGTCGGTGCCTGTGCTTCCGCGGCAGCACTAAGATGGCCTGAAATGAGGGAAACCTCTGCCACGGCAGGCATTTTGCCTAAAATCTGTGCCGTGGCAGCCACTGGCGCAGAGTGCAGGAGTCTCTCTTCCTTCTCCTCCTCTTCCACAATTTCAAACCAGCTCTTCATCTTAGGCTCGGTTCTAACCCAGACCTCTTTGGATCCAATCAGCTTCGTTCCTTTTGGAGATACCTCAATCTCGAGGCCACCAAAATTTATTAAGAACTCATCTGTAGCTTCTCCAACTTTAGTATTTCCACTCGGCTGATTGCTAGCTGCATCATTATTTTTGGCTGACTTTGTGATATCCATGGGCTGGTTTTGTTCCTTCTGCTGTTCAGGATTCGACCCATCCCCGCAGTTACCCTTGCCGTCCTTGGCCTCCCCATCTTGAGGTGCCTCCTCCATCTCAGTATCCTTCCATGGTTCAACTTCTACCTCGATTTCGAAACCGCGTCCCTCATATCTGTAATGAGCTTTGACAGGAATTGCCTCGGGATCGACAACACCAACTAGTTGGCGTACCACTCCTTTGTTTCTAGTGAATATCATATCCACCTCTTGAGTTTTACCAAAGAGAGACCCTAGAGCAAAAAGACCCAAGTAATCACGGCGCAGATTTTCTGGGCAACCTTTAACTCGGATCCAAACAGGTTCAAGGTCCCAACTATCAATATCCTTTGAAGCCCAGTCCTCAAAGTGCAACACATTAGGTGTTCCCTCCACCGGAACTCTTCTTATTTTTCTCATTTTCCTCGCTAACAAACAACCAAACAGTAATGATAATGTTTCTCCAATATAATCTCAATCATCGACACCTGTTTCAAGCGGCCGGCTAGGTTTCAGTTTTAGCTTCAGCTCGGCAGCGATAAGCAGAGTAATTGTTTTGATTTTCTTTTTAAAATAAAAATATATTTTACGATTTTGTAAAAAATATATTAAAAAATCAAGATTTGCGGATCTTTTTTCCATTCCATGCGATCGATCAGGGCAAAAAAAAGGTGGTACGAGAGGTTGTTCTTGTTTCCTTTTATCTCGCTAACAAACAACCAAACTTTAATGATAAGTTTTCTCAAATATAATCTCTGTCGCCGACTCCTGTTTCAAACGGTCGGCTAGGTCTCTATTTTAGCTTCAGCTCGATGGCGACAATCAACGCAATGGCGGCGACAAGTAGAATCATAGTTTCTTTTAATAAAGAATACAATATTTCAAATTTGTATAAAACCAATATATTAAAAAATTAAGATTGTTGGACCTTTTTCCCCTATGTGCAATCGATCAGGGCAAAAAAGGTGTTACGAGAAGTTGATCATCTTTACTTTTATCTCGCTAACAAATAACCAAACGGTAATGAAAGAATTTCTTCAATAGAATCTCTATCATCGATTCCTTTTTTAATCGGTCGGCTAGGTCTCTATTTCAGCTTCAGCTCGGCAGCGATATGCAGCGCAATGACTGCGGCAAACAGAGTCATAGTTTTTATGATTTTCAAAATAAAGTATATATTTTCCAAATTTATAAAAAACACTATATTATTAAATCAACATTGTTGGACCTTTTTCCATTTCGTACGATCGATCTGGGAAAAAGGTGGTACGAGAAGTTGTTCTTCTTTCTTTTTATCTCGGTAACAAACAACCAAACAAGAGCGATATTTTTTTTCACCAATATAATAAATGTCGTTGACTCATGTTCCAAGTGGCCGGCCAGGTCTCTATTTCAACTTCAGCTGGGGAAGACAAGCAGCGCAATGGCGGCGACAAGAAGAGTAATCGTTTGATTGTTTTTTAAAATTAAAGCATATATTTTTCGAATTTGTACAATAATAATATATTAAAAATCAAGATTGGTAGAACTTTTTCCCTTCCATGCGATAGATCAGCGGAAAAAATGGTGGTGCGAGAAGTTGTTGTTCTTTCCTTTTATCTTGCTAACAAACAACAGAATAATAATGGTAATTTTTCTTCAATATATGGGGAAGACAAGCAGCATAATGGCGGCAAGAAGCAGAGTAATAGTAGTTTTGATTTTTTTTAAATAAAGCATATATTTTCCAAATTTCTAAAAATACAATATATTAGAAAATCAACATTGGTCAACATTTTTTCCTTCTGTGCGATCAATCAGGGCAGAAAAAAGGTTATATGAGAAGTTCTCCGTCTTTCCTTTTATATCTCTCTAATAACAAACAACCAAACAGTAATTAAAAAAATTCTCAAATATAATCTGTATGTTTACTCCTGTCCTAAGCAGTCTGCTAGGTGTCTATTCAGGTTCAGCTCGGCGGCGACAAATAGAGTCATATTAAAAAAAACTAAAGAAAGCATTTTTTGAATTTATAAAAAGAACACTATATTAAAAATCAAAATTTATGGACCTTTTTCCTTTCTTTGAGTCGATCAGGGCAAAGAAAAAGGTGGTACGAGAAATTGTTCTTCTTTTCTTTTATCTCGCTAACAAATAACAAATCTCAATCGTCTAGGTCTCCATTTTAGCTTCAGCTCGGCGGCAATAAGCAGAGTCATGGTTTTGATTTTTTTATAAATAAAACATATATTTTATGAATTTCTAAAAAAGTAATATAAAAAAATCAAGATTTGTGGATCTTTTTCTATTCTGTGCGATCGATCAGGAAAAAAAAGGTGGTACGAGAGGTTGTTCTTGTTTCCTTTTATCTCGCTAACAAACAATCAAACTATAATAATCATTTTTCTCAAATATAATCTTTATGGTCGACTCCTGTACCAAGCGGTCGACTAGGTCTCTTTTTAGCGTCAGCACGATGGCGACAATCAATGCAATGGCGGCGACTATGAGAATCATAATTTTTTCTTTTTTCAAAATAAAGAATACAATTTTTTGAATTCAGCTAGGTCTCTATTTCAGCTCCTGTTCCAAGCAGCCTACTAGGTCTCTATTTCAGCTTCAGCTCAGCAGGCACAAGCAGCGTAAAGGCGCGACAAGCAGAGTTTTCATTTTTTTCAAAATAAACCATATATTTTTCTATATTTATAAAAAACGATATATTAAAAATTCAAGATTGATGGACCTTTTTCCATTCTGTGTGATTCATCAGGGCAAAAAGAAGGTGGTACCAGAAGTTGTTCATCTTTTCCTTTTATCTCGCTAACAAACGACCAAATACTAATGATAATATCTCTCCAATATAATCTCTATCGTCAACTCCTGCTCCAAGCAGTCGGCTAGGCCTTTATTTCAGCTTCAGCTCGGCGACGACAGGCAAAGTCATAGTTTATTTATTTTTCAAAATGAAGCATATATTTTCCAAATTTGTAAAGAAACAATTAATATATTAATAAGAAATATTGGTAGACCTTTTTCCCTTCCCAACGATCCATCATGGTAAAGAAAAAGTGGTACGAAAAGTTGTTTTTCTTTGCTTTTATCTCACTTACAAAAAATCAAACAACAATGGTATTTTTTCCCGAAATAATTTATATCGTAGACTCCTGTTTCAAGCGGCTGGTTAGGTCTCTATTTCATCTTCATTTCGGCGACGACAAGCCGAGTCATATTTTTTCAAAAAAAACATCAAAATAAATCTTATATTTTCCGAATTTGGGAAAATATAATATATTAAAAATCAATATTGGTGGAATTTATTCCATTCCGTGCGATCGAGCGGGACAAAAAAAGGTGGTATGAGAAGTTATTTATTTTTTTACTTTAATCTCGCTAGTAAACAATCAAACATTAATGATAATTTTTCTCCAAAATAATCTTTATCGTCGAATCCTGTTCCAAGCGATCGCCTAGGTCTCTATTTCACGTTCAGCTCGGTGGCGACAAGCAGCGCAATGAAAGCGACAAACAGAGGGAAGTACCGAAGTAAACCCGAGCTCATATGAGCTCGGTATAAACAGTAAAATCGAAAAAAAATCAAAAATAATTCAAAAAAATCTGAATTTTTTAATAGCGAACATTTGACAAATGTTTGATATGCTTACAAAATTTCATCAAAGAATGACATTCGTGGAATACGCAGTAAGGAAAACAAAATCAGAACTCCAAAATGCTGTAAAAATAACATTTTGGAGCATCGATTTTGTTTTTTTTTGCTGCATATTCCAAAGATGTTATTTTGTGATGAAATTTTGCAAGCATATCAAAAAAAATTCAAATGTTCGCCATAAAAAAATTCAGATTTTTTGGATTTTACTGTTCACCAAGCTCATATGAGCTCGGGTTCAATTGCTCTGCGTCCACAAACGGAGTCATACTTTTAATTATTTTCAAAACAAAGCATATATATTTCGAATTTTTTTGTAGAAAAATATAGTGAAAAATTAAGATTGATGGACATTTTTCCTTACGTGCGATCAATCAGGGAAAAATGTGGTATGCGAAGTTGTTCTTCTTTCATTGTATCTCATTAACAAACAACCAAACAGTAATGGTAATTTTTATTCAAAATAAGCTCTGCCGTTGACTCATGTTCCAATCGCCCGATTAGGTCTCTATTTCAGCTTCAGCTCGGCAGCGACAAGCAGCGCAATGGCGGAGACAAACAAAGTAATAGTTTTGATTTCTTTTCCAAAATAAAGCATATAATGTTTTTTCAATTTGTAAAAAACAATATATTAAAAAATAAAGATTTGTGGGCATTTTTCCCTTCCGTGTGATTGATCAAGGAAAAAAAAGCTGACACAAGAAGTTATTCATCATTCTTTTTATCTCGCTAACAAATCACCAAGCAGTAATGGTAATTTTTCTTCAATATAATATCTGTCGTCGACTCCCGTTCCAAACGGTCGTATAGATCTCTATTTCAGCTTCAGCTCGGCGGCGAGGACAAGCAAAGTCATAGTTTTGATATATTTTTCTAAATAAAGCATATATTTTCTGAATTTGTAAAAATATATATTAAAAAGCAAGATTGCTAAACCCTTTTTCCCTTTCGTGCGGTCGACAAGGGCAAAAAAAAGTGGTACGAGAAGTAGTTTCTCTTTCATTTTATCTCGCTAACAAACAACCAATCAGTAATGTTAATTTTTCTTCAATATAATCTCTATCGTCGGCTTATGTTCCAATCGACCGGTAGGTCTCTATTTCAGCTTCAGGTCGACAGCAATAAGCAGCAAAATGGAAACGACAAGCAGAGCCATAATTTTTATTATTTTCAAAATAAAGCATATATATTTTGAGTGTAAAAAAAAGTATATTAAAATATCAAGAGTGGTGGACTTTTTCCCTTCCGTCCGATCGATCAGGGAAAAATGTGGTACGAGAAGTTATTCTTTCATTTTATCTCGCTAACAAACAACAAAACAGTAATGGTAAAAAAATCTAATATAATCTCTATCATCGACACCTGTTTCAATCGGCCGGCTAGGTCTCTATTTTAGCTTCAGCTCGGAGGCGACAAGCAGAGTTATATTTTGATTTTGTTTTCAAAATCAAAATTATTTTACAAATTTGAAAAAATAATATATTAAAAATCAAGATTGGTGGATCTTTTTCCATTCCGTGCGATTGATCATGGCAAAAAAAGGGTGGTCCGAGAAGTTGTTCTTGTTTCCTTTTATCTCGTTAACAAACAATCAAACAGTAATGATACTCTTTCACAAATATAATATGTGTCGCCGACTCCTATTCCAAGCGGTCGGCTAGCTAGGTCACTATTTTAGCTTCATCTCGACGATGACAATGAACGCAATGGCGGCGACAAGCAGAATCATAGTTCTTTTTAATAAAGCATTTATTTGTTCCAATTTGTAAGAAAGTAATATACTGCAAAATCAAGATTAGTGGACCTTTTTCCCTTCCATGCGATCAATCAGGGTAAAAAAAGGTGGTACGAGAAGTTGTTCTTTCATTTTATCTCGCTAACAAACAACAAAACACAAAAAAATTAATTCTCCAATATAATCTCAGGCGTCGATTTGTTTCAAGAGGCCAGCTAGGTATCTATTTTAGCTTCAGCTTGGCAGCGACAAGCAGAGTCATAGTTCTGAATTTTTTCAAAAAAAAAATATATATTATGAATTTGTAAAAAATCAATATATTAAAAATATCAAGATTGTTGGATCTTTTTTATATTCCATGCGATCGATCATGGAAAAAAAAGGTGGTCCAAGAAGTTGTTCTTATTCCATTTTATCTCGCTAACAAACAATCAAACAATAATGGTAAATGTTTATCAAATATAATGTCTGTCGTTGACTCTTGTTCCAAGCGGTCGGCTAGGTTTCTATATTAGCTTCAGCTCGATGGCGACAATCAACGGAACTAGAAAGTATAGCGTGCCCCCTGCGCCCAACTATAGATTGGCTTGCCACATGCGAGTATTGATGATTTTTATGGCACGTACCCGACGATGATGACTCTTGTGATGCATATATGGTTTTCTTATTTTAAATTCAGCCTTTTTTATTTTGGATTTAGGCTATCTTTCTTTTATATAAAAAATTATTGGAATTCTATAGGATAAGATTCCTATAGGAAGTCTTATAGGTTTATGCTTCTTTGGTTTATGGGAGTTTTGGAGAAATTCTATAGAAATATTTTATTTAAAGCTACTCGATTAGTAGGAATGTATTCATGTTCTTACTTCTATATTATAGGATTAGTTCATAACCTTCACATATATTTTTTAAGCTCTTTGGTTCGTAGGGATGAATTCTTGCTTTTATATTATAGGATTAGTTCATATCCTTCATATTTTAAAGGAAATGAACATTATCTGAAGTCTAATGCAAAAAATTATCCTACAAACCAAATTATATTTTTTAATAATAATCGAGATATATGTCATCTTATTTTCTATAAATTTTCAATTTTTATTTAACTCCTCTCCTATGAACAAAGTGAGGCCTGAACCATGGATCGTGTGATATGAACATTTCTTTTTTTCTTTTTTTGAGCGGGATATGGACATTTGTGCATCATCCTAAAAGGACGTATACATGTTCAACTCTGAGTGGGATCGCGAATCAACCTATGGTTGAGTTGGTTAGGTGGATGGTTGTATCCCCAGCCCACCAGAGTTCAAATCCGGATTTGACAATGGTGCTCGCATTTTCCTGGATTTATTCCAGGGCTTCCGGTGATGCGCTTTCAGTGGGAGGAGACGTTCCCGTCGAAGACGAGGTGGTGGCTTCGTTAATCTCAAGATGATGTACCGGCTCATTATTGTGAAGATGCTCATAGGGTTAGGGTTTGCGTGTGTGCGTCATAGGGATGATTGTATACTCGTGTATGTGAGCGTCAGAGTTGTACTGTGTTTCTAAAAAGAAAGAAAAAAACTCTGAGTGGGATCGATGTTGCTTATCACCCACGCGGGGCTTAATGGATCGTGGGTTGGTATGGCCGATTTTTAGAGATACGTATTTTTACTTTTATTCTTGAACAAATACATAGTAATTAATTTTTAATAAAATATGAAGTGAAACATGCCGATGTACGGAGAATACCTCTGTTGCAAAAGGCAATGCCTAGCCTAGGGCATGGGCGGACCTTTAGGCATGGCAAGTAAGAAATTGTCCACTCAAGTGAGAAATCATGCATATTGCATCGACAAACCATATTATCCATCTTGCAATTACAATAGCTGGTAGTTTACTCACTTATATCATCTAAATCGATATTAACACACATATAATATCCGAACAACCTGACAGTAAAAAATGTCGTCCGCCTAGCCTCCATCTAGGATGCTTATGCACCACTACGCGAAGGTCAACCGTCTCGCTTACACCTTGCGCTTTTTTCAACCTTAAAATACTCATACATCTAAGATTAATTAAATCATGTACTTGTAGGAATGTTCTTGCACTTTAGAAATTCATTACATAATTTTATTTTATTTCATGTAATTTAAAAATATATTTATGGTGTTTTAAAATATGATCATCCAATTTTTAAAAGTGTTCATATAATTTTAAAAGGTATTATTTTTTTAGGAAACGTTCATGCATTTTTATTAAATGTTCATGTAATAAAATAACACGAGATTTAAAATTGTCAATGTAGTGGAAAGTGTTCAATTGTTTTTATAAAAAACAAAATAGTTTATAAATATTCTCCTACACTTCGAAAATATGCATGTATTTTTTTAAAGTTGTCACCAACTTAATATGTCTTATTTATGCAGTTTTGTAAAGTATGCATACATTTTAATAAGAATATCCACATGTTTCAAATTAACTATATATACATAATAAAGTTAAAGTTTTAATAGGAGATAAAATAAATATGAAAATAAAAATAAAATTAGAAAAAGAAAAAGGAAAATATTACTGCAAAAATAGCGAACCAGAAAGGGAAAAGGAAAAATGATCGCCATAATTAGGCCATAAGAGTTCCTGGTTGCTATATAGGGGAGTCTAATTATTGTTTAATTAGAAATATACTCCGTGCGTTGGTGCGGGAATTGCTATGAAAACTATATGCATTAATAAAAAGTATAAATATATGGTACATTAAGTTGTCTAAGTGAAGATGCAACAGAAACATGTGTGTATTAAAAATATATTAGGATGGACAATAAAATATGGTTGATATGGAGATTGCATATAGAGATTAATAAATATATTAATTGAGATGAGATGGACAGTTAATTGGCTAAGAAATGGATGATGTGGATAGCTTGCATGTGAAGAAAAACAATTTAAATGATCTAAGTGGGTGACATGGATAATTGATCGGCTAAGAGAATAGATAATGTGAATAGTTTGTATGTTGAGATAGACAACTTAAATAATCTATAGTGAGATTTTATTTTATAAGAAGTATAGATTTGAAGTGATAATTGAGTCCCCATGGAACCAGCTGCAGCGACATGCAACATAGACAACGGTTTAATTTGCTGGCCCACACAACAGCCATAGAACACATTAACCGGACAAAGAACAACATGATGCATATATTTTCTGAATTTATAAAAAATCAATACATTAAAAAATCAAGATTAGTGGACATTTTCCCCTTCCGTTCAATCGATCAGGGTTAAAAAAAATGGTACAAGAAGTTGTTGTTCTTTACTTTTATCTCGCTAACAAACAACTAAACAATAATGGTAATTTTTCTTTAATATAATCTCCGTCGTCGACTCCTGTTCCAAGCGGCCGGCTAGGTGTCTATTTCAGCTCTAGCTCAGCAGCGATAAGCATATTAATACTTTTGTTTGTTTTTGAAATAAAGCATATATTTTCGAAAGTTTAATAAAAATAATATTGTAAAAAGGAAGATTGGTAGACCGTTTTTTTCCTTCCGTGCGATGGACCAGGTCAAAAAAAGTTGTACGAGAAGTTGTTTTTTCTTTCATTTTGTCTCTCTAACAAACAAGCGAACAATAATGGCAATTTTTCTCCAATATAATCTATATTGTCGACTCCTGTTTCAATCAACCGGTTAGGTCTCTATTCCAGCTTCAGCTCGACGACGATAAGCAGTGAAATGACAACGACAAGCAGAGTCCTAATTTTTATTTTTAAGAAAAAGCATATATTTACCAAATATGTAGAAACTAATATATTAAAAATCAATATTTGTGCAAATTTTTCCCTTCCTAGCGATCGATTAGGAAAAAAGAAGAAGGTGGTACCAGAAGTTGTTCTTCTTTTCTTTTATCTCACTAACAAACAATCAAACAACAATGCTAATTTTTCTCCAATATAATCTCATTCATCGACTCCAGTTCCAAGCGGCTGGTTAGGTCTCTGTTTCAGCAGCTCGGTAGTGACAGGCACAGTCATAGTTTTGATTATTTTTACAAAATAAGATATTTCGAAATTTTATAAAACCAGTATATAAATAATCAATATTGGTGGAAAATTTTTATATTCCGTGCGATCGAGCGGGCAAAAAAGGTTGTACGAGAAGTTCTTCATCTTTACTTTTATCTCGCTAACAAACAACCAAACAGTAATTGTATTTTTTCTCCAATATAATCTCTATCATCCACTCTTGTTCCAAGCGTCCGGATAGATCTCTATTTCAGCTTTAGCTCCACAATGAAAACCAGCACAATGGTTGCGACAAACAGAGTCATAATTTCGATTATTTTTAAAATAAAGCATATAACTTTTTAATTTGTAATATATATATATATATATATATTCCAAAATTCAAGATTGATGGACCTTTTACCTTTCCGCGCGATCGATCAGGGTAAAGAAATATGTGGTACGAGAAGTTGTTCATATTTTCTTTTATCTTGCTAAAATACGACGAAACAGTAATGGTATTTTTTCTCCAATACAATCTCTGTCGTTGACTCCTTTTCCAAGCGGTCGGTTAAGTCTCTATATCAGCTTCAGCCCGACGTTGACTAACAGCACACTGACGGCGACAAGCAAAGTCACAGTTTTTACTTTTTTCAAAATAAAGCGTATATTTTCCGAATTTGTAAAAAAAAATATTAAAAATCAAGATCGGTAGACCTTTTTCCCTCTCGTGCGATCAATCAGCGGGAAAAAAATGTGATAGGAGAAATTGTTTTTCTTTTCTTTGACCTTGCTAACAAACAACCAAACAGTAATAGTAATATTTTTTCTCTAATATAATCTCTAATGTCGACCCCTATTCCAATCGACCGACTAGGTCTCTATTTGACATTCAGCTCGGCGGCGATAAGCAGAAAAACGGCAGCCACAAGCTGAGTCGTAATTTTGATTATTTTCAAAATAAACCATATATTATTCAAATTTGTAAAAAAAACAATATACTAAAAATCAAGATTGATGAACTATTTTTCCCTTTCATGCGATAGATCAGGGCCAAAAAAGTGGTACAAGAAGTTGTTTTTACTTTTCTTTTATCTTTCTAACAAATAACCAAACAGTAATGGTAATTTTCTCCAATATAATCTATGTAGGCAACTCCTATTCTAAGCGATCAGCGAGATTTGTATTTCAGCTTCAACTCGGCGACGACAAGCAAAGTCATAGTTTTGATTTTCTTTTACAAAATAAAGTATATATTTTCTGCATTTGTAAAAGTAATATATTAAAAAATCAATATTGTTGAACCTTTATCCCTTTCGTCCGATCGATCACGGCAAAAAAATGGTGGTACGAGAAGTTATTCTTCTTTCCTTTTACATCGCTAACAAACAATCAAACAACAATGGTAATTTTCTCCAATATAATCTCTGTCGTCGACTCCTGTTCGAAGCAGCCGGTTAGGTCCCTATTTCAGCTTCAGCTTGGTGGGACAAGCAGAGTCATAATTTTGATTTTTTTCTTCAAAATAAAGCATATATTTTCCGAATTGTTAAAAACCAAATATATTAAAAATAACAATATTGGCGACAAGCAGTGGAATGGTGTCGACAAGCAAAGTCATAGTTTTTACTTATTTTCAAAATAAAGCATATATTTTCTGACTTGGTAAAAATAATATATTAAAAAATCAATATTGGTGAACCTTTTTCCCTTTTGTTCGATGCGGTTAAGGAAAAAAATGGTGGTACGAGAAGTTGTTCATCTTTACTTTTATTTGGCTAACAAACAACCAAACTTTAATGGTAAATTTTCTAGGAGTAAAATATAATCCGTATCGTCGACTCCTGTTTCAAGCGGTCGGCGAGGTCTCTATTTCAGCTCCAGCTCGGCGGCGACAAGCAGCGCAATGGCTGCGACAAAAGGAGTCATAATTTTGATTATTTTCAAAATGAAACATATATTTTCAGAATTTGTAAAAACAAATATTAAAAAGTCAAGATTGATGGTTCTTTTTCCCTTTCGTGCGATCGATCAGGGTAAAGAAAAGGTGATACAAGAAGTTATTCGTCTTTCCTTTTATCTCGCTATAAAACAACCAAATAGTAATGGTAATTTTTTCTTCAACATAATCTCTATCGTCGACTCGTGTCCAACGGCCCATTAGGTCTCTATTTCCGCTTCAGCTCAGCGACGACAAGCAGCGTAATGGCAGTGATAAGCAGAGTCAAAGTTTTGACTTTTTTTCAAAATAGAGCGTATATTCTTCCGAATTTATAAAAAAACAATGTATTAAAAAATCAAGATTGATGAACCTTTTAACCTTCCGTGCGATCGATCACGGAAAAATATATGGTACGAGAAGTTGTACATATTTTCTTTTTGGAAAAGTTATTTAACAATCCACATTTGTGGCATGTGTGTCGTTATATATCCTTCTATCTTGCTATTGTTTGTCTGTTGGGTGGTGGTTTTGAACCTTTCCGTGTCGAATTGGATTTATTAATAAAGTCGAGAAGTAGCCTATTTTCTAAAAAAAATGGAATCAGGAGCCGCACGTCCAGAACGGATTATTTCAATCGCGAATGGTCCACCACCGCCAGAAGAAAATAATCCAAATCTTCAAGTGGATGGAGTAACTTGTGACTGACTACGATTCCAAGATGGCGGTCGTTGATACTTTCTCTGTGGGCTAATTCGTTTAGTGTCGAACATGGAGTTTATGCTCGACTTGGACTTCCTTTAGGGTGCCCCTATTAGATCTTAGGCCCTCGTAGAGGGATTTTTTTTCGAGTAGGAGGTGTGGGTTGAAATCAAATCGCAACATCTAGAGAGCGCACAAGTCCGGGTGGATTCCCCACCAGATTCTACATCGCTTGCTAGTTCATCATCAAAGCATATATGATGGAAGCTTTCCAAGCCATCAGTTGCTTGGGTTTTTGGAAGATCACCTCGATTAACCAGGGACTCATTACCTTGCTTTCGAAACATGCGATAATTATTGTGATCAAGAAGTTAAGGCTAACAACTTGATTTACGGCTTCCCCAAGCTTGTCGCCAAAGTGCTCTTATCTAGGGTTGCTCCGGACATGGCCACCATTGTGGGATCGCAACAAAGTGAGTTCATCCATGGGTGTTGTCTCCATGACAATTTTATGCTAGTGCATGGTAGGGCGAGGAAACTTCGAAGCTCCTCTAGGATTGAGATGATGCTAAAGCTAGTTATCACCAAAGCATTATATACGATTGACGTGGCCTTTGTCTTGAAGATCCTATCCAAGATTGGATTCTGATGCATGTGGTTGATGTGGACGTCAGGCCCCCTAGCTTCCGCACCCAATAGAGTTATTGTTAACCGAGTTTCTTGTAAAACCCCATAGTTCACAAATCCAACACAAGAATTGTAAGTGTTTTTGTCCATCTTTTCATTTATTCATGCTAAAGATTGAGGCAGTTTAAATTTTTACCATCAACAAACCATGTCATGAAATTGAAGAACAACCATGTCAATTGATTGTGTGTTACGTTATCGTTTGTGTAACATTAGGAACCAAATAAAGCTCTTTTGTTTGGTAAGTATAGTTAACTACTAAGTCTTATGTTATGGTTCATTAACAATCCAATATGACTTCTATAAATTGTGTTAACAAAATAATATAGAAAATACAACAAACTAAAGGGATATGTTCAAAATACACATGTATTTGAATTCAATTGAAAACTTAGTAAACATTTTAATTTAAACAAAAGAAAACTTGTTCACATTAGGCTAAATATATAGTTCCACCCACATTAATAAAATTAGACACGAACATTTCACAAGTCATATGTTAATGTCCCAATGAATTCAAACGTAGCCACTAGAATTTTATATGACCTTTGCTAACTGAATGCATTTTGTGTCATGTAACAAATCATAGATAATTATGTCTGGCCCACCCGTCGGATGCCTGCCCCCTGGAACCCGCCAGATTTTGAGTGACTATCGGAATCCGGCTTATCATCAGTATCACTGACCACCTTTGCTTGGATATTCTTCCAACCGACCCATGTGTCCAACACCTACTTATCGGGTCAGATGATTGGCCCATCATCCCGGATGTCCAGTGACTGCCTATGTGTAGATCTTGTTGTAGGCCATATAGTCCGGACGCATCGTTTTATCTCCTAGGTGCATGCGCTCCCACTAGTAACGGTAAAATTGTTTAAAATAGTAAAAAAATTCAAAAAATGGATTTTTTTTTCGTATGATGCAAGATACTCATGTGCGCGAAGTCCATGCCAAATTTCATGGAGTTTGAACATTCGAGTAGCCCTCGGCAAAAATGAAAAATATTGGGAATGTGAAAGACTTTTGAAAACTGCACTATTCATCAATGATTTTGTGTTTCTTACCACGAACTCCTCGAGCGTCCAGACAACCTGAAATTTTGCACGAACATCACACGCATGAGCATATCGCATTCCACAAAAAATCATATTTTTTTCAATTTGTTTGCTATGTTATTTTATTTTATTGGTTAGTGGGTGCATGTGCTCCTGAGAGTCGTTTGGGATTTCCCATGTACTCCTTTCCTCTTCCTCCCTTCACTCAGTGTCTAGACTATATAAACTGACTTTCTTCATTATTTATACGGTTAGTAATGCACAAACTAAGATTTAAGAGAGGATCAAGACCTCCATCTTAAAGAATAATCCCCAAGTGGATTATCAAGGCATCGTCCCTTCTAGGGTTGGGAAGATCTCTCTCTCTCTCTCAAGCCTTCATCTCTCTTAGGATTTGGAGGAACCTATCTAGTCACCTTTATCTTAGTTGTGTGTGGATCTTGTGGTGTATGACTACTGGTGGCCGAATTGAGTGCTTTTTGTATTTGGGTCTTATTCATCTTCCTCTCTTTGTGTTCAATTTGAGTTTGATCATTGATACCCTCCAAATTATGAAGATTGGTCACCAACTAGGGCTTTGCCCCCACATCACTTATGCTTCTCGCCTTTCCTCGGTCACCAAGTGAGTTATCCACAATTTCCAATCCGCCTTCATCAGATTGGTATATTTTAGAGGGTATGATTGATCTCCAACAGACCATCCACGAACTCAAATGCACTAAACAACGTGTGCCTCTCCTGAAGCTTGATTTCGAGAAAGCCTACCTGTAACACCCTCAGAATCAGTAACAGTAATCACTACAGTGGTTCCACTGTTAGTGATCATTACTGTTGATGATCAAGCCATGATCACCTTTGATCATAGCTCTGTCAATTTACAACCCTGATAAATTTTTCAGATTGTGTAAACTATAAAACTTTGTACCAAGAATTGTGGATGCATGTCAATCCACTTGATCATGGTTAAAACCAATCAACCTTATTCATTTGCGGCATCCCAAGTCAATATTGATTAGAGAACCCTTAGTGGGGATTTATTGAATTGCCCCTAGGGTATTAATATAAAAGCAAAGTGGAAATTAAAAGTAAACCCGAAATGATGCAACCACTTTTATTATTTAATAGCATATGATCAGTAGGCCTTGTTAATATAGCAATGCATATTTTATTAAAGTGATTAATGGTGTTACGAAATAAAACAATAGTTTAGAAATTATTAAATGGCCATGTTAATTTTAATAAACATGTAGGAATTTTAAATAAACTAAAAAATTGTGAATGCAATTTTGAAAAATGCCTAAATATTGTGCATGTGTCACATGTGTACAAAGTCCAAGTGCTAGCCAAAGAAATGAAAATACAAAAGAAAAACATAACAAAACAAAAACAAGAATGGGGCAACCTCCCCTGTTCACCTAGCCAGACATATACACACACAGCACACACACACAACTCACACCACACACGCAGACACACAGCACCCACACACCATGGCCATGGCTGGCCATGGCCCTGCCCATGTCCTCCTCGTCGATCCCGCAGCCGCTTGCCACCCCGCGCCGTCCGCGAGGAACGAAGGGACCACCGCAGCCTCCTCTTCCTCTCCACCAAGCCCCTCGAGCCGGGGCGCAGTCAAGCGTCGGGATCGATCCGTTTCCCCGTCGGCCACCGCGCGCCTCCTCGCCGTCGTTCCGCTCCACCGCGAGCTCTTCGACCTCCCTGACCTCGCCTACGTGCTCCACTGTAAGCGCCACCCCCATTCCCCTCTTCTACCTCGCTGTTTCCTCGCGCCGTTGACGCCGTCCATGGCCGTGTCCCTTCGCTCGCCGTGGCTGACTGCAGCAGCTGCTGCGTGCGTACTGTCGCTGCCCGTGGCTGCTCCTAGTCGTGGTCGCCGGAGTTCCCTGCTCCCGTGCATACGCGCCGTGGCCGCACCGGGCAGCAACCTGTATGTTTTGCTCTCCAGGATGCACTCCTCGTGACACAAGCTCCGCAGGTTGCCGGCTGTAGAAAGCTATGTCCATTTGCTTCCATCGATTGGCAACAATCCTGCATACACAAAGCTAGTTAATTTTGTTTCGGTTGATTAGCAATATCTGTCGTATACATCGCTAATATGTACTGATAGCTTAGCAACACACACGTGCACGGCTAGCTAATCAACGAGTAGCCGGCCAGCGTACTAATTGCACCTGGAGCTGCTGCCTGTCATGGTTGCTGTATCCGCTGCTCCGCTGAATATAGCTGCAGCTGCGGCTGCTGTTGTTCTGCTGCCATTGCTTTACTGAAGTTTTGCTGCTGCTGTTGATTGTGCCACTTTGTACAACAATAAATAAATAGACAAACAAAGTCTAAAGTGAATAAAAATAATATGGGTAGTTAGTACACTTAGCAAGCTTCACTTTGTTCCATTGGACCAATTTCAAATGATGCACCGATTAATTCGTAGAAAAATAGAAAATATGAAAAAATCTATGATGAGCTAGTAGAGTTAAGCTTGATGCCATATGTGCAAATAAAATGATTTGAGTTCGCAGATAACTTTCTAAGTTTCTGGGTTTTGCAAACAGGTCCTCTACCATTAATTAGAATTTAGATTAAATAAATGTGCTAAATAAATAGCCTATGACATGTGGGTCCCCTCTACTATTTAAATACATAAATAATTTATTTAGCTTTAGTCAATGACAGCAGGGTCCCACCTATCATTTGACATGTTCAAACATCCCTGCTCTGGATAATGTTGCTTTTATTATTAAAACAAATTCAGAAAATGCTATAAATTGAATAAAACTATATAAATCAATATTTTTTAAACCGTAACTCCGATGAAAATATTTTATACATCAAAATTGATCAGAAAAATATAACGAGTACGGATACGCTACCCATGCCCCCACCGCACCTCTCTAATATACCAAACGTGGAACATTTCCCCTTCGGTTCATCTGTTTGTCAGACGATCGGAGCCGGTAAACCTTTTCGGATGGAAATGCTTTGTATACGATAGTTGTTCAGAATGGATCCACGATCACGGATATACTATCCACTTGTCTGTCAGTTGTCTCCAACACTGCAGACATGGTACCTTCCCCCTCCGGATCATCTGTCCGGTAATCAACCGGTACTGATGAGTCATCACCGGATAAATTCCTGCTCCGATCAAATCACCGAACACTGCGTTAGAGCCCCGTTGCTTTGTATCTTCTATGTCATGCATTTGTATTGCTATTATTGCTATGTATTTATTGTTTCTCCCCCCTTTATTCTCCGATAGACCCCGTTGCTGCCGTCGATGACACCACCGAGTACGACTACTTCGTCGACGATCGTACCGCTACTACCGAGCTTACAGGCAAGCAGAGCCATTCTCTTCCCCAGATATCGCCTACCTTTCCGTACTTTCTTGCACTAGGCATTGTTACTGCTGCTGCTACGTTACAATCCTATTCAATTGCATAACCTGATTTTGTCGCCCCTTGATGTACCTTCCTTATCCTATGCTGCCTGCTATATCTATATAATATATTCAGCAGTGAGCCCTGCGCATTGTTAGCTAGGATTAGATAGCGGGTCGTGGCCACTCAGGGGAGTGATGCGGATATAAGAATATATACAACTGCAACAGGTACGGATCAATGCAGACGCCCTAGGGAACCTACAACGGCGAGACTCTGCCGAGTCGCTTCAAGTTTGACTTGCGAGTGGAATGGACCCGTATTTCACTCTCGTCGGCTCAGTAGCGTAGCATCACCGGGATGATACGAGGTTTACATCTTTAGTTCATTCCACTGATGTCTCTGTCAAACCTCTTTAAGTGTGCCATCGAGGGTGATTCCTCCTGGTTTCACTTAATGGTAGGCACTCGAATCAACTGGTGTCCTTAAAGGTAAGAGTTGGGCGACCCAACGGTGCCCGTGAGCGGTATATTGTCGGGAGCGACAGGGAGGGTACGACCGACGTTACTGGCGTGCTTGGCCCCTGCTCGTATCTCGCGAGAGTTACCAAACCAAGAAAAAGTCGAGCTCTACCAAGAGCACACGCGAGACAAGGTAAGGAGACGGTTCACCTTGTTGGTAACCGCAGTGACTTGGTGGGACGACAGGGCAGGCACCGATGTACTGGTGGTCCTGACTGCTGTCGTTGACCGCGGGTCGGTTAAGTCGAGGCAACGATAATGGTTGTCACGCAGGTTAATTAAAATGCTAAATGGTTCGGAGGATGTCTTGAGTAGCCTTTTGGCTTGTACGCACTACCTACACGTGGGATAAGGAGTGTGGGCTCCCCTGCATCGTAGTCTCGTTCAAGGGTCTTCAGACGTCAGCAGTACCGCGGGCTGATTGCCGGGAAGTGGTGTTGTCTTCTCTTTGCTGCAGCAGGTGTGTTTGTATTTGCTTTGATTTTGCTTCACCGGCCAGTCACGCACCGTGCAGGAGTACGTTCGGGTTAGGGTCCAAAGCCCGGCGTACATAGGATATAGTCCGGCGGATGACCTCTCTGTTGATTGCCGAAGGATGGGCTACTTTGTGTCGGATAGCTTTGGTGGAGCGTTCCCTAACAAGGTTCCCGCCACCCTTGAGATCCGAGCGTCGTAGAGTCACGCCAGTGCACCCCTGCAGGGAAGTTTAATCTATTCGAATAGCCGTGTCCACGGTAACAGGACGCTTTTGTTGGGAAACGTAGTAGAAAACAAAAATTTTCGGCCTACGTAACAAGCACCCAAGATCATCCAAGATAGATTACATACAAGGTTTAGGTCTTTGCTCACCAACCGATGCAGCGGAAGTAGAGTTGGTGAAGCTCGTGGACGTAGTGGAAGTACATCTCGCAAGTTCTCCCACGAACAGTCCCTCGATCAATCCCACGAACAAGTCCCGCGATCTAGTCCCACGGACAAGTCCCACGAACAAGCTCCTCGAAGAAGGGTCGAAGGTACGATCCCTCCATTAGTATCCACACATCCCGTAGAAGCAATCCAGCAGCGCTCCGCCGTCCAGAGATGAACGCCACCGAGAAAACTAGAGGGAGAAAACCCTAACGGATTCCGATCTAGAACAGCGTCTAAACCGGGGTCTAAAAGTGGAGCAACGGGGTTTAGAGGAGGGAGGGTGGCGCATAGACCTTGGGGACAAGTTGTGCTGCGCCCCCCACCCCTCCCCCACATTATATAGGTGGCCAAGAGGCCCTTGGGGTGCAATAAGGGGGGTGGGGAGTCCAACTTGGACTATCAAACCTCCCAAACCTTCCCACCGGAAACCTGCCATATTGGAGAGTTGGACTTTCCACCTGGAGGGGAATTCCTTCCCCTTGGTGCGCCCCCATCCCTTGGCCGGCCAGGGCAGGCTAGGTGTCTTGCCCCCCAAGGCTAGGGGCGCAGGGGAGTGGGTGGTACAGCCCGGAACCTTCCGGAACCTTCCATGACCTTCTAGAAGCTTCCGGGACCTTTCGGGACATACCGGGACCGTTTCGGGACATTCCGGACACTTCTGGAGCACTTCCAGGACCTTCCGAGACCGTTCTCGGACGTTCCAGAGCCATCCGGATAGTTTCCAAGACCATCCGAGTTACAGTTTAAGCCACCCGATGACCGCGAAGGTTGTCGGGACGCCCAGCGATTATCCAGAAACTATTCCGGTTGATCCAGGACTTCCCCAGTACCATTCTCATATGATTCGAAACCACCTGGGACTACTCCAGAGTGATCCAGACATATCCTTAAATACCCTGAACTACTTCTGGTGCCCTTATGAACAATTCCATAAATCTCCGGAACTACTTCCGGTACCCGTATGAACTATTCTGCTTTGCTTCCACTAAACCTTCTACCATACTAGTATTCTAACAGACTATTGCTCGTTAAGTGTGTGACCCAATAGGTTCGGTATAATGCGGACATGACTCAGAACATCTTCCGGACATAGGTCAACAGCCTTTCGTCAATAGCCAATAATCAACAGCGGAGCCATGGACACCCATGTTGACTCCCGCACATACACGAAGAAACTTCGAGTGAACCATTATGTTTATTCATGTACCATTCCCTTTGCTTCGCGATATATGACAAAGTTAGAGGAGAGAAGTTTGGCACCCATGTGTAACAACTTCTTGAACACAAGCCACTCGTTATCCTCTTTGCTAGTTCGTCCATTTTCTCGTTATCGTATTCCGGTATCCCCGTGACTGAATCACAATGCGTCTGGGCAGACTATAATGGATACCGTCATACCGAGTGGGCCCGAAGTGAATATCTTCTTCATCGTGAAGGAGCAAATCCCATTCTTGAACTATCACAGTCACTAGCCACACCATCTGACATACCCAGAACTTATTTTACTACTTCCCATTTACGGGAGGATTCATCTAAGAACCAAAGCATGTCTTCCTGTGTGAAGCAACTCGATACTCTCATGGTCTAAGGAATTACGTATATGAAAACATTTCATGATATGACTTATAACGTAGTTACGATGTGATCTCTAAGTATATAATTCAATACTGGGGTCGGTTCAACATCATTGTTCTGCTAACAATATGTTCCCATTGCTACTGACATCCTTGTTACAAGAACAATGTCCATGATTAAGAAAACGTAATCATCAGTTAGCACATGAGCTGGTCTTAGAGGCTAAACCAGGAACTCTTGGTGTTTACATTTCCACACATGCAAATGAGTTTTCTTCTGAATCTCATAGTCAGGGTCATTGCAATTATAGCACAGAAATATAAACATTA